>CM023458.1:2844313-3444313 GCA_013339765.2 Haemaphysalis longicornis
TCCACTCCTCGCGAACGGGTGTAATTCATGCGCGAGTTGTTTAAGCCTGTGCCGCAGCTCCTTTCTTTTTACGGGGTTCACCTCGCATTTGCTCACATTTGAGCCTGCCGTTGCTCTCTAGCCTTGTGGTCATTCGTCTAGATTGCCTTGTGGTTGCGTATGCCACTTTGTGCAGTTTTCCAGTTTGACGGGCTTTCTCTATGCAACTACGCTCCCGCTCTAAAACTTGTCTACGCGTCCAGCAGTCCTCCTCTCGTTGCCCTGAGCGCTCTACATAGGATGCATACTTGTGCTTTCTGCGAGCAACCGAGAATGCTTACATGGGGCTCGTCAAACATTTTTGCCAGCGACAACTAGCTCGTGCATGACATCCCTGTACATTTCCTTTATTCTTATTTTTTTATCGACGCGGACCTTTCTGTTATAGAACGCGGTCTTAGTTGATTTGCAAACACAGTGAATAGCTCTGCTTTGCTGATTTCTGTAACAAGGTCGATGTTTTCCCTGGGTTTTTCAGAAAGAGCATACACTCCGCCCTTTCAATTGTCATCCATTAGGCTTTTAGTATTACGCAGAATTTTATATACGGTAATCCCTCGTTAGTTCGAAGTCATTATATCCGGTAAATATTTCCGTGTACGCGGAGTTTTTAGTTAAGCGAAATACTAAAAATTCGTTGCGCGGTCTCTCGAATAACAGCTAGTGCAGGTAACAAAAGCTGCACTATACCGGATAACTTTCGTAAAAACGCAAAACAAATAGCATCACAAAGTTTTATTTTTGCGGTCAACCGGCCGCAGTGGCTCAGTGCCTAAGGCGTTGCGCTGCTGGCACGAGGTTACGGGTTCGATCCGGCCGCAGCGGCTCCTTTCTCGTGGAGGCAAAAAGCAAAACGTCCGTGTGTACGAGATTGCGGCGCACGTTAAAGATCCCCAAGTAGTAAAAATTAATCCGGACCTCCGCTACGGCGCGCCTCATCGCCGCTTTGCGTCGGCGCGTTGACCCTACAAAGAATCAATCTGTTATAATTATTGCGGTCGAAAGATCTGTGTGATCTTCGGCTGTTTCGCATTCGTACCTGGTACCACACAAGGGTTCTCTAGCTGCTGAATGCATCGCAGTAATTGCTGGTCCCCACCACTACATTTTATTTTTTCGAAAAACAGGCGAAGCATGGTTTCTTCTTTATGCTGTTGTTGCCAATCATGGGGGCTCCTCGTCTTCCGTAAGATCAGGGGCGTCGTACACTGAAATCTGAGAATGTAGGCGGCTGGCATCACTCCAGACGCAGGGACATCGGCCTTGTACATCACGTAGTCTGCGTAACTTTGCCGTTCACCACCGTGTCGGGGGAGTAGCGGGAGATGAGCATTCGACTGGAGGGATGGTCAGCCGCCTGTAGTGAACTCTGCCTTGTGGGAAGATTCGGGAGAACCCGTGACCTTTCAAAAAAACGCTGTGACATTAGGAGGCGGGAGGAGTACATAGCGCTAATAGGAGGTAATTTCCGGCGAGAAAAAGTTCCCATTTAACTAGATTTCGAAATAACCGAGCTTGAGTTAAAGAGGGATTACTGTACTTATCATGATTCATTAGGTGGCAATAAATAAGTTTATACCCATAACTATACCTATATCGATAAAAGGACGAAGAAGGACGTTACGCCACAAGGGATTCTCGTGTAACGTTCTTCTTTGGCCTACGTGTGTCTGCGATGTAAATTCTTGACATGAACTATCAAGCCCAGCTGGTTCTTAAAGGAAGGTTGTTCAGAATAGCTGTATTTAGCTGATCAGGCAGATAACGTTTTGATGAAGCGAAAGAACTGGGACCTGGTAAATACAATTCAGAGCATGTTAGAGAAACGCGCGTGGGCCTAAATACAAACTAATTTTGTAAAAATACAACATAATTTTGTACAACCTAATTTTGTATACAACCTAAATATTGCCAATGACGCACCTAATACTGCAGGTTTTTATTACGCTAACGTTTGGTTGAAAAAGTCTGAAGTACACCTATTTGCTTCATTTCTTAAAATATAGAAAATCAATGTGGTTATATAAGCAATCTGATAGCCCTAATGTACATAGCTGTTTTGGTTATTCAGAACGTGGGTTCCCAAGATGGTACTCTTGCTCTCTTAAGTCCATTAAAGTTATCCGATTGCCGTCTTAGCACTGCAAATTTCAGTGTTCATTGAGGTGGGAGTCCATGGCTGAAAATGCTGAAGTGTAGGCTGTGAGTTTAGGCGTTTTTTTTTTTGTCCACACCTTCCATATTTTGGAGCAAACAACCTCTCATACGGCACCGCAAGAAAGGCACTTACTCTACACAATTCGCAGCCGAAGCTTCGTTTCTGGAAACGCTAAAATATACCGAAAGACAAGAACCCCGAAATTAACAAACTGAAAAAAAATACAGAAATGTATAACTCAAAAAAGAAAAAGCGAGTAATCCCTAAATCGGAACAAAACAAAAATAAACAAAGCACTCGCTGTTGATGGTATATGTAATAAGTTCATGAAACAAACCCTTTATTTCTCACTTAGGCTAGAATTTATTTTTTATGTACCTTGTCTCGCGGTTTTGTTCTCTCCTGGGAATTTTTTGCATACTTCAGGTGTATGTCAGACAAGCAAAGAATAAAAATTAGTTTTTAGCCCTGGGTAATGTCTGTACACATATAATGCTGTTCGAAGTGATTTTAGTGACGACAGTGGGCCACTTTTTTAGTTTCAACATAAGGGCAGAAAAATGTATTTATTAGGGCAAAAAAATGAACCGTTTAATTCCAATTCCGCGCCTTGAGGAAATGAGCTTTCTACCGGATAAACAGAAGTTTGAGATGATAGCCTTTTTGGGCAACTTTGAACGCAAAAATAATGGTATCTTGTCTCTCGACTAGACACTTGATTCAGCTTCCCTGCCAAAAGTTAGAGGGGGCTTGAAGAGACATTCATTTAGAAAGAAAAATTACAAGGAAGAAAACTGGAAGCATAATTTTATAGTTCTACACATCGCTTTGCAAAAAGATAATATTGATATGTCAGAAAAAACAGAAATACAAAAGTGCAACCTGGAACCTTTTTTTAGTTAAAAGTCTGTGATGGGCACAATTTTCACTAAGGCAAACAGAAAAGTAGGAGATCATAATCTAAAAAAAAAAAAATTATCACGGAGTACAGTGCAAGCAGAACATTAGCACATTACTAACATTAGCAACCGTAGCAGCAACAGTAGTAAGGTGCCATCTGCAACATTACCAACATACTGTCGCGGAAGGAGTGCCCGCTGTGCAAAAGTGGGAAAATTTGCAAAAAAGTGAGCAAGCCATCTGTGGCTTTCATGTGAGGAACTAGACAGTTACGCAGCAGGGGAGGGCAGGGCAACACTTGCAGCGAAGCAAGATGACAACGCGGGGGCGCCGATTTTTTTTCAGAAGGAACCTAAACATCTCATGTGGGTCCGGCTTTTATTTACTTGAATGATTTACCGCCTGCTCAGATTTAAAGCAGAATTAAACTAGGCATTTGCCCTCCCGTAGGTTGGTAGGTTTTTTTCTGGTATGCTACAAAACACTCCGCAACTTGTTCAAACCGGGGGGTTTTGTTCTCGATTTTACCTCCGGGCCGCTGTGGTAAGATGGCGCAAGAAGACCCAATTGCAGCTTTCATTTTTTCTTATATCAATCAAGGTCAATCACGAAAACTTTCTTGAAGACACTGAAGTGAAGGTGAAGTTTAGAGTGAAACGTCAGGACCAGGTGTTTATTGATTCTGGCCACCCGCTAAGCGCTTCCGCGCGGTGCTCCCGCCTACGAAAAAATACATCAACTATTGTGTAGTTTGTCTTCAATAAACTTGAAAGTCTCTCTGCCCTGGCAGCACCGCTGCCTGGGCTGACACTTGCCGCGGGCTGTTATGTACACATAGGGCGGAAGTTGTTGGTTAAGGTTAGCTTTCCTGCTAACACACAGGTACCTTTTCACGGCCATTGTTAGATTTTGGCGAAGGGCAAAGTAACGGCAGTGACGCGGCAGGGGCGTTGGAAGACTCTAAGAAACACAGGGAGAAAACGTTTTGCTCAAATTAAAGCAGAAACAAACTGAGTCAGGTGTAGCATAAAAACCCTATTTTATAGTCCTTGTGAGCGGCACTTTGTATTGTTTGACACATGGGCAAACTGTTTGCTCAAAAAATAATTACTTCACGTATAACTATCCATACTTTGCTATTTTAGTGTTTAACAAAAACGGTTGCGCTAGCAACGCCGTTCTGGTTAACACGAAGCAAATTTTGACGTCACAGATCTAAACCGAATAACGGGGCAGTGATACCTGTTCACACAGCTTCAGTTTCAGTGCGAATAAACCACCGCGGTTTGATGCGAAAATACGTTTGTGTTCCTGACGCTGTGATTGAACAACAGAAGAGGACTGCCTTGTGTTTCTTTAATCGAGTTGCTTTGGAAATGTTGGACGTATTATGTTGAATGCGGGGATTTAATTACCTAACTAGACACCCTTTCCTCATCAATGTTAATGTAAAGGTAAAATTTGCATTTCTAATGTGTTCTTGTATTTATTTCTCATTAGCGGGGTCCTAATTGTTAAAAGTCAGGGAGGAAAGGGGCGAATAAAAGTCTGTATTTAAAGTACCTTTACAGCAATCAGTTGACTAAACGGGCGCACAAACAATTTCAGTGCACCCCGGCTGAGCGATCATTCGGGGAATAGTTCCAACCAGACCTTCCTTCTCTAAAGCCATCTAATAATTAGAGATTTCTTTTATTAGGCCAACTTTTGGGTGGCATGGAGTGTAAGCTAAAATATTAACAAACACTTGCCCATGTTTCGTTTAGATCATTGGTATATTTATATCAGAATTGCTCGTCGAGAGAGCTTCGGTGGGAAGCTGACGGGTGAGCGTGATAATGAGGCTGCACTTTCACAGAGACGTTTTAAGCAGCCACAGCATGAATGGTGCCACCCGAGAAAATGGTGCGATGATTTACTAAAGTGGCTTATGAGCATTTTCACTGCTTGGTAGAACTGTCTCTGCGGCCCTGTGTTGGGTAATCAGCCAGTGTTTTCTGTGCGTAGTGGCTCAGTGGCTAACGCGTTGTGCTGCTCAGCACGTGCCCGCGGGTTCAATTCCCGGCTGCCGCGATCACTTTTCTGATGGAGGCGAAATACAAAAAGGCCCGTGTGTACGAGATTTTGACGCACGTTAAAGATCCCCATTTGGTGAAAATTAATAAGGAGCCCCCACTACGGAGAGCCTCATAGCCTGCCTTGCGTCGGCGCGTTAATCCCTCCAATCAATAAAATATCTGTGCGTAGTTTTCCTTTGTTACGACAGAGTTCGGATCTGACCATTTGCATACGTTAATTTTAAAGCTTCCAGTTTTCCACTCGTATGTCGCTCCGGATTATGTGATACCCATTTTAAGTAGACATTACTTATCAAACTAGATCGAACTTTTAGGTCTATGCAGTCTGTAATAATAAAACATTAGTAGCGGAATCAAAAATACAATTCAGTCAACCGGACGATCACGAGTGGTACGTTGCTCAACGAGCTCAACATGTAAAAATAAGCAGCATTATCAGGAATTCGCAAGCAAATCCGAAGGGGATTTGGCACATTACAAGAAATGGGTCGTGTATGATACGTGTGGAATCAAAAATACAATTCAGTCAACCGGACGATCACTCAAGGTGGTATCCGTCGCTGCTGTTCTCAACGAGCTCAACATGTAGCAAAATAAGCTTTGCATTATCAGGAAATTCGAAAGGCAAGCAAATCATGCGAAGGGGATTTGGCAGACATTACAAGAAATGGGTCGTGTATGATACGTGTGGCCACCTCACACATGAACAGCAGAATTGTGTACAATAATGCCCGTAAGTGACATCCTCGACAGGCCCAGATCAGGTCCTTTCGTGCTCTTAAAATTTCTGGTAGCGAGAATTTTGAAAGAGTAAGCGCAAGGAGAATACCGGTATGCAAGATCATTCGGCGGAAGATAATAAGCTTCTCAATTTCAGTAAGCGTAAACACGTACCTCAAACTTTTATGAAGTTTGTATTGAAACAGAACCGCAAAACATTGAAATACTTTCGCAGTTTCTGCCAATTTTGTTGTCTTTACAATGAACACTCGCTTATAGCCTCCTTCACAATATAAATCAGTGATTGCAGTACTGAATATAGTGGCACAGGTTTTGTTTTGGTGTTTTATTTCTGTGCAAATGTGCTTAGACGGTGCCTTGGCAATCTGTATTTTCCAGAGATCATCTTGAATTGATCCCACACCAGCTTATTTTGAGAACTATGCTTCTGAAATTACGGGAATTACTTTTTCTCTATGATTTACATTGCTTAGAATAAAAAAAAATTATGTTGCCAATCGTTTGTGAACATTTTTGAAAGGAAGATATCAGGATATCCGTTTTCGATCAGTCACTGCCTATGCTATCATATTCTTTTGGGATAAAGCACAATGAAATTACTGTGGTAAGACATAAACTAGTATTACACTGAGTGCTTCCGACCACGTTTTTCAGTCTCGGCCCAGACCTACATCAAGACCTGCTGTTAACAAAGATGATTTTATGCTCCACAGTAATGTCTCATGCACGTAAAGCATTTATGGGCTCGATGACACGTGAGCCCATATTTATTGCGACGATTACCAGCAAAAGCCCAGAGCCGAGGCACTAAGTTTGCGAAAGTATAATAACATGTGTCCTCTTCCTGGTAAGGTGCAAAGCTGAATGAGCAGCCAGCCTTGTGCCAGACCGAAACATTGTAGCTTTTTCTGTCTATTACCTTAGGGAGAGACAGGGTCGTAAGGGAGAAAACATAAATGGCGCTTTTCAATATATTTGTCTCACTTTCGCTCAGTCAGACAACGGCTGCAGTGCTTTTCAAGGTAAAAATTCTACAGGAGCAGTATTTTACAGAGTAAGACAATACACTTAAAATGGTTATCCACGAAACGGTCTCTTACATCGGATTAGTCTGCACCGCATCGGCAACGGAAAATTCTGCGGCTTCACAGGTGAGGTATACTATGCCGCCTATTTCATACCTGAATTTCTTTATTCGTAGCGTTGATAGTACCGACGGAATCAGTATTTCTCGTTTTAACACTGTTTCTTTCTATTATATTGCGGAGTAGTGCCTCTGTCACGGCAATTTTCTTCTGTAAGCCCCGTATAGCTCGTAAGGATCAAGGTATCTCAATATGTGAACTCGTCGATTGCGGCACGTGCCTTTGCATGCCCAGTCTAACTACGCCGCCGCCTACACTCCCAACACGTGTATAAACGCCGCCCCTTACAACGAGCCCAACGCGGTCTTTAAATCATAGGAATTATTTAGAAAGAGCTTCAGCACACACGGCATCTAGCGCATATCGGTGAAGCCAGTGGACCGCTGATGCAGCCTTGCGGAGGTTTTCGCAATACTAGAGCTCAGACAGCAATTCCGATAATCGTTGTGTGAAACTCGTAAAAGGTATTAGTGTCCTTCGCCCGATGAAAGGCATTTATATCGAAATGACTTAATTTGGCCAGGCTAAAACTGCGGTCTTAGAGGTTCCCAATTACGCCCGTAAGCCGCCATCGTAGAGGGTTTCGATCAGCGGTATAAGAACGCGATCGTTGCGACATTGAATGGTCTCGTAACTCGCGCTGTGTCATCAAATCACGATAAGTACTCTAGTGGACGCTGGGATATTAACCACCCTTAGTCAATAAGGCTGGAGCAGTATATGGTCTCTGTCGGCTCAGACGTACAAACTTTCACTTAGGCGATGGACCGATTTACTGGAAAAGACATCGATGCCCAAGCCCACTAATGTAACTTGTCACCACCATACCCAAGAAGTATTGATTATCTGCATTATTTTGAATCACAAAGCAGCAAATTCTGTCAGGTTCACTTTATACTAACGACCAATAGTTAGTTGTGTCAGGATGCTCAAGTGGGGCTGGGCCCAAGAAAGAACGGTGTATCGTTTAATCCAGTAGAGCCCACGAGTACGTGGAAGCTTGCTGTGTCACCACTTTATAACGTCAAACACGTATCACGTGTGCATGAGATTGGTAATTCTGTTCGGTGTTTGAAGTATATCATTCTATATTAGGATTAATACAACACTGAGAAGGCAATTTTTGATGGAAGGCTTATAAGCGGTTGTTGGATTTCAAAAAAGCAAAAATGTTGACGCCAATATTTGTAGTTGTGAATAACTGCTTTTCATGTATTTCCTTAAACAGTCACCTTACGCATAACTTTGTATCAATAGGGATACGTTCGTTTCCATTCACATTACCTTCAATATGTTCAGGAAGAGGAGCCACCCTAATAACTGACGCCTCAAAAGCAGAGCGAGAGCATACGTAGAATTCAAAAGGCAGGTGTCGTATTTTTCAAAACCCAACTACGGATAATTATATCGCCAGTTTTCTTCGACATTGGTAGAGATTTGTTTGCCTTGATTACTGTTTGCCTTCGCCCTATTGAAAAAGGTCTCGCCGCCCCTCTAGAGCAGAGAAGAATTATGTCGGCAGGACGCAGTCACTGTGCGGAAAAAACAGAGACCGCTGCCAGCTTTGGGCTCGTTAAGGGGCTCCATATGACTTACGTTGAGGGCAGCCAGACGCAGATAGGTTTTCCAAAACCCTTTTTCTAACAAAAATGCGATTACTATAGCTAGCTGTCTTTCGTTCTTTTTCTTTTAATGCACCATCATTCTTGTGGAGTGCATCAAAGCCGCGATTGCCAAAAACTCTGTATTTGAAAAAAAAGCCTATTACTCGCCGGGTCTAGCAATTCATTCGTACAATGCACTATACCACGTCCGTAACAGAGCATCGTCAAAAAATCGCTCATGAATGACCAATCAAAGTGGTATACTGCGGAAACTCAGCGAATGATGCGACTGGCCATTCAATTTGAAGGAACATGGGCAGCTACTCTCCGACATTGCTCAGTGTAATGAGGTGCCCGTGGTGGAAGAAAAAGTGTACACGGAGCGCGCCGCCGGAACGGGAAGAGAAGCGAATCGGGACTACAATCAGTGAACGCCTGTGACGTGCATGGGCTACAGAGCGCGGTCCTGTGATCATTTTCAGGAGATAAACCTGAAGTGCAGCAACCGCTGCTTCCGAGAGCCGTCCGCCGCTGATCCTGGCAACCCCTGGGCTTTTCGTGCCTGGAGCTGGTGACCCGCTGGGCGAGAGAGCGAGGGCCTGCGTTCATCGGAAGGTGGAACCATCGGCTCACATCCGCTGTTGCTCGATCGAGTCGTAACCGACGTGCAAAGTCTGCGAGCCGCCCTCCTCGTCCACCCCCTCTGCCCTCCCCCTCTCCTCCCGATGGCCTCTACCAATACCGGACGTGTCGTAGGGCCGTTGATCGAGTCAGCCACGCCGTGGCGTCTCCGTCTTTCTTGTATGCGTCGTGACGACACCCCCCAGGGACTGCGGCAAAATATCCGCAGGAGGTTTTCTTTTCCTCTACCGCAAACAATTTTATCTTAGCCTGTGGCCTTTTTTAACACTTATGTCCTTAGTATCGCGTTCGTGCTTGCTTCCGCTATCGGCATGCTTTTGTCCTTGCCGATCATGCATAAAGCAACGTTTACAGCGCATGCACAAGCCATTGAAGGTTGGCTGTTGCGAAAATCCTGGGTTCATTATTACACGACACGCAACGTGTGCAACCGCCTTGCACTACGTGGCGTGTCGTCCCTGCCCACGTGAATTTTTTTATAGAAATTGTATTGCGGTGTTCGTCATTCGCCGTATTTGCGCTGTAGCTCATTTCGATTGGTCATTCTGAAGCATTGAGGTGAATTCATCGTGCAAGTAATTATTATGCTGTAGCGTAAATGCGAGCAAATCAGTCACCCGCCGAGGTGGCTCAGTGGCTAAGGCATTTTGCGGCTGCGCCCAAGGACTCGGGTTCGATCCCTGCCGCGGTAGATGCGAGAAGCGAAAACGCCTGTGTATCGACATTTATGGGCACGTTAAAGGTCCTCAAATGATCAAAATTAGACTGAAACTTCCACTACGGCACATCGATTAGACGAGGGATAGCTTCCAAGTGTTGAAAACCCCAATCAAGCTTATCAGATTAGTGGTTGTTGAGTATATTAAAACGCCTAGAAAATGAAATTTAAGGCATGTACAATGACTAGCAAAATAAACAAATGTGTTTACTTTACACCACCATCATTAAAGGAAAACAAAGCAAACAATGTCTATTAAAACGAATATAGGAATGGAAAAATCTCATCAGCCATTCCACTCTGTGAAGGTGATTGACCAGCGAAGCTGTATTTACATAATGGCACTACGGCAGTACGACCTAAATTACATCAAATTTCAGCCGACTTTTTTTGGGCAGCAGCGTCGTGGCCGTTTCGTCGTCGCGTCTTGCAGTCTGCGTTCGTGTCCCGCTCTTCCGTGCCGCGACGCCGGAGCGACGAGCAGTGGGAGAGTTTCAGCATAGCGGCAAGCGTACACTACGCTGGGTAGGCTGACACCGGGACCCCACTGCGCATGTGCGCAGTCGTTTCGCGGGGACGGTCCCCAGCTTTGCCAAACCCCCGCATTCATATCGGTGAGGTGTGGTCCTTCTCCCCTTCCCGGTGCCGGTACCCGCTGAACTTAACGTAGCGTAAGTTAGCTGCTATGCCAAAACTCTGTTGACGCGATCGTTCGGCATCGCGGCCCCAGTGTGCTTGCCGGGCTGACAGACCTGCCCGACGGCGACAGCTATATTCGGCGATGCAGGCGCAGTAGAGTCTTCTGCCCCCGCTTTAGTAGAGTTTTAAAGACGAGTCTTTCTTGGGCTACTTAAAGCCACAAATTTTGGTCTGTACGCATGTCTGTTTGTCTGTCTGTCTGCCTGTTTGTCTGTCTGTCTGTGACTCGATTCAGCCACCCGGCCAAAGTAATACAAGGCCTGCGGAATAGTCTTATATAGTCACAGCTAAATCTACACGTCTAAGTCGGTGTAATGTTCACACTTGTCAACATTGTTGAAGAAGAACAAAAGATTATGCAAGTACAAGACAACAGTTTAATACAGAAGTGATATTTGTAGTGTTCCTTTATAAAAAATCATACATGCTTGAATTTTGCGAAATTAAATACTTTATCAACTGCAGCAAAAAATCACTCCGCCGTCACCTGCTGTCGCCCACGCCACTATAGCTTCTGGCGCCATTTAAAAAAATCAACCTGGAGCAGTTACGAAAGCTTCCACTAGATAGGTCTCCACGTTCTGTTAGGAACGCACGTGGAGTAGGACAACGTGTTCTATAAACGCTGAGTAGGGCACCTCGATTCACGCGAGTCTAGCCGTACGGCAGCGTTGGCATCGAAGACCCGGGCGTGGAGCAGTAGAACGCGGTAAATTTAAAATGATCTAGCAAACTTTGGCGTCTTTACCTTGAGAGGAGCCCGACGCAAGAGGAATAACACGAGAGGTGAAGCGGGAAAGCGAAGGGAGGCATTCACTTGGCAAACGTCGATAAAAACTATCGTCTTTTTTCGACGGTTGCTACGAAAGGAGCAAATCAGTCGAACAACGGATATATCGAACTCCAAGGGGATCGCGAAATAGTTCGATATATAAAAAATTCGAAATAAAAAATATGGGCTCTGAGACCTCACCTATGGCGGACGATCACTTACCGATCGTCGCATTCAAGAATGACAACCAATTCCGCACTCACGACGCAACAGGACGCTTTATTTCCGTGAAAAAAAAAATCGCTGATCTTGGCCTGCTTCTTCGTCCTGGAAATGAATTAAAGACGCTGGTCTCGATCTTCTCGAGGCTGCACAACTAGAAAATTCCAGCAGTACACTGCGCCTTCGCTGACCATTCACACACACGCACGCAAAAGAAGAACAGCGCACACGTACCACAAGAACTTGAAGTAACAATTCCCAAGGCTCCTCTGAACGGACTCCAACAAAGCGCTCGCGATGGTCATCTCCGAGAAAACAGAGATCTCCGAATAGGTGCGGGAAAACTCGCCAAACAGCAGGAACATCAGCAAAATGCAAAAGAAGGAGGAGGCCGCCAGCGCTTCGTTCCCTCTTCCCTTTCCCGAGATGGCATCGGGGGAAGACAGACCCAGAGAGAGAGGAAAAAAAAACTCTTTTTCTCGGCAAGCTAAAAAAAGGACATGCGCAGTCGGGACATTCCCTACCTCGCACTGTCACATTTTCCAAGCGTTTGGGCTTGTGTGCCTAGAGAGATTTAGCCTACCGGGCTCCGTCCGCTAAACGCTACGGCGGCCGTTAGCGGGGCCCGACTGGGCAAGCGCAAATTCGTTCCGGTAGGGGGGATTAGTTCCGCGAGCCAGTCTTCGCCATGCCAGCGAATTCCTCTACATCCTCCTCAACCTCAATCGGGGGTGCAGCGACCGCCGAAGAGCACCTTCCAGCTCGCGCGGCGTTCGATATACCCAATGTCGGGAAAAAATGCGGTTCGATATAAACGTACGATTTCCTATACCAGGGTTTTCAAGGGGATAATTTATGAGTTCGATATAGACAATAATTCGATATACCCGTGTTCGATATATCCCTGTTCGACTGTACGCAGTCAATTTTTCGATAGCGACCCCAGTACGCTACGCTAGCAGCGGCGGGTACCTGTACGGAATTGCGCATGTACCCGAATCGTTCCGGTTCCCTCCCCACCGTACCCCCTGCTGGTACCCACTGCTGGTAGCGTAGCCTACGCTACCCGCTAAGATAATAATCTCCATATACGCAGCGGCACCGGCTAGCCTCCCGTCGTTGCTCGTGGTGTCGTTCTTGGTAACGACGTGGCATCCGCTCGAGAGTGTTCTCTTTCCCGTTATGGCTCGGCAAGTACGTCGCTAGCACGTGTGAACGGAGCACTTCCCCTCCAGTGACACCGGTGTTCTGTTTCTCTTCTGTTCCTTGACGCACCGGTCCCTGAGTTTTTGTTTTTCGCATGCGCACCCCATGCAAGCGATGCTTTTCTGCTCTCTTAAACAGCTACATTTTCCCATTGGCGTAGAAAGCTTTGCATGAGCAGCAAATTTGTAGCAAAATCGCTATCAGCGCAACCTATGTAACCGCAGTAGAAAATCCAGGCGTGCAAACGGGTTCAGGATTTTGTGCTGAAATCATGTTCCTAGCATATTTCGACTTGGGTAAGTTGTTCCGAAATTTATAACGTTTGTTCGTTAAGAGAAGAAGTGCCACAGCCTTTAATGTCTGTTTGGGGGACGTTTTCGTTTAAATATGTATACGTTCCCGCAGAACAAATATTATGTATCTAAATCGACAGAAAAATATCAGCGCAACAAAATAGTAAGGATTTTCGTATGACACATGGCCGTAAGATTGCACCCAGATCTGAAAACAACGATAAAATGCTTTTTATGGCTGATATGCAAAGCTTTTCCTCTTGGCAACCAAAGCACCAGGAAATAAGTACTCTTGGGATCAAAACTCTGCAATTGGCGTCCACAGTATTCGACGAGCAGCGCAGTGCAACCACATTAGTTTGGCCCTCCCTTAAGGTACACCTGGTTAGCGGTATATCCGCTCTACAGACCTGTTCGCTCTCTCAAGCTAGTCGACGGACGCTTATGCGAGAAAGAGGTAATACCACCTTGCGCAAAATTCATAATCATGCTTCTGACTGTACGTTCTTTCTTTGCAATCGTACATTGTTTTGGTTTCTGTTTTCACGGGGACTTTTCCAAGACAGCCTGGGCTTCTCTAACGTAATTTGTAACACAAAAGACCTTTTTTACTCATCTAACAAAAACCACAGTAAATACTATGGCCGAAGCCAAAAATCATTTAATCTATATCCACGCCCCAGTCTGCAGTATCAATACCTACAGTAAAAAATCTAGAACGTAAGGTATTATTTTATTTCACCAGCTATATCGAACGAACCGTGCGTTGTTGAAACATCATTAAGTCAGACGTGATTTAACCCAACGCGTTTGGCAGGAACGTGGTGTTGCTTTAAACTACATGGTGCTGTGACATATTTTAGCTGTTTGTTCGCTGTGTCGAGCTTTCCATTTATCTTGATGGAAACGAGTTAGGTAAATTACACTTCAGTGCAAGATGTGACGCGCTAGAGAAGATACATTATAATTGTAACAATAATTTTGATCTTTCTCAGGCGGAAAAAAAATTGCCATGCAAAAACATAGTTGTTTGTGCAACCTCAAAACGCAAAAACCAGTATAACCCCTTGTGGTGACAAACACCTTTAAGGGGAGACTAATAGGGCGAGACGGTTTTTTACAATTGTTTGTCCTACTCGTTGCAAGAGGCTCTTATTTACGCGCCAGCTAGGATGTGGTAGTTTTCCAGCAAATTTCCATGTGCAGCTTCATTTGTAGAAATAAGTTTTATTTCGATTTCCTCTAATAATTGGCCTATTTTATTCGCCTGTTCTGGTGTTCACACCAGGAGTAGCACTTATGTAGAAAAAAATTTAATGGTTTTATGGTAGTACAATATTTTTTCCTTTTTTAGAGAATCTATGCCAGCATTGCTTCGTCCCACTAAGCAAATCGCGGCTTCGTATCATTCCTTATTATTTGGAATTCATGAGTACCAGGAGAATGCAGCCGTGCCCGTTAAATTATACCGTCTAGACACCGGATTATTATTGAGAAAGGTCATAACAAGCGTCTCTAAAGCATTGCTTTTAGCTACGCATTGCCTAGCACGCGGGGAAAAGTGTACAGCCAGAGAGAAAAAGATTTGATGCAGATACGGTGAGTTCTCGTATTACCATAAACCTCTGAAAGGAAAGAAATTGCAGGTGCTTAGACCGGGTGGTCAGAAATTCATGAGACGATGTTAATGGCCCCTCATAGGGTTTGCATGGACACAGAATATTTAAGGTAATATGGCAAAGTAAGGTTTAATGGTAGCGTTTGAGCCGGATAGCTCCGGTTGGTAACTGTTGATTGTGTTCTGGTATGCTTTCAGTTCAGCCACTAATGACGCCACTTCTGTATCAACAGCAGCCCGGTTAGTTTCAAGCCGGTTAAACCGTTGTTCAGCTGTAACCCACAGTGGAACTATGATATCGGTTGAACTTTATACTTTTCCTCTCTAAAACGTTGGTGACGCTAAGGGTGGTAGACAGTATACGTTGCCTGAACGCGACAGGATAACTCCCTGTAAGCTCAAAGCCATTTACATGTAGCTTAACCATATCTTCATATTGTTGCTCTCTGTACATCCTGTGCAGGAAAAGTGTTCTTCGTTGCACACGCAGCAGCCTTTATTCCTGTAATTGGACACTGGCCTGCTCTTTTTGTACTTTCGAAATAGGCGTTGTGATGGCTAGAAAAAGGGCAGCGTTGAAGGTAGGAATGGAAGTAGACCACCTGCTTCTAACTCTACTGTTTGTGGTAGAGAAGATCAATCTACGTGCTTTTTTACAACGCCTTTTCATTAGAGCCTAGCAATATTTTCTTCTCAATTGTACTCTCTTCTTTTTATAATGTTTTGTCTATTTGGAAATACGCGTGTTATCGCAAAATAACGCAATGCCATACATTTTCAATTTTTGGATCGCGAACATCACGGCACCGAGGTTCTTTCCACATGAAAACCCCAACGTTTGTTCCAGTCCACAAACTTTCTTTCAGTGAAGTGGAAATAGCTATGGCTTTGAGAAACTTTGATGTCCGCGAAGAAAACTGCCGTGGTTCCTAGGTGGATTGCACAGCGGGGCGTTGGATACCGCAAGGCATTGGCGCTTGCATTTGCTTGTTCGTTTGTTTTTTGTTCCTGCTTGCGTGCATTTCCTACAGCACTTCCATACCTCGACAAACTGGCGTTTTAAATTTATAATTTGAGTTCTCTGTTTTCGACGCATTGGCCGACCGCGTATGATCCGAAATCACGAGGAGCAACGTACTAAGTAAGATAAGCGACATGAAAAATTGGACTTTGGAATCACTACTGGCTGTCAGCCTACACCTGTGACGATGAGAAAGAAATTCCACAAGCACGCGGCAAGTCCCACAGCACGGTCAATTTGCAGGGGGCGAACGCATCACCACCACACGTGGTACTAGGCCACTAAATAACAGGCTTTCATGTATCATCCACGACATGCTAAAGCGACTCCAGACCAGAAACGTGGGTGATGTTGTACGGTCTGTGGTCAGCTGACGTTGGACAATGACTTGGCCAATAATGACTTGAACAACATCGGCATTGTTCGGAATTCAGCACTGAATGAAGTCTCCTGCAATGCAAATAATGCGCACTGTTATCAGGACGCCAGGTACAACATCATTTTTAATTTTTTCAAAACACATCAAACTCTGCAGAAAGTGCCGTGCTGTGATAGTTCAAGACAAAAAGATACGTCTACGCTACAATTCAACGCCATCTACCAAGACTAACTGACGTCAAAGAATGGATAGCGGCAGCATGACGTTCAACGTGCTCAGGCAGCCAAAACCTTCTCTAGTCATCGGTCTACCCGTACTGCAGTGACAAAATATGTTCCCTGTGTTTTAGGTACTTAGCCCTTTCTCTGAATTCTTGTTGTTAGAGAAATGTGGTTTGTGCTTTAAAGCAGCAATTGAGAGTTTTCTGCATTCCACAAAGGTGACGCGGCAGCTGATGCTTTGCTTATGTAATCCTTAACACGGTTCTAATCCGAGTTGCGGTGCTGTCTTTCCCGATGTAGATGAAAATTAAAAAACGACACCCTGAATGTTATTTTCTACCAGCTTTCAATATGGCCCATGGATCAAAAGGATCCTGGAGACCTCTACTACAGTGCCCCTCATCGGCAATCTGAAGCTTTGACACGGAACATGACCGTAATGCAAAGTATTTTGTGCATTCTCAGAAGATGTAGCGGTGGAATTTAGTGTTTAATTGATCTAAATCTTAACTTCAAACTTCTCTCAAAACAATATCCTCATGTTGTCTCCTTTTCAGTATTCTTTAAAGCTGAGGCACCATTGAATTTCTGTTCATAAAATAGGAATTTCACTTACTCCACACGCTCATACACAATATTCAAGGAACAGTATTTGATTTAGAGCACAACGCGAGTGACGCTTATCATTCCATGGATTCCCAATTACAATATTTTCACTCCTTCATGCCCAACACGTTTTTTGGAAATTCAAACAGATAACCAGTAATCTACAGACCTTAACGAGATGTCTTTTTATTAGTTTAAAATACTTTCAGCAAGGTCGGTAGAAATGCTGCTATGGTTTGTTGTTTTAAGTGTGCATCCCAACCAAAACAGCCGAACCACCATATATTGCACGCAATTAAGGCCATTCCTGCTGTTACAGGGAAACAAAATCTGCGTGCAACTAAAGATACAACAGTAATACAAAAGTAGAGGAGCCTCCGCCTTGGATAGACCTCCTTCAAAAGGCAAACATCAATTACACGAGCGGCACCTAAATGATCTTTTTCAGCAGATTATGCAGCTCTTAGCACAAAGAATTCCTCAATGAGTAACACTGTAAGCGTTACCCACGACGACACCACTTCGGCAACGTGCTACACAGATCAAACAGCACTCATCAATTGCGTTTAGCGAATGAGACGCCCACAGCTGGCGCTCCTCCACATTCAATACAATGATATTGTTGCTCTCTTCCACCGTGCGCCGCAAACCTCAATTAGCTCTTCCGTAGTGTGGGTAATATCGTCGCGCTCCTGTTGCGAGATGCTCGGGACCGCATGCGGATACATACGGCACACGTCGCTGACTTCTACACTTTGCAAGCTACTAGAGCGCATGGTTCTTATTAGGTTGACGTGCATTTGTTAACACTCAGACACAGAACCGTACTACGACTCAGGGCAAAGTGGGTTTCAAAAAGGGCTTTGCACCCACGACAGTCAGCTGCCCTTCCGTAACTTGACCGGCAAGAAGCGCCCACCTGGAATGAAGATCCCCACCGGGATAGTGGCAGTCTACCTGAAGAAGGCTTTCTACATCGTTCGACACAATCCCAAAATCCAAGCTGTCAAGGTCGGTGGTGCGGGTACTCGCGTTAAGTAATTTTTGAACGCCCGGATTTCTTTAGATTAGTACGGATCTAAGCCATTTTCGAGTCTTCACCAATACCACTGGTGCACCGAAAAGAGCCATACTCTCGCCTACGCTGTTTATCCTGGTGAAGCCAATGAAGAAAAAGGAACTGCACGACATTCGGCACCTGCAGAACACTAAGTATGCCGATGACATCACCATCTGCGTTCGCTTCCTATGTACCGCACTAACCACGCGGGATGTAATCGACAGATTTCAGGGAGGTCTTGATACTATTAACAGGTGTCTTCCCCTCGACTGGAATCAGTCGGTATCCAGAAAACACAACATACCTTGTCATTGGAGGCATCGATCACCTGCAGGCAGAAATACCATTAGTGCTGAGTGGTCAGTCTATCCAGCAAGCTGCCGAGCCTCAGATACTTGGCGTGCCACTCCAAGAAGAAGACGGAAAGGCCAGCGAGTGGATCCAGCAGGTTAAATCTATATGGTAGCAGCAGCTTCACGTCATCAGGACGATTGGAGGCTGCTTCTGCGAAACAGAGACGCAGGTCGCTGGCACAATTACGCTGGTCGTGCTGACTTCCATGGCATGTGGTGCGGTTCACGCTTTGTCCTTACGAAGGCACAATTTGTCTGATTGGAGACAATAAAGGGCGAAACCTGAGGGGAATTACTGGTTCACCTAGTCACACCCTCGCGGAAAAACTCTACCGCTATTCACAGCTGCCCTTAATTCACGTTGTATTAACGGAGAGGGGCGAAAACAATAACCGGAGACGTTCCGCCTCCCGCGCGGAGCAGCTTGTGAAAAAATTGGCTGCCGGTCATTGCGCCTCGTTTTGCCATCCACCACCCCCTGTCAGAGCCCTTGGGAAATGAAATGAAATTACTTTATTTCCAAAAAATAAGTACAATTTATAGAGGATATTTCGGGAAAAAAGTTGCGGATAGGCAACTTGATTAGCCCTAAAAACTATGTTGCCATGCAGCAGCAGAGCAAAAGCTGGAATAACATAAGGCACAAAGGAAGTGGAGAGAGAATAAAAAAAAAGAGAGACGAAAACGAAGTACAACTTGCAAAGAATAAACAACTACATCTTAAAATTGCGATATGTCACAAGTATAAATACAGTGTATTACAACTCGCAATACAAAAAAAAAACACACAGAAGAAAGACAGCTTGGTTCGTGTGCCAAAGCTTTCATCTCACCTGCACAGCCGCAACCGTCTTCACCGTGAGCACGCCGCCGCTGCTGCAAGCGCCGACCTCTGATACGGCGCCATCTTCACTGCAGCAGTCCATAACGAAACAACACTGCGCGCTTCACCGTAGTGTATTGCGGGTCAAATCTGTGGGTCAAACTGTGGCGTCAAATGTACCTTCCTGTCTCGGCGGCTGCCTCTGTGTTCGCTTCACCTAAACCAAAAGTGACACGAATAAACAGAGCTATGAGTAGATGTTTAGGCTGGGTTCGACAATCGAATATGCCATTGTACGATTACTGGGCTGGTCGTGCCTATAGCCGCGAAAACATATAACAGGAAAATTTCGCGTCAGGGCTACTTCAAATCTTAAAGGCCCCTTACCCCAATTTCCTTCAGTTCGGAAGTCGACCGACGTGTCTACCCTGTATAATAAAGTTTCGTTATGTAATTTTGCAGTTTATATAAAAGTCTTACGGCGAAGTTAGCTGCTGAGTACGCGGAAATAAACTACCAAACTGAGAAAGCAATTGAATTTCCGCCAGCTCTTCCTGCGGACAAGAATTGCGCTAAGTGATTTTTATGCTGTAATGAGGATTGAAGAAGGCTGGAAGCAAGCGTTTTATTCTTGCACAATTATCACCAAAGGCCGTGGACTTAGTTGCTAGGTATAGTTTGCAGGCATTCCAACCAGCAATGACTGTTTGAGGAAGTATAGAACATTTTTCACAGGTCCAAACTCTGTTAGATCTTCACAAAAGTTGAACTGTTAAAACGTAAGCGTAGTATATGATAAATTATAAACCGTTCACTTATTGTGTAACAGCCAAAGGTTGCCCCTAACAAAAGTGTGAATGACTGGAACAAGTTGAAGTTTGTTTTGATTTGATTGATTGTAGGGTTTAACGCGCCGACGCAAAGCAGGCGATGAGGCGCGCTGTAGTGAAGGGCTCCGGATAAATTTTGACCACCTGGGGATCATTAACCTGCGCAGAAATCTCGTACACATGGTCGTTTTTGCTTTTCGCCTCAATCAGAAAAGGGGCCGCCGAGGCCGGGAAGCAATCCCGCTACCTTTGAAGTTTGTTTTGGTATCGTTCGCAATACGCACGGCTTCTTCGGCGGCTCGCTTTTAACTCTATGAGTGTTTCAAAGAGGTAACAGAATATATTGCAGGCACAGAGTTGTCATTCTCAAATTACACTTAGAGCTTCAGTGGCGGCTTTGAAAACATTGCGGTGTAATTCGAAAAACAGTCAAGTGTTTTTGGATAAAAAAATATTTCGAGATAAGCAAAGGTGAGTTCGTGCGCCCATTCAGTAGATGGGAATGCTTGCATCTATGCCAGAAAAATATTTGGCTTTCTTGATAGTTCGAGTAAAAAACTTCACTATCCCTTATTGAAGAAAGTTGAGAGGAGCGCGAGATCTGTCTTACATAAAGCGTCTGTCAAACGTGCGTCAAGAGCTTCGTTAAATTGCGGCCAACGTTCGCTGAAAACGCGTTCATGATCCTCAAACCTTCAAAGACCCCTAATCGCAAACGTAGAACGAACTGATTCGATGAGTTGTCGCTATGTAAAGGCATCCACGAACAATCCAAATGTTACGGATTCTGTTGATAAAGAGATTAAAGTATGGATTGCACTCCTTCTTCACTATCGATTCGTGTATTATCTTATCTAGAAGCGTTCCTTTTTCGTGCCTTTCAAGTAACCCATGACATAAAGAAAGCGATGTTTCAAGCAAGCGCTTTGTGTCCAGAGATCATATCAGAAATTTCCGGTCGACCAACCTGTCTATATGGAATAAATTGGGTATTTCAGGACGTCATCGGTGTCATTAGGAGTTTTCGCCTTTATATGATGCTACCACATTAGAATGCCTATAAACGGCCAAATGTGCCGTGATGGTTTTTGAACCACTTCTCTAAAACAATCAACTCTAGGCATAATGGTTATTTTTTTGAAGCTGAATCCAAGATAATTTGCACTAACTTCCCAATAAACGTATTCAAAACGTAAATGACACTGTAAAACGTAAGTAAATACCAGTGCTAGTCATTTATTTGTAATTACCGACAACGTACGCAAGAAAACACGATTTCGTCTTATAGATATGAGTGCCAGCTTTCCAAGACGCTGCCATTGAAACACAAACGCAACCGAGACGCATGATTTACTTGTTGGTAAATCAGGTGCGGTAATGGCGGGGATAGCCGTCCATATACTCATGTCGAAATTGTTTCCAGAACATCAGTTTTACATTTTCACCTCATCTGGAGGTAAGGTTGGAAGCCGCTGTTTGGAGCTTCCTAATGATGTTTATAATTCCAATATTCCGAGGGGCTTGCACAGCTTGTTCGAGTAATTACCCTGTGAGAACAAACGGTCCGGACAGCTGTCTGCAGTTAGCTTTTATTTGTTTAGGTAGTATTCATTACCCTATCGTCACTGCGAAATCGTAGTTCCATTCTCGGGTGCTTTCCAGCGAGGTTGTGGAGTGTCTTTTATTGTGATTCGGCCATCATCGAGACATTGAACCGTCTAGACGTCGAAACCTGTCGCCATTCGACTTTCAGAGGGGCAATAGAGGCCAGCTTTGCGAGAAAAGCTGGATACCTCGAAGAAACACTCACACAACCGAGAGAAAATTGGGCGTCGCTAAGAGATATGTGGGTGTCCTTTGTGTTGCAATAAAGTTGCTTAGAATCAAAATGGCTTTTGCCTCCAAGAAGCAGCGTCTAACTGTTTTAACTAGAACTACATTACCACATAACGCCGCATTGCCGACGTATTTCAATTAAAGTCCTGCAGACGTTGCCTTCACTGACCTGCGAAAGGTGGGGAAGAAGACGGGTTTCCAATTCTCTTCCATTACCATTTCTCTTTTCTAGGCTCGAATATTGCAGCATGAAATACAACAAAGTATATTCGCCCGACGGCATACAAAGAAACCCGGCGTCTCGTATATCATATGGTTGGGGCATGCAGGTAAACCTTTTAACTGGTAGGCAAGTACCAATCCTAGCAGAACTGGTAGAGAGGAAGAAATTGTATTGCACAACCGAATTGTATTGAAGGGTTCATAACAAGTAGTGATTACTAGCGTTCTATCACATATGAACAGGCGGTGGAAAATAAATACACCGAATAGAAACGCATCGGCCTCCACTAAAGCATACTTTCTGTCAAAAATACCCTCTTTGCACCGCACCAACTTCGCTGTACTGTAGCAATTTTTGCTGAAAACTTTCGTAACACCACTGTTTTAGGACCTACTGTATAGTTTGAACCTATGGTGAACTCCTATACTCGTACTAGCGTACACATTGCCTCAAAAAAGTGTGAATGATAATTGCTTCGCAATCACTGTTTTGAATTAAAGGAAATTTTTCTCTAAATGTTGTCCAAGTTCCATCTGCTTCCAAACATTACTTTTTGCCCATCGCAGTTTTCTTCTGCTTTCTTCTGCAGTTTTCTTCTGCTTACCGAAACAATATCCGTAAAAGCTCCCCAGTGTCTTTATGATAGCTCAATGAGTAAGCGTACACTTCAATGACCCTTGGTCTTTCATTTTTACTTCCCTCTTGTTCCTGTGAAGCAGATATAGTGACAACGCTTTGCAAATATGTTGAGCATCTTCACTTTACTAGTGATCAACTGCCAACACAAAACAATATCTAGAACACAAAAACCAATATCCAAAAACGAATACCCATATTCATGATCAGTTTTACATTACTTGATGCACGAATTGGTCATTTCGAGCATGAAAACATGTAAAAACAGCTAAATTATGAACAGTACACTGTTACGTTACATGCAAACCTCTCTCTCCTACCTCAATCATTTGCTGCCTTTGTATATGCCGGATGTGTTTGAATATTGAAGGAAAAAAATGTTAACTATAATTCATGACTGCTGTTCTTAACAGACTAAGTTCAAGCTACAGGTCTAGCATTAGTCTGGAATAGAGGTGTCACTGTCCTAACCAAATGGTATCAGCTGTAGAAGGCTGAAACTTCAACGCAGGTCGCGTAGGCGAATGGGAACTATTTTAGGTAAGTGCGATTTATATGCGCGACCAACTGCGATCAAGCGGGACAGAATATTAATTTTTTTTAGATTTAACATTAGTTTAGTGTGGTTTTTAGCTTTTTGCATTCACATAAAAATATGTATTGTTATGTACACGTGCATATTTGACGTGCGACTCCCGAGGACGGGAGCCAGTGCTTTAAATAGTGCTAGCAGTAAGCCACCCCTACGGACCGAAGTGTTTACTGTCCTGGTAGTCGCACAAAGAGCTGTTGAGAGCGATTTCAGCGTTATCTGCATTATAAGGGGGAATTTATCACTTAGTGTGCCGATTCCTGTCGAGGAAGAACATACTGCAGGGTGTAGGGAGAGTAATTTTAAATACAGTTGGAAGCACTGAAAGGGATTCCTACAATGGTGGCATATTTCTGCGCCTTTCATAACTCGGCCAGCTGATTAAGGGGGTGAAGTGGCTAATGAGTTTTCGTCTAAACTAAAGGAATGCCGCCTGACCTATTCTTTACAGGTTGTACTTACAAAGTAGCACCGTGACAAAGCCGTTGCGGAGAAGATAATGTATGCCTAAGTAATTTTATCACCTTCATCCTATATTATATTGAACTCCAACTCCACTCTGCCATTGCTACCGAGAACATACAAACAATTTGATGAAAAGCGTTGCATTATGCACGGGTAACAATGCTCCTTACGCCAACCTTCCAGCCGGTTCAGTCGAAGAAGTGGCTAATGCGTTTTCGCCTGAGCGGACGAAAGCATGATGCACCTAAACACTCGTGGTATTATTCCCTAAACAGCCGCCATGGAGTATGCGTCACCAGAGGTTTGGTGTAAAATATTACTAAACATCAGGAGGTCGCATTACTATCTACTAAAGGTAGACAAGCATTGCGTTACCAAGCGCCAGATCTGTGTTGAATTGTGAAACATTTTCAATCTGAAAGACGTCCCCTAATGAACTATTTGAGTTTACTTGTACACACGTTTTGACGTTTATAAAAAAGATAGCCCAAAAAAGTTGAATTCGCTCACGACAGGGAGCGCATGCCGGAAACTGGCAATAGCTAGAGAGTGTAGCTCTAACTCTGAGGTTGGTGTCCAGCGGGCTTGGCAAGAGGGGACGGGTGCAGCTGCAAATTTCAACACAACAACAAATAGCAGATAAACAGATGGTCCAACATGGCCTTCGCATTCATTCTCAGAAAGTTCAAAGCCTATTCCATTTTTTTTCTTGCAAAAAATTCTATCAAGGCCAATGATACGCAATTTTACTAGTTGGCACTATTCCAAGGTCGCCCATTTTTCTGTCTTCCTAGGTTATTTATCCTCAGGTGTTGAACAAATAGAGTTGTAAGAAATGTACGGGAGGTAATTAAATCCCGGGTTCCGACAGAGTTCTGCTTTCCGAAAACACGGCCGTTCCCTCAGGCCCTTGTCGTTCCCACTTGCTTTCGCAATAGCACTCTTAAAGCCAAATATACTCTTAACCTATAGAGCTTGTGCATTTTAATACATATTAAGAAAATGGCTGTCAATCACTGTACTCCGTAATGGAAATGTGCGTGCAGTTCGAACTGCAGTCTCCTCGGTTACGGTGCATAGATGCTGCGTCTCAGGAACCGATCCTGTAACCGGAGACCGCAAGGCGGCGCGCGCTACTGTGGTGGTTTCTCGGCGCTCGGCGTGGGCTCCGAGCATGTCTCGCTCCCTCCCTCTCACAGTTTTGTTGTGCATCGCCACCGAGAAGCCTCTCGTGCTGGCTCAGCATACTGCTCTCCCACTACAATTTCGCCGCATTCTCCTTAGCCGTTTCTTTTCTGCCTTTGTTGAGTCGCTTACGAAGCCGGTGCCGATGTTAAGACCCAGTAGCGGCCGCCAATACGCTTGGAACTAAAATGTGTTTAGCGAGTACAATGTTTCACATTACTTAGCAATGAGGTACAAATAATTGCGAAGGCAGAGGAGATGTCTTTTACACCACCTGCTTGAAATCCTTTTTACAGGTTTTTTATTCATCGTACCAGACTGTAACATGCTTATTCATGATAGTGGGCAGTTTGGATTTATTTGTTGAATTGCTATTAAAATATTCCGGCCGATATATCCGAGGAATTATTGCTGCGTTTCGTTTTTGTTTTACACCTATTTGTGAGCCTCTTGTGCTGGTCTCCTATAGTTTTTCTAGTAGAATACAATTTTTTCAACTATTCAAAATAACAGACTCGCAACAGAGAAGCCGTTAAGGGTCACGTTGTGCGTGTTCAACATGGTGTAAGAAAGTCCATCTGAGCCGAATACTGCCTAGTTATAGTGGCAAAACGGTGACTCAAGAGTTTTGCAACGGTAAAAGATATTCAAACATGGATAACGTGCCTATATTGAACTTTCAGAACTAGAGATATCCCGGAATATTGATAGCCGAAGTATTTCGCGCTCAGAAAAGTAAACGGCATGTATTTATGTACTATCCTTAGTTCAAGTGGATTACTGATACGCGGGTATTATATGCGCGCTTGACAAATACGCTTCTGGTTATAAAAAGGCTGGTGGGATGTAACCCCACCGCTGGCTATTCCACCATGGTATATCTGGTAATGTGTTAATCAAAGATAGCAAATTTTTGTTCTCAGAAAAGACACCTTTTTCCAGAATCTTTTTCTATAAAATGCACTTTCTTCTGGAGAAAAATGAGATTGCATCTGTTTGTCGCCAGTGCAGATGCCCACGCCATGCTACAATGAGAGTGATGGATTAGGAGATTTATCAAGTCGTCAACGAAACGCGAAAGGGGCCACCAGGCTCTTCATTAGCAGCTAGAACCAGACGCTCCATCCAAATCAGTGGCAGGGATCTTGATTTATAGCCCCTCTATCCCAAGCACTCTCAAAATGAGGGCATCGCCTTCCGAAGAGAGATCTGGTCGATCCAAGCAGACCTTCCCTTTGTTTTCTCGATGTGACCCGTGTCCTCTACTCTTTGTGCCGCCAGTAAATCGCAAGTCAGACTGCAAGCAGAAAACGGGGTTTCACGATTTTTTTCTTCTCGCTAAGATCAATACTATTAGTGGCGCTGCTAGCGCAGTTCTTAGTGTAGCCACACGGGACATGCCCCCTGTTTGAATGCGCACGGTATTTATTTCTTCCGGCACAAACAACTAGTCCGGGTTTGTTAGCTCTAGACGAATACACGCAAGTCAATTTTGTTGTGGCAGGTTCAGTATGTACCACTTTGGGCAAGAAGAACGTCTAGGTCTCCATTATATGTGGAATGATTACAATGTATTGCTTCATAGAGCGCCAGAGACTCAAAGAAACCATATCCCTCGCACAGCAAAAAAAAGATCCAAGGTTCAAAATTGGAGCGCCAAGAAATACAAAGAGGTTTATACGCCTGCGCTTTATACTCTTGCTTATTCCCTAAACAAATGACATTAACCTTTTAATATTACACGGAATCTGCAGCACAAAAAGCGATCTAAAAAATGTGGTCTTGAAGAAAGGGATTATTTCTTAACCAACGAGTTTTCAACGTAGTATCTAGCATGTAATTTAACACCACATGTCAGATCAAAGGCAGCGTACTAGGAGGCATGTTTCTTCCTCTGCCGTTGTTGGCATGGACACTGGCCTGGCATGACTGCATTGTCATGGCCCTCTAGCAATGTTCGACCTACTTGCATATGTATTTTTGGTTGTACCTGCAAGCTATCTGATATTGTAAGCTAAGGCTCTCAGGTTAGTTGATGGACAACATGAAGGACAAGGTAGAACCACAAGCAACATCAAACTGCCATATCTACCTTAATTTCTTAGAAAACTGATCTCAATTCATACACTAAAGTTTCGCGTAATACGCAACTATTCGTTCGCACACTTGACCCCACTATGCACCCTTTGCGCACCCATTTAACGAATTCAGTTGTACACCACACACACCAGTCTTCAGATTTTTATTTAAACTGGCCACAACCTAAATGATCCTGTGACCCCTATAACTGAGTATAAAAAGAATATTTTAACAGGCACGAGGAAATATCATTATTTAGGCGCTTTAGGCTCGCGCTTACACGAGCGTTCTTTATATATTCAACACAGGCACAGAGTCATCATAGCGGTGATTGGTGCTGCACTGCTTACTTAGGAGAATTTCAACGCTAACCATAGCTATCCTGTGGAGATATGCGGGAACCATTATTTGTACGTGTCGGGGCCAGAACTGTATCCGAAAAATTGTTATATTACACCAAAGCGCCTTTTTTCCAACGAGGCAAGCGAGGCTCTGGAAAGCCAAGACTCCAAGTTTTCTTCGCGCGAAGTATCAATGAAAAATAAACCACTAGAATTTAAGTTGATTATCTCACGAAGCCCCGTAAATGCCATTCCGCATGAACAAACTGCTCATCTGGTATTAAATGCAAACAGCGTACCGAGATAGGCGCCCAAGGGGAAAGGACATTGTGTTGCTTCAAAACATCAACGCTGAGTTTTCAAGTAGTTTGTTTGAACATGGAGCTACACGGGAGGCTATTACAGTCACAAATACTACCCAGGGGAATGGTTGAAAAAGGCCTTGCCATGTGTTCACGTCTAGGCTCGGTAGACCCCAAGCACACCGGGAGAAGGAGAGTAAAAACCTCTATACTGTGCTTCGGGCTATTGAAAATGCAACGCAAAAAGGTAAACTGGGGCATTTACTAAATACTCTTGTACGCACTTTTTACACAAGGGTTCAGGTTATCATGAAGTCTGGCGCTGTTGTGGACCATGTGTGTGTGGTGCGACGAAACCGTTTCCTCAAATATTGAAGCGAAGGAAGAGCTAAATTAAAAACAAACAAGGAGAGTAGAACTGTCCCAGAGGGACAGCGAAGAGTTTTTTTTGCAAATAAGGCTAATCCTGCAGAGCACTCTGGTGAGTTTCAGGCAATTGCCGTAATCCTCCAACTACCTAGTGTTTATACCATGCCCGTGTTGAAAATTAAAGTTTACCTTAAGAACTTTGTACCTGGTAGCATTCCGAGGGTGGTAGTAGCTGTATGTTAAGCCTTAATGTTTAAGATTAGGTGATTAGTTCCAGAGGAGAATGCGGGGAGGACCTTTGTAAAAAGCGATACGGTTGACACGGGGACCAATCAAGGAAAAATGCCGCTGAAACTGAAGGCTAAATACTTGAGAATCAGAGTTTTTGTATATTTAGGTACTACATCAGTGTGGCCCAATTTTTTATCTGGCAGGAAGAAAAAATTACAATAATAAAGCAAACGAATATAGAGTAGTTACAGAAAGACGCCTGTAAACAGGACGAAAAGGAGTACAAAAGGGATGGAATTGTAGAACAGGAAAAAGCGAAGGATACTTGATTGCGAAAGACTGGTTTTGCCAAAGTTAGGGAAATATTACAGAAGTGTAGGAGCGGGATTACAGCAGGCGTGGAGAAGAGAAGATAGTAGAGGGTTGTACGTAGCAGTGGATGAAGAAACGCTATTGTCTTTAAACGTCTTTGCTGCACGGAATTCCGATACGCCCAAACATATTTAGCTAGCTTGTGACATTTCTTTTTTTTTTCTGGGAAGGCACTTAATATCGCCCTCTTATCCCTTCCACATTACGCATAGGAATGGCCGCAAATGCAACATTGTGTCAAATTAAATGATATTACGGTAACCATATATATGTGTGCGTTCGCTTTAAGACTAGATGGTGTCCAGCTCCTAAGAAACACAGAATGAAGTTAGGCCTCGTTGTGTGCTGAACAAGTCGTTTTGCTTCGTTCCAAAATAACTTTGTGAGGAGGTTTCTCAAATATTGTGACCTTCAGTAAATACAAAAATACTCGTTGAAACGTTCTTATGCTAACACGCCCCAAGCTGTGTAAACCGGCATACTACAGAGTAAAGTGAATGTTTGAACTGTAGATTACATTCGTCTTCTTTTCTCCAGAAATGAGTTGGTGTAATGAGTAAGTCGAGTAGAAATTGTTTGCATACGTTAACATCGGTGCATAGAAAGTTTATCACGAGCGATGGTATGCGTTGTTATCAACATGTTTTGTTGTAAAAGTAAAAATTCTGTAGCGGACACCAATACAACGTGGGACAGCATTGTAAAACAGTTGCATGTTGTTTCCTGCACTTAGAGGACGTAATGGTGAAAAAGAGAATGGAATTTTCACCACAACACTATTTGTTGATAATGTTTTGATAATATTAATAATGTTCGTAATCTTTGCGCAGCGCCAAAATCACTCTTTACCTTTGCGTTATCTGCGGTGTCTACCAAAAAGAGAATTAAATTGGTGCCAGAACTTTGTTCATTGATGAGTTTTGGGGCGCAACCGTGTTTGAGGTGGTAGTATAATTCACAGAAGTAAGAATGTCTGCCCATTCTGCTGCACGCAGTTGGTCAATATTGTTATTTAGAATCTTATTAAAAGCAGGAAAATCGGTGACACGCCAGAACCCATGGCTTTGCGGATATCTGTATAATGCCACAAGAACAACGACTTGACTGCTTGTTATGAGAAGTCTTGATTGGTGGATGCTGCGAAAATAAAATTTTAAAAACGTTAGTGGTATAAGGGCGATCTTTCCTGAAGTTGATACGCTTTTTGCGTGCAGTTTATGCACTGTTTAACGATTAGCATGTGCAACTGGACCAAAACCTAACCGAATACATAGTTTTGAAGGAACAGGACTCTCACCTACTGTTGTCTCACCTACTGTTGTCTTTGTAGGATGCTGAGCGTGAGACAAACATGAAAGGACAAATGAAATAACGCTTACGACTTAACGACAAAATTGCTTTAACATTCGTTGTGGACAATAGGGGGTCAGGGGTATCCGATTTTTTAGGTACAATACAATTGTCATAGACTGCGGACTAATACCTTAGATGAATTCAACACCTTTGTGCACGCGAGGAGACGGACGATGTGAGCACCAACTTTCAAATGGTGTGTTGCTCCTGGGCGCGCGCGAAGGATCATGCTGCGGAAACAATAAATCAGACTCTGTCTTGTGTGGGGCAAATATAAAGCACCGAATCTGTGTTTCTTGTTACGACTATGCAGGCATCTTATATCAACACGACAAGAGCCTAAAATGACGGGAAAAGAAAACAAAACCTCTGGCAAAAAGCACGAGAAATGGTTGAGTTAAATTTTCAGGTACAATATTTCTTGACCCGGTAAAATTTGTTTCCAGGGAAATTGCTTCTTTTGAATTAAGTCATACAAAACAATGTGCAGTGTCAGTAGATTACCACATCGCTACTCCGCGCATCAATGACAAACACCCTAAAAGTACCAACCTATTACATTTTATAAATAAGGAAGATGCAATACAGTACGAGGGGCTTTCCTGCTTTCATAGAAAACTGCTTTCATTAACCTGGAAAAAATATCGTAATATCAATCCACTTCTGTATAGGGGTGAAGGCGTCGTTAAGAACGCGTGGGTGTGTAGAAGAGTGGGCGGGAAGGGTGTTGTCGCGATGGCTGCCAATTCGTGATTTCCGTACAATTTTTCTGTTTTTGTTGGTATAAAAATACAAGCAGAGTTCTCTTGCAAGATTTGAAAGACACCTCTATACCGAAGGTGCCTAAGTTCGGGTTTGGCGTATTTCTCCATTGCGTCTACTTAAAAAAAAAACATAAAAACCGAAGAAACCTTAACGTCGTTATATTTGAAAGAAATAGCTTGATTTGACCCGATCTACTCCACTGCGGCCTCACTTTGCGTATACTACACAAAAAAAGGTAAACAGTATGGCCTTCAACTTTGACTCGAATGACTGTCAGCCGTAACACAATACAGGAAAAAAAAGATCCTCAGCGTGTTAACTCAAGGATGCGATTCAAGCGGTACCTTCAAACATTACTGGAGGCATCCCTAATTGCGCACTCCTGATTGTTATCGACTGCGTTGTTTGGCGGCTGCAAATCGCTTAAATATTTCCCGTTGTCGTCGTAAGAGCCAGACAGGAAAGGTATAAGGGAATAGTAAATACGTCTTTTATTATCGCGAACATCTAGTTTAAATTTTAAAACTTTTCATTAGGAATAACATTATTGCTTCTAGGACAAAGGAATCGTTTGAGTGAAACAAACCACAGTTCCATTGAGGTAAAAAGTAAATATTTTTGCATTTGTCTCCATCTATTTTGCCAACCGGGCTCCCCAACCGGTTCAAAATTCTGAACCGGTTTGCACACCGGTTACGAATGTAAATTGGTGGGACCCGAGCTGAACCGAAATGGTAGTATCTTACACGAACTCCAACCGTAACCAAAATAGTATTATTCTCGGTTAGACTTAATAATAAGCATTATCATAACCATCCGTTACCTTTTCGCTAACCCGAAAGTACACTTTAAAATAACCGATTTCTTTCTTTAGTATATTTATCCAGTATGTGGGCGTGTTTGATAATTGGTGCTCAAACACTGTCGCGAATAAACATTACAAGTCTCCGCCAAATAGATTTTCAAAAGCTTCTCACGTGATACCTCGATGCAAGTGATTGATGAACCACAATCTACTCTTGAACTGGGAAAGTCTCGACTTCTACTCTGTGTGTGTTAGTGGCTACGTATGAGTGAAATCTGAGACATCAGTGCTTTTAATCAAATGCATCGAATTATTCGTCTATTCTTAGGTACAGGTGCCCCGAAAGTAAAGCGGAGCGCGAGAGCGGAGGCCGGAGAGGGCAAAATTGCATGCCAGCGCGATCTGTGAATAGATGCGCCGGAGAAAGCGGGAGTGCGCTGGCACATCCCGCTGGCCCATCTCGATATTTTGCCTTATCGCCTACTCAAGCGAAGTCTTGCTGCTGCCATCCATGCTCTCCAGGGGCGCTTCCAATGTTAACGTGTCAAGCAGGGATACCCTTCATTTTAAACAAAATTTACTGAAGTCTGTGTAATAAAGCTGATTTAGTTTTAAACGAGCTGGCCTCCGATAGGCTTACCTCCTCAAACTTTTTGGGCTCCCAATAAAACCATAGAAGCAATGCAGTCAATACATGCATGAACTGTTTGTGTTTATTAATTCTTCATGCGTCTCTTGAGCCAAGAATGGTTATGGCCGCAGCGGCTGAAGGATTCACAAGCGTTTAAACATGGCACAACAAACTTGCCACCGGGATAATCCTCAACCACGCAGGGACGCTGGTGGGGTTACTATAAATGGAACCCCATACGCCGCTGGAGATTGGTTTCGTCACCGAAGCGGGCAAACAGAATCGTGCATAAAGCGTTGGAGTCGCACCTGCCGAGGAGGGATAGAAGCGGCCCTGCTTCGCTTGACACGGCGATAAGGCGAGCGTCATAGTATCGAGATAGGCCAGCCGGACGTGCCCATGCACTCTCGCTATCTGCGGTGCATCTATTCATAGATTGCGCTGGCATACAGTTTTGCGCAATCTGGCCACCGCTCGCGTGCTCCATTTAACTTTTGGAGCACCTGTACAACGCATTGATTTTACCCCCCAAAATTGTTTTACCAACCCTAATTTTGGACAAAAATTTGTATCAAATTTTTACATTATTTATACTAATCGTGTTTACGTCAGCGGCGAGGTGGCCATGAGACTGAGAATTACAGGGAACGTAAAGAAATATCTCCAAGAGCAAAACTAACGTTTATAACTGAACTTTGTTCTTGAGAACAAAATTAAACTTTTGAGGTCTCGGGAACCGTGTAAATACCGTGTAGGTTATTCTAACCGTAGACACAATCGGACAATAATTCGCCATCAACGTATATTCACTAACAACTTTTAAAAGCACCCGGATCTAAAAGCCTTTCGCTGTTCTAGAGTGCATTTTTAAAGAAGGGTTGCACACCTTCTGGTGTTCAAAAGTCCGGCTTGTTGCTGCAGAGAAAACCCTTCAGTAAAACCCGGTAAAGTGGTGTTAACTTTCTAGGCCACTGAACTCCTTTAAGGGGCTGATGACGATTCAAGAGCGACAAGGCACGTGTACTCGGGAATTACCTCATGCTAACGCGCCCCTGGCACTGGCATTCTGTGAGCACAACATTCTGTGTCCTTGTGTATGTATTCTGCTTCCTTTTTTCTTCGCAGGGTTGTCTGAGAGTGCAACTCAGAATGGCAAATAGCGAAAACAGCGAAAATGGCGCAATGCGGCTTAGCCTTACAGTTGACGTCAGTGCTTTGTAGTACATTACAGCAAATAGTTCAATGTTCATATAACTGTGTAGTAGCGCGATTTTATTAAAATGTTTTCTATTTCTTTTTTATTTTGATAGAATACTTCAAAAGAGACAGCTTGGTAAAAACAGCGTTAGTACACGTATCCAACATGTGTCTCAATCGAAAGCCGTAGCCCAATAACCAGATCCACCTGTTGTCAACCTGACAAAGATTCTCCACGGAACAAGTAATGGCTGCAATACTATAGTCTCCTTTTGAAGGCCCCGCTTAGAAAGTAGCAGGCCTACTTTATGTATTTTTTCATGCCCCGAGGCCCATATTTGGGACCATATTTTTCCGGGAGCGCATGTGAGCACTGTCGTATAGCTTCTTGGGACTCATCACTGACGACGACGAAATAATACATGGCCCGTACTCGTGGTTCAAGCGGTCAGGGGCGCTTGTGAATACATCGCTTCGCTGCGCGGCACCATCACGTAAATATAACACTCATATCTTTCGTGCTTAGTCTTATTCATCTTGCTGCACACATAAGAATATTTTGGTCAAACGCACGCGAGATTCTGATTATGTAGGCAATGAAGAATTCATTGCTTCCCTATTATTATGGTTTTAAGAAATTTCTCACAAGTTCCGTAAGCCATTGAAAAGGGGAAACGTGCAGTGTAGATTGCAATGGCGATGCAATAGCTTGGCTTCGTATAAGCAGCTGCGAAGAAAAGCAATCAAGAAGGCGAAAGTATCAAAAGCTCTTTTTTTTAGTTGTTTGTATAGCCTGTCCGCAGGGTGTATTTATTGTGTGGGCGCCGCAGAGTGCGGTTTTGTGTTGCTTTCTAGCAAAATGCTCCTCACGAATAGGGCGACAACGCGATTAGCAACGCGTCACTCTTCGTATGCACCGTATCTTCAGAAATAAACCACTGAAAAGGAAGCTTACGATCTATGGGGCAAATTACAATCAGCTCTTTCTACGACAATGTTCAAAGGTGGTGACATTAATTAGGCGCTCTACAAGTGTAACATTTTCGTCATTCGATATCAATATCTTAAAATGTAACGTGCATAAGGTTCTTGCCCCGGACTGGGGTAACTATACGACGGCTGCTGAAGCACTATAACCAAAACTCAGTCCTAGATTATATTTTTTTGTCCTTTAAGGAACTGCGGTAATTTCAAGTGGTGAGCACGTATACGGGCCCCGCTTCTCGTCGTAGTTCGTCCACGCTGTCACGCTGTCTAGCCACAGCATCCATGCGGTGTAACGGACCCAAACAGAGGCTTCCAAAAGATACCCGTCTGTCCCTCGATTCAGCCTTCCGCAAGTAACTTAGGAGGCACGTGAACAAGAGGCTCATAAAAAAGGACCGTTCCAACCTCCCGGAACTGCTGGCTCTGCTCCGACATGTTCTCGTTATTAAGCGAGCGCAAGTTCAGGTAGATTTGATGAAAATACACGTACCCGCCCGGAAGTACCCGCATTCGTTTAGATATGAACGATTGTTTAGTTGGTATTTGAGATAGTTAGCGAACAAAGGTGGTACAGAATAAAAAAAGACGGCGCGTTCAGAGTGGCGCAGAAAGGATGGAGCACGTTTTAAATGAAAGCCAGAACGCAAAGAAGAAAACTTCTGTTTGTGCTGGGCCAGGCAGATGCAGCGAGCACCGCGGAGGCGGAAAAAGTGAATTGAATTGGACAAACCTTTGTTCACTTTCTCAACAGAGGAGTGAGTCAGCGAGGCGGAGAGCGGGAGGGGTGGTAGCACAAAGCAGGTAACCGGGCCTCCGTTCCTATGGCGAATCGCTGCCCCGCACTTGCGACAGCTTTCATGCTGAGTGAAAAAAGCTTTTTTATGCTCCAAATACGGTGAGGCACGCTTACGTAAGAGTTTTTGATGAATAAAGAAACAGACCACAAATCGAGTCGCAACCTATTTGCGGCCCACATTTCAAAAGAGCGGGACGAGGAATAGGGCCGACAGCTAAAGAGCTCGGAATTTCTAACCATCCCGATTTCTTCCCGCGATGTTTTGGCTCGCTTTCTTACACCAGAATGCGTCCACGTGTGAAACTTTTTTTTCGGAAGTGCTGGCTTCAGTTGCTCGTGCATACGCAAAGATAAAGCGAAGGCTCAATTCAGGTACAGGTTCAACAGAACCAAGCAACGTGTTTCTTACGACTCTTGTTAGGCTTAGCCCGCATTGGCGTGTCACGGTATGCAGATGCAGTCTTCTATTCACAAGAAGCTGACAGCATGCGCTACTTGGGTGTCGCACATTTACAGATCTTTGGAATGTGCTAACTAGCCGGAGAATGGTTATTGTTCATATTGACTGTGTTTTTACGTAGTTCCTAATCTTAGGTTTTTCCTTCTACTGATGTGCGTTTCCGCACCTACGCGCGTATATGTCATCACTTCCAATGAAATTTTTCTTAGTCGTTCGTCAGTGCTTGTGGTCGTCGTTCTACTGCGTCTAGTCGTTTCCGCTGTTTTTTAACAATTAACAATTTAAAATAAACATGCAAGATAGATAGATAGATAGATAGATAGATATAACTTTATTTGACCAATTGAAGTCACCGTTGAGGCGGCCTCCGACGGGGTGGGTCTTTATTCACAGGGCCAATATACGGCCAGCACCTCGATGGCCCGGCCCACTATGGCCGTGCGAGTCGTTGCGGCGGGGCTGGACCGTAGCATTTACCATCGCTTTTTGTGGGAAGGAGGGAGGGGGGGTGCTGGTTCGGGAGAGATTTGTAGGAGATGGGATTTGAGTGACGTACACCTTGCAATGACGTGTCGCAAGGGGCTTTTTCTTGGCGACAGCTCCCAAGATTTGGCGACCTTGGCGACTGCTCCCAAGACATGTGTCTTCATATTGTTGTGGGAACAATGGTGTGTAGCACTGTTGTGTGGGCCAGCGGCCCCGCTTGAATTCTTCCTAATAATTTTCTGCAAGATATTTTAATTTCGAATGGTAAATATTTGACTTATTCAATCAACGTAGATGCTTTTCTGTGTGTACATAAGTTACTTTTGGCGCTTTTCTCCTTGGCCTCGTTTTGCTACTTGATAATGGATTTTTGTATTTTACAAGACGCAAGCCTTTAGGTATTGGTTAAAAATTAAGCGAAGCTTTATTGTTTTACTGCTGAGTCTGTAATGCGAGAAAACCCGGCAGGAAAGCTGACTTTTAATGACGAAGATGGTGAAATATTGTGGGTGAAGTGAAAGAAAGAAACGCTTGCGGTGGCAGGAATCGAACATATGTCCTTTGCATTATGAAGCAGCCGTCTATCCGACTGCAATGTTTTGTTAACTTTTTACTGCAGGGAAAACTGCAATTTTTATAGACTACACGAGTCATCAGTCATCGAAGAAGGTGCACAATCACTGCAGTTAAAGTAAGTCATCAGTCAAAACTCCGGCAATCAGACACATGCCTCTAACAGATGCGGCCATTCCGGTGGGTCACTTTGTGCCGCATAAATACTCCGCACCAACGCTACCTGCTCCCGAAAAATGGATTTTGTTGAGTGAGGGGGTTCCGATGCCACTCAGTCATGTGACGCTTCCACAAGATATACAATTCCTATACAACAAATATATCATATCGCACCCCAATACATCTCAAAAAGAACAGAACATCGGTGTATAAAGGATAATATTCATGTCCGATCTAACATGAAAAACAACCTAGAACACCGCATCCCGGCACAAGGCAAAGCAATGATGAATGGTTCCAGGTTGACTACATGTGCTTCAATAGTCGCACCAAGGAATGAGCATTTCTTTTTCGGGCAAACTTGTGTTCACTGGGAGTGTTGATGTACACATGTAGAAGCGAATTGGAAAACTCAGGCAACAACAAAAGAATCCACAGCCAGAAATTGTCGCGTTCAAACATTTTATTCGTTACACAGAGGGGTGGATGATTTTTTTCATTGTTTTCCAGCTGTGTCCACTAAACTTGCTTTCAAAAAGGTGGACGGCAGCTATTGGATGTTCTCAGTGCTCATCGTGTGGTCAGCCAAGCAGCGAGACCAATAAGGTTGCCCAAGTGTAATTGTTTGCATGTTTGAGCAAAAAAATGACACCACAAGATCCTTCGACATGCTCAAATGCTTTGTGCCGCCAAACACGCAACAAGTTTGCCACCATGGGAAAAGAAAAGCAAGGGTTAAGGACTTAAAAAAGACATACAAAAAGGAACGCTCAACAATGGATGTCGGGGCTGCAAAATCTGCGGGAGCAGCCAATAAAGGAGATAAATTTAGCTAGGCAACGGTCATTACAGATGACACTGACTCTGCGGAGGAAACATCAGTCGGGCCTGCCACGACTGGTACCCAACACCAAGAACGACTCCGCGCAATCACCGACTTGCGATCTTCCTGCTGTAACAACACTCAAAGGGTCGCATTTCAGAGATGGCACTTGCTATACTATCCAAGGCTTAAAAGCATTGAAAATCATTGTACATCTATAGCGTGTGGACACTAGGGCAGGGGTACAGACGGCAATGAAGCGGCACCTACCGCCGCCCCATACCTCTCCCACCGGGCTTCAACCGGTATAGACAATCACCACTATTTCACCCACTAACCGCCCATTCCCCAACGCTATAGAGACATGCTAGTACACTACAGGCTCCCACGAAGAATATACCTGCCACCCCACCCAAAGTAAACCACAGAAGAAGCCACACAGTTCTCAAGAATGGAAGAAAAATCATTTTTACTCGCCACCCAGCTGCATAGGGTGCACCCCACACTCCTCAACTACGTCTGCAATTTCTTCTCTGGGACGCACAACACCCTGTGCAAGATGGTGTGGGAGTGCGAGGCATCACGGAACTACCTAAAGTCCTCGCATTGACACCGTAGCATACGGAGGTCCAGCTGAACCACCGCTGTTGCTGAAAACAAGCACTTCCTGCTGACCAGGAACATTCTAGTCATATGGACATTGCATCATATTTCATGGACACCATTCACCATGTATGACCGGCAGCAATCCCTCTTTCCATTCTTCCCATTCTCCGTTAGAAAACGTGATTTCCTCCTCTGTCATGCTCATGGCTACAATTGTTCAAAGAAAAAAAACCAGCAACGAAAAGTCGCTAAAAACTAGAACTTATTTTTAGCCTCGATAAATAAGCAATAAGGATTAGTAGAAATAGAAATGGAGCAACAGGCAGAGCCTGTTGCCGTGCTGCTAACGGATTGGCTGGCCTGTACTGTACCATAAAGTTGCAACACTGTTAATGTTCTCCGAAAATTTAGTAGCACTGACACTACTCTAACTTGCCGCCTGGCCCGCATTCATGACAAAGCGTCTTTTGAAAATGGAGCCATAGGAGTTAGAGCGAGCTGGCACTTGCAGCGGCAAACTTACGAAACCGTCGCCGATAATCACTTGACGCGTACCTCAACAGTACCATGTCTTCAAAAACTGCGCGAAACTTTGGGAAGGATGCGAGCAGGACAGCAACATATTTACTAAATGGCCAGTTTGGACACGTGTTACGGTAAAGCGAGTTTGTTTTACGTATATTACTTTCACTTTCCACTTTAAAAAGACATATGAAGGCGGGCGCGTTTAATCGCAACCGCTTTTAGGTTCTTCCGGAGGTACCATGAATATGGTTCATTTTTTTATGTGCCCTATCCTTCTGAGGCAACGTGAAATGCTCGTTGAAGTTACAAGAGTAATCAGTCAAAACTGGTGCATCTGATGACAATAAACTCAAAAGAAAATTTGAAAGTGGTAGTCAACCTGGCAAAAAGAAGTTGTAATCAGCACTCCTCACGAAAGAAGCATCAACCGGAAAACGATTAAGGTTAACTTTTATATGCAACACCCCCTCCCCAAAAAAATGGTTGACAAAACCGCTTTTGTGAGAAAATTCCAGCGACAATATTGATAAAACGTATTTTCTTGGTTTTGGCTTTTGGAAGTACTGCAGACTTGTTACCTCTATAGCTACACAGCCACAGTAGGTCTATTTTTGAATAACTAACAGGTATTCAGTATAGCTAGACGTGTTCCCTTGTGTATGAGAATATTCGTGCAGACTGAGTTGTTGGTGATGCAATAGCTTTCTTTGAGAAATTTAAACTGTGGCTGTCCTTTTAACGTCTTTATTCTTCAAGACAAGTACTACATTCTGGGTTCACCAGACCAGCTACAGCTGATAATAAGCTAGTGTTGCGAAGGCATTGCCCAATAATTTTCTTCTCGAAAATTCGCTTTGAAGTCGTTCCAGTGTAGCGATCATAAGTTGGAGCGATAATAATGCAGAAGGCATGCATTATGTGATCATGTAACCAAGAGCAGAACTCGAACGTCCCAAGAATGAAACATAAAAGGGAAATGGTTTTATATTCACGTGAGGAAAAAACAGTGTGTTTTTTATTACGATGCAAACTATTTTTAGAGGCATGGATTAAACGCTCAATTGAGACCTACAAAACAAAAAACCACCAGGTGCCTTAGGGTGATTCTTCTGAGGAAGGCCATTAATTATGCGGTACCGCTGAGGTATTAAAATTTTCTAGCGCACCCACCAAATGAGCTTAAGCTATTTTGGGAGCCTCGTCGAAGGTACGCAAAAGGGCAACACGTGTCCACAAATTTGCTTAACTTAGAAGTGTTGATTAGATTCACGAGTCAGCGTTGCACTTTTTTTAGTTTCCCAATACTGACGGGCATAACGGATTATACCACGTACAGGAAGCGTCGATTTGTGGGAGGTATTGGTATAAGATAAAAGGAATATGAAATATATAAATCTAAGATAAAATAAATAAAAACTGAAAATAAAATATAGCTTGATCGCGCCAGACAAGCACATTTAAATGAATGAATATTTCAGGGAAATTACTCGAAACGCATGATAGCGCACTTCAGCTCTACAGAAGTAAATGTAACCTCTCGATGCTTGATCGTAACCACAAACTGCACACGCGCCTAAACTAACCATGAGTACGAAAAAAGCCTTTTGTAAAAAAATATTATTGAGCTGATAGATGTGCCTTAGCATCCAAACTCCCAACGACAAATAAAATATCGAGTGCATTAGCCGTTCGTTTTCCTTGGAGCTGTAACGGAAGGAAACTTCAGTGATTCGGTGTCATGGGAACTCGGTACTGGGATGATTTTTCTAACACCACAGCTAGTATCTGTATAATGATGGTTATCGTTCGCATTCCCAGAGGGGGAATCAACATACTCCGGTCGCAAAGTTCCGGAGTCTGCCTTAAAAAGTTTAAGGGGATGAACCGCGCGAGGACGATTAATTTGCTGGCAAAGGCACAGTTACTTTCTGTTCGTTGCACGCCTTTTGGTTTTAAAACAATTTTTTAGGTTCTTGAGCATGTTTGACGAGGCAAAATGCTAACGACCGCGTACCGAATCTCGTTCAGAGGATTCAGGGAAAGCTCAAGCTTCTCGTAAAGTTTCACCGCAACTTGCCTTCGCCACCTTGAGCGTGCGGACCTTATATACACTTTAACCGCAAGCACGCGGGCTCTTGCGATGCAGTAAGACGATGCAGCTTTGCTCGTCGACGCTTCGCCTCGGTTGTCGTGTTATACATAATAGGCTGGCTTTGCCAAAACGAGGCTGGCTGACCTTTCGTCGATGTCATCGAACCCTTCTCCTTAGTGTACACTTTCTTCTTTGTTGCGCTTCTACAAAATACCTGAATTCTCAATTAGTGTTGCGTGATAAGCATACGTCTTTCCTGGGATGCTGCCAGTATGCGGTCAAGAAAGCTGTCTTCCGGACCTTTAGCTTCTGGATATTCTTGACATCCGCCACAGGTGATGATAGTCCATGTCAGGAAGTCCGTGTCCAGAATGTCAGGGCCCTCTTCAGGTACTCAATACCTTTAGCTCATGCCCCTTCAGAATGCATTGTAACACTGTCTGCTGAAACATATTCTCTGTTTCTTCTTTTTTGATGTACGACGACAGAAGTTTGCAAGTGGGGTTGTTCTGTATAGTGAACAACGAATGCTACGGGGGTCGGCCAGCTATAATGCGTGCTTTTGGTGATGATGCTTTGTTGTGGCCCATTCCGTGGAGTTTTATCTGGGCAAACCAGCTTGTCCGAACCCTTACGGCCCTCGAAACAAATATTCATTGTGAAAACAGAGAACGGCGACTGAGAGTGAAATCCTCGTAAATATAAAAAAAAACATCGGTCTTTTCCACAGTGAGTTGCTTAAAAATTCCGCATGAAATCATTTATATAAAAAAGAAGGAAGCTCACAATAACGCGCAAGACGTGAAAGTAGCGAAGCTGTACGCTACCTTCGGGACCATCACCACCGTTTAAGTCTGGGATTGCTGCAGTTCTGCTTCTCCCTCGCTGCCGCCATGACCTTTACTCGATTATACATGGTATAAATGTTAGCTTCATTTTTTGGAAATGATAGTAGTTTGACAAAACCTTGAAGGGGTGTAGGCTAGGACGCGTCTTTCTCGTTGTGAGCACGTTTTGCAACTATTACGGCTAACGCTCGAGTTTTTTCTGGCGACTTTTGGCCAATATCATCTCTAACTGGGTATGATTGGCTTGACAAACCTACGCCGGGGACACTGGGCGGTCGTGGCTAGCACGCAAACACGAGCGCTTGCATTTACTTCATTTCTTTGACTGCGGAGCAGTCGCCGCACTCTTGGTCAATCCCCCTAAGTTGGCATGGCTGGCATCACAAACCTTCCCCCGGTGACGCTGGGCGGTAGCTAAAAGGCACGCACAAACGAGCGCTCGGCATTTTCTTGGTTATTTTAACTGCTAGGTGGGGGCTGCAAGGCACGCGCTCACGTGAGCTCGGTTATTTCTTGGTATTTGTAACCGCAGGCATAAAAAATACCATTTGCAAAACAGCTTCGCGGTTAAAAAGATGGCCCAGCTTGCACTAAACGTGCAAGGCTGGATAGCCAGCCGAGCTCACGGCCTCTCTCTGTTCGTGACAGGGACTTCTAAACTTTCCATTCAAAATTCTACATTACTGATAGGGCCGCATCGTTTTTTCCGAACCCTTTCACATCTCTTCCAAAGTGCGCTAGAACATCTCCCAGCACGCGCCAAAACCTGCGGCAACCGGCTTCGCGAACCCGCCCCTTGAGCGCGAACTGGGTGTCGGTGCTCCGCACTTCACGAGCCAACGCATGTGAAACGGGGAGTAGAACAGCATGTTAGATACTACGCCAAGAATGCGAAGCGTAGTATTCTTGAAGGCCCATCTGAACGACGCCGGACGCTCCACATGACTCGCAAGCTCACGTGCGCTCGGTATTTTTCTTGGTATTTTTTCGCGAACTCTTCACGTGGCGTAAACACACGTGCAAGCCAAGCCAACGCGGGGCGCCCCTCACGCGGAACACGCGCGCGAGCACTCGATCTTTTTACTTGGTAAGTTTTTCTCGTGGAACTAAGTTGATATTAGCCCTCCTTATCGAACTGAGGGACTCTTATCGAACTGAGGGAATCCCAGCAACCGGCAACCAACGTAACAAATACAAATGATCAACGCCAAAAAAAGTTCTGTTTTCCATGGCACCATACCGTACCTTTAGGTGTGGAGTTGCGAAGCATCTGTGGTAGGAAAAGCAATGAAAACAAAGAAAATATAGTGGGTAGGCCTGAGTATATTACCGTAAAATCTTCTTTCAAGCTACGACTATCTTGCTTTCGAAGAATGTAGTCACAATTTTGTGTTCCCCAAAGTTTTTGTAATTCCATTTTCTTCGGCCCTTTTACTGCAATCTTTCCAACCAACAGTCATACTACACGGAAGCTGAACCGCAAGCAAGGCGAGCTAGTAGTTAATAATCGAACCTAATCACAGAAAAACACCGGGAAACAAATAGAGGGCTGCCAGTGTGAGTGCACTCATTTCTTGTCGTGGCATTATTTGCTCGCTGTGAGAAACTGCTAACGATCGAATAATTTCTTATGTTAGTTTTCAGTGAGCATACGCTTTTCAGTGCTCCTCACTCGCGGTTGGAACTGTTCTCCAATATTTTCAAACAAAAAGTTTTTGCCTTTATTCAAAACTTATAGACGGGAATACACATTCTTCAGGCGTCAAAGTCTGCAGGAAATGAGCACAACTATTCAGGTACCATGATTATCTGGAACACCAAATGTGAAGTTATTTTGGTAGTTTAAGGAAAAAACCATTTTTTCACTTAACCCAAAACAAGAGGCTGAAACACTATAACAGCCTTCCAACTACACTACCTGTTTTTTATAACATCGTTCCTTGCCTGATTGTTGAAAGGAAATATTAAATTACATTTGCCGCTTTTTTCCTACTTTCTGCTTATTTTCTAGAAGCAGCAGCCAATGAGGGAATCCTGCTGTAACCATAGGCTACAAGAGAAGGACTTCGAAGACTGTTCTTTCACTTTGAAGCAACGACTTGCATGACAACCATTTGTCGCTCTGCAATGCGACTAAGTCGCCTTTCTTGGTGCAAGCCGAATGAAATGTATTAAGAAGCAAGGTCAGCCACAGAGCCGTGGTGAGAGGTTTTATATCTCTCATTTTATAGGATAAAGACAAACTTGAAACACAATTTCAAGTTCCTAAAATACAATTTTACACGAGTAGCATTAACAGAAAATGATATATTGAGTAAGCCAAAGGTTGATTGCAAAGTGCGGAGGTAATTTCACGAAGGATGAATACGATGAAATGAGCTGGTGCAAGGTATTCTATTTTTTTATATGAGATTTGTAGTAATCAAAATTTTAATAAACAGGTTTGGCACTGATATTCTTAAAAACTAGAGTTGCACGGATAGCTGCTCCCGATTTAAGGTGCTTGTAAAAGTGTTTGCTTCGTCCACGCTGGCAAAGTATCGCTTGGGACTGTTTGCAGAATTGCAGCAACAGTAATTTCTGACTTTCGAGAAGACGAATTCAAGGGGCGGTTATGGTACGGTGTTGTAAAGAGACACTCCAATGCCCCAGTCGTAGAAGAATATCGCTTCTCCTGCAACGGCTCCTCATGATGACGACAAGTTCGGAATGTAAAGAAGCTCACACAGATGTCTTGTACAACCCCACCCAACAGATCAAAAGGAAATAGCGAGCTTCTCTCTACCTGTAGGCGCACGCTTCGGTATATACAGGATAGCTATTCAAGCGGTTCTTTCTGAAGCTGCACTCAACAGTGTGTTGTCCTTTATAGCTGCATGCACTGCAATCACACGTCTGAGTGTGACTCCGCGGGTATTTACAAAGTATATAAAAAGTGGTTTCAAATCACGAGGCTGCGCATGCTCCACCATCTTTCATGATTAATAGACTGAGTTCTGCTACTTTTTAAACACCAGATACAACACTGATTTGATCACTCATTTCCCTCCAATTCATGGCACCATTAGCTGTACGGGAAGTCTTTATACAGTTTGGCTGCCACCCACTCCTTAAATTAGAAAAACACGCCGCACTTTTTACACTCTTTGTCACATGCCAGGCAGTGCACCATGCTAAGAATAAAAGGAATTCACGACTTTTATTCATCCGGCCCCTATCGTTACAACATGTCACACTACTGTTCGTACAATCCGTGCTTTTCGTGAATCTCACTGTTCTTTTGTACCTTAGACCGCATGCCGTATTCATTTTTTTAATGCCCTTGGCTAAATTATTTTGTTGGTGTAGGGTGCCTCTGGTGTTGGTGTTTACATCCGACGGTGTCTCCCTATTTGTTTGACATGTCCTCCACATTTGGTATTTCCGGTCGGACGTTTGTTACATTGATTGCGTAAGGATTGTGTTTCATTATTTACAAGTTCCGATTATGGGAATTCGCGCTTTCATTCAGATTCAGTTTCTACAACAAAACTGTCTGTATTTTCTTTTTGGATTGCAGTGGTAGTGTTTATTTGTAAGAAATGTGCGTGTTTTTTGTTAAAACATTTGTTTGAGATGGGCTTTTCTCCGTCTTCGGCACAGTGCCCTTATTGAAAACCACGTTAAACTTTTTAGTTCAGTGAATGAATCTTGTATTATAATTACAGCAAATATTACATGTTTCGATAGTGGATGTTTTTGGGTGCATGAACCTCTCGTGGCTCTGCCTTTACACTTGAGTCACGCTGTAAAACGCACGCGATGATCCCGCTTTGGGAGTCAGTAGCATGACCTTTCTGGCAATCCTCTTTACACCACTACGTACCGTGCTTTTTCTCCAACCGTGTTTCTAAATATGTTGGCTGGATTACGAAGGAGCTATGTGTACCTGCCCCTTTTTGATGTCCATACATGCTCCTCTTTAAGACGACACACTTAAGTGCCCCAAGATGCAAATAAGCGCCGTTTTTTGCAATTTTCCCGTTAAAAATAGTTGCCGAAGAAAAGAGTAAATAAAAACATGCAGATGATTCCACGGGATTTGACCCTAATCTCCACATAAGCAGAACGACACTCTATGAGCTGTACTACTTTTTTCCTTGATGCACTGAATTTTTTGTGACCTCGCACCTAAATTTAACAAACCGTGTAAAATCAAATCGACCACGAAGAATAAAGGCGTCAGTGTAGCAAACATTAGCACCATGTTAGAGGTAAGGCACCACAGTGGCGCATCCAAAAGATGAAGCCACACCGCTGGATAACTGAAACGCTCCGCATCAACTCTCCCTGTTCAGTAAAAATGCGCTTGGTTGGCCAAGGGTGTTCCGTTTGCCCGTCAATCATGCAGCACATCCACAAGCTACGCAATTCAAGCGAAGAAAAAAAACGTCATATGTCACCAGATATACATATTGAATAGGCATTAAGCGAATTCGGTCCATAGTCATTTCAGTACACTTTTCAAGAGTCCGTTGAAAACGTTCCAGAAACATAACGCCTCAAGGCACAACATATAACACTGATAGGCAGTGTCTGGTTCATTGCAGAAGGGGCAATTGTCTGACCAAGAGATTGACATCTCTTTTTCGCGCAACAATGTTTTAAATTGAAGCATTGGCGAATGTAATATAAAAAAAAGCATTTTCTGCATTGTCGCACACACATACGCTTGATATAATATAAAACACTGCTCCTGTGGCTACGCAAGTAAGACTCATGATACAGATCATCAGCTGAACAGATCATCAGCTGAAGAGTTTGTCATGGCGTTTCAGAAGTCAAACAGATATTACAGTTGCTAACAAGTATCTAAAGGCTTTCCCCTTCAAGTAACGTCGGCAGGCTTTTGTGCCCCGTGGACCGTCATTTTCGTTACATCCACTCTGGCCGCTTTTCAATGAGTAGGAACTCGAATACACAACACACAGAAGCGGTAACGGCAGTGGGACCGAGACGGCGTGTGACGGGTAGATTCGGCGGAGGCAGATGCAAGGCGCGCTTTGTCTTAATTTCTTACTGCAGTGTTGGCAGAAGGGCGTAAAGAGCACCCCGCTTCTCTACGCTCTCCTGTTCTCTTTTGCTTCGTTGCCGTTACATCGTAAGTATTGTGATTATTGTAGCTACTATTTTCCGTTCCATTCCGCACTTTAAATCCCTCGCTTAACACCGTAATCCTAAAGTTTATTGGCGCACAGACATTGCCTTTACCACAAATAGGGTATCTGTAAAGTAAACATAATGAGTTCATATTTAGAAAATGTTTTCGGCATTCCGCATAGTACGGTTTATTATACGGTTTATACTATACGGATTATACAACGCAAGTACGGTCTTCATTTGTCTGGTGTATCAGAGCTGCTGTAAGTCTGTAATGTTAATGGTGTAAATATGTTTGCGTGTATGGAACACAAAAATTTCGGTGTGAGAGATTGTTGCAGGTACATGGATAAAGGGCGATGTGTGGCTCGTGCGAAGTTCCACTCTTTGGAAGCAGTAGCGTTTGGCTGGTCATTGGCACACCGGTAAACTCAAGCTTTGCCTAAGATCGCGTCAGGATGGAAACAATGCTAGGTTGGTTCCAACGAACTTTCAATGAAGTTCTTTTATGATTTGCATAAGCCTGCTTTATCCTCAACATAAGTGTGTGTGAAAGATAAATTTTCTTGTGAGAAATCAAAATTTGTTTTATTCTATATTTATTGAAGTCGGGACAAAGAGCATTGCTGGACATGGTTTTCCACATTGCGGATCTGCTCTGGGACATCGCAGTGGAATTTCGCGTAATGAATGAGCATATCGCTGCAGGACGCCAATGAAGTTTCCCCACTGCTGAGTCTGGAAACAAGCGTATGCACTTAGCGTTTGCACCATCATTTTGTCATAAAAAGTCGTTGTCTTTGTCTTCGGTTCTACAGTGGATTGATTTGCGCATGCAAAAACTCTGATTCTGCGATGTTTCCTTTGGCAAGGACGTGTACGTTTGGGGATCATGGTGATGGTGTGCATTCATATATTTTAGGCCTAGCCCGTTTTCTGGGATCATTTGAACCCATAGACCGCAGCCGCCGTTCTGAAAAGACTCGAAATGACAACTCTACTGGAACGAAAGTTTTAGGCTCAGCATTGGTGTTCAGATCACCATTCCCGTCGCTTCAAAAAGCGAGTTGCAGTAAATTTAAACTATCGCCGTACATGACGAATGAATGTAACATAAAAATGATAAAATATTTTATCACTGTAGTCACCATCGTAAAAAGATTATCGGTTAAAAAGAAGCCTTTAAATTTAGCTCAGTAAACCCACTGTTTTTTGTGTGAATATTTTCTGGTAAGAGATATGTTATACACCGGTTTTGGAAATTTCTCCAAAAAGTTGTTTTTACTACATCGATACGTCCCTACGAGCGGTCCGTGACAGCTGTCTCGAAGTTAGCTTCTTTTCACTACAGTTTAAGAAGAATAAATTTCCACATCGTCAACGCAAAACGACCGTTGGATATAGGGCTCTGTTGTGACCGAGGCCGTGGAAAATGTATTCCATTGGAGTCCGGCCATCCACGAGATAATGAACCGTCTAGATATCGATAACGCTTCGCCTTTAGCCTTCCATAGGGGCAATTCTTGCGGGATCTGCATGAAAAGATGGGTACCTCAAAGAAAGCACTCAGACAGCCGAGAGAAACTTGGGCATCGCTTACAGCCAGAAGGTGTCTTTTGTGTTGCGAACAAGTCGCTTAAAATTGAAACTGCTTTACTTAACTAGCTGTGGCGTTTCACAGTACTAATGAGAACTACACTAGATTTCCCCCACGCAGCAAGGCAACAAAAGGTAATGAAAATTCTTGATATTGGAACTTCTTGACGTGGTGGCAGGACAAAGGACGTGAACCATGAGATGGGCGAGCGATGTATTTTCACTATTTACAAGATGTCCGCCATGAGACAGAACCGGCGCTGGCTGCGCGCCTGCCCCGCTTCTTCTTCGTAGATCGCATCCTCGTCGTCGTCTTGTAACAATATCTTTGCTGACACCCTACATTGCAGAGGTAAGGAGGCAGAGCTGTTCCGGTACTCTCTTTTTATGCTCGAAGAGTACTGCCCAAAAGTCCAGACTGTATACTTTACTGATAATTCCGAAATAAAGCTGGCTCCTCCCTGTATCCTACGCTTACGCCATGCAGGCAAAGCTCTAATGTACTATGCCAGTACCCACGGAGCACAAGCAACAGAAAGATGAAACGTTTGCAATTGTAACTAATTTTTGTACACTACCCTAAGTTTGTAAGGCATAAAAAACATTCGAACATTACGTGACACCATAGCATGCGACACGTTCTCATTCTATAAATTCACTGCTAGCGTATTTGTAATGCTTAAACGTAACGATAGTAATACACGCGTTGACATGTTTGCTGATACCGGTACGGTAGTTCTTCACTTGTTTTTCCCTGCATCGATGCTTGTATAAGCACTTATTGCTACTTTCACTACTATCTGTGTGCTGGAAAAACTAGCACTGGAGTTTGTGCAAGAAATATTTGTCAAATTTCAGCCAATAAAAGCAGACCATCATGGCAATACGTATATAATCAAGAAAGCGGAATATTAACCAATACATACCTGTCGTGCTCAATGTACGTCGTCCCGCATTTTCACCCGCTTTTTCACTCATTTCACGGGCGCCACGTGGCGATTACACAAAACCTTTCTCAACTCCACTTTTTCACTTCTGCTGTAAATATCGCTTAGGTAAAGCAACCCTAAACTGAGGCAATGATTTGCATAACGCAATTTTGCTACGACGTTGGTATAAAGATGTCTACTTTTAAAAAAAGGCGTAAAGGAAAATTTAGAAAAACGCCGAACATCGTTAGAAGCGCCAATAAGGATAAAAAAAGGGTTGCGGCTTAGCTCCGCAAACCTTGAATATGCAAACCAAACGCTTGGTTTAGTCTGGTTGAGTCGTGGTTTCGCTTGGTTAACCTTTGATTTAGCTGTAATGCCGACCACACGTGAAAGCCGTTCGGTGCCGTGCAACGCTCACAGAAGGAGGGTGGGCAAACGGGGCGTTTATTCATGGTGAACACACCGTTCCTCTTCGCCGGGTGCGAAACGAGTCAAGTTGGCCGAAACGACCCGGCCCCCCATACATGGGAGGCTGCGGGGGTGGTTGGCTGCCACAGCCGCAGCGGAATTGGCGACCGCTGGCGGCGCACGCAGGCGCCAACAGCGGGCCCGACGAATCACGCTATGCGCTTCGAGGGGTGTGTCTCCGGTCAAAGGGTCATTTGCGCATCCCCCACAAAATCACTGGACGAAAGTAGTAACGCTTTGCTTTAAAAACAGGCAGTAACACGAATACGGCCACCGCTAAAAAACAAGTTCCAGTTAAAAGATTTCAGACGGATGAATGTTGTTAATGTGTTTAGGTTACATCACGAGTGCAAATTCCGATGACTGAAGGCTGTGCTTGAAATAATTCTGACGTGAAGCAGCGCTTACCGTCTCGCATGTTTGCTGTCCCGGCAGTCATGGAGAGGAAGGCTGTTGGGCAACGATTGCGGTGTGACCTACATTTCGAGGCTAAACCAACCACTTAGCGTGGTCAGTCCACACACAGAATAACGTGTAGGGAAGTAGCATTGCTCTGTTAACTTAGTGGTGCGGAGCGCTCTAAGTAATTAGCGTAATGCGAGCCCATTTCAGTGGCATTTGCAACCCTGCCGGCTGGTTGATTCAGCTAATGGCATTATATGTTTTCGTCTAAGCGTACGAAGAACATGCGGACGTAAGCTTTACCGGTTGTGCTAAAGAAGGAGCCGCCATGCGAAAGCGGTTGCCAAGAAGTGTGTTTTGCGCGCCCACTCTGACAAACTTCAGGCTACAAGTGTAATGAATACCAGATACACTCTAGCATCTCTACTACTGAGAACGCCCAAACAGTTTGACAAAAAGAGTTTCATATTGCAATGGTATTATAGCCCTTAAAGAAAAACTGTCATTCGGTTCGGTCGTGTAGGTGGCTAATACGTTTTCGGCTGAGCGAGAAACAGCGTCCAAGGTAAACACTTGAGGTTGTTTTACTAGGCAGCGGACATGCAAAATTTATTAGCAGATTTTTTTGCCGCGATATTTGTAAACTTCAGTCGCTGAGATTCGTGTCTATGAAAGCCCCTCCCAATTTCTGGGGATTAGTGCTGGGCGCGTGCCCCAGTACCAAGCCTGTCTGCAAATTTCTAAATGTTTCAATGAAAAACCATTAGGTAGTTTTTATGTTGTAAGTACACCTGTCTTGAGGTTAACAAAAGATATGGTCCACAAAAGTGGATGTTGTGGAACCCGAGGAGTGCGCGCCGAGAAATTTGATACACAGCAAGTGGAACTAGGCTGGAAGAGTGCTTGTCCAACGGCATTGTCAAGAGCAAGACAGGTAAAGAAGCAAACGTCAACATAAAGTAAACACAAGATCAAGTGATAGTCAAACTATACTTTCCGCTACCAATCTTAGAATGCTACAATAACACACGATATTTTGTTGTAGAAATTGGTGTTTGGTCCGGTCTGTACGCATTTTTATTGGTTTCCGCTCTCCTACAGCAGCCACACATTTTCTTTCTCCCTACCATTTTCTTTGGCTTGCTTTTCTGCAAACGCCTGTAGAGAATTTCTTTTTAAATGGGGTGGACATGGTGGTCATGCTCTGCGTCACAAGGTGCAACTGTGCCTTTGAGAAACAAAGGGCGTTTCCGACTACACCCAATGATACGCGTTCGGTGTTTTAATCGAAGATATTTTATGCAGTACAACTTTTACGTGGAAATACTGCTACTACACGCAGTTGCTTTTGCGATTGCAGCCGTGAGGCCTAATAGAGACTGCAGTCATTGTCAGCCCGTACACACCTAATATTACATATAAATACTTGTTGACCGTATACGATGCTTCACTTTCAGAACACGCGACAGTACGAACAGTCGCTATAGTACAGTAAGGGGTGACTTTAAGGCCCGCGTTCTACAATTCTCTACACAATTTTTAGTGCTCCAAGCTTACTGTCATGCGCCAAAGCAAACGAAAGTGGATTTGGGGTTAATAGTTGCCGTAATATTCAAAGATTGCGGGCCATAAATATTATCTTTACTTTTGCGTTCCTGCTTTACACCAACTTAATGGCACGGTTGGGTGGGCTGTGTATTTGGGTGGCCTGTGTATGTACACGCAGAAGTCGGGAGTATGTATCGGTTCACGAGTGGCTCCAATTCTAAGCGAAATTTTTCTTGCCAAAGTTTATCGCTCTCTTGAGAGGGACTTGAACTGTATGGCCACTAAAGTTTTCTGTTGAGTAGATGACTACCTGGTTATTTTTGAGGATTCCTCCAGCCTAAGAGCGACTGTGGATATTTTAAAGGTTATTGAGCAAAGGGTTTTGGGACTCAATTTCACGCTTGAAACTACAAAACAGAATGGCATCCAGTATCTGGATCTCTATCTTCGGTTTGATAAGGAGCATGTCTGCTGGATGTATGCGTCACGATCGGTCAAGCCTTTGATGAACTACTCATCGGGCCATACCAAGCTTGTAAAAAACGCTATTGCCTTGTCATGTTTTCGCTCAGCCATTTCGAACTCGTGCCAGCACTTGATGACAAACAGCTTCAATGAGCAAGTAAAAAGTTAAGGGAGGCGGGATTTCCACAGCATCTCTTGTCATGGTCGTGTGAAAAACTTGTAAAAATCCTAAAAGCAAAGTCCGGCGGGCCGGGATGTTGCTGAGGACACACAAAAGACCAAAAAGTTGCCGTCATTTTATATATTCATACGATCACACACCGCCTAAAAAAAGTGGGCCATCGCTATGGAGTGCAAGTGGCTTTCACGGCCCTCAATAAGTTGCGTTCTGTATGTGGCAGGCTTGACAGAAAGATAGAGCAGGGAGGTGAGAAGAAAGGGGCTGGTTGTGGTGTCAACCACAAGAACCGGTATGTCGCATGCGCAACGTGAGTTGTGTACCGAATTCCTTTGCCTTGTGGCGGAACCTAGTTGGGAAAACTAGCCGCTGTATGAACGTGCGTTAAGAAAACATGAATTGTCATTGAAAGACCCTGTATCATCCCATCTTTCTTCGCTTTACGCTAAGTGCAGCCAATGCGAACCTAATTTTCCTACCACTAACATTTTATTCCGGCACCGTAATCAAACAACCCGCGAATTCATGGAAGGCATTCCACAGCTGAACGAGGTGACAAGTGTGTAAGCAAAACAAGCATGTGTCTCCATCCTAAAGAGATCGCGTATCTGCATGTGCCTTGATTGTCAACGTGCGCACATTTACTTGTGGTATCAACGTGACCTTTGCTAACCTGTGTGCTCATCTGCATTGTCTTTTTATTACTTTATTGTTTGTTTTCAGTATTTATATTCACCCTTTCTGATATTAAAAATTCAGTTGTTAGACCAGCGGCTCTCCTTGCGGTTACTTCCTTCTGTCTTCGTCTGGGTTCGCGCTGGTTTTATCCAAGAATACTATTTGATTACAGATATCACCATAACTTATTTAGGGCGCGGAAAGGCAAAAAAGCGAAAGAGAACTAAAACACTGCATGAGCCGCTATCAGCAGAGCATCGGTCATCCCAGAATCACCGCATAGAAGCGGCGGCGAGTGTCGCAGCGATCGCGAAGCTCGATACGTATGCTACATTCCTTCCTTACTTTCAAGAAACGACAGCAAATGATGAAATTTACCGTGGGCTACAAGGAAATAACGTGGAAGACGCTTCTTTCTGTTTGGAACGAGAATGTGATGGATAGACATCCGTCTGAGTGAGATGCGACCAGTGACTTTTTCGGTGGACGACGAATGAAATATCGTAGGAAGCTATGCCAGCCACACAAATACGGTGACAAGCTCTAGAACTGTGTTTTACGTTGCGATGGAGATAAAGAAGGTACTGGTATCAGGCGTTCCTGAAGAATAATTTGACAAGGGTAACAGTACAAGAAAAATATATATTCTGTCAGAAATAAGGTTATTGCAAAGGGCGGAGGTAATTTTACACAAGAATGGAAAACAATGAAATCGGCTGAGGGAAGTAATACACTATTTATATAGATTGGGGAAAATTAAAATTATAGGTAATACGTGTAGCACTGAAGTTTCTGAAAACTCGGGTTACGCGGGCCGTTGGTCCCGAATAAGGTGCCTGCCAAAACACGTTTTGCGACCCTGGTGGCCGACTTTCACCTGGGGCAGTTCGCAGAACTGCAGCAACTGTCATCGCTGCCTTTCTGAAGATGATTCAATGGCGCCGTTTAAAACTGTGTCGGAAACGAGGTGCTAATATATCACAGCGGCAAGACAACATCGGTCAGCTCGCAACGGTTCCTCGTTACGGCAAGAATTTGGTAACGTTAAAAAGCCCACGCAAATGAATTGCACCACCTCACATAACACATCGAAGTAAACAGCACGCACTTCAGTATATAGGTATAGCTGCAGTCTGTGCGATGTGCATGGGTTTGTGAGAGGGGCGGTTCTTTCTGAAACTGTACTCAATAGTCGGTGGTTCTGCATATATATTAAACTGCAATGTCACGTGCGATTGTAAGTGCGCGGGTATTGGTAAGGTTCAAAATTAGTGGTTTCAGATTTTCAGGCTTGCATGTTTAGCCAGCGCGACCTGCATTCGTCAAAACTGATTGACTGGGTTTTGGAGCATTTTTTTTCTACTAAAGAACGAAATTTCTTTGATCAGCCATTTTGGTACCATTCATGGAATCAGTAACTGTGGCTGAATACATTTACCAAATTTGGCTATCACTCCCTCTTTAAACAACTATTAAAATGCCGCAATTTTTATACTCTTTTCACATGTCAGTCAGAATGCCATGTTCAGTCAGCAGGGAATGTATAACTTTATTCTACAGATGGTAATTGTTGCAACAAGTCACCTAACTGGTCGTTCAGACACGGTCTTACGGGAATCTCAGTCGTATGACATCCAGTATAAAGAACGCTTAACTTACGCTTTTTGTACCTCTTTGCTAGTAATTTTTGTAGAAGTAGTTTACCTATTATTTTGGTGCTTTCATTCAACGCTGTATGAAAGATTGTGTCAAGTTCGTTGTATTGATGACGAAAGGATTGTTCTCCTTCCTTTACACGTTTAGATGTTCGAAATTCCCGCTTTTGTAAGGTTTTGGGTTCTATAAAAAGCTGTCTTTTTCGTTGAATAATGTAGGTGTGGTACTGTTTAGTTGTACGTAACGTACCTGTTCGTTTGTTAATACCTTTGTTTGAGGCGTGTACTATCGGATTGTATTACAGTGCCGTGTTTATTTAATGGTTATATCAGCTTATATACAACATTGAGCGATTGTTATATTACAATTATAAAAATATTTCAGGTGTTGATGCTGGATAATTAGAAGTGTATGAACATCTCCTCTCCTCTTTTTCACAACTGAGTCACGCTTCAACGCGCAGTACCTTGCAGCAGTTTTAAGAGAGCAGCAGCACCGCATTATTGGCAAGCCATTGTACACAGTGCGTACAGTGGTTTACAACCTGACCGCCTCAGTAGCGAAGTTTGCTGGTCTAAGCAGGAGCACTGCATATCGGTACCTGTTTTTGTTGTCCATCAGTATTGCCACCGTAAACGAAATCCTTAGGTGCTCCATTCTGCGAAAAATCAGCGTTGTTGTGGTTTCCCTGTTATAAATAGAACCGTCATTGTAAAGAGCAGATGAAAACACGGGCTCGATTTCTCGGGATCACAACCCTTTGCCCAATTGCTCGAAGCCCAATAAGAAGACTTAATTGCAGACTTGTTTTCTTCATCGCCGTAATCGTCATCATCATCAGCCTGGTTGTGTCGACTGCAGGACAAAAGCCTCTCCCAGAGATCTCCAACCACGCCTGTCGAGTGCGAGTTGAGTCTACGCTTTCCCCAGGAATTTTCGCAAGTCATCTCGCCATCTTGTTTTCTGGCGACCCCTACTGCGGTCGCGGATTATTGGAAGGGAAGTTGTTAAACGGATGGTCCACTGTTGCCCGTCATACGCATTAGGTGACGCGTCCTTGCCTGTTTCCTTCGCTTAATTTGAACTAGAATTTGCTCCACCGTAGTCTGTCCCCTAAACCAGGCGGCTGGTTTCCCATCCTTTAGCGTGACCCCTACAATTCTCCCTTCCATAGTCCGTTGGGCCGATCTAAGTTTCCTCTCAAGTCATTTCGTGAGACCCCAAGTTTCTGCCCCGTGGGTCATAACTGGAAGAACGCACACATAAACGAAGTGGAAAAAAAAAACCGGCCTGTTCTCGTGGCTGTTGAAAGTCTAAAGTGGCACTTATGCGATTGAGAATCACCTTTCAGTCAAGGTAACTACTACCAGGAACCTCCAATGCTTAACGGCACGCCGGCGACTGAATCGCTTTCTTAGACTCAAGTAACTCCTCCTATTGAATGCAACGTAAAAGTCGAATTTTAAGTGAAACCCACGTGCTGACGAGCAGTGCGAAGCAAATATATCCAGTTCTCCTCGAGACTCTAAGCATCTAAAGCCTAACGTGCGCGTACCAATTTCTCAGAAGCCTCTTAACTTGTGTCATCACAGTGAAGCAAATATTTCACCAAGCCAGTATTCGAGGAGTGGCGGCAAATGAGCAGAAGCGACTCGCCGGCGACTGAAATGAACTTTCTAAGGCACAAGGAACTGCTCCTGATCAACACAACATAAAAGTGAAAATTTTAAATGAAACCTACGGGCTGAGGAGCGCTGCGCAGCGAATATACCCAGTTCTTCTCGTGACTCTTCGAAGCAACTAAAGTTTAACAATCGAGTACCGAGTTCTCAGAAGCGACGTAACTTGTGGAAGAGTGTTAAGAAAAAAAAGAAAGGGGAGGGAAAGCGAAGCGGTAGTCGGCTTTTTTTTGGCATACTATTTCGGAGTCTAAACTTCCCTACGCTGCTTGACACTTTAGGAAACTTATAAGACAGCGAATGAGACTCTCAATAAGGATGCGACCACACTGCCAACTAGCCTGCCTAAACAAGTCGAGCTCTCGAATTATGCTGATTTGGTCGGCAACTTCATTACAAAAAAATGAAGCTGATGGAGAAAAATCGATCGAATAAGCAGTAGAGGAGGCGAACGACGCCCAGTGGTGGCCTCCGTGCCGTTGGCTTTGGGCGTATGCCTATTCAGCGGCGGCGCCATTCAGGCCGGTGAAGGGAGCTAAGGTGGTGAGGGTCCGACAACGCTACCACCAAAAGCCCTGGCCCACCACCCTAGGTGCTGCTTTTTATACTGCCGCTGTGCGCTATGGTTGTGTGCTTGTTTTCCCCAATTATCACTTCATTTTTCTGCCTCACGAACATTCAAACGGACATGCAATCGTCGTCTGCGCCCCTGTACTCGTTCTGAGAAGACCTAGTGTGGCAGCGCGCGCTGTGATCGATGTTTCGTCTGCTATATCAGCTTTCGGTGCAGGGATTCTTAAAAAGTGACACTAAAATCGGCAGAGCAAGTGTTTGTTATAACACCATGCTCATCCACAAACGAACAAGAAATATGGGTGCATATTACGGCAGCAGCGCAAAAAAAAGGTACACAACCGCAAAATTTTACAGCGTGCTGTACCTCTTCGCGTGAGGACAAATAAAATGGCGCCTTTGTGGAGAAACTGTTCAGCTTCCGCGGCTTTCTTCGTTCCCCTCGAGAGTAGCGGGTACGGAACGTTAAGACGCCTGCTATGATTGTGTATTCTGCTTAAGCAATGAGGCTGTCTTCGTTGCAAGGGCATGCATAATTTCGACATCCGGCTCACTCCTTCCACCCGATTGCTTCCAGCTGACCCATCGCTAGGCAAGCTGCCGGCTAGGTACTGGGAGGTATACGCTGTTTCCTGAGTTTTTGATGTCGTGATTGTGGTCGATGGCTTGTTGCTACTAGTGACGTGCTAGGTTTGCCGGCAAGAGCGTTCTGGAGACAATAAGGCCGTTTTTGGAAGCATAGACTGTGACGTAGCAGGGAGCCAGCCCCTGGAGTGCTTGTTTCATGTGCTTCCACTACGATGATAACGAAGCTTATTCACTACTGCGCAATTCACGGTGATGCGTGAACTGGACAGTTTGTGACTCAGGTTACGGTAACGTGAGATGTCGCTCCGACAACATAAGGTTATTCTGGCCTCCTCAGGAGTAATTTTACGCACTCCGCGGGTCCTAATCCCGTCAGCTGATTATGCTTCGCGGTCACATGTCACGTATCTGACCATTTTTGTATATGTCTCACAACTGCGTTTGTTGCGACGGAGGCCCAGCGGCTCGGCTACGTGAGGGGGCCTACAACGATGGTCGGTCATTGTAGTGGATTCTTGGCATGGCCCAAATGTTCTGCCTGGTGGCCAATATTTCCTGAGTGGTTCAGTCATGGTTCAAAATAACGCTAGCACATACAAGGGCGAGGCCAACGAGCATTTTTGTGGCGTGTTTGCTTTTTTTCCCTAGAGACTTAGCCCGTCAGCGTATAGGTACGCTGTGCCTATAGCCTTCGATATGACGTCTCTGTAACCAAGCCTGTGATCTTTTTTTGGAAGCGCACAAGTATAAGTCTAATTCGCAGACCTTTTCTATTCTGTAAATAGGACCTCCGATGAGCCTGGCAAGACTGCCAATAAGACTGCCAATGAGCACGTTTGTTCAAGCAAGCGGGCCCCGGTCACCCCAGTGGCAGCCCTGCGCCAGATCAGCTGTGCTACTTCATTTCCTTAACGCGCGAAAAATTTAGCCAACCACGCACCTTACAATAACACACAATATAAAATTGTAGACAGCGAAGAATACACACAACACTATAAAAAAATAAGCACCATTGTAAATCTCAGGCAACCCAACGCACGCAACCAAAGGATGAAGCAAGATATGGATCACTCAAGCGCCATGTCAATGCTCCGCTATGAGGCTTTCTTGCTTCCCGAAAATGTATTTGCTCGGCCAGGGCGGTTTCGTGTACCGGTATATTATGTGACACTTTCACAAGGTAAATAATTATGGCGAAACCAAAACATCACTAGGTCACCCATTCAGCTCCTGAAGAGGCGTGAAGCGAATTGTATTCGTAGTGATGTAAACTTCCTTTGTAAGAGTTAGTTGCAAAAGGTTCCAGAAAAAGTTCGCCTGTATTTAAACAAAAAAAAATATATTATGAATGGTCTCTGCTTCATTGTACAAGCCCCAATATCTGAGAAAAGAATCGACATCCCTTTTTCACGTTGCACTGTTGTAAATGGAAGCGTTTTGTTAATGAATAAAAGAACGTGTTGCTTTCGGAGGCGCACACATATCGGTGACACAATGCAAAGCACTGCTCTTGTCGTCACGCAAGCAAGACAGACGATAAACAGAAAGCATGGAAATTCATCAATTGAAGCTTTTGTCGTAGACCTAATTAAAAACCCACGCATATATTACAAAGAAAGGCGCTCAGTAACGCTATGGCGGCTTCCGGTCAACCTCACCCGTAGAAACAAGAAGAAAAGGTAAATGGCACATTACGCGGATTTCCATTATTGTAACAAAAGTGAATGCATCGCCAATTTCTAGAAAAACGACACACAAATTGTTCCCAAAAAAGGTTCAATACCTTAAACCCTCTAGACACCAAAGAACAAATCTAATTATCCCTTCGCAATAGCTACCATTGAGACCCCCACGCGAAGGTAGTAAATACTGAGTGTAGAGCCTGGATATAGATAGACAACAGTACAGTGCCTGAATTTCCTAAACAAGATTTCCTATTAAAAAGACCATTGCGCTACATTATTTGCGATTTGCAGCAGCCTAGTTCCCTCTCAGAATAAATAACTGGAGGCATCGATCTTGTGGTGTGACTGGGGAACCATGTTTTGCACGCATTAATTGGGATTTGGGACAATGAGCATTTTATGCAAGATTTTCGCCCCTTGCGAGGCGGTTGTGGGGCTCTGCAGCTGCGTTCCCGCATTCAATGCACACAGCGCATGCACTGAAGCTACTGATTTTTTCCGCGAGTGCATGTCGAGAAAAGCGCACGCATATGGTGTTCGTCAGGCACAGTAAATCCTTCGATCATAGAATTGTTCCGCTTCCAAAGAAATCACTTAACCTTGTTAATTAGGAAACAACATCGCAAAAGCTTCATTGCTTGCTTTTACTGTTATCTAAGCTGTTTAGTATGTGTTAATAAAAAAATGCGTAATAATTATTCTCATGACACACGGGGACACGGGTTTAAGGTGAGCGATATGTTTTTGACAGCTGCTGTAGGTAATTGAGCCGCGAATGCTACTTAGTGGGAAGGAGAAATTATGCTTCACCAAGATGTCATTCTTGTACCAAGGCGCGCTCCAGCTTTGTGCAGTAGCAGATACACGTCTTCCAGATAAGTCGGCGAGATGCTGAACTCGGTGCGTTTTCCTGCATGGGTGCTTGGCTGAGTAAGGGCAATGTGATGTGTTTTCATCCTCACAATGTCTGAGCCTGCAGTTGTTATTTCTTCGAGAAATATGTGGTTGTACTTCTACACAAACCGCTGTCACCTTATAAACTGGGCAATTCTTTCTTGGGAAACGTGCAATAGGTTCCAGGGAGAAGTTTGAAATGAAAGATTTGTGAACCATGGAACTTTTTATCGTATAAAGAATGCACTGAACGACGAGCTTTGAATTTTCGAATTCTATAAGAAATAGGAGAACCACAAAATTACTTGTGCAATCCCGTGTGCTCTACGTGAGTATGTTAAATAAGTTTGTAGTAATTTAAGCGGTATTAACTCTCGCTGTAGGCCTTCCATCATTTTTGGCATATACCTCAGGCTTATGCCGACGCAAGATGATTATTTCTTCGCGGTCTGTTAACTTCAAACTTCCCTGCAATTAATACTCAACGTTATTCTGTTTCTATACATAAAATATTTGCTTTATTTTTGCACGATTGCGGCTGATCAAGATTTTAGTATTTGTATTTCGCTTCTATTCCAAGCTACGTTTGTGCTTCATAAGGGTGGGTGGTTATTGTTTCGTTTGGGTCATACAACATTAGCCCATAAAACATGAAGCTATGACCAGAGGTGCAGTTAGCGGTGCGGTTGCTCGTGTTGACCAAGATGCATTAAGCATTGTGTAGTACGCAATTACACTATAAAAGAAACGCTCAGTTAATATTTGTGCAACTATGCAATTGTGATCACACCAGAATAACGAGCCTATATTTCCTCCTTAGAAAAAAAAACATTCTGGGTTAATTTTTCCGAAAAACTTTTCCGCCTTGTAGGTTGCAGCACATGTACTGCTGTAGTAATCTATTTTGAAATGGCTTCAAGATATTTTGGATTCAACGCATTGTTGACCACTAGGTTTGTGAAAGTGTTCAATGCAGGCAACATGCTGCATTGGCTACCCCATCATATCACATCCAGTACGGCATGGTGTCTAAAAAGGTATTTGAATATTTTTGCCGTTCGTGAGCCCTTACGACCAGTTTCATTCAGAATTAAGAGTTAGAAGATTGGTAGGGTAGTGAGAGAACACGAGCAGCCAGAAAAAGAGAACCATGCGAAAGGTGTCACCGAACTCTCCATGAGCTGCCAGGAGCGGGCATTTTCTGTAGATCACTGATAGCTTCCCTGGTTTACTACCCGCCTAACCAAAACGCTCTCCGGGTAAGGCCCAATTGCCTTCCGAGGAGGGACCCTCCATGCGCCAGACGGACCATCCTATGCTTTAATAAATACGACGCATTTCGTGTACTCATTCTGCAGCCAATGAATAATATCAGGAGAATGTACTGTAAAGGCGGTGTCCTGATAAGGGCTTTGGATTTTCCTTTTTCCTTCGCTCAGGCCATTTGGTTTAGCGGCATTAGTCGCACAGAAATTGTGCCGCTTTTTAAACGCGGATGATGCTATTTTGATCAGCAGTAATTACTTACCCTGCTTCGTTGCCTACGATGAATTATATTGCATGCCCTGGTTCATATTGTGGGTTGAACACGCAGTCTTTTTTAGACACTAACAAAACCGTGTTCGTGTTCAGACTAGGTAAACAAGGAAACGCTCCCAATATGTAGCACGCTGGCTCTTCGTGGTCTCATATAGCGCACAAATAGACAATAGGTATTCTTGTCACTAAGAAACAAAACTCAAAATATTAACAGAAACGAGACACGAAAAAGGGCACTTTACATAATAACAAAACGGGACAAGAAAAAGAGCGGGTTTTAGAAGCATGTGCTTTGTTCTGTAAATTGTACCTGAAAGTCCTGTCAGGCTTGGGACATTACATTGAACGTACCAGCAATGAATGCCAACTAAAAATGTGATTTTTATTTAGGGAAGTATTTTGTAATGAAAGGGGTAAAGTCAGTTTACGTGATTTTAATGTCAGGAATTATTTTCGAATGACAGTGGTTATTCAGCACTATATAATTTGAGACGGAAATAGTATTGTGGACACATGATATGACGAAAGACTTCGCATCGAATGTAACCTATTCGGGGGCTTCTGGCTCTTTTTACTTTATTGGGATAGGCAAAGGCTTTCGGGACAGTCAGTTTTTATAGATTTCTAACAATCTTTTGGTGACACACTCGCATAGGCATCTGCGCTGGAATTTCAAGCGGGCTCGTATCGTAAAAAGAAAGGTGCTTCGTAGGTTGCGGTTTTTTGTTACAAATTTTGAGAAAACTGAAGGAGGAGTCATACAGGCGAAAAAATTGAAAGAGCCAGTGTACCTTAAGTCCGCCAAGGTGTATAACTACATCACAAGTTGTGAGATGCGCATCTATTCATTTTTAAGTTTCGCACCAAAAGACACCCTTTCACTCACACACTGCAAAAAATTCATACTAAGATGTCGTACTCCACACTTTTCAGTTCATATTATTATGCCAACGGCACAGCGTTCCTGTGACTTTCCTCGCCATAAGTAGACACTATAGGGACTCCCACGTACACTGGGTGCAGGAATTATCACGCTCATTAGGCTCCTGAATGTAAGCTTGCTTGTCTCTTCATTTATCACAAGCACAGAGTTATCCCGATAGAATTTAAACCTGCAGCGCTATTTACTGAAGATTTCCCAACCAACAAAAACTACCTTTAACGGTACGCGCAAAATCTGGTGTGACAAGGGTCAAACGCACAACATTTAAGAAACTTTTTCTATGATAAATCAAGCTGTTTTTGCTAGAGATGCAACCAAGAATGTGCAAACCCAAGCGAGCGCAATTTTCCACGAGCGAAGAAAACGACAAAAAATAGGCTCATTACCTTACCTCAGCTACGTAAATGACTCTCCGTAGAATGTAGTTGGTGATCAGGATTAGTGAAACGTAAATTAGCACGCCGGCATTCTCCACAGGAAGAAAAATACAGTGTCGTTTCGCAAAACAGGCGTTCAGCTTGGAAGTAGTTTCTTTAGATTGTTGGAACAGACGGCAGGGTATTGAAGCCGTAAGCTTTGCCCCGAGGGATTGGTTTAAAACCTTCTTGCCACGGAAGTGCCTACAACGCGTTCCCGCCTTAGTTCGGATAACCTCAAACACAGAGAGAAAGGGGAGGTGAAGAGGCTTCATGCTGAGCTCTGAGAAAATAGAAGGCTAAAGCTTCCCCGAAGGATATCACTAATTGCTCTTCGGCGATCTCTTCACGAAACGAGTCATGTTACCTCGAATGCTGACCTCTGTTGTAGACCGTTGTGCTTAGACGCGCTTTTCTAATGCTGAAACAGAGATCGGGTCAACAAAGGTAAACAGAAATTGGGAAATAAATGAAACAACCCCTGTCGAACAAGCTTAAGGGTAATTAGCGTTTTGAAAAGTTCCTAATTATGCTGAGCGCTAGGGTGGGTCTGATATATTTGCAGTAATTCCCCTAGGACGTGCAAACATACCATGTTTCTATAGCATACTCATGTGCAGAAAGCAAACTATACCGTACAAACTGTGCAGCAGGTTGGCTCCCTAGGGTGCTGGTGCTTATATTTTTCAGCCTCACTGGTATTCGACGATGTCACTTCTCACAGAGGAGCACGCACACACTACCTTTAAAAAAGAAGCTACGATTGACCGAGCGGGATGAATTGAGACGAAAAGGACTCTAAAACCAATTCTGCCTACTGGCGTACCTGGGCCCGCTTGCACGAACACACGTTCTTATTGGCAGTATTATTCACAGTGTAGTCTTATTAAACGGACCTGAATAAGACCGCGAATAAGATCCGGACTAGTGCGCATTGCTCGAAAGCACTCGGGCCAGGATACAGAGCGGTCTTATTCAAGCTATAGAGACAGCGGGTACCTAGATGAGCACGAGAGAGGCCCCTAGGTAAAAGCGGAGAATACGCTGCAAAACTGCTTGTGGCCGTCGCCGGCGTTGGCCAAGGGTTTATTTTGAACCATGATTGGATTTATTCAATAAATGCTGACCATCAGACGGCGTATTTAGCCTTGTGACAAATACGTTACAATGATCTGCCATTCTTGGTAGGCCAACTCGCGCTACAAGGCCTCGGTCGCCCGGCCGCGTAAACGAAGTCATAAACAAAGATCGTCTGCTCGAAGCGTGGGCCCAAGAAACGCACTGGGCTGACGCAAAAAGCAGCGACGTTGTCTCACGTTGTCGCAACACGACTCATGCTTTTGATCTCACCGTGAATTAGAAAGTTGCGAAATGGCTTCGGGTTCTTCGTCTTAGACTCGAATGCAACGAGCAGTGCAGCGGCCCACGCCGCCTAAAACTGCGACAGGATCGCTACAAGGCGCTGCCTAGCCGGCAGCACGCTTAGCGAGGGCTGCAGCTGTAAACAGTCGGGCTGTAGAATATAGTGGAATGTTGATGTTATGCATGCTGCTTTTACGTTCCGCCTCCGGATTTCAATTGCTCAAGCGGAATGCGCAATCAAAGTACAAACCCAAACAATCAAGCTTCGTAACCGCCACTTTCGAAGAAGCGGATGGAAAAACGCAAAGAACGCGAACTCGGCGAAGTTTAGTATTGTTCGTCCGAAAAAACTGAGCTTGCCAGAAGTTTGCATGGCGCCGGGGAAGCAATCATTAGTCTTGCAATTCCCAGAACAGTAAGGGGAATGCGTCCACCGCCTTGAGATATAATCAGTAACAGCTTTTAAAATTACGCTCAGCAGAAAAACCCATCCCATTTTCGCACTGTGCAACATTCAAGGAGTATATGTCCAGAAAAATTGCGCTTATTGTCTGCGAAAGAGACGCTACCACGAAGTCAACTGAAGCGTTGTCGCATTCCAAGCCATTGAACGTTTTAGGGGTCGATAACTTTGAGGGTCGATAGACATGGCACGTGTTGTAAAGAACCACCGTAAGGACAGATTTGGCGTTCGCTCGCTCCCTATGTAGGTCCTATGCTTTATTTCTTCCGGAGGATTGTTTCATCGCAAAACTAAGAATGGAGACATCAGCGAAAACAGCGAAAACGACACAAAGCGGCACATCGCAGCCCGTTGGGTGCTGGGCACTAATAAATTCGGTCGGTGCTTCCCAGTGCCTCAAAGCTTTTCTTCTCAAAGACACAGTTCCCTGCTTTAGTTTCAATTTAATTGGGATTCTCCTTTGTACCTGTATTCACCTTCACCTTTTTTTCGCTGCTGCCTCAGAAACGTTTTGGAAGCTTAAGGCTGCATCCTCTTTTCCTCGTATCTTCGTGGGAGCCCTTGTTAGTTATAATCGGTTCAATTTATTTCTCATTCTTTGTATATTACATTTTTGCGCCAAATGTGAATATTTAAAAGCGCGTGAGGGCCGTTACAAATTACCCGGAATCTTTTACGGTCTCACGTGCTTCCGTGTGCAGCCGCCGGGAGAATTTACTTTACCATTCACTGGTTTGAAGAGTGGGTTTAGTGTGTGGAGCACAAAGCAGATGGCTTTTAAACCACCTCATGCGAGCACGTCGTGCACAGGGCTTGGGCATTGAACTCTCTGTCCGACCATAATTCTTCGCTTGTGAAGTTTTCCTATTTCTGCTGGCGCGCTCATTTTTAATGTTAGAGTGAATAGACTCACGGTAGCCTTAAATTGTAACTTGCATAAAAAACAGTGCACGAATTGTGCCTCACCTCCTGAAGTCTCACAATGTAAAAATTGAAGCAAAAGAACTGCGACAAGAAATAGAGAGAGCCACGGAACTGCTTGCATGTTCGTACTGTGTGAATGTCTTGTATTGTTCATCCCGAACTACAGTTTCAAAATTTTCGTGCCCAGCAACCGTACAAAAAGAACAGCAGTGTTTACGTTGCTCAGAAGCACGACAACGCGAAACTGTATTAGAGCTAGATGTATGAACGTCAGGCAAGTTGTTCCTTATATCACTCATCTTCTAAACACGGACGTCAGTGCAATTAGTGCAGACGGACTGGCATTACCTGAGGCAATAGCAGTGTGGCGTGACAAGCAGATCCAATCATTTAATTTAGGCAAGCTCACCATATGCTGTACTGAAGACAAAAGTGAATGTTGCCACCACGTTCGTTCGGGCAGCGAAACATCCTCAAAAATAGCAGTGTCGCCGCAGATTTTGTATTGGGTTTGGATAGCCAACGAAGCCACAGGTTTTTTCGAAAAGTCAAAAGCTTTCCGTGCGAATGCCTGAACCCACATTTTAAACGCCAACACGGGCAAATTAGGAGAGGGAAAACTACAACATACTTTGAGCCGGTACTGATCACCAAACCAAGTCTACGAGTACACGCAGGGCCTGTTGCCGTACTGGTACCGCGTTGGCCGGCCTACACTCTCTGAAAGCGTGCCTTTATTCCCCTAGGTTCAAGAAAGTATAGCTAACGCAGTGGGCGCTCTGAGTTGACACGTGTCACGCCTTCATGACAAAGCGCATGTAGAATATTGAGGCGTCGGAAGCACAGCTTGCTGGTAGTTCCATTGGCGAAAATATTGAACCGCCCCCGTCGAACGTCGGGCGAATGCGTGGGCCAGGCGACACCGATGTCGTCAGAAACTGCAGATGACCTTAAGGCCCCTTGTAGGCTTTGGGAGGTGTGACGGTCCTGATGACGACAACGACAACTTCGCGGGAACATACCCACGCAGTACTCGTGCAGGGATTGCCCTTGTGGGGTTGCGCGAAGCAGTGGAAAGCCACACGAAGAGCTAACGTGGGCCAACGGGAAGTGGCCACAACCCAGAAGCTAGAGGGGGCCAGGCGAGAACAGAGGGGAACGCCGGGAGTAGTGGACGGAGCAGATTCGAGGAGTGCGACGTTGAAGATTCGAATCTCGTCGTAGTTTCGGGACCCGAGCTTGACAATGGTCTACCTGGCGCCTTGGCATTCTGGAGCCAAAATTGAGGAAACTAATTTCTAGGTTTAGGATTTTTGCAAGCTCTCCCGACCTAATTACTTCTTCAGGGCTACAAATCTTCTTTAGGCAAATTTGTTTAAATTTAGTTTTTATTCTGCCGTATATGGCTTGTTTCTGTGTGTCTAGGAGGTATTAGGCATGCAGATTGCGTCGCCACGTCTTTTTCCGTTTTCGATGATGCAGTGGTTTAGTAAGAAAAACCCATAGCTGTCCACACCACGACAGCGGGGTGCACTTTGTAACCACTTTATTCTGAAACGCAAGCATTACATACGCGATCTAACACAGAAGGCCAGGTTTTTCTAGCCTAGCTTCTTGAAGTTTGCCCTTTTAAACGTTGCTTGCAAAACTTTCCAGTGTAGTGACCGCAAATTAAATATGTATAAGGCAGCTACGTAATCCGGACAGAAACGTGGATGCTCTAAGAAAGAAATATCAAGAAGAAATTATTTTTATTCCCACGTGGACGATACAATTCCAACTCTACTACGAGACTAATTTTAAAGTATACATGGTGTCGCAGATATCATGGAGCATTATTCTAAAAAACAGCAGCTGCGTTACTCAAAACAAAACTACCGCATAATTCTGACTTATAAAGAAGCGCGGCGAACTGTAAAAAATACCACGCAACAGCGCTTCTGCCCACGTAACATTCCAGGGCCCCTCAAATAACCCTATTGAAAGCAACTCGTCTGCCCGTCACACGGAGCGGAACAGCGAGTTTAGCGGTGTGCGTGTGGCCTAGGAGGCGCAAACTTCAATTGATTTTTTTGTTTTTGTTCTTTTCTTTATTTCATTGTGGTTCACTGAGGTGCAGCCTGTTTGATGGCACTCCTTTATGATGCACTCGGGAGTGCCGTTACCATGGTATTCTTCATATTTCGCGGGGTTTCTGTATCAGTCAGAATAAATGCGTAGTGATGGGGATAGTATTGATGGTGTTGGTAATATTACAATTTCCTAATTAATTCCTATTACGAAAGAAATCACTGGCGGCTAGTCCTCTGTACTGGAAACATAAGGCACAAGTTTTATTTGGAGGAATGACATTGCGCTTTTTTTGAAATGCTGATGCATGATAGCTGGAACACCCAGTTTAATGAACCGCCGCTGTCCCCCTCCTCATTGTAAATTAAACACCTCAAGGTAACTTACGCCTGAACCTTTTTAGAAGGCCAATACGTTATACGGCACTACTAAAGGTTTTCATAATATTTAATCCAGCCAGCAGAAGAGCGGAAGCTATTTCGGGTACGCAGTTGGCCGAAAGAGCAGCACGGGTGAACAAACTCGCTTGCTTGGAAGTGTTCATTAGACTCACGAGTCAGAGTTCAAGTTTTTAGTTTCCATTCTAGCCCTGCATATTTAAGCTTCCCACTTCCATAAAGCTCCCATTAGTACGTGGGAGAGAAAAATAACAGAAAGAATTAAATAAAAATCATCCAAAGAGCATACAGCCATACTAGCAACTAGAAAAAAATGTATTTTCGGGCATTTTTAGGTTATTTAGAAGAGTGTGCGCAAGCTTGAATTTCCCTAATCTGTAGAAACACGCGTTTTGTGAAAACACCTGTACGAGCTGATAGGCGCCCGTCAGTTTCTAAACTTCTGATGACGAATGGAAGAAAAATTTGAAGGACATTTATTTCCGTTTGACTTTTAAAGAATGAAACTGCATACACAGCGTTTCGTGGCAACCCCTTGGGGCGACGATTCTTTAGAAACGATAGCTACTGTGTACACGATGATGATGAACGTTTGTAGGGCTTCCTTCAGAATTTCCATACTCCCATTGGTGGTGTTCGGGCGTCTGCCTCTAAGAAGTGCACGCACTTTACCGTGGGCTGACGCCGACCTTGGTGGCCGTTGGAAACGTTTTGTACTTGTACTCGGAACATTGCTGGCGCTACGCGGGGCAAGGAAGAGGACTTACACACACACGTGAAGCGCACCCTGCCAACTAATTTACTAATCACAACAAATCCAAACTATACGGATAAAATTCAGATGACTTGGCAGAAAGAGTTAATCAATGTCGATGGAAAAGTATTCAATACTTGTCATGCGCATGCGTTTGACTACGAACTGTCTAGTAGTTGTATCTGTGTTGTCGACGAATGCAATTGATGGCGAACTGATAGTCTTTTTCTTTTCGAATGGCATAGGCTTCCCAAATCTCGCGGGTGACTCTTTCTGTCACGTCATCTGAATTTTTTTTCTTATAAGTTGTGTTTGTTGTGATCAATAAATTTGTTGGTAGTGTGCGCTTCACTTGTGTGTGTAAATCCTCTTCCTTGTCCCGCTTAGCGCATGCAATGTTGAGAGCAAGAAACCAACTAGCCCCATTTCAAGCTCTGGTTCTTCTTGCAGCCGCGTCTTCAGACGTTGCGGGCACTTGTTCTATTTTTTGAGCCCACTCGCCTTCGGATAGTCCTCGAGACGTAAATATCGCTGTTCGTATGAAAGCTCAAGATCGTCGAGCGTACGAAGTGATTTGCCTCTTTAACACGCCTCGCACTTTTCTGCGCTGGCTCCCAGCACCACCTTGGTCTTGCGGAGGCTGTTGATTTCTATGAAATGTAGGCATTTTTTTCTGTCAGCGCCTCGCAACGACGCTATTTTGCTCAAGGCGCACTCAAATAAACAAGGGAATTGCTTGCAGTTTTTTTCTATAGAACAGCGGTTTCAGTGCGTGCGAAGCAGAGTATGGCTTTGTCTTCGCCCGTCACGGGGTTGCGAGAATCGATAAACTTACGCTATATAATACGTCACGACAGCGTGCTAGAATAAAATTAATGCTGGACAATCCTCCACATAAGCAAAGATGACCCGAAAGTTTACAGAACAAAATGAGCAATTACCTCACAACAAAGGCAAACCGATTTAACGAGCGAGGGCAAACCCTCCAATGACCCTCCTGTTCAATACATGCAGCTATGTTTGTCAAAAATGGTCGAATAAATTGCAGTCCACCTCCATTAAACTACAACCTTTCATGCGAATTATGTTTCGTTTTGTATGCGTTTGCCATGCGACACAAAAGCATTTCACTAACTTTTGGTCATTTTCAATTGATTGTGGTGCAGCGGCCGGCATTGACAAAAATCGGGAAAATGCGACACAAACAATACCAAAGTGAAGGCGGAGAAGTCACGTACCATAAAATACCGATCAAGAGCCCCCACCCATGCAAGCGCCCCCTTTCATTATCTGAGTATTTTGAGTTTTCACACATTATTGAAGAAGTGCCCCCCCTCTTCCCCCCTCCCCCAACCACCGTTGATGGCCCATTCCAATGAAAGTGAAACTGCCCAGGGACACTTCTGACTATGTCTTGGCTAAACCAGATTTTAATTCGAGAACACAGGGAAGCCGTTAATTCCGTACATGCTTGCCATTTTGTTGTCATCTGACATAGCCGAATGTGGTTCTGACTGTGACAACGGTGGTTCGTGACCAGCATTCGTAACGAAAGCTGGAGGACACTTGAAGATTTCTGAGGCACCTAGGCCCTTTAGCTCTACTGTGAACGCCCTCCAAACACATCACGAGTACACCTTGTTCAACATCTCAGAAATGGACAGATGATGGCAAGAGGCAAGAATGGATTCTCTGGCTAAAAGGACCAACAACGCGGTTGGCAGGAACACCGTATATATTGCTAACACTGGTTGTGCCAAGAGGGGCTTCATACACTGCTTCTTTACTAAAAATGTTTCTCCTTAATGAACTAAATTATTTTTTTTTTTTTTCAGGGGGGAGGGGGGAGGTAAGGTTGGTCAAAATTTACACACTGCCATTTTGAATTGTGGGGCAGTTCCTAACAAGGGCCCCCTCCCCAAAATTCTGTGAACTATCTGCACTTTCAGGGGGGCGCTTTCTCGGTATTTTACGGTAGTGCCTGTGCCCTTACAGCAAAGCTAAAGCTAACTTCATAGCCGCTCATATATCGTTGGTGAAACAGAACCCATAACCCCATTGAAAAAAAAAGTTTCAGTCAAGTGTTCGGGCACGGGGCATCATGGAGGTCGTATCTTGTGGCTCAATTCAAGCTGTATGGCTCAGGACAGCGCTGATAAACGATCTTGAAGCAATGGGGGCGGTGCAGCACAAGATGGCAGCAGGTAAATACGTTTAGCGCTCAATGGCGCAAATGGCGCAGATGTTCCACCTCTGCCGCTGCGGTGAACCCCGAAAAGTGGGCTAACGTAGCTTAAGGATGATAGGAAGCAATAACTTTGATATCGTACAGTGGAACAGCAGAAACCTTATTACCAATTAAACCCTCTTAATTTAATGACTCTCGACTTTGCCTTCGCAATATCACGTCATTCTTGACCAACAATTGCGTACCCTTAAGGGTATTCCTGACTACCGTACTGTGTATGCTGCTCACAGCCGCGATTGCACCCCATCGGTTAGCATTTTAGATCTTCCGGATCATCGATTTCAGTTGATCGACGTACCCTCCTGCCTTACCCGTTACATCACGGCATGTACTATGTACCCTGAACACTGTCGCCTTCCGTCTTCTCACAGAGTTCATAATCCCTGTAAAGAGTACACACTTTAAAGCCCTTTCAAGCCTATATTTAACTCTTAAACGTTCAAGGTGGTATAGGGGCTCCGACTTCAAAATACGGGGGTATTTAAATGCCTCGTGCGTTATTCGGGGTGTCGCATTCACCTCACTACCATGCCACCTACTCAATTGCACTTGAAACGGAGCACAAAGATCAGTTTACATGCCCCCAACTCTAAACTCGGGAATTCCCAGAAAAACCAATAATCGACTATGGCAGACCTCACGGCAGGCCGCAAAGCACGAGATATCACCTGGCATGTTAAAAAAATTGCTCAACGATAATAACATTCTTCAATCTCCGATCCCTACCTGAATTCGTCCACCTAAACGTAAAATTTCACGCACAAACAGAAACCTTCCCTTCTATTGGCGATTTCTCTCATACCTATGGTGATGTCCACAATGGGGCTACAGCACGCAAACAGCCATAGAAACAATCCATGCCGGCACTCCTTGGGACAGCCCGAACCCTTATGTTGTCTCTATCTGGAAGAGGCGTAGACGACAGTTGCGCACTAATCGCACAAAGCCCAACATTAGCCGCTTTGCTAGCCGCTACTATGAATTGACGCTATAGGTCAAACAGCTTTGGGCTGCACTTCCCAGGATCAAGGGAAAATAACATACGTAACGCCATCAAGGGCACCCTGAATCAGAAAAGAACATAGCGCCTACGTAGAGAAATCCTTGGGCCTCAACCGGCTTCTTTTACCAGGGCACTAGAGTTGCTAAAGCTAAAGTAGGCCATTGTGAGTACAGGATTAGGTATACGCTCATGGGTAACAGTGTCCGACAAGGACATCGACTGCATCGACTGCAACGACATCGACTGCAACCACTGCATCCACTGCAAGGACGAGAAGGACATCTACTGCAAGGACATTCGACTGCATCAACTTCCACTGAGAAGGCACTCTCCGAAGTCTTTGAAACAATTCGTTATAACCTCCCTACCGAAGCCAGACAAAAAATCCGCCCTTTAGGACCTCTACCCAATCTCTCTCACTTCCTGCTTATTCAAGACTGCGGAATGAATGTTTCGCAATAAAATTGAGGCCTATCTGGAGTCAACGAATTTGTTTCCCCCTAAAAACGTTTGCGTTGCAAGGGTGTGTCTGAACAGGATTTTGTTTACCTCTTGGCACACGGCTTCTTTGACTGTCGTTCTTCTTCCCAAATCCAGGGCCTAGTTTCCCTTGGTGCATTTAAGGTTTCGGTAATATCACCCTTGATCCTCTCCAAATACCCTCGCCTCTAATAAGTGTGAACCAAAGACGCACGCCTACATCAATGCAATTCTGCGCGACTGCACGGCCTGAATAATTCTCCAATTATTTCACCCACATTTTTGGTACTTCACAGTGATATTACTCTCAACCAACGGGTATTACCCTCGGTGTTCTACCTATGTCTTATTTCAGCATCAAACCTGAACCTAAAATGTACATTCCATCAAGGCGACTTTGCTCTCTTCTCACCCTCTGTGTACCCTGGGTCATTGCAGATCACCTTGCAGCACGGTACAAATGCGGTCCCAACTTACGTCGGTACAGTATTCCTACATACCGAACCTGAAAAGTCCGAAATGCGCTCACTGCCGAAACTTCCTATCAACGCCAACCCAGCAATCTAATCCCTCTCACAAATGCTGGTCACCACATTCTTCGCATACAGTTCTCCAATGTTCTTGTACTACGTATCTAACAGTCATAATAAGGACGTTATGCCTGCAACAGTTAGGCATTTGTAATCAGCTTAGACATGTACTACGCTGCATTGTGGATAATGCCGCCGTGCTACGCGAGGATCAAGTCAGCGCGCATGTACACGCTGTAGCGCTTAGCGAAATTCTTTATACAATTCCAGTATCTCGCCTGACTTCTCACCGAAGACATGGGTTTGCTTCCGATCTTTATATAATGCATGATGTGCCCTCAATGCTCTCGTAAACACGTCCACAGTGTGCCTGTACTCTGCGATGTTGTTCTAGATGGGAGATCACATACAGCAACATAAAGACCGACAAATGGCGTGTCTGGCAATCTCTAAACAAGGCACTTGCTACTTCACCTAGTTCCACTGATACCAATAGACCTCCCTATCATTACGCCCCTCTTAGGGCTCCCAGATAAAGTTAGGATTGCTGCCATCCGGAAAGCATGTTGGATCTGATACCAATCCAAGATAACGCTCTACTCGCGTTACCCATAGTACCCATCCGAATAATTTAACAATTCTCTACAGGCATGCATAACGACGCACGCCCTACCAGACGCTTATTCAATCGCAACGGGCAACAGGTACCTGCACACACCCTTGGTCTTTTCAACCTTACGCACCCTAACCTGTCAGGTTAGACTATCTACACTGGCTCAATAGAAGCTTTCCACGCAGTTGACATGGGTAGGAATTTTGAAAGCTGCAGGATCCCCTACAGGAAGCAATACCCGAAATTCATGCTCGCACTATCCCATTAAGGTTTATTCGTGGTCACGCTTGAATACCAGGCAACAATGTGTTGCATAGCCTCACCCGCGATCATCTGCACCGGGCACTTGAGATTCTATGGCGTTATATACCAAGGTGTGACACTACTTTATACTACAAACAAGAAATGATTGATCATTGTAGGATTTTAACGCGCGGACGCAACGCAGGCGATGAGGCGCGCCGTAGTGGAGGGCTCCGGATTAATTTTGACCACCTGGGGATCTTTAACGTGCGCCGAAATCTCGTACACACGGGCGTTTTTGCTTTTCGCCTCCAACAGAAAAGCGGCCGCCGCGGCTGGGAATCGAACCCGCGACCTCGTGCTCAGCAGCGCAACGCCTTAGCCACAGAGCCACCACGGCGGGTTACAAACAAGAAATAAGGTTCGCTATGAAAACATCGGATAACCTCTTTCTACACTTCCTGCTGCAGACAAATCTCTGACCAGCACCTAAGCACGCATTCTACAATCAGTAGTAGTTGTACTCGTTCTAATTGCATACTTTACCGTATCCGGCACTCCCCAGCATGCCGGAAGGGTCCCGAACTTCACGTTATTTTAGAGCACTACGTTTCCCCTGCCCCACATCAATTCGTTCCAACATTTTTGGCTCCTCCTCTTCCAAAATGGCAGACTAGGCTAGCCTCAACGCACCTTACAGACCAGTTGGCTCTGTTGAACCTGACCCGGGACATTGTCGGCAGTTAACGTTGCATCCTAATAAAGCCTTTTCCTGCTCCTTTGTGAGCTAAACAGCACTCTGTTCCGACGTAGCAAAGAACACGGTTTTGAGGTGCTTTGAGGTCAGCATACGGTTGTCCGCCTAAAGTGGATTACTTATAACGTGGAGAGATCCGCCCGTGGTGGCTAAGTGGCTAAAATGGGTTGCTCCTGGGCCCAAGAATGCGGGTACAATTCCTGCCATGGCGCGTTTGAGGTGCACGCGAAATATAAAAAATGTCCGTCTGCCAACTTTTCGGCGGATTTTAAAGATACCCCGGGGGTAAAAATTGATCCCGAGCCATCACATATGACACAACCTCAAAGCCCAGGGGTTGCTTTGGCGCGTTACAACCCCATAATTTGAAGAAAAAATACGCAAGAATGAATGGGTGCAAAAAGAAAAATGCAACATCCCGGACGCAGAGCTGTCGCGGCACTACAGCGGGTTCTTATGAAAACAATTCCCCGAGGCAAATAAGTGCACACACTGGTTTCGAATCCTGAAGCAATATGGCACCCTTTGTCGAAAATAATAAATATCCTTTGTATTATATTGGATGTGTGTCATGCTGGTTTTACATAGGTACTATGAAGTCACTTTATAACATTTGAGTGCGCAGTACGTTTATAAGCAATGAAGGCAAAATAACGATATCTGAGATGGAAACATGAAGTTGCAGCAAAGGCGTCCTGCATAGGCCCCACGACTGCAATGCCCTATGCTTCTGCTTTTGAGGTGTGTAAGCAGTCGTGAGTGCGCCAAAAATACTTTTCCACTTGTATATACATTGTTTTTAAAGTAACCACGTCATTCAACCGTCTATTAAACGACATGGAAGCATAACGGCTAGTTAGATGAGTTAAACCTTCATCAGGAAAACTCATCTGTGGGAAAGAAAGGGAAATTTAAAAATAGGACTGACCACCCGAGCGCAACCATTTTTTTATCGTAGCGTTTATTGCTCACTGTGACAAACTACTTCCATCAAAAACATTTCAAAGGTTTGTTTTAGGTGACATTTTTTGCGTGGGGTAAACCTCGTATTTTCAAAAAACAACCTGAACAGAGGCTTATTGGTCAATATTTAAACTTTTAAACACGAATTCAAACTAACGAGGGCATAAAAGTGTGCTGCAATTGGCCATAAGGTTGACTCCCTCATGCTTACCTCTAACATGAAATGTGAACATATTCTCGGCGTTTTCAAAATACAAAATTAGTTTTTTGTTCAACTCCACCTAAACATAAGAGGCCCAGAAATTACATTTCGTAGCTAAAACTAAAGTTCGATAGAATTGTTGGTTCGAAGTTTTTAAAATAACCCCGAGTACTAGACACGATATAATTTTGTGCCAGACATAGCTCTTTCTTGCGAAAAATTCAATTTTCGCCAGCTGGTCCGGCCGCCTACAAAGTACACCACGTCTTTCTTTTATAACATCGTTCGTTTTCTGATTGGAGATCGAAATGATTAAATTGCAATTTCTGCTTTTATCTTATAATTTTTTTATTCCAGCGTCAGCAGGGAATGATGAAATTCCGCAGTAACCCGCCTACAGAGTAAACTTCGTCTTCTTTTTAACGTGATTCGTTTTCTGATTGCAGAAGGAAAATATTAAATTACAGTGTCTGCTTTTACCTTATATTCTTTTTATTTCAGCGTCCGCAGCGAATAATGAAATTTCTCAGTAACCCAGGGATACAAAGGAAGATGTCCCTGAACGCTGTTTTTACTGTGCACGTTGGATGTGCGAGCCAAGCTTTCGTTTGAGTTTAATGTGACCAATGACCTTTTTCATAATAAGCCGAAAGACTGGCTGCAAGAATGTTTGGTATGTCTGCGATGACGCCACTGAGAGGTATTTTAGATGTCAATTTTTATACATACTTCACAAAGCGAGCGACATAATAGAGGAATCAGAGAGAGGGAGGGGACACGTCTAATCCCTAATTTTTTCTATACAGAATTCCTGCTCAAAGGAACGATCAGTTAGGTAAACGTTTATGCGAAATTGGCAGGTAAGTTGAGACGAAGGACGAACAAAGGTAAATTTAGGTGGGCCCAAGTTAAACGTTTTGTTAACGGACTATCTAGTGAAGAGTGAAAATTTTAAGTAATTAGTGTCGTTCTTATGTTCGCGAAAACTAACGATGCGCATGCCGCTGCTGCTTGTTTAAAGTGAAAATAGAAAGCAGTACTTCGCGGCCGCTATCTGGAAGTAACTTGCGGCACTTGTGCGACGGCAGCATAGCTGATCGCTGCCTTTCTAAAGCCGACTCTACGGCTCGCGTTCAGGATTCTCATGGGAAACGAGTGCTTCCATGACCTACCTGTGGGATCAAATTCCGCTATTCGCATTGGTCCGACTGAAGGACTGAATAGCAAACCTTAAACGACATGCGCAGCATCAGACTAGTAACACCAAACACAACATACGTATAAAACAAAAAGCTCTTCGGTGCCTTTGCGCAAACTGCGGGATGTTTTTTAGAAAGTAATAACATCGGTTCTCCCAGAAAATGTGCTGAAAAATCTGTTGCCCGTTTCTGTAATATGCTTTATTAGCGTAGAACGGCACCTGCAAATATAAAACCGCAGATTTTCGTACGTTCTAAAGGGGCGGCATCACATCCTCAGGTTTGCTAGCGCCACTATCTTATCACTTGTCACTCGAGACTAATAAACAGGCTGGATTGGACACCATAAATGGTATGATCCAATTTTATTCCTATTCATGGCACCCTTCGGTTCACGAATTATCTTTACTGGAATGAGCAACCAGTTGCTCAATAAACAAGAAAATGCCAGAATTGTCGTAATTATTCAAGATACAGGACATGTATTTGTATTTTGCATGTAACAATATTTACCGAAAGCCTTCTCATCTGTAATGGTTACTTCTGAGCAAAAAACAAGGAAAAAAAACGAAAGACGCAGAACAACACAGTACCAAATTTACAACGAGTTTGTATTGGAGAAACGGTGCTGCTTAAAACAGAGTCACGCCAATCTGGGTCACATTCGTAAAAGGACAAATATTTTTCTCTAAGTGAGACAGACGGAGCAGAACTTTTCAATCGTAAATGATGAAATAGGCTTCAAGGATTGCATTCTCTTATCTTACCCCTTGCATTCTCCAAGTATTTGTGTGATCTTGCGGAGATGGGGGGGGGGGGGGGTACGCGGGGAGTGGCGGGTACATCTTTTACAGAGCTCTGAAATGTTACCTCCTGCTTTCCATTTCTTTATTTCCAGCTGTGGTTCTCGCATCTCACCGAGAGGGGATGGTCTTGCAAAATATTCAACTGCATCCCTTGTAAGATAAAAACAAAATTTGCGAAGGCAAGTGGTAAGGTTGAGAGCAAAATCAGTTATTTTTTTGTCAGGCCGGTGGGGTACAACGGCGTGAGTGCTCTATACATATCGCTTCCGGGAGACGAACTTGCCTTTTCCGAATGTGTTCTACAATGAGTTCGCATTGTAGTCAGTTTTTGTGTCAGCGGTGTAACTTTTTCCAGAATGAACAGTTAAGTTCGGTAGCTTGTTGTGCTTTCATGTTTTTTCTTTTGCCCTTGTTTCTTGCGCCGTAGCAACCACCCAGCAAAATGTTCCACCTCACCCACGTGAAGCATTTTTCCGTCTTCGGATATTAATTCGTGGTTGAAGCTTACTCGTCTTCTTTTTGACAGATTGGTATGTTTTTATTTTGAACATTGCGTTTCTTTATGGAAGTTTGGTTTCGGCGCTCTTTCCCAGGTTACCTGCACTTGCTTTAACTGCGCGGCGCATGGAAAACATTTATAATTCTGTGACTGAAACTTTTATTACAAATATCAAAAATGTTTGAAGATTCGCTTATAGATTCTTAGAAGCTTGGAAATATCGCGTCTCTGTTCCTCGTAAAGCTGAGGTTCAGCCAGATGCCCACTCGTTGTTCAGGCATTACAAGTGCGCAACACACGGACTTTCTCGCATGCCCCTCTGACACTGTAATGACCATCCTTTCGTTTTAACCATACAAGTTTTTACGGTTGCTCGCTTAATAAGCAGCCGCATTGGCCACTTGTCGCCTATTGTTCTATTCGCAAGTGCAGATATTTTGGAACTACAATTCCTTGACGTTTCTTTCCCGACAGAAGTGGCAGCACACTTTCGATTAGAAAATATTGCACGCCGAACTCGTTTGATTTACTCTCGAAATGTGTTAGTCCATTCTCTCCTTACGTGCCTCCTAACAAATGTTTCCCTCCGCACGTCCGAAAGAGACTACTTGCAGCCAGTGAGAACGAATCGCACCTTTCTTGAAGCGTTTGTTGAATACTCCTAGTGAACGCTTTATGTACTCTGCTGTAATGGTCCGAATCAACTACCCTCATCACTGCTCCTCCAAACCAGGCTCCTGAGCCTATTAGTGAATGCCCCGTTAACTCCAGCTCCTTTACAGACAAGATATTTTAATATACCGTTGCTCGGTGGGCTTTCTTTGCTTGCTAGAACTTTGACGGGTCGTCGTGACTTTCTCAAGGGTTCTTTCTTCTCTGACTCCCTCTATTTTCTCTATATGATCCTTCTGCCTGTTTTCCGAAAAACATTTTTTTTTACTTCTGCTTTGCTCTACAGGCATCCCCCTTTTTCATTTTCGCCTGTTTTCTGGTAACAAGGCTTAAATTTCCGGTAACAACATGCTAACGGTTTTTAGTTTGGTACAACGGTCTCAAACAACTCTTCTTATGAATCCTTCTCCAAAAAGCGCTGTGGGCAGGTTAACATGCCGTTCAGAGTAGACACAGATTTATCCAGCAGAACAAATTTTATTATCACGCCGTTGTTCGCTGAACTTTATTGCGGCCAATGACCTTTCCGTGTCCGCGTAGATGTACGAAGAGTTGATTGCGCTACCCCATTCATTCCCTTTATAGAGCCTTTGTGCGTTGTTTTTGTTACAAATGTTACTGTCAATGAATTGTTTTCGCATTTACCTACTTTCTGCCTCCCCCTACATTTCTGCCACCGCAGAGCTAGTAATATTACGCTAACACATTGGCTGTTTAACAACGGGTTGTAGTAACGTCCGTCACTGATGGAAGGGCCGCCTGAGTTTAAGTCATGCAAAAATCCAAAGATACAAGCATACGTGTGTTACAGTATTACTCATTGAAGAGGTGGAGGCTTTATTGTGTTGCTGTTACAAAGAAAATAAAACGCCCGAGGATACCGAAGTACTTCATATGGGTTGTGAATTCCAAATGAATAACGCCCAGTCGAGCACCAACCAGGCCTGGCTTTTCCGATCGTTGTCTATGGGCATTGTAATGTCATTAAAATGTTTTGTTTGCGATCCTACCTAACGCTTGAAAATGGCTTCCATATACCTGCTCCCCGTTCTTGCCGCCATGTAATAAATAGTTAACGACAATTGTAGATTGCGCAGCTCGTCTGGTCGCTTGTTCGGCATCGTAATTCAGTTATCTTAATATTTAGTGCACGGACATGGACGGCCACTTCTTGCCACTGACGTGTATAGGCTCATGCTATGAAGCATTCACCCCGTGTCCATTCCCTACATTTATTTCTATTAGCGGACATTTCCGTTGGTCCAGTACCCTCTACACCCTGGAAGGCATGCGCGGCATGATAGAAGCGGTAGAGAAGTAAGGTTCGCTGCTAAGCGTCTTTGGTTAAGCTGTTCCTTATGGTAGCTAAATAGTTATGCTCCAGAGGAGTACAATGAACTGATAGATTAGTTGCACTCGTTTTGTGCGAACAAAATAAAACAAATTGAAGCCCGTTCCACTCAATGTGAAAGATGTCTCATGTGCAGCGCAGTGATTGGCCATAATGGGCTGTACAGCCGTTATCCGCTCACTGCTGCTGCCCCATACATTTCACATTTGTCGCCTTCGCAGTGCTCGCGCGCCCCCTGCATCAAACTACGCCAGAAGATATACTGCTCTTGCTTTGCTTGCTCTAATTTCGTTTTCTGGAGCTGTTTTGCGTAATTTCGAACACGCCATTTTTTTCTTGCATGGCTGGAGCCTTTCTGCGTCATTTTGAACGCGGTATTTTTTGTACGCGGCGGCTTTTTTCGCTTACTAGCGTAAAAACCAACCCAACGAGGGTTCTTAACTCAATGAACGCTGGCGCTGCAGGTTAAGTACGTATATTTTGACTAACTGTACATTTTTTTTTTGCGCTCAACAACAGGCGGATGAGGACAAGCACCAGCGGTTCACGTCTTCGGAAACGCTGATGGCTATATAAACCGCTTGGCTTTCGAAGCCTCTGGGTTCTTCGCAAACGACAGCGTTACCACGGGACGCCCTTCTTCCTCTACTTAAGGTCCAGCGAGTGAGCTATGACGACAAGGCGAGCGCCTAAAGTGCTCTGGACTTAAAATACCACGATGCCTCCGTTCACCGACGCTTTTTAAAACGCACGAAATGTGAGTGTATAGTCCAAACATAAACTCAAACGTGGTTTTAACGCGCCTAAACTACACTAGGTGGTAAGTAGTATTGGAGTGTAGGGCAGCAGGCTTACCTGCTAGGATAATAAACTATTTAGGTGAGGTAAAAACTTTTATTCGCGAGGGCTTTAGATAACTCTCTAATCACAAAAAAAAAACTTTTTGCATGGCCGGAGATGTTTGGGTGCAGCAATTTTCAACGATGAAATGAATAAAGTATCATAACTTGACTTTACCTAAAGATAACATGTGCCTGCAATGGTTTCTGAGATCCTTCAAACCACTAGTGACTGCCTTAGAAGACAATGGCATCACTATTCATTAACGGTTTATGCTGAAGAACTCACAAATCGAAACATTTCACTTTCAGAATCTGCACCTTTTTAGACGTGAAGGAGGGAAGGGTATACGAACACAGAATAAAAAAGCTTGCTTCCCATCTCCGCACCTGCATCCCTTAGCAAACATCTGCTTGTTTATTCTACGGGATTCGCAGCACATTACAACATATGCGGCAGACAAGCTGGCACTTCAATAGGTGCACCTGCATATCTTGTTTATTTGAAGTCTTTTTTCGTGAGGGCGTGAGCTCGCTTTTCCTATAAGCTGAATCTTTTTACACAGGAAGTCGTTTCTGTACCATTTTTGCTAGGTTTTATTGCACTCACTTTTGAAGCGATTCACAATAAAGCGCTAGCATTTAAATAAAAGAACAATGAAAATCAGCGTTCACCACGAATTTCCACCGTAACAAATGGTCATTCGAACACTGCATATACAACTATACTGGAGGCAATGGCACCTGGTTCTATGCTAACAAAGCCCAAACCATGTGTTCTCTTGGTTTAGTGTGCACTCACTGTTATGGACGCACTCCCGCAATGTCTCGAACTTGAGACAGGAGTATTTGTAAAGAATAAACAATAATAAACAATAAATTTCTTACTACAACACTCGAGTTAGTGCTTCCATTCAGGGGCAGGAAACTAATTTCCAGAAAACCATAAGTCATCGTGGCCGGTGGCAGTAAAATGCATTAGTTTGGGTAACACCATGGTATTCCTTTGCGTATACCGGCGCCCGAGGAGTGCTGGAGAAAAGGTAGCAAAAATGGGAAACAAACAGGACAGATTGGACCATTTGGGGATGTAGCACCGTCTTACAACTAACCGAATCCAGACGACCTCGGAAAGTTTCTCCGGGAGGAGAATAGCAGCTGCGTTGTAGTTCGGTTGATTGCCCCTATTAGTATCAATTCAGTGAACCCAGGCGGAAGAATGATGTTGGCCGTGCTCAAGGCCTCTTGCGGGTGCTCAGCGCACCAGAGATGGTACCTCACGACTTGAAATGTGTCATCATTAGGAGCGCAGTGCCGGCCTACCGGGTCGTCTTGTTTACCGTACCGTGCTTCCCAGGAACGCGGCTTTCCAGTCCGTCTGGTTCGTTTTCTGTGCACAAGTAGATGCCACTTTCTAGATCACTGGCGAGAGAGTCCGAGCGCGTTTTGTTATTTCTTAGAGATAGCTGTTGCTTCTTTTTGGGTGACAAAATAGCCGCTCCTTCTGCTGACGATGTCATCTGTATGAGAAACGTTTTCTACTTTATGCTCGACTCATTACTAAGGGCAGCCACAACTAGAGAGAAGTAAAAGTTTCCCCCCATATCTCCCGCATCGGCCTTTCTCTTATTGAAATATCTAATGCGCTAGCTAAGACGGCATTTTTGGGAACTTAAGGAATAACCTAGCGCTGATTTGTTTCATGAAACCAGATGAACATATAAACCGAGTCTACCAGCACGCAGACTTTAGCGTTCTTGGATACAATGTTGCTTACGCGTAAGTCATAAGCTTCTGTAGGCATCGCATCCTTTTTTATTGATTCGCTTCCCAAAACCTGATAGGTTTATGATTGAACGACGCGTATCCACAAGTCTGCTGGCTGCATGTCAAATAACCCAGACGAACCATTGTTAAGTATTATCTCTCCTGCTACAATTCAAGGTAGGTGACCACAGTCGTGGGAAGCATACGGCTAAATCTCAACAACAATTGCACAGGAATAACGGTGAGTAATGTGGCATTCCTCGTAGGAAGCCCGGAAGCCTTCTTATTATTGTCTCAACTGAAAAATCATTTCGTTTAAAAATGCAAAATAAATATGGCCAGGCGTACAAGGGGTGCCGATCCACGTGAAAAGAAAATTGCGAATAGAGGTGCGCACCGGAAAAGTATTCAGTGCATAATTAAATCCTCGGATGCGAAAGAATAGAACTCTTATCATTCACACAAGAACGTGATCACTGGTGAGGCTTTCGAAGCTGTGAAAAGGCCACCTGTCAATTCTAGTAAGCTAAAAAAATATTAATTCTACATAGACTATCAATTCTCGGATTACTGGTGAGAAATTGTGACCCCTACTGCATGTTCCACTGAAACTGTCGATAGACAGTAGCCTCTTGTCGCCATTGCCACGTAGCTCCCTCTCTTTTATCCCTTTGCAACTCTCAGATGTTTCCCTCCGCTCCAGCTTCTGTTATTTTGAATGCAATAAACCTCTTATATTCAATTTTCCCGCGTTGACACTGCTCTCACGTCGTCTGTTTGGTCAACGGACTTTTATGCCTCCGTTTTTCACACAACTTTAAACGCGTTTTAAAGGTGAAAGCATTAGATCAATGTCTCAAGCACGTTTGGGGTGACGGCAGACAATTGTGATTGATACAAAATAAGATTGCAATGGAGTGATCATCCTCTAGGGAAGGAAAGCAGCAACGCCGGGAGGGTGCGGAGGGCGCAAAGGAGGGCGCCGAGAATGCGGATGCAGTGCTGCGCACGGAAGGGTAGATAGCCCCTGGGAGTTACATTGATAGGTGAAGGCTAAGGCGGGGTCGAACAGGAGACTCCTGGCAATGGCGAGCGCACGAACCGAGCTGATAAGGGTGCTGTCAGTGTAGCTGGTAAATGGTACAACTGAGCGCGTGGGACATGATAATTGGTTCAAATAGCACAAATAAGAAACAAACCTAATTTGACAACCTCTAAGCTGAAATCGACCATTTTCCGCCGCTTGATAGTATTTTTTCAAATCGCGGTTTGAACCACGGTCTGGGCAATCTGGCACGGGACTGGCTGAAATGTTGAAAACACGGTTCGAGAGCGGATGAAAAGAAGGTTGAACAGGGCTTTCCACTTCGCTTTCTACAACCGCTCTAAGCGTTCCCCGTCAGATTTGATTAGCGATTCGAAATTTGATCCAAACGGTGGTTCTGAAAATTGCTGGGGGCGGTTGAACTGACTTGCTTCGCCGTCTGGCGTTCCGTATACACTGGCGGTGCGTATAAACAACGTATTTGCTGACACACGGTATTAACGACTCTTTCTTTTCTACCGTTGCTTCGTTTTTTGACGCGAATTACTTCCTCATGATTTTTCTACACAATGCTAGAGTTTCTTTATCCGCTTTCGTTTCTCTGCCTCGTTTGCGCCAAATTATTGAACAGGCGAGCTGCTGACGCATACCGCCACCACCCGTCGCAACAGCTCAGTGGCTATGCAGATGCACTAATGAGTCCAAGGACGTAGGTTCGCTACTCACACACCGCAACCTACCCGGCGCCACGGCCGAGTGGCTATGCAGATGTGCTAATGAGTCCAAGACGTACGTTCGGTCCTGGCAGCGGTAACTGCTTTTCTGATAGTGACGAAAAGCAAAATTCCCGTGTGCAGAGATGTTAGCGCACGTTTAGCTTATCCAGGTGGACGCAATTACTCCGGAGCAGTCTACCACAGCGAGCCTGATAGTGCAGGTGTAGCTCCAACGCGTTAACCCGCACACTAAATAAATCAATGCCCGAACTTTTTCCCTGGGAAGTACACTTCTGTGCAGCTAGGGTGCTTGTGTTCCAACAGTTGGACGTTACATTCACGTGTCACGCACAGCACAATTAAATCTTTATCCAATGGCTTTCCACTGTTAAAAGATGGCGCGGTGGCAACGCACTATGATCCTAATACAGAATCCAGGGTCAAAATCTTCTTATAACTGCAATGCATTCTTATTTATTGGATTGACAAGCCACTACTTCGTGGACCAGACAGTTACTATTACTACAACGAAGTTTTTACGCACAGTTGTGCCCTGATGGCTTTCGCTTTCAGAATAACGCTGGCCCCATTGCTTGAACGCTTTTACACGTATAGGCGTAGGGATCTCTTTCTTGCAGTGAAGAAACCAGATGCGCAAACAATTTTTGACCTTGCGGCAACTTGTTGCATGTAGTGAAAAACCCACTTATAAACGCATACATACGGACCCAATTATCGCGATAGAGTAAGTTATCGTCTACAGGCTATCGTCTTTAAGCAAGGGCATAAGCGACGTCGTAAACGAGAGTTGCCAACAATAGGAACGTCGTAAATTAAACAGGAGCCTGGGTGGGTCCCCGCTTAGCGCCCCAATAAAATTGTGGGGATCTTTTGTTTGCACCATGCGGGAAGGAATGCTCAAAGTCAAGATAACAGGCCACTCAGTATAGTGTACCTCCTCCGGTGTGGACAGTAGTTTGCAGGAGCAGAGATCAAACGATTGAGCCAGTAAGGTACACATAACCTCAAGAGATTCTTACAGCTCTTTTTGCGGTGAGTTCAGCTCAGCCCTCGGCAGTGTATTTAATTTGAGCTGATTTGATTTATTCTTCCACGAAAAAACCTGCAGGTTCACGCAAAGGGATCCGAAAAAAAATGCCGTTGAACAGCGTTACTATACCACAGCCTAGGTGCGACAGACGGCAAGCAGCAGTGGTTAATATTAAGAAAAATCAAAACAAACAAAAAGCGCGAGGTTTAGTCAACATATACACTGATAAAATAAGCAGCACTGAAATACACAGTAAACAGGGTTTTAAAAATAGGAACCTACTAATACAGTAGAGAGAAAGAGAAAAATATTCATTCTTGTGTATATTACGATGAGTTGGTGGAGGGAGGCTTCGTATGAGGTTGGAAGAAATGGTAGAAATGTCTTGAAAATTATTTATTAAAGTCGGCAGTATGTATCACAAGATTTGTTCTCCGTGATTAATTCTTTTTTTTTCGAGGCTTCAGGATTGCAGGTGGAGTATATCAAAGAAAGCTTGCTGAGCCAGCTAGTTTAATTAGTGTGCCATTATTTACTGCTGCTGGTTTATAACATCGGCAACGTTTCTAACCGTAAATAGAAACCATGCCAATAGATTGGTGCTGTTATACAGTTCTCGTGTAGGACAAAGATACGGAACCCGGCAGACGAGGCGAATAGTTGGTTTTGCAAAAAAGTCACTTTTTTATATTTTTAAGGGTTGAGGTTGCCCAGATTTTGACTCCGCAGTTAAGCATAGACCCAAAAACACAGTTGTAAAGTAGAGGGTTAACTGAGGCTGGAAACAAATAAGATTGACGACGCATAAAACCAGTGGTCTGGGATAATTCCTGGATTAAGTAGTTAGTGTGTTTATTCCATGACATAGTTTGTTCAAAATATAAAAACATTTACCAAATCCTACTGCAGTCGGATTAATCACAATAGGTGCAAGTGTGCTGACTTTACGACATGAATGAAAAATTACTGCTTTGGTTTTGCTAGCATTCAGTTCAAAATAATAGATGCCTAGCTTCTAATACATGCGAGAATCTTATTTGCGCGATTTCCCAGATCAGTAGCTGAGTTGTAGCTGATAAATAGCTGAGCTGCCTGACTAAAATGAATTTGTGTCATCGGCATGTATTATGGGTTTAAACGTTTCATCGATATCAACAATCGCATTGATGCAAAAGAATGGGAGCGAAAAGGCCACCCTGTCGCACCGCATACCTAACTGGTTTTGTTGTTGAAATGTATTCTCCATTAAAGAATTAGCTTTTCCGCCAAATCAGTATAACTGTAGCTTATGAAGGAAATTATTGTGATTTACGTAATCAAGTACCTTCGTGAAATCAAGGAAATTACTTAGAGCAACATTATTGCTTTACAAATTGTCCTGTATAAACTCTTTTTGATCGAAGAGTACGAACTCAGTATATTTAATTTTCCTAAATCCGTATTGTGGGGGCGAAATGATATTACAGTGAGCAGAAAAGGATGACAAGCGCGTCATAAAGACATTTTCTGCGGCTTAAAAAAACAGGCGAGATAGAAACAGGCCGGCATATTGAGAAAATGTTAAGATCGCCCTTTTTAAATAATACGACGACTTTAGCATATATATATTGCGCGGGAAAACTCCAGTTGAGAAGCTGACGTTGTAAAGATGTGCTGGAGATTTCTCTAATATATCAATGACAAAATTTACGGGCTTTATCTGGAAACTGTTTAAGTCGGAGGAATAACTATTGCTAAGAGACATAACCGCATCGATGACTTCATTATGAGTAATGGGATCGCGAAAAATAGTGTTGTCCATACAGCAATGTAGGCATCTAAATCTTTCAGTATCAATTGAAAGAGCTGGAAGGGAAAGAAAAAATCAATAAAAGCATTGCATTGCCGGAAACATCTCCAGTTAGTGTATCACCATTCTTTGTAAGTTTTTGGGATGCTACGCCGGATTTCTAAGCATCGTATTTCATTTTTCTTAGACGTCTTGACGGCCTCCGTTACCAGAACTAAGAAGAATAAAATGGTAGCGGTTTTTCGCACAGCGGAGCACTTTAGTGACGTAATTGCGGAGAGTTTTAAAAGCTTTAAAGATGTCAGTCTTTTTAATTTTCAATTTTTTTGGAAAATTTATTGCTTGTTTTCATCGGCCTTGTCAGGTTCTGAGTTATCCAGGGTATACGGGCACTTTGTGGTTGAGTATACGACTTGTATCAAAAAAGTAGCCTGATAGGCATGCGTCAATTTTACCATTATTTGTTAGATGCAGTATCAGGGCTGCTCTAGCTAAAGACATCGTTCCAATTAGTTCAAGCTATGCACTCTCCAAATCTAATTAAAGTACGGGGATTGACATGCTGGGAAGAGCGTGATACCTGCGGAAGGTTTTCGCATTAGCATAGCCTTGCCCAGACAAAACTCAGAAAAGTGATCACTGAGAGCATAGTTAACCCAGATCTCAAACGGTTCATTATTGTTTGTAGTGTAAACAAGTAAGAGAGTACCTGAAGTAGGTGTCACGCGTATAGCGGATGTTGTAGTGTTGGACAGGAGTGGATATTAGGCAAAGTTTTGCATTCAATATTCACTCTACTATTGAGGAGAAAGGTATAGTTACGGCACCACCTATAACTAGGCTACATACGCGTTCATTGATAACTTCCACAAAAGAATCGAGAAAGGAAGGAAACTCTGTTACCGTCCGTCTTGCAGCGCCGTTTCAAAAAACAAACATTTGCCAATCGCAGAGAAGAACGATTAGAATGCAAAATTATCAGTAGTTTGCTTTTCATTTGTTTAGCAAGGTGCCACGTTTCAGCTGCGCATGTCAAAACGGGCAGTATGCACTGGTTGCTTAACTTTTTTTAGATGTATAGAGGTACCTTACTTTTCATTCTTTCTGAGTGCTTGCCGAGTGCTCCCCAACCCATACCTATTCTGCGCAGCATTTCTCTCTCGTGGTTGGAGTCAGCACTAACCAGCTCTTTCAGGGGGTTATAATATTTCACTTCTTCTGGCGCTTCCTTTTCTAAGCTCAAGAGAACGCTTTTGGCGTATGCGTTCCTCATCGCATAAATTTACTAAATTATTTTTAGCCCCACGGCCGTGCTTTCATATTGTAGTTCATCAAGCATTCTTTGCATCTGTTCTGCAGTCTCACTCAACAAGACTATATCATCCAGAAACCTCAAATGGCTCAAGTATTTCCCCTTTATCCTTTTCGTATGATTTCTCAGTCAAGCTTTTTAAGTACCCCCTCCAGTAATGCTGCCAATAGTTTTGGCGAAATGGTATCTACCCATTTTACTTCCTTTCGGAGAGGAAATTTGCCACTGTTAATAAAGTCCATTCACATTTAGCATAACTCTGGGTCAGTCTAGCGGTGAAATGATAAGAAAAAAGATCAAAATATTACTTCCCCGCAGCTAAGTCCTGCAGCCCGCCTTATGCATATTATAAATACAAAACTCACGGAACTGAATATCTGGAAGCCATAACCCAGGCTCAAGACGAATTCTTTCCGTCTGACGTCCCAACCATGCCTAATAACGACCCTAGAAAATCCTGGTAAGCACTAAACTCAGAACACGCGTACCATTACATTATCCAATGAGTCGGGTGATGGCCTGACCAACCCTGATTGTGCCCACGTCTTTCATGCCGGCATTGTATCGGTTTTCACTTTGGAAACTTTACTTTCATTTTCTATTCCCCATGCGAGCATATAATGTACCATGTAACCAATTACATATCTTTATCTGGATCTTCATCGCTCATAGACAATAACCAACCTTCATCGGCAGCTGGAATAAACGGAAATACATCGAAACTACTAAAAACACTTAAGAGATTTCTGCTTTTTGTGTGTGGCTACTATTTTCACAGTAGTTATCAACAGGCGTGGTGCCCCCATATTATAAACCCGGCAACACCGTTCCCACCCATAAATGGGGTAACAAACAGTTCCTACGAAATTATCGGCCCATTTTATTAACCAGCGTAACTTGCAACATCCTTGAACATATCACCTACACACATTTGAAGAAGTTCCTGGATTTTAACCATTTTTGCACTCTACGAAGCATGGCTTCAAGGTTTCTTTGCGTGAGATGCTGCTAGCTGCGTTTGTTATCAAGTGCATGTAAACATTGACTGTTACTCCCAGACTGACACCACGTTCCTAGATTTTGCAAGATCTGTTCACGGAGTTCTTCATCATTGCATACTAATATACCATGCTGCGTTAGATCTAACTGCCGATGTATTAGCGCAGACTTAGAAATTCTTAAGTAACCATTTACATTGCGCCTTTGTCAACTATCGTATATCTAACTATAGCATTGTAACCTCAGGTATCCATGTAAGGTCGGTTGTTGGTTCACTTCTGTTTCTGATTTACATAATTGACCTGCGAATGGCAGCTACCTTCGAAACATCCGCATGTTTGCAGAACACTTCAGATGTATCTCAATACTACCCGAAGTTTGATAACACGTCCCTACAGAATGATCTGGGAAGTGTACCAAAATTGTGAAAACTTTATAGAAAGGAACTAAACCCTAACAAATGTCAGACCGTCTTCCACCTCCGTAGAATTCAACTTGCTTTCTCGTACCAAATGGCTGGCTCCAACGCACAACTAGTACCTCCCTACAAATATCTCAGGGGAAAGCTTTGTAGTGATTTAACCCAGGCAACGCACGTTGTGAACATCATTTTATCTGCTAACAAAATACTCGGATTTTTTAAACATTTCCGGCGCGCCTATCAACTGCATAATTAAGAGCCTATATAGCTATCGTAATGGCAAAAATTAGAAGATGTATCCTACATTTGGAACCTGAAGTATTTCTCATCAATCAACTCAAACGCCTTGAAAATCTAGCTACAAGATTTATTTTTTGTAATACTCCAACGAGGTAAGCATATTGGCAGCGAAAACAGAATCCGTCTTGTCATTGCTTGCATTCCGCCAGCGCATTGATGCTCTATTTCATTTATACCAGTTCTTTTACAGTTCACTCAGCACGCCACTACACATTTCTCCACCCCCCCCCCTCACTCCCGACATGCATTTCCAGTCTCACCGCTACCACGCAACATGTTGCGCGAACGGGCATGCTCATCGTCACTTTTTCGTCTTCATTCTGTTCCCCTACAGCAAACTACTCGAACGGTGTTTCTAACCAAATCACCGCCATAACCTGCCCTTCCTCGTTTTTGATCACCGTAACAAATTACCTTGCAACATGTAATAGCGGTAATAAAGATAGCTCTTAACTTGCCTGTAATAATATATGGCTATAAATGTTTTACTTATATGCCCACCGCTTATGTAATTTCCCTTCAATGGGGTCACTCAAGCAATAATATAAAATGCAATGAAATTACTATCGCGGCTTTGATAGGACGAACGTATTGCGAAAAGTTCACTAAAGAGCCCTTTAATCAATTGCTCCTTAACACGGTCTCCGGACAGGACGTCATCCTTTCGAGCAGGCTTTGCTGCTATTGGCCACGAGTTTCCTTGGTCCGCTGACGCCAAGTAGCCCGAGAAGCGGACTCAAGCCGCAAGCTTCCTCAAAAGACTAGTCCGCAGAAGGCATATTAATAAGCAGTTAGAAAAGATCCATGTACATAGTATTAGGAAACGTTTTAGCTTGATTTGTACCCAGGAAACTGTCTGTCGTAATGTTATGCTGAGATTGGCATCCCTGACTTGAAGGACTTCTATATTCTTTAGGCAGAGCTTTCTGGCATAGTGAGCGTGGGTCTGGATTTTGCTGGTGCAAGCAGCTAAAACACCACCTTTCTGGAGGGCAAGTGTGGTGGCTTGCATAGCCAAACAACTCGCATGCACCTAGCCCAAACATAGCAGGCTCGAGTACATGCCTTTCCGTTTTTTTATTGGGAGTCTGATGAAGCAAGATAACACAATAATATCGCGACACGCAGATGGATTATATATAACAAGCGACGCCGTTGAGTCTTTAGAAATACCCAAAACGCAATTGTGGGATCGGACTTGGACTCGTGCGCCTCCAAACTTTTATATCTACCAACAGCCCTGCCACCCCCCCCCCCCCCACCCCGCCGCTGTGCCCCAGATGTGAAAAACCACAACCAGACATTTTTTTCACGCCATTTACAAGCAACTTGCGAGAAATCTGCCAAAAGTGCGTATCTTCTACCTGTATCAGGGGTCACCACTTCTCAATTAGTGGCTTCATTTGCGATTAACCCCTCCGTTTGTTGTTCAGTAGTCCCAGCAGTGTGCGGGCACTGATACTTTGACATCCTTCCTATTGTCCCCTCAGTTCGCCCTCACTCACTGTTACGTTTTTCACAAGGCGTCGACGCGTATAAGGGACGACACAACGCGTCTCAGTGTCCATGAGCAAGTGGACATGCAGTGGTGTAAATGATTCACTGCGCTCAATATTCGGCTTGATGTCACCCTTCTCAGCGCAGGTGGGAGTGGCTGTCGCTGCTCTGCGTCAGTGTAATAGGCTGATACAGCGCTCCGGCTACCTCTTCCCTACAAGTTATGTCACACTCGCCCGGTTGATTTATTAAACAACATTGTTCTTATGTGAAAACAGTAAGTTCCTCATTGTTGCCGCTGCACAATGCCCGCCTCTGTAAAACAAAAAACGACTTCAGGCCTTACAACAAATGCGGATGCTGCGATAATGCATACAAGCCAACTGCATTACCACCACGCCACATCACCCCGTTGCCAGAGGCGGAAGAGGAGTTATTATGGCCGCGGGGTGATGAAGTGATATCACAAGACCGTCAAACTTCACGTGTGAAGAACAGGTGTGCCCAAGAAACGAAAACAGTGATGCTGAGAAAGCTATGGCAAGAGGTTTCACAGGAAGCCGCTTGAATTGGCCTCCCCAAGAACTAAGAATCGAGAGCAAAAAATTAAACTTCAATGCGGCGTGGCAGAAAACACTCGTTGGAAGTATCGTCAAGGGTGACCATATTAATACCGCCTTCAAAGCCGGTAAGCGGATGTTTGTATCCAGGAGTACTTTTTCCCGGCATTACTTCTCTTTTAAAAACTCAATAAACCCAGTGATGCCTACCTCACCACGGTAAAAAGTCAGCGCAGGGGGGTGAACGGGGTGCAAATGTGACGTATTTATTAGCAGTGCTCAAGAGCTATCAAGTTCTATGTATTTTATTGCGTCCCGCCTACCTTTTCCCGTTCATCAGCTAGTTCCCGTGGTGCCTTCCTTGATATAAACCGGTCAGAGGTTCGAAGAATATAATAACACGTATGAACGCCCCCACTTTTGAAAAGGTAGTCGATTTTGAAGTAATATATAGATACAGTTGATAGCACCATTCGCTGCACTGTACATACCAGTGTTACGCCCAGTGGATTTTCGTGCGGGATAACACTGGCAGATTGTTGGCAAAACATTCGTACCTTAGTCCTACGCGTACCTTACGTTCTACATTTTTTTCTTGTCGTTTGTGGAAAATCACCTAGTTATCATTAGTCGAACGTTTGTTTAGCAATGCTCATAAAATATATGAAGAATTTCTATAAATACTGGTGACGTTTCCAAAAAAACATACATTCATTTTTTCACTGGCGTATAGCTTGAGCTGACGTGCTCAATACATACGCCAAGAACGTTGTACTTGCACGCCGTTTGTATTCCCTGCGTTCGAAGGGAATGGGGCTTTGGGATGCCCCAAATACATCCCTGCAATTTCCACCCCCATCTTTTTAACTCGTTCATGGTACCCCAGTAATGTGGTGTCTGCATGTCGAAGAAATATCCAAACGGAGACACAGGGGCTCGAAAGCTTTCCGGACAGCGGGCGGTCTCAATGTGCAACCTCTAACCTAACCGACTGCGAGCTGGCTAAACTTTCAAAGGATCAAAGCGAGGGTGATGAGTGCGGAGAAGGTAGACAAGAATCACTTCTAATAGAGAGACTGAAAACACAGTAAGTGAATAGGAAGAAAAATATGGTATTATTGCTACAAACAAAAATAGGAATGAAGGAAAAGTAAAAGATAAAAGGCCACGCTGGAAAAATTCAATTTCGTGAGCATTTGGCACAAATGTGATCAGTTTCCACACCACCAACCCTAATAACAAACCACCAAATTCCTACAGCAAGTTGAGCCTTTTACGTAGTTTCTGATGTTTTGGAACACGTTGATATTGTTTCAAACGACAACAATGTTCACTACTTAGGAACCGACACAGGTACGAGCGGCAGTACGGATCCTTCCAGGAATAGCCCGGAAAAACAAGAATCAATTCAAGCGCGCAAACATCAAATCGGTGAAACATGTTGACAAGCTTTTACACTTGTTGGGAACCGAGGTCACGGCAACCGTGTGCATCAGTACACCATTACAAAAGAGCGATGAAAACACAGGACATGATTTAACTAGCTCTAGTGTAACACCTATTTAGAACAGTCTTACAAACTGCACAGCGCTGCCAACCTCATGCACTAGCACACGAATTAGAGACAAAAAAGACCGCTGTTGTCTACGTGTGGTAAATGCTATATACAAACCGTTGGAACTAATAACTGGTTGCATGAAACGTGGTGTAAAAATCGTATAGACCACACGGACCTGAAGAAGAAAGCACAAGCACACTCATTTGGGTCATTTACAAATGTGTTCAATTTTTCAATCAAAAAAAGATTGCAGCACTTTCCGGTCCGATGTGTCCTGAAGCCTGACTCAAATACAGTGCTTGAATTTGTCCAAACGATGCCCTAGTGTGGTGACGGGCGTGGATATTGGGAAGTGTGATGGTGCAGTTACGTGAGATCGAGAGTTGTCAATATGCATTCTAAATTCGTTTCCACTTTCTCCAATGTACTGTGCGCGCAACAGCCTGCATTTAAGAGGACAACTGATGTTTTTGCCGTCAAAGTTATGGTTGCCTTCTATACGGAAAGAGAAATGTGACCGTGCTCTCTGCATGGCTATTGTCATCTGCATCATAGGATCAAACCTTACACCCAGCTTTGCCGCAAGATGCGCCACATGTGCTCTCCAAGTACTAAATTTTTGACGAAGTTACACTGTCTTTTATGTTTCTACCTTACCTTTACACAGTTCGGGATGCCTCAGGAAAACGAGCTTCGTCTTCCCGCTTTGGAGAAGAATGTTATGATGCTTTTTAATACATAATTCAGGTTTTGGAGCACTGGCAACAGAAGTGAGGGTGACGTTGGTTTGGCATATCGTAGTGGTCATTTCGGCGTGATTTAAGTTGTCCGTTCAGTATTTCAGGTCAACTATTCCGATTTTTTATCGATCCCCTACAGCGAATACGGTTGGCAGAGGAAATTCTTTAGTAACCTTTGGTTTTTAAAAGTAGACTTCTCAGCTTCTCAGCACAGCTATTTAAATCTAAGCGACTGGCTTTGCGGCATGCCTGTATAGCAATATTCCACATGTATACTTTTGAGTGAAAATATTGGTGTATTGGGCGGTTTTTTATACAGGAATTTCAAAAGTTTTTCTCCGGATATTTTTGTTAAGACGTGGAGAAAGCCATTATTATACTAAAAATCACTGGGAAAAATAAATACGGTCGTAGAATTTATCGAGGCCCGTTATCAGTCTTTAAAGGTTGTTTTCTCGACGTCACCACATCAGGAAGCTTTCACCAATAAAGTTTTTGTATAAAAGCGGCTGCATTGTTCTGGCACAAAAAAATTGCATTTCCAGCTTGCGCATCAATGGGTTTGTATAGTTAAGACATATTTTTGGGCTCATTGCTGTTCCAGAAGTCAGGATAAAGTGTTTGTCATCGAATTCAAAGTTATTCATTTCTGGCAATATTTCCAGAAATATTTCCAGGGTTTGAGTGTCGCCAGGTTTTCACAGGTTACCTGATTCGGCTGTAACTCAATGACTGCTTTTACGCCTCCCTCTTGTGAAATGTTTGTATAGAGGGAGGGCACGTCTATGCTGACAAGTGGGCATTTGACAGGTATGCGCAGGTCTCGTACTTGGAGAATAAAATCGGTCAATTCCTTAGTGCACGAAGATGGAGTGCCCAGAATATCTTTTATAAGAGACCATCTACAAAACAAGGCACATTTTCAGTTACAGTGCCTATATCGGAAACAACGGGTTGGCTAGGACGGTATTGCGAATTTTGGGTCACAAGAAAAATAGTGCAAGAGGCGGATTCGTAGTTACTGCCAAATCTAGTAATAACCAATCATTACCTAAAACAATTGGAGGGATGTATAGACGGGCCAACGGATAGACGACCACACCGACCGGATGGATGGCCGCACGGAATTAAAAAAAAACATACCACAATATTTCTGTGCATAAGCAACGTTCGAAAAACAGATAAAGGTCGGTTTGGTAAGGTGGTATTCAACGGCTCCGATGAATATTGTAAATCAAACTATTACTGTAAGTAAGCAATAAAGAATAAAGAATAAAGCGGCTCCGTTCAGTGTTTACAAGATTAATATTTGTTATTTTTGTGGTCTCTTTCTTCGCGTAAAAATCAAACCCGGAAAAGAAGATGTTCTTAACTTCAGTTTTCCACCCGGTCATTCATGTAACCCCAAAAACTGCCTGCGGCGTTGTGAGTTGGACGCTTCAACTAGAGTAAGAAAAGACGTTCTGGCCTATTTTGCTTACATTTGTTTATGGAGTGGTGCAACTTGAAGGAGCAAGTTTGAGCTGATTATGACAGGGTTTTGAGTATGGGGAGAGAATGTAGAGAAATCGAAGTTTGAAATGTAGATAAGGATAATTTTTTTACGATAAAGTGTAACAGCAACAGTGACCGCTGCACTCACTGGCTAGCAGGGTTAATGTTATTTTTGGTGGTGTTTTCATTACTGATATATTTTGCCCAACAGCCGAAGAATGCAGTAACAGAAGCCGCCATTTTAATTCCAAACTGAATTTGCACTAAGCCGATGCAGTGAAGAAAAAAAGAGCGAGAGTTCCGCTGCTCTTTACTTAGCCTAATTTAAACTCGCGCAAGTAGTGTATGCAGGATGAAATTTGCAAATCGACGAAGAATAACACTGCATTACCACAACGTGAAAGGTTTCTGCTTTGGCCTTGAAGTTACACGAAGGAGTTCGCCAGCTGTTGCTTGGCGTTGCCAGCTTTAGAGGCGCGTGATTTACTTGTAATATAGGTAATACATTGCCTGTACTAGCGTCCTACTGCGCTGAAGGAGTTCACGATTCCAGCAGCACGTCTCATGGGTCGATATTTTTAACGAGCATTGTTTCAATCCGTTTCAACGCTGCAGAACTTTGATTACGGTGAACGAGCCGGCGTTCCCTTACGGCCATAGGAAGTACGAAGTTCGGAGTCTTTCGTCAAAACGAGCCCACGTTAAATTGTTGGCACCGGCGGATTCATCTTAATGCCAAAAGTACAGCCCTTCACCCCCCCCACCGTTTGACATTGTGGCGTCGAAAGCGTCCAAATCCAGGCGGTATTCCTCCTTGTTTGCTTCTGTATATAACTGCATAAATATATATGTACGCAAAGTAGCACTTCAGAAATAAAATGTCGCAAAGTGGACAGCTGTTGCTTGAAGAATTACGATATACTTCCACGCTAACGAACGCCACTCCTTGCCTTAAGATAAGCATTTGTTTCCTGTGAACAATTTATGTATTCTTCATTAGACACAAATGTCGTAATCGCCGATATTTTTTCGATACACATCGACTGACATATCTTAGGCACAGCCAGAAATGCGGTGACCAGACCTGCCTACTATGATTTTTTTTAATTCAAAGCACAGCAGCTCCTTCCTTCAAGCATCTTTCCTTCGGACGTCAATAGACCTGCTAATACACCTGCAAGCAATTACTGCAAATTATCATATCATAAGAAAAACAGCTGCCAAATAACCCACACTGTGAAGACATTGCTACATGATTCATCAGACAACATCAAAATGTTACTAGCGTACGAACACTTGCGCGATCACAGGCGCCTTGTATTCTTGGATCCTTACATTCTGCATTCAGAAGCAGTGCTGTTTTGTGCGGTAAATGACGCGCATGCAAGCGCAATATCAGCTTCTCGGGGGTGTGATGCGCTGAGCAAGGAGTCAGAGTATATATTACGACTTTTGTCGTGGCAAAGTTATTGCAGCTACACTCTGGTGTACCCTTCTACAACGTGTGGAGTAATTTCGGGAGGAAGTACTATTTCGACCACAATTCATTATCTCGCTGTCAGAAAGCAGTGAGGACGTGTGCCACTCTTGTTAAGGACGCGCAATGCACCCATCGGTACATGCATCCATCCGTGTAACATAATAACGAAAAAATGGACAGATCGGCTGCACGCGAGGTTCAGTTCTAAAGGCGTAGTGACATGCTCTTCAACCCTAAGCGGTCCGCTGCAGTTTCCCATTCTTGGTATTGCCATATCGACGGTATTTGTTAACACAATGACTGCGATTCATTAAAAAGTAACCCGTGATCGAACTGCAAATTGCAAAAACATCCTGGTGCTCTTAGACTGCGCCTTTGCCACTGAGCCGCTTTTGTCTTCCGGGAGATATTAGACCTTTTTATGACCTTTATGTCTGAATAGGCTTCAAGGTGCCGCCTTTACTGTTGGTGCTCACTCTTCTGAGATGCGTCGCCTAGAACGGATGCGGTAGGCACGCTCGGATCACGCTTGTTGATTGTTCTAAACCCACAAGTGTTGTTGGGACAATTGTGTTTTAGAAACTTCTCTAGCATGTCCTTTCAACCTATCATTCAACTATCTTCCGCACTGCAGAGTAAGTGTACCCAACAAACCAGGGGAATTGTGTAGCCAGCAACTTCTGCCTATTTAATGTACACAGCTCCATGCTTTTTACCGTTCTTAACAGTGGCTTTGTCCCTAAAGCTGCAAAGTTGCAGCAGCCTGCTATTGCTTAACACACTGCTCTTATACCAAGCGTCGGGCCCTATCTTCAGAGTGGGTGACAAATTATATTCACGGATGGGCATTTTCAACCTTTTCTATGCTCTCTGCGGTTGCATTTGCTTCATAGGCTACACCAACATTCCTTGATGGCCCAGGGTTAGCGACTGGCGTTTTAACCTCCAAATTAACAAAATGTCATATAAAAAATTAAAACCGGGAGCATAATCATTAGTGTTCGAAACTTTTTCCTGATATAAAAAATGCATAGTGATAATTTTATTTTAAGGAAGGTGCAATGGTTTACTTTTGTTGCTAAAGCACCCTCATCAGTATATTTTATGTTGAATAGGAAGTCATGTTCGTCAAGCACGTTCCAAGAAATCAAGATACTGCTTCCCACGCGCACTGCTCATGTGGGCAGGAGCGGTCGGGAGCTTTATATTACAATTGCGTGCCTAATAAACGTAGACTGCCTCGATTTGTCACTTAATAAATTGCGTAACACCTCAAACAAAATTGAGAAGCCGGAGGTGGACGACGGTCTTCAAATTTACCCGTCGTAAGTCATATTTATCGTTTTTTTGTTTTTTGGTCATCCTAAACTTAATCCTTGTCATGGAGGAATAGAGTCGAATGACTCACCGGCGTTATTCTCACTGCTCTCGCGCAGCACCGAACTGCCCTGCCGAGAGACTCTGCCCACAACGCGTTCGAGACGGAGCCACGACTCCCGCCGCAAGTGTAAGTTTTCACTCACTTCCCAGGGAAGCGATACCTTTCATAGTACAGGGTTTATTACCCGTACAACCACGATAGAAACACAAAACTGAACTAGGCACCTAGCCCCTGGGGCATACACCCGTCCGTGTGCGCCCAGCCCGTACTCGGGCAGCAGTTAGCGTCCGCTGGCGTTGGCCGGCTGCAGCGCTCGCTGACATAGGTGCAGGGCTCTGTGGCCGCTAGGCATTTCAAGCCACTGGACTCGACCGGGCGGCATCGGCCCTCGCCCGCTAAAATTAGACAGCGCAAGCCGTCACAGCGCGGACACGGGGGCAACCCACCAAGGAGTGGAATATGCCCTCGAAGACTCGCCGTACAGCCTAGATAACGCACTGACGCAAATCAAGGCATGCGCAAATCGACACGGTGGGTGCAGTGACCCACGAAAGTGGGAAACAACCTCCAATGCAAGAAACGTCCAAATGTGGCCGAAACGCCTTTACGCACCGTGCGATCGCTGCGTGCCCCAAGGGCCGTCTCCCCGGGAGTCTTCTGCGCACCTCCCCCTTCGCACGCAGGGAGAGGAGGGAGGCGTGCAAAGATCGCCCTCGCCCCACCAAGGAAGAGATCGCTAGCGCCTCATAGCCAGGAATGGAGGGGTTTGGCTCTCACAGTTTTTAATCCGAAACACAAACATTTACCGTTTAAACATACCGAAACATAAATATTCCGTGATCAAAGGATGGGGCATGTCGGCCAAACTTTGGCGCGGATCTGCGTCACCCCTTAACACATTGGAAGATAGACCTGTACATAACAAACGAGTGGAGGGCGCGCATGGACGCAAGTGCCTTCATGGCTGCCTTTGAACGAAGGGAGCGTGGTTTTTGCAGCGTTGGCACGGTTTCTATGGCGAAGTCAAGTAGAAGTACGCACACGGAATTCCTAAGCCTGGCCGGGTCCCATGATTTCTACCACTGCTAGTAGCCCCTGTAGAATCGAGCCTGCAGCGAGTGCAGGTTGCCAAAAATGAAGAAATTCGAAAAATAGCAAGAAACTAATTACCCTATTTGGCAGGAGGAGGAATAAACTTTATTTCAATATTAGTTTTTTAGTAGTGGCAATGGGGGGTCTTCTCAGTCCAGAAGTGGCAAAAAAAAAAAAAATAAGTGACCGGTAGGAAATGGCGCTATAAGGAGAGCTAACGTGACTACTGAAGCGGAAAGGGTTGGACACAGTGTGAAGGGACGTGCGAGGAACGCCGTGTTGCTGCTTTATGAAACAGGTGGAAGGCGTACAAATTAGGCCGTGCTTCAATACTACAGCTAATAGAGATAAGGTGCTCAGACAATCCTAGATATTTACCAATGCCTCTGTAACTTTTTTCAGCGTGTACAACAGAAGCATTCTCGCATTGCGAGACGAAGTTTAAAGTTGTAGTCAAGCTCAACTCCCATTCAAAGAGATAATTGCCCCTACTGAAGTTTGCAAAAAACGGCAGAGTTTGCACACCCTGATAATTGATTTAAATACCTTTCAATGACACACTGCATGCTTCAAGACTAGCGCTTGATTTGAAGTCACTCCCAGTCAAACGGCCATGCGCTGCTACAGGCGTTGTGGTTGCTCCGCACTCTCTGCGTGCCGCCCGTTTCTGTGCAAGCTGCGTTTTCTAGCGTTCTCCGATAGTAGGATAACGTTCTCCGATAATATTGTACAGAAGCACCTCGTAAATACGTTTCAAAAATGCGAGGGAGAAATGTAATATCCTGGAAAACTACTTGGCGGGAAGAAACGTCCTGTGGGGCATTAGTTAGTGTTAACAATTGAGAGCGAAGTAGCCGGAAACAGCATGTAACGGGGACGTATCAACGGGTTCTACTGTGTTGGATTCGAGTAGCTGATGGCAGATATCATGGAGAAACTACAAGTTAGAAATGGAGCCACAAGTTTTAATTGAGCGGTCTGGCGTGCACACAGTGCGAAAATGCATATTTTATTTCCCGACAATTTGCCCATATTTCATTTCAGGTAGAACGTCTACCCAAGCTACCTCGTTATACCATTATTGCTTTCGCTATTACGTACATTGATTGATTTCATTGATGGATTGCAGAGTTTCACGCGGCGACGCCTCGCAGGCGATGAGGCGTGCCGTAGTGATGGTAGTCTCTGGATTTATTTTAGGCACCTGGGGATCATTCACGTGCCCCGAAATCTCGCACACACGGGCGTTTATGCTTTTCGCCTCCATTAGAAAAGCGGCCGCCGCAGCCGGGAATCGAACCAGCGACGTCGTGCTCAGCAGCGCAACGCCTTTGCCTCTACTATTACATCAGCTACATATATAACGCAGAAAGTGACGGGGACCTACTGGAGACGAAAAAACCAGAGAGGAAGACAGCACGCTGCCATAGTTGTCATCGCTTGCCCCGTTTTCCTGGGGTGCGCGCACACTGTATACAGTTGAGGCATTGCTTACGGCGATCAATACACCACTACCCGTTCTTGCAAGGGCGGAAATGTTCACTGCCAGGCCCTTCTTCTTTCTTTATTCCGAAACTCACATGAGAAGGGCAGCCGCACAACAAGAAGTTCGAGTTGCCACACTTTTCGAGTTCCACACTTTCACCTTCACTTCTTGTGGCGAGTTGGAATTCCGCCATTAGTGTGGAAGTCACGTCGTTGTCTGCTCGACTGTCCGGATGTCCACCCGATAAACAAGAAATCAATAGCTTCCCGTCAGTCCGTGAATAACAAATTTGTGAGAGGCGGGAAACGTTTCGAAGCCAGAAACACCTAATATCAAAAGTTTCGTAGCTTTACGCATAAATTTAAGGGTCCAGGTTTAAACAGATATGCTCGTTACGGAATTTGTATCCCCTTAAAAGATTATGTGTTTTAACGCGGTGAAGCTACGCCTGTGTTTTGAGGCACGCCGTAGTTGTGGGCGTTGGATAGTATTTGACCACCAGGGGATTGCTAATGTACGGCAGTCTCTACAAAACGGCATTTTCGTTTTTCATCAACCTCCGAAAAGCGGATGCCGCGGGTGGATTTGAACCCCGCGTCCTTATGCTGAGTATCCCAGTGTCTTATCCGGTGAGCCGTGGTGGCGGGTTTGTTCATGAAATTTTACTTATGGGCTAAAACAAAAAGACGATTGTGTGCCCTCGCACATTTCCGTACAAATAGAACCATGAAACTAAATGATGCCATTGCTTCGCATTTTAAATATGAAGTTTTGGCAAATCATACAGCAAATTTTGAGAACTCAGTGACTTTTAGTCACGCTTTTTCGGTTTACTACTCGTGTTTTGTACAAGGCAGCTTAGTTTTAACAAGGACGTTCTGTTTACTCTTCTGGATTTTTTAGTTTTGTTGTCCACAAAGACGTTCCGCTAAACTGCCGCCAGCTATACCATGGCAATAAAAAAAACGATCCTGGCCAATCCCCCAAGTGGGTATGTGCCACAAACTGCGCAGGAGGCCGCCCGGTTCTTGCTGCGGCCGGAAACTAAACATCCCCCTCGCGAGGGGCACGATCAAATTCAGAGCATTTCCGGGGGCGCACGACGTTAAGAGAGAGAGAGAACAACATCTTTATTGGCCGGCTAAATTAGTCGCAGATACCAGCCTCCTGTAGGGAGGCAGCATCTATGACTGCTGGCGTTGAAGGGCCTCAATCGCGAACTGGACGGCTCCCCGTTGAGAGTTTAAGTCTTCCTTACCCACCGCACGAGCAAGATGGGGTGGAAGCACGTCCGTTGTGTCCAGAGTCACAGCACATGTCCATTGCATGTGCGCCATAGTAGCGCACTGGCACTGCACAGTACACACACGTCACTCAGCTGTAGTTCGGGGTGGACGTGTTTCGCCCATACAGGGGTCCAAGTCGCACGCACTTGCAATTGTCTGAACAGTACTGCCTCTTGCCTAGAGAGGTTCGAGTGAGGCCCAAGGTATCGTCTCCGGGAGTCCCGGATCACTTCAGTTCCTCCCCGTACGTAGTAATCGGGTTGAAGTCTTCACCTTCGTCGTCGTGATCGTCCGCTGGAGGAGGGGAGACCGAGCCGGCGTTGCGTCTAGTGAACGCACTCGCCATACGGTCCGCGTCCTCGTTGCGGTTCGTTTCGGGTCCCACTGTGCCCATGTGGGCTGGGAACCACTTGATGCACACCGTTGTCTGTGATGAACGTAGGGCCCCGCACACCCTCACAACACTCGAGTGCACCTTGTTCTCTGCGAAACGCAGGACGGCCGTCCAGGAGTCGCTGAGGACGGTGGTGCAGTTAGGGTTGGAGAGAGCCAGCGCGATGGCCAGCTCTTCCGCTTGTTCAGTGAATGATGCCACGATGCTGCCGGCCATGTAGAGCTCACCGGTGGTGGCTGCGACTACGGCGGCAGCGTACTAGTTCTTGCGGTCCGGGTACCTGGCCACGTCCACGTAGAAGGCACCGGTGTCGTTGGAGTGAGTGGTTGTAAGTGCCCGCGCTCGAGCGAGCCGTCTTTCGTTGTTCTCCCCTGGATTCATGTGGCGGGGAAGTGGGGAGACCTGCAGCTTGCGCAGTAGGTCCCGCGGAAGCGGCAGCCAGTCCCTACCTTCCTGCAGCCTCGGTTGATATCCTATCCTTTGTAGTATTGCCCTGCTCGTTATGGTCTGCGCGAGACGTGTAAGCTGCACGGTTTGCTGCGCCTCGACTATCTCGTCTAGTGTATTATGCACGCCTAGCTCAAGGAGCCGTTGGTTATTAGTGTGGTTGTAAAGACCAAGTGCAGCTTTGTGTGCCTTGCGTATGAGCGGCTCCAGATTTCTGCGCTCGAGGTCGGTCCAGTCATGAAAGGCCGTGACATAGGCCAGGTGGCTGATGCCGAAAGACTGTACGAGTTTGAGCAGGTTGTGCTCTCTCATGCCAGCGTATTTGGTTGAAATCTTCTTAAATAAGCTTATGGCTCTGGAGACCTTGGAATCCAGTAGCTTAACGGTGTGGCCGTTGTAGCGTAGCTCTTCGATGTGGAGGCCCAGGACACGCAAGGTGCTGACTCTTGGGATGGTAGTACCGTGCCCCGCATGGAGCTGTATGTCAGGTGCGCTGTCGGATCTGAACTTGTCGGCGTGGCTGTAGTAGGAGCAGTTCTGACTTGGCTGGGGAGCACTGGAGGCCCGTGCCTTGCAGTTGGTCTTCAACGATGTCGATGGCTTGCTGCAGGGACGCCTCAATCTCGCCGTCACTGCCACCCGTCACCCAGAGGGTGATATCATCGGCATAGATCGTGTGTTTGACTTTCGGGAGGGCGCGCAGGCGTTCGGCCACTCCAATTATGACTAGGTTGAACAGCGTCGGCGACATCACGGCCCCCTGCGGTGTGCCTATGCCCCCCAACGTCTTGGTCGGTAGCTCCAGATCCCCTGCCACGACGGTGGTGGTACGGGCTGTGAGGAAGTCCTTGATGTTGTTGAATGTGCGTTCTCCCATGTTGAGGTGGGAGACTTGCTCTGGAATCTCCGAGTGGTGGATGATGTCGAATTCAATCTTCAAATCGAGACCGAGTATGGCCCGGTTGTCCATGGGGCTTGTAGTCGCCGATGGTTTGTCAATGATCTCGTGCTTGATGAGGAGCATGGCGTCCTGTGTGCTCAGCCCTGCCCGAAATCCCAGCATGGTATCCAGGTAGAGGTTGTTCTCTTCCAGGTAGTCTTGCCACCGGTTGAGCAGCACGTGCTCGAGGGCCTTGCCGATACACGATGTTAGTGAAATCGGGCGAAGGTTCTCGATGCTTGGTGGTTTGCCGGGCTTGGGGATGAGTACTGTCCGTGCCTCTTTCCACTTGCGGGGTAAGGCTCCGTTTCGCCAGCAGTGACTGAAGAACTTTGTGAGTGCTGTGATCGCCCCGTCGCTGAGGTTGCGTAGCGCCTTGTTAGAGACACCGTCGGGTCCCGCCGCGGACTTGCTGTCAATCTTCTGTAAGACCGCTCGTACCTCCCATTCTTCAATGTCTGTGTCGAGCTTAGGGTTGGAGTCACCCGTGTAACTCAGAAGAGAAGAGGGTGGCGTTGCCGGTAGATACTTGTCGTTGAGGCGCTTGCACACCTCGCCGTCACCTAGCTCTTTTCGAGCTTTAAGCAAGATACGTGCCAGGGTGTGTTGTTGCGTGCCCTTGGTTTGACTGTCGTCCAGCAGGTGACGGAGTAAGTGCCATGTGCGACTCTTATGTATTTGACCGTCTGCCTCCTGACAGATCGCATGCCATTGTTGGCGACACAGCACGGCACAGTGCTTTTCAATTTCTCAGTTGAGTAGGGCTATGCGCTTGCGGAGCTTGCGGTTAAGTAGTTTGCGTTACGTTAATGTTGTTGCACTTGTTGCTGTTGGTTGTTGGATTGTAATTAAATGAGGAGACGTAATTACGTGGTCACGTGACATCATTTATTAGCAGGTGGGTATGATTATTGTGCGCCAGTGGGAAGAGCACCATGTACTTCGCGTTCCGCCAACAGGTAGTGAATGCGTTGTATCACCAGCTTCTTGACGTAGTTTGAATGAGTCAAGGATATAAGGCGCGTTCGAAGCCCTCCATTCTGTGTCGGCTGTGTCGCATCATTATGTGTGTATGTGCACTGTGAGGCTGGTGCAACTTGCCACCGCTTTTCGGTAAACTCGGAGTCATGCACAGTCACCATTGCGCGATTGGTATGGCTGAGACCACTCGCCCCGTGAACAAGTAACAAATGTTTTGAATGTGAGTCGCTGTGTGCTGAGTTTTCTGTTGTACCATGGGGAGGCCGGTAAGTCCGCAGCAGTTCTTGCGGTTTAGTTGCTATACTCCACGCCGCCTCTGAATCTTTATTTCCCCTCATACCGCGCCCGTTTCTTTTCACACACGTTCATCTTTCTTGTAAGGCGTAGCTGGACCCCCAATTGTATAGATTTGCTTGGTATGTGTGCGCACAGTGTTCTTTTTTTTTGTTCTTTGGTGCGTCTTTTTATTACGGGACATAATGAAGAATTCACAACATCCGTGTACCTACCTACGCTGGAATAAATTGTAAGAAACTTACATAGGTTTGCATTTCTTGGATGAAGGTAACATACAAATATGCCCTTCTGTAGAGGGTTACGATACCAAGGGGCTTAAAATAATCTAGGCTCTTTACTACGCTCCGGCTTATAATCCTGGTGTACGTTGCAAGCGTTTCTTATAGCAGAAATGCCAAATTCTCAACAAAAACGCTGTACTCAATATTATGTTTCATGTCTTAACTTCCCTCGAGTCGATTGTCACGTCGTACATATTTTGCAATATTAGGATCAAATACCCCTAAAACACATAAGGGAAGCAAGAAAAATTTTCGCACATCCTTCCCGTGTGTACGTTACCTTCTGCGGTGTTACCTGTAGCCGGAGTTTTTGTCCACGGCTGAAACTGGTAGGACACATTTTAGAACACCGTTGTGGTTTGCATATTTTGGAGGATTACCCGCCGACGTTCTGGAGGTAGCGACATCGTATGAATTAGAAACAAAACACATGACCCAAAGCATAATCGCTGAGAGCTATTGGAGTTGTTCAAAATAGCTGTAATTACCTAATTTTTATTAGGATATCCGCATAGAATTATCTGTTTTGGGTATAACGTACTCTTTTTTCTGGAGAGCCTCGAAAGGAAACCACCATGTCGGTTGCACCATCTTCAGGGGTCAGTTGGAATAATACGGTAGACTATAATTTACGCCTACGCTGAATATTTAGGCATGAAATGAGTAATATATGTTGTAATAATTACGCAACAGCCTATATTAGCCTGCCCGGTACAAATTTGTTTGGCGTAAGAATGCTTGGTGAGCTTAGTAACTCCTTGAAATTTTTGAAGTGTGCGAGGCTTACCACACGTCGAGGCGGCAATAATTCCGACTCATAAAAGAAAAATCGTAGTTTGTCGTACAACTGAGCATCGTTGAGCCCCAATAGGGGAGCAAACACCATTTAAGAAAGTTACTCTTATAGGCTAAACCAAGCATCAGACGCCAGCGCAATGCATTTCCTGTAATGATACACGAGGGTACACTTCGTTTGCTCAGGAAGGTCGGTGGCGACAGCAAAATCTGTGCGGCTAAGCTACCTTTCACTGTTAATGCTTGCGCATGCGCAGTTGGCGGCAGCAATCACGGTACACAGTGGCGTAAGCGTGGTAACCGTATGATAAAGCACCCATTGAAATGGGAACTTTACGAAGAATGCAAGAGATAGTCATGGAAACCAAAGGGGAGAAATCTGTGTCTGTTTCAACGATGATGAATGGCCTCCCACAATCTCCCTTTTGCTTACGTTGCCTTTCTTGGCTGTCAAACCTTATTTCTGTAATAATTCGTAATAAGTAAGAAAATAAGAAAGAAAGAATAAGAAAGAAAAAAATAAGAAAGAAAAAAATAAGAAAGAAAATAAGAAAGAAAAAAACGCGCCCAGAGTGGGCGCGTGCCCCACTCGCGCCCCACTCTGGGCGCCTGTTTTTCTTTTTTCTTTCTCACGTAATTATTAAAAAAAATATGTAACGTCACTAGCGGTAAAAAAAGTATAACCATTCCCCTATGCCTTCTTTGGCGTTGTAAACTGCCGGCGTTTCTTTCTGCATATATCTATCTATATATATAATATATATATATATAATATATATATATATAATATATATATATATATAGTAAAAATGGGTATAGCTTCGAACAAAACTGTTTATTGTCGACGTTTTCGGTCGGATGCCGGACATTATCAAGACAACATTTCGTATTTCTCTGCACGTATTATAAGCTCGTCGTCCAACGACACCGAAAAGAGAGAAGAAGAGAGCGAGAGGGAGGAGAGGAGAGAGAAACCAGAACATGCATAGGGTTGAGAAGAGTACACAAATCTTTCAAAACGCTGTCCTCTATCATTCCTCAGCTTGTAGAAAGAGTGACAGGTACTGACCGCTTCAGAAGGGCGCCGCTCTGCTCAAGAAAGGAAAGCGCAAAGCAGTAACAGAAAGGATCTCACACAATCACTGGGGCACAGCATTCCAATGGTCACTGACATTACGGGAATGGTTTACGCGAAGCGGTCGCAGCCGCACACATATTTCAGTGACGCCAACCCTACAAACAAATAGGATGGCTCGTTAAGAATGTAGGTACGATCTCCGCAATGTGGCTCAAAACATGCAAGGTTCTGCCAACCGGCAGAACGGGCGGGCGGCATTCATCAAACTTCGGTCTATTCTTACGCTCTGTCCGGGCAGTCGAAGGGGTCGTCCCCGACCATGACCCCGGGGAAGGGCGCTTAACTAATCCTCTACCAGCACGCGGGAGTTGCTGGGATCCTTTGTTTTAGTAAACTACGGCGGGCGCCTCGAGGCTGTTTGTGGTATATGCCGCCTGTGCGGAAACCCCAGAAAGAAAATGAATAAAATAAGAATAGCTTGAATTCTTGCTTAAACAAAACAGACACTTACAATTACATAGGGGATTACTCCGCAGCCAGATTTTCAACAGCATGTATGGACGACATAATGCCCAGGCTAACATTCAACCCTGCATTTACGGTATTGAATTTGTGAATAATGTAAGATTCACGTTGTTCGCGTTCTATTGTAGTAGAACATCCACTCTGTAAAAGTGTAGCTTTGATGGAATCGAATGGGTGGTTTTCGGAGTTAATATGTCGGGATAAGCGTAGATCCGGATGCGAACGAACATGTGCGCGATGGTTGTTGAAGCGCATGCGGAATGCCGTATCCGTCTGGCCCATATATTGAATGCCACAGACACCGGATTCAAGAAGGTACACGACATTAGAAGAGTCGCAGTCGAGTGTCGCGTGAATTAGACGTTTGAAATTGGCGTTGGTGCTTTCTGCCACCGTGGTTGTCTGCATGTGTTTACATAAGCGGCACCATGACTTACCGCATTATTGACACCCACCTATGGATGTCCTGTCAGTTTTGGCGTGTACAAGGTAATCTTTAATATTTTTGGTGAGCCTGTATACAACACGAGTAGGGGTGGGGAAGATTTTCGAAAGCCGTTCACTTTGTTGTAGCATGTTGAAATGCTTTTTCAAGATTTTGTTTATGTTCGCAGAATTGCCCCCGAACGTCATAACCAGGTTGCCTCTCTCTTTCTGGTTTAGTTCTATTTCATGGTGCAGCAACTCTTGGCGATCAAGGTTGGCCGCTTTGCAAATAGCGTCGTTGACTATGGGGGGTGGGTATTGTTGCTACGCGAGTACATTGCGCAAGTTTTCTGCGTTTGCGTCGAAGTCCTCGGTGCGGTAACACATTCTCCTAAATCAGTGGGCCTGTGAGTATGGAATACTCGTTTTGCCGTGGCACGGATGACAACTGTCAAAGTGCAGATACTGCTGCCTATCGGTATGTTTTTTGTACGCGGCAGTGATCAATTCTCCTTTGTCTGTATTTTTATGCACGTCAAGGAAATTGATTTCCGTGGTTGAATAGGTATAAGTAAATGCGATGCTTGGATGGGCCTTGTTGAAACACTCGATTAAGTCGTTATGTCCTCCTCCGTACCGGTCCAAATAAGGAATACATCGTCCAGAAAGCGTTCGTAAAAAATGGCCTAATTTTACGGGTTGATAGGAATTTTGTTTCGAGATGTTTCATGAATATATTAGCGTATTTGGGTGCCATTCGAGTGCACATCGCTGTGCCGTTTATTTGTAGATAATAATGATTGTGGAATTAAAAGCTATTTAACTCCAGCACTAGCTTGGAAAAAGTTTCAATAACTTGTGGGCTTGGAGAATCGTAATCCCGATGTATGCTATAGGACTCAACCAAGGGTTCAATTCCATCTCGGTGAGGTATATTTGTGTACAGAGAAGTTATCTCTAAGAGGGGATAAGTGCGTCAGCAAGCCATCGGTCACCTTAACTGCGAAAGAGATGCTATATTTGAAAGGATGAAGCAGTACCCAGAGTGGTGTGATTAGTTCGGGCGCGGCGAGAGAAAAAAATGCTTACGCTGTTTGCATATCTTGTGTTTGTTTTTTTGTATCTTTGTTTTTATAGCGTATATATTTGCGTTTGCAATAAACATGCTCAGTTGTTGTCAGCACTCGTGTGTGTGTTCTTCCTCGTCCTTCGTTTTTTCGCGCTGTTTTGCTTCAGTTTACCTCTAGAGTTACAAGGAAGGCGCAATCAAGGATTTTTATGTTGTAGATTTCCCGTAGGAAGTGGTTAGTATCACGAAGATACGCCGAATGGGTGGCGGGTATTTTCTTAATCAGGGAGTCATGTAGCTTGATATTAGTTTGGTGAGAGTGCCTCTTCCCGAAATTATTGGTCTACCAGGGTTCCCTTTTTATAAACTTTAGACAGCATGTAAAACCTTCCCGGCGTTGCGTATGCTGCTGTAAGTGCTTTACGGAGGTGTGGCTCTATTTCCCCAATTTTTACAAGGTTATTTATTGTTGTTGTTATTATTTCCTGATGTTCAACAGTTGGATATCAGTGATGTTTTTGGTAGAAAACTTCGTTATTTAGCTGACGGTGGCCTTCTTGAATATAGTCTGGTTTACTAAGTATTACAATCCCTCCCCCTTTTCGGCCGGTTTTATGACAATGTCTGTTCGATCACTCAGTGCTTTAAGTGCTTCGCGCTCATTTTTAGAAATTTTTAGAAAGATTCTGGGCCCCTGGTATATATATATATATCTATATATATATATAGTCCGAGTGGCGCTGGCTACCACCCGCAAGTACAGGAAACAAACAATAACTTAACATAAATACCCGAGAAACTTGTGGGGAAACAGCCCCGCCGGTAGCGTAGTGGTTATCGCACCAGACCGGTATTGTGGAGGTCGTGGTTTCGGATCCCACCCGGCGGGCATTTTTTCACCAATTTCTTTCTGACTCAAAAAATTCTTCATCTGTTTCTATGACCCACCACAACCTCCCCTTTGCATTCCGAGGTTTTCTTGACTGCCAGCCCTTATTTTCTGTCTTATTTCACCCAGCCCCTCATTTCCCAGTTTCTGATTCGCTACATGCTTAGCGAGGGCCTCTGTTCTGGCAGTCTTGGTGCCAAAGGTAGCTTAAGAGGGTTCAACGCTGGTCGACCACTCTCGACAAGTCGTAGGCACTCGAGTCACGGCCCGGGGGTTTAAAAGAAGGTCCCCTTCACCCCGTGTAGTACGAGTGGCGCTGGCTACCACCCCCAAGTACAGGAAACAAAAAATACCTTAACATAAATACCCGAGAAACTGGTGGGGAAACAGCCCCGCCGGTAGCGTAGTGGTTGTCGCACCAGACAGGTATTCTGGAGGTCGTGGGTTCGGATTCCCCCCGGCGGGCATTTTTTCACCCATTTCTTTCTGATTCAAAAAATTCTTCATCTGTTTCTGTGACCCACCACAACCTCCCCTTTGCTTTCCGAGGTTTCCTTGACTGCCAGCCCTTATTTTCTGTCTGATTTCACCGAGCCCCCCATTTCCCAGTTTCTGATTCGCTATATATATATATATATATATATATATATATATATATATATATATATATATAAAGAGCGACTATACGGTATAACCTGCGCACACGCGATTTAACTCTTTAGAGTAACGTGCACAATTTTCATCTAGCGGATGAATTCGCTGTTACAAGTGCCGGGAAAAGTGTGTATTTGATGCAATGTCATAAAAGGCCCCATCCGGACGAATAAGTTTTTCGGCGCAAGGGTAATCACGTTAAAGTTTTTCTTTGTTGGGGATATCAACTGAAACGCTGTATCTCTGCTTTCATTCAATGTAGGTCAACAAAACTCTAGTGTTATAGATCGCCAGTCGAGGAAAGCAGACTAAGAGCGGACAATGTGCGAGGATTTTCCCGTACTTAGGTCGGTAAAGTCGGAAATCGACCACCACATGCCGCTTGTTTTGGATTCACTCTTTAAGAAGCTTACAGGAGCAGCCTCAAAATCTTTTAGTACCGGGCAGAACTCAGATTACCGTTCGGGGTCGTAAGTCGCACCTCCGCCGCTGTTGATCTGCCAGAAGGTCGCATTCTGAAGGAACGCGCAATCCTTGTTTACTCTGACGCGGCTTAGTCATGTAATGCGAGCTTCGAAATATGACGGCCTCTAATCATAGCAACAAATCCGCACACTCCCAGCTCAGCGCGCCCGCTAGCTTTTGTTTTTGCGTTGTCGGTTTTAAAACATTTTGTGACGTCGACACTGGGATGTCTCTTCCGCCTACAATTCGTAAATTACACAGGAACTCTCTATTTATTATCGATGGTAGGGCAGTAACGGTTTTCAAGTGGTTCTTGAAGAAAAAACGGACTGTAGATCTAGGGTTACTACGAACTTACGCGAACTGTTGTCCCATCAATGTGCAACTTTTGGTTAAAACTTTTTGGAGATTTCACGTAAATTAAATCGTTCGAAATTAGCCAAAAACTGCCTTAGCACACAAATTTCTTTCGTGCCTGCAGCCCTACTTTCCAGGTGGTTTAATAATTTACCTTGTCGTTTGTACAGCTAAAGGGTGCATGCGGTCTGATGAGTACGCTCTGGTGCTGGCAGGGCCGCCTGGTACGTTCTATGACGATTGTCGCAGGACGAAATCAGTGTTAACCGAATCTCGCGATTTGATGAGTAATATCAATAAAAGCTACCCACTGCAATCACATTTACAATAAATGCTGCCTGACCGTTTTTCTTTGCTCGATGTCGCGTGCCGTACTTCCTCATCACCAGCCTATCTAAGCCCACTGCAGGGCAAAGTCCTCTCCCATGAATCCCCAATTATCCCAGTCCTCTGCTAACTGCGACCAATTTATCCACGCAAACTTCTTGGTCTCACTTGCCCATCTAACTTTCTGCCGCCCCCTGGCACGCTTGCCTTCTCTTCGGATCCACTCTGTTACCCTTGATGACCAACGCTTATTATGCCTTCGTATTACATGCCCTGCCCAAGTCCATTTCTTATTCATTATTTGTACTGATATGTGCTTAACACGCGTTTTTCAGTTGCCCACTCCTCTCTTTTCTTGTCCCTCAATGTTACATATATCATCTGTAAATCCATTGCTCGCTGAGTCGTCCTCAATTGAAGTTGAACCCTGTTAGTGCGCCTCCAAGTTTCCTCCCGTAGGAGAGTACCGGTAAGATGCAGCGGTCATACACTTCCTTTTTATGGACAATGGTAGGCTGCCATTCGTTATCTAAAAATGTCTCCCGTGTGCACTCTACCCCGTTCTTCGCTTACTAATTATCTCTGCCTCATGGCGGGGATCGGGGGTCACAACTTGGTCTAAGTAGATAAATTCGCTTACCGCTTCCACTGCCTCGACAGCTATTTCAAACCGCTGTGCTGTGCCTAGGTTATTGATCGTTACTTCGTGCCGTGCTTATTTGGCTGTATCTAGCGACGCTGCTACGCCAGGTAACAACGGTAAAGAAGATGCAGCAATGACATACTCCAACTAATGCATTACACAGGCTTAGATACCGACTTGGGACTTCAACTAAGAGGCAAAAACTATTCGCTAACAGGAATTCGAAACCTGGCGCATGGCGGCCACTACTCCACGAGCGTTGACAAAGAGGACATTACCATTTTGATTGCGCCAGAGCAAGCAGCATGATATGAACGCGGTTTGGGAACCCGTAATCGTTATTGTAGCGTTACTCGATTGCACCAGAGAAATAATGATGCATTGTTGCTAAGAACAAGCGACGCGCGAAAATACGTGGCATTAATGCCGGAATGGTGTTTCAGTAATATCAGAATGATTCATCAAGTATGCCTGTTTGAATGTTTCCTGTGCAGAATTATTTTTTCCGCACATGAAGAAGTGTGACTTTCCAAAAAAACTTGCTAGCATACACAGCACAAAGGCCTGCATTTTTTCCATCTTTCTATTGCAACCAGTGTGTAAAGACATAGCCTTTCTAAGAAGAGCAGCAGTAATATGTAAAAACCTAAACATATTTATTAAAGCCGAAGTAAAATGTTAGCCACGACGAACTGTTGAAGACGCCCTCGAGACGACATCTTGAGTTCTATTTGCAGTTCCACCAGAACTGTATTGTGATCAATAAAATAACCGGGTGCGTTTGTTCAGTTTTCTTTTATGGAACCGTGGTAAGGAAATAGGGGTTTGAAAATTTCAATATTTTCCTAGTCTTCAAAAGGGACTTGGTCGCCAGTTTTGGGACTCGGTAAAGGCGACGCGGACTCAACAACCATAAGTTCTGAAGAATTTTTTTTTGACAAGCTGCCGACTACAGAGTTTTCCTAATGCATTTGTGTTAGTTCTGCTTACTTCTTTAAGAGCATACTCTCAGCGTAACACAATAAACCCGCTTTAAAGTCCTTGACCATTTCCGCTTTGAATTTTTCCTCAGGGGTCTTGCGTGCATGCTATTTTTCCAGCGCCAACACGAGCGTATACTCAAAGTTTAAACTGTGGCTCACATACGACGCGTGTTATTTTTAAGTCGGGAGTATAAACGTTTCGAGTCTTTATTTCAGGCTTTGCTTCACAAATATTTGCTTAGCGAGACAAGGACAGCGGGACTTTGGGGCAGTTTGTTTTTTAGGTAGTGGGCTTTTTCGGGCTATTTCTAGTGCAAACAAGATGGGAATATACTCTCCATGGTGCCACTTCCATAAAGTATTCTTCAACCCTGTTAGTTCTTCCGACATAAGCTTTACGACATCCTTTGATGCTGCGGGTTCTAAAACAGCACCTGCGGAGTAATTCGCTCCTGCAACGACTACGCGTACTGCCGATTTTTCTCGCAATAAATCATCACCACCCTTACCGTCCGCCTTGATGCGTAGATGTTACAATGTTTTCGACATGATAGTCATCACTTTACAAAATCGTGCGCTTGAGTGGCATGAAGAATTTCACTTATTTTAATTTGTTTTCTGAACAATCGGAATGTATTGGTGTGGCGATGCCATGGCGTCGTTCTTCTGGTTATTGTAGAATGTGTCATTTCCGTGGTGCTATTAGTTTGTTTCGAATGCAGCTATACTGATCATGCCCGACACAATCACAGCAGTGAGTAGACATGCTTTTTGCCAAGGTCACAATAAAAGGTAGTATAAGATAAACGTGCCGGCAGAAAAATTGTTTATATCTCCTAGCTTCGAAGTTTCCTTCTCCTTTCTGGAAGAGAAAACGTCGAAGCTAGCGTTCTTCTAGGTGAGTTTCTAGTGAAAGTCAAATATTCAAACTGCTTCGACCATGTTGGAACGTTGCAAAAGGATCGAAGTCGCTTTCATAACGAGCGCGACCTAGCTTTGATTTCGACAACCAGGGGGGGGGGGGGGGGTTTGATCTGCCTTTGTTTTTAATCATCATATCATATCGTAAAACTCATTGGGTAAAGTTCGCTTTCTTGCAGTGCGTTTCGCGAAACGACGATCAAGGGAAGAAAAGAAAGATTCGCTTTAAGAATCGGTGCACCATGCTGGAAAAAGATTTGTTAATTTTTAAGCTCTATTTTATTTTCAAAGATGCTTGCTTTGATTCAGGTGTTATTAGTGTACGATCAGGTTTAGTCCCTGTTCGGAGATGACGTAACACTATGAGAAGTCATAATGGAATATACAGGGCTAAACTGAACACGATGATCACAGCATAAAAAAAGACACAAAACACAACACAGCGCTTCTTCCGTTTTGTGCGTCCTTTTTTTCTTTTATGCTGTGATCATCATGTTAAGTTCAGCGCTATATTTTTCATTATATCTAGATACCAACTAGCACAGCACCAAGCTTTATTGAAGTTATAAGGCGTCGATCGAAATTTTATGACCAGATAAATTCCTATGTCTTAAAATATTTTCAAATTTGCGCTTCACAGGCAACTCAGAAACAAATTGTGTCCTTGAGTTTTTGCCCTAAAGGCCACAAATTTAATCTCACAAAAACAGAACAAACTAAAGGCCACAAATTTAATCTCACAAAAACAGAACAAAGATTTGGACAGCAAAAAGCGGCAAGAAATTTACAAAGCGTATTTACTAAAATACAAGCGCTTGATCGTTGAGGAAAAATGTTGTTTAAAACCACTGACCTGGTGTGGCCCCTCATATTTATTTCTGTTCTGGCAGAAGTTCCAAATGGGCTATTGTGGCAAAATAGCAGCGTCGGGTGTCCGCAACGGAAAAACGTAGTGGTTGTAGGCGTCACAGCTTCCACTGAAGTCATTGTCGCTGCCTTGTTGTCGCATTCATGCCCGGTAGAAGGCTCGACAATAATTTAAAATTAGACGGTGGGCACTGACGCCTTTACTAAGAAAATGGCCGTTTATGAGGCATTTTAAAACGCGATCGTAAGCTCGGCGGTAGCGAGTAGTCGTAACCACGTGAATACCGCAGATCAACGGAGGGGTACAAAAACAGCGTTATTTACCATTGTCGAGAACCATTCGGTTAGATGGCGGCTTGGTAGTGTATATTTTAGGAACAGCTTTGGACGGAAGTCCTACACCGCGTTAAGTATGTGTTTTTTTTAGGTAAGATTGGAGGCCTACTTGTATGATCTCCTCTACAAGTGTCTCACACAGGATGTAATGGGATGAGTGAGAGGTTTTCTACTGCCGGCTTGTTACACAGTTGTGAAAGGCGGCCCTCCCCGGCTGTCTTTGGTTATATGGTAGGGCTCCCCGTCCTCCAGACGATGTTGAGAATGCCCGTTAAGAGGATGATTAAAGAGGCTTCAAGGATTGCTAGACCACAGACTAGAGTTGTGTTACAAATGTAGCATTCGGTTTCTACTCCTACAATGTACACTTGGAATTGTTGTTTGGTTTCGTCAAACGGGATAAATATGGCGCTGGTACCGCAAGCCGTCTACAGTTGCGTGTCTCAGAACCGGGTGCTGTGGGTCTAGAGAATGCTTTGTCCGGTGATAACCCCTGCGCCATATTTTGTATCCCTTTCCTTGCAAATGTCCGACGTGATAATCCCTACAGGTTGATGGGATTCGCTTCTCCGCATATGGTCCCTTTAAAATTGCGATCACAATTCTCGCCCTGTGTTGCCATTACGTGTTCACAACCACCATGTTTTCTTCGTTGGCGCTAGCCTTCATGCCCACCTCGTGAAGTTAGTTCGGCTTCTCAAAGAAGGAGGTCAGAAAGGCTGATAAGACCTAAATTATAAGCAATAGGTCCTTTTTCGGGCGTATACCCAGTTTGCAGTCGTCCGCTGTCAGTAGTCGAGGCTTAGCTGCTGAGGTGCCTGATGGTGTTTAGGCTTGCGATCATGGTGGACAGTTCAAGAGCGCCTTAAAAGCGGTGTGGATGGCGACTGGTAATGCGATTTTCTTTATTATTACTAACTCCTATTGGTAGCATGTCAACTCTGGCTTTGACAATAGTGTCATTTGAGTGAGTGTTTAGACATGTCACATTGGCGATGTGTATCATTTCGTGAACGCTGGCAGTGCTTTGTCGCCACACCATGAACCCCACGTGTAAAATTCTGCAAAACGTCGATGATACTCGGCGAAATTCACAGCAGTGTGTAGACATGCTTTTTGCCAAGCTAAAAATAAAGGGTAGTATGAGTTGAAAATATGCCGGCTGAAAAATTGTTCATCATATCTGCTAGCTTCGACGTTTCCTCTTCCGTTGTGGAAGAGGAAACGTCGACGCTTATTTTTCTAGTCACGGGGTGAATTCAAACTCGCGTTCATTTGCTGCAGGCTGCTTTAGTGTTGTTTGCTGAGCACGATGAATGAGAATAAAGTAAAGTATGTTCCAGGTGTCGCAGACCATTGATTGTTCGGCCAGGATCGTTACTGGAATATAAACAGCGAACTGCATAATCTCAAAAATTGCCCTCAGAATTTCTTCGGATTCCAGAGCATTTCTGTAATTTGTTGCCGATGTGGCATTTTACACTCGAAATAATCAACTGTTTTGTATGTGTGATGCGCATCAGACGTTTGGAGCTTCTGTAGCTCTTTGAACACTCATGGTTTGAAATGCCTGTCTCAATGCATATCCCAATATTTGTAAAGAAGTTTATGTCGTTATTCTTTATCGCAAAACACTATTTTGATACGGCCTATATTACATAATAATGTTGCGGCGACACATATCTACGGCAGCGCTCTCAAGTGTGCGTGTTAGGTATGTGAGGCAGCATGGGTGTAAATCCAGTGTTCAAGCTCTAAAATCCTGCCAAGATTTATCCAGATTATTGGCGTATTTAGAGCATAATGAAAGCCTTGTGACAACTGAGTCTGAAGTTTCTCAGACCGCCAATGAATAAAAAGGCATTCCAACTGTAACAGTCCATTCGTTAAGTATATTCATTGTTTTATTTCCCACGCGTGTTCCGTAATTCATACGCTTTATAAAGCCATTTGTCTTGGTTGCATCACAGTAGCGCCTGGTCCTATAGAAACATACATCTACCAAAGGGCCATGGCAAGAAGAATGCTAGGTGTGACACGAAGGTAAGAAGAGAGCTCCCATAACTAGGGAATAAACTGAGGTAGAAAACACTAGTTCAAATTAAGCAAAAGGAGATGCTAGGACAGGACACGCCATGCATATGAGGGAGAACAGGTTGTTAATACGCTTTAACCGAGTAGCTGGAAATATACTAAAAACAAACCATAGGCACACCAATACCGCGCGGCAGATAAACACAACGAAAATCGGGCAAAATATTCATTTGGCGAGCTTACAATAGACGTGGCAAGAGATTTTGGGAGAGGCATTCCTCCTACCGTGGACACTAAGTAGCATCATGATGATAAGGATGATGGGAACATCTGGCGTTAACATGCACTCAGGCAAAGCTGGATGTACGAAACATTTTACTTTTCCCACTCACCATAAATATAGAGCACCATAATGGAGTACTATAAAGTACCTTGGTTACTTCAATAATCCATCTTTAGACATTGCTACATTCCTGAACATTACTGATCAAGTTACCATAAAAACGATGCCACACAATACAATGCTTTCTTACTTAATAAACCTGACCAAAGTTTATCCACCAGTGGTTGAATCAGTCAGGTTCGCTTCCTCAGCTCGATGAACATGCTCTGCCTTCTCGACAGGATACTGTCATTGCTTGGAACATCCTTTGGGCTAGCCTAAATAAGTCAGACAGTTGTTTTTGCGCCTCAAATGGTTTGGAAATCTCCTGGTTACACTGCTTTCAGTTTCTCAGGCGCGTGAGGAATTCTCTGGAGATTCGGGTAAGGGCAAATCGATAGAGTAAATTTTCATCACGCACTTAGCTAACCAAAGGTATTAATATTTATATACCCGCAGTTTGCGAGGAATGTTCGAGAGAAATATACAGCATGCGCTTCCGAGTCACAGTTTGTAGTGTTATCTCAGAATGCCAAGCGGATATAAAAACACCAAAATTATACCTCCTGTTCTCCACATTGTATTCGTAATTTGGTGTGAGCTTATTTTTATGCGTATGCAAAAGATATTTTTGCTATTCTGGTTTCCCAATGATTCGGAACCACTCTTTATTTTGTTATGAAGGTGGGGCCTGCAGTGAAAGCTACCTGACTTTTTTTTATTACCTGAAATTTTTGAAACGAACCGTACTAGGAATCATCTTGTTTTATTCTTTTCTCGTTCTTGTCTATTCGGTAACGAGCAGCTAACTTACCGGCCTCCTCTGTCACCTAACAAGTGTCAGAACTACTTACAATATTAAGCCACAGAATTCTGTTTATAACAAAATTCTAGACCGCAATATTCTTTTTTTGAAAACGCACATAAAATGTTGGTTGGCGGAACACCTTGAAAAAAAAACTACGTCTTTTTATCAATTTTTCTCACCTACTTAGAGAACACTTGTGTCAAAACTATCACCTATCTATAACGCAGCCAACCATACCTCCTCATTTATTTTGCCTATTGGTTTTGCTGCAAGCGTCTGGCCGCATTCGATGATTGTATCTGTGCTTGATACAAAAGGCGTGTTTTCTTAGAGTTCTTTATGTGCCTCATACGCCAATGTCTTCGATTGAGAAACGATGCCGCTTTCCTGTTACTATCCTAGAGCGGTCTGGCTTAGTGGAAAATAGTCACACTCTAACTTCGTTGTTCGTTCAGTAAACAAAACTTGAAAGAACAATTCATGTAGCCCAATTGCAGGGCATTTTATTTTCCGACGATCGTGTTTGCACATAATTGCGGTGCCTTATTCTCGATACTTGTTTTTTTACAGTTTACTGCGTGACCCTTGCTTCACTGTGTGACAACACACCGTAGAAAGCGGAGCTCTATTCTAACAAAATATTCAACGTTTTTTAGTTGTATTGCATGGGAAACTCGATATCATGTAGGAGTTGTCGCTAAATTTATTGAAATAGTGTTTATTGATTGTTGAGTTTTATACGCCTAAGTGCATTTAAATATCTCTTTGCATTCGCCTAAAAGAGTGCAACGAACCATTCTCCTTTCTACTCCACCTGCCAGCGCAGTGAAGGTACACGCTAACTGGCTTCTCGCACCTTGAACTGGACTGCATATGTGTACCTACGCCAAGAGCACAGTTTGGCCTAATTGCGAGCAAATGTTTGTCCTGTTGCAGACGAGTCAAGGCTCGTTTGGGATATCGCGCTATCGATTGAATATACAATATGTTCTACTGCCCACATTTGATCTCAAAAGCCTTGCCTTTTTAACATAGAAGAAAGCGCAAATAATACCAAAAATCACACATTTGCATTCAATAAGGTATCTTTCACATTGTACCGTGTTCCGGTCCTGTTTTTTACACGCCTACGTACTTTACCCAATAAAATGAAAAGATCATGGTGGAATAGTAACCATTTCTTATAAACCCAATGTTTTGTACCATCGAATTCTGACATTTGTGCCTTCTCACATGCTTTACACGCTCCAATAAACAAATACTTCACTTTATTATGAACTTTTTCACCTTTTCGTTCTACGAAACTTTCCTGAGTTTAAAAATGCTGTCTGGAAAACTAAGAAGCACAATTTCTTTCTGGCGCCGTTGTGATTACAAACTTTCTCAATTTGTCCCCATAATTGCGCGCATCAGTTATTCGCTTTCCGCATCCTCCAACCAAGTTACAGGCAAAAGAAGGTTCAATGAATGGTGTACGGCTGACTTTCATAGCTCTTAATGCACCTCCTCACTTTTTCCCCTCGCGCTGTTTAGCTGCAGCCGGTCCCGTGTGCCTTTGACGAGTACTGTAGCGTAACATGCCTTTTCCCGCGTGGCTGGGATGAGCGATCAATCAAAGCTACCTTGCACCAACCCATAGATAAATCTTTTTATGACAGGGCTTGGGCGCGTGCTGAGTAGCACTGCACTAACGTCGACCCAGAAAAGCGCCGATCGACCTTCCTGTTCAGTAATCCACTCTGGCTAAGAAAACAATTTTTTCAAATATTTTTGGGATATTTGTGTGGGTAGTGTAAGAATGAATATTTAGGTTAAGGTTATCTCCGCACTTTAACATTTTAAACGAAGATAACCTCCTAAAATCGAAGTTATACGAGGGAAGAATATATTTGACACAGATCTGGGGTCAGTTTAACGCGTCGCTTTAGATATGAAGCACGTAATTTCATATTTACTGCCAATTCAAACCTGTTCTCTCCGTACACTTTAATCTAGAAAGTTGACTAGATGTCGATAGATACATAGACAAATTGATTGATTGATTGATTGATTGATTGATTGATTGATTGATTGATTGATTGATTGATTGATTGATTGATTGATTGATTGATTGATTGATTGATTGATTGATTGATTGATTGATTGATTACGCTACTGGAGGTTTTTGCACTAGTTTGACTACCTGGGGTCCCTAATGCGCACCAAAATATAGAAACATCAACACCAAACACCAAGCAGCACATATCCGCAGCCACTGAGCCACTGCGGCGGGCACGTAATCGACGACCTTTACTTAATTAGACGCCTCCTTGCATGGTATTCACTGGAAACATCGTAAGAAAATTAGCCTAGTTTATTCTTGTTTCCAACCTTACCATTAGTTCGCTGTTCATAAGGTGGTACCCTAAAAACGGATAATAAGTACTAAAATGTCTGTCTAGAAGCGATTGCAATATTTTCTTTAATTTCTGAAGATAAATGAGTATTCCTTGCAACTGTTTGTTTTCTTCATTCTGTGACCTAAGCCACAGTAGTGGCATGGCAAAACTCAACAAGATAATAGCAAGAAATACACAAATCATCATGAATTCTAGTTGTAAATTCAAGATTTGCGCAATATACTGCGGCGGTTCCTTATAATATTCTCAGTTTCTCTTGATATATCCATATTACAGTTTCCTAAACGTGGTTATGCACATAATGATTACAAGAGGCATTCACACAGCAACTATTTTGAAAGCAATGCCAAGTGTGAATACCACGTTAACACGGGGCATGTGAGTTTGTCAGTATTTGCAACCACCTTAGCATGGCTGTTCCTTGCTGGGACAAAAAATGGATGTTTTAAATAGTTTTGAGAAGCTACAGAATGGGTTTGCTTCTGCCAACGCTTTGGATGCTAGTGCATTCATTTAGTACAGCGTGACGCCACAAGATCAATCGGCGACTAACAAAGCTTGTGTATGCTTCCTACTGATGTTAAGCGCTATTTTTAAAGCTGATGAATAATGCCCTAAGCGTAGCATAGGAGCACCGATGCCGGTGCGGCTGACATGGGACCAGCGGTAGCGAACTGCAAGGGCCGAGCGAGAAGCGAACGGGTACGGGCGTTTGTTAGCAACGGAAACACCCCCTTCTCCTAATCACTCTATAACTCCATCTGCATGTACTTGGCCTTCCTTAGCCACGACTTTTTTTTCTCAGGCATTCTTTTGCTCGGGTTGGCTTTGATCACAAAGCGAGTTGTATACGCGGCGCTCCAAAGGTCAAAGAATATTGAGGACCGAATAACCAAGTTACCGCTCTTTTAGAAAGAAAAACGGGTATTAGATTGTTTCTCTCCTGGTTTTTATGGATTTTACATTATTTTCCCTTGGCCAACATGACTTCGTCGGCTGTCTTCTTTACCAGCCGCGATGGCTCAGTGGGTAAGGCGTTGTGCTGCTGAGTCTGAAGCATCGCGTTCGATTACCGGCCGCGGCGGCGGCTTTTGTGATTAAGGCAGAAAGCAAAAACATGCGTGTGTTCGAAATTTTGGCGCACGGTAAAGATCCACAGGAGTGAAAATTGTTCCGGAGCCTTCCACTACAGCCGCCTAACCACCTGTGTAGCATCGGCGTGGTAAACCTCACAAGAAACTAATCAACATCTTTCCATAAATAAGTCAACACATTGGACACACTTTGGATCAACAGTCGGACCGAACTTTTACCCACTTTAGGGGCTACGCATTGGCTTCTTACGGCATCAGTATATGCTAATAATATTTTTAACAATATTTGTGCATTGATGTTTTCAGCAGCCCCTTCCAAGCTATTTTCAATAAAAGCCCAACTAAACCGGTGCAATAAATGAACTACCGGAAATATATGAAATCAAATCACAGGATCTGAAACATATCTTTACTGGTCTAGAAATATACATGTCCTGGGCAAGGGTATATGTATTTCATTGACGGGAATCTCTATGCTATTACTAGCGCGATATTTCTTGTTACGTGATCGAATTGCGAGGCACTGTGGTGCCAAGGAAATGAGATCAGAGGGCCACAGCGAGAACACTCTGTTAGGTGGACTTGACAACGCTAAGATCTATGCTTCAATTATGGAATGCTGGGCCATTTCCCAAGCAATGGACAAATCAAACCTGCCGGTAGCTCGTGTAAGGCTTTTGTTGTTTTGTTGTTGAAGCTACCACGCGGTCTGCATGGAAGCTTCGCAAATCTATAGGGTTTTCTCAGATATGTCAGGCTCGTCGCCGCTTTTTTTTAAGACAAAAGACCTATATCTCTGTTTCTTGGAAGGCGTGATGCACACAAAATGGTTGTACAAAATACCCGAACACTGTAGAACCGGCAACCGACGTTGCGAATATATGCGGCAAACGATTGGGCCTTCTCTGCGGCTCAAGGAAGACAGCACTGTGTTTGGTACAAAAAAGTGCTGCCTAAAGATATAGTGCCCTCCCAATGCACGGTGAAAGCCCCATCATTACTCTAAGGGAGCATTCAAAGCTTTGTCGGACAGGCAGACGCCGAGCTTACACCAACCCATGGAGAAAGCCCCGCCTACGTTCTCGCTATTTTGAAATATTCCTTTAGACAAGAGAAATTATACGGTTTGCCTGGTCTTTGCAAAATTATGGTAGCTAATTACAAAGGAAGCGGATATAAAACACGAATTACATGAAGAACTGCAGAGATCCGGGATGCTTGAGTGCGCCATAAAAGTGCTTTGCTTGCGGGAAACGCACCATCTGTCACAGCTCGCATAAACAAAGCCTGTACAGCTATTTATAATGGTGTTTCCGCGTTCCTTGTAACGCGGAAACATCAATATAATAAAAAGCAGTTGTGCAAATGCAGCATTCCGCAGTTATTCAAGGTTGTGTGGTCATCTAGCATCTTTCACATTATTCTCGTGAATGTTTTCAGAGTCTGCAAAGCGAGAGATTGTATTTGCTCTTTTTACCTTTTAACCGGTGACTTTCTGTTTCCACCTGCAACCATCAGTATTTCATGAGAACGGAATGTCAGCTAGCACGCACCTACGAGCGCATGGAAGCGTGTTTGCCTGGGTGTTCGGCTCCAAACAATTTGAGAATGATGGCGACTTGATCATGTAAAACCGAACTATCATTCCTTTGCGCAACGGTGCAACCTAGCAGTGGTATTGCTGCCACGTTATTAATCTTTCCCCAACAATATTTGTATTAGCATCCAGATTAACATTTGGCGTTGTAAACAGCTGGTCAGCTTGGAGATTTGTTTAGTGGCTGAGACTTTGTGCTTGTTTTTATTTTGTTTGCAACCACAATCATTTGCCCGGAAGAAGAAGTGGTAAAACACTTTTGGGGACCGTCAGGGTTCCCATCATACTTCCCTGAAACAAAAATGCATTCAAAAGCAGCTTTTCGCCTCCGACGTGCACGCAATTGTTAAAGCAACAGCTGAGAATACAAGGTATCGCAAGAGAATGTCCTGCCAGTGCAGCCTAAGTACAGAAACAGTGCCTATATGCGGACAAGGGCAGGGTGCGGAATTCTTATTTTTGTATGATCCGGATCGGTGCCTGTATGTCTGATCAATTTTCGTAACAAAAGCAAAAGTATACCTGTGTATAGGAAACTTCCGTATCAGTGAAGATAGCCGTTTCGTGTACATTTATACTATGCTGTGTTCTCGGGCCAAGGATTATCTGCGGTTTCTGAATTCCAATTTGAGCTTTATCAATGAGGCATGGTGGTCAACCGCGATTATCGATGACGTCAAAAAAGTCTTGGCGGGCAAGATTGGTCCGACAGCATCAATGTTTTGACACGTTAATTGAAGTCTTTTCTTCGTTCTTCATTAAAAACCGCACACTCTATTCGGAAGCGAGGCCTCTCGACGTCACGTTGGGATTTTCTTCTGGGAGGGTTGTAGCGTATCGAGGGTAATGGGATATCTTGGTGGCCACAGAAAGCTACAGTTAGTTTTAAAACATCTTAGGTGTTTCAGTTTGAACTGTACGAACTGATACATTAGGCCTTGAGTCAGCCGCGAATACAGTAAAAATCGCCAGTTTTATCCAAGGACAGTATTCACTTAAACGAAAAGCGGTTCAGTCTTGGAACACCTTGTAAAAAACTAATAACCGCGAATTTTCGCAGATTGGGAAACATAATAAACATGTTCTGTTTACCTCTATTGTGAACACAGGAAAGCAGATAGATATGGTTACAGCATTACAGTACTTGGTACAGGTTACAGTACTTGTAGACTTGGCATTAGTTCTATGTAGCTGTAGTTCTCCCTTGTATTTAAATTCTGGTGAAAACGGTAGTCGCAAGGTTCCTTTCTTGTAACTGCTACTGTTGCAGTGCCAATAATTTAGAATACCTTTTAATAATATTTATTTACAGTGGAACAGTCGATCGAAAATTTTAAATTATAAAAAAATTATCTTGAATTCATTTTGATGTCATTTCGCATGTTCACGTTCTATTTGAGGCTTATAATAACTTTAAATGATATATGAAGATGAATATATTTATACAATATTATAATAATTATAAGTAATAATATATAATCGCAGTGGAAAAGACAATCGACTGAAATAAATTTTAATATAAAGATATCTCGAAATGATTTTGATGTTATTTCGTCTGTTCACGTTCTATTTCAGGTCGATCAAACTTGAATGATGGTTAATAACAGTTACCAGGTCAGTCGTGGGGTTTCAAGACGAAACAGTACACTCAACCTAGCATGGTGTCTTTTATGAGTTGCTGGCCTTTCAACTTTATTAAAAATCCGTCATTGCAGTTAGAAGCGTGGGCTGCCACGTATTGTCTGCAGTTTGTTCTACTACAGCTGCTCTAAAAAATAAAAGTCTGCCAACAGCAAAATACACTGGTCAGACATAGGTCTTTTTGTCTGCGTTCAACTCTGTTCCAGGTTGGCGTATAAAATTCCAGGTTGGCGTGTAGACATAATAGGCTGATTTGTCGAGGTTTTCTTCCTCAGTCTGAGGAAAGCAGACGTAATCAGTTGATTCAGGTAGCTGGTTCTTGCATTTTTGACCCCTTTTTCGTCCCGCGTTTTTTGAGATGTAGGGCGACTTGCTGACGTTTCAAAAACAGCGCATTTATCGACGATTTTATGATTTCGCAAGTCACTGTGTTAACATAGAAAAATAATTTGTTGCAGTTCGTTAAGTAAAGTTTGCCGAGTGGGGCAACATTGCCGACATTTGGGCTACATGATAGGTTCCTCCAATAAATTTCAAAGGGCCAGAAAAACAGGAACGCAGGAAAGAACAGACGGCAAGGAGGGATCTAGAACACCACTTTTATTATAGCAGTATTTGCCGCGAGACCGACACGTAGGTGGCGGCAGCGTCGGGCTGCTGGTGTGGACACTCCGCTGAGCGGCCCTGGGCGAATGCACGCTGTGGGCGTGCTTCGTGCCTTTCTCGCGCCGTATGTCCGCACGAAAGGCTCAGACAGGAATGTTATGCTGTTGTTCACTTCCTCAACGTTCAATTTATAGCATGGACGCGGCATTACGATTTTAATGGTACGCCAAAAAATCGACGACCCCTCAGGAATCTCAGAACGGCTGCAATAATGACAATGAACTTGTACGCCGTAGCACGTAGCAAGCTCGATCTTTGCTGAATATGATTTAGCCTTTAATAAAATCATAAATAGAAACATATCAAGAAGCCTCTATCTCTGGAATTCAGTTTACACCAGCAGTTTCAGTCGCTTTCGCTGGTAGCATGACGCATTCTTGCATTTGTGGGATGCCCTCAATTGCTAACGCCACTTAACTGCCCCGACATTTTTTTAAGAGCTCGTGCATTTTTTTTTGCATTCGAAAGGCAACATAAACTTACGGAATTTCAATCAGCGACCGTCCTAAAAACCGTTTTAATAATGCAACCGTTCTAACAGGTCTTTTGCGCGCAACTTTAGTTAAATGAAATTTTAGTGACTATGAAAAAAGGTTTGATGAATAACGCTTTGTCGAATAACTTATTTAATGCTTTCGTCGCAAGTGACCTAAATAGTCGCAAGTGATTTTTAATAGCTAACGCGCGCAGTACAATCAACATCTCATGTTTAGCTAGACTTGCAAAGTGACAAGCAGGTTTACACTGTTTAAACCAAGCTTTTGGGACCTCACAGTGAGAACAGATTTTCTGTTACGGGTGGGCCGTTGACCATTTGCGTTCCTTTTAAAATCTAACTGGTTCCTAGAACAACGAGATGTGTTTGCATTCTTGCTTAATGCATGTCGCTTACGAACCATAAAGATGGCAAATGAAGTTGCCCTGTTGCAGGTGTAGAAAAACATTTCTGTTTATTTCTCGTTACGAAACCGCGCAACAGGTTACCGCGGTAAAAATTTGTGTTGTTAACTGAACCTCGTTTTTGTTTTGGCATTTAATACTTGAGGCTTCCTGAAAAAGGCACGGATAAAAGTTTTCTGTGCATTTTGTCTTTTTTTCTTTTGTGTTGGGTGGGCGGAGAAGGGGGGTGTCAGTCAACGTTCCAAGTGCAGAGAAGAGAACTCATTTAACGCGAAAAGCCAAACTTTGCATATCACTATTGCTTGCAATTGAAAGTGCGCTAGCTGTCTTGTTTCGTAGCTGTGAAAAAGCAGTACTTCAACGAGTAGACGCCAGTATTTAGAAAACTAATTGACCACCCTTTTCGCAGTAGATTGTCCAGTAATTGTGGCTCACCCTTTTCAATATTGTATTGAAAGCGAACATCGTGGGAAAATGAAAGAAATCCAGCAAGTCATGGCACACACCCTCCACACACGTGGGCAACCACGTGCAATATATTACGTTTTTTTCTCCTTCTTTAAACTTAAGTCCGCCTTAAGAGAATAAGACGTGACCATATTATGCTTTTTTTTGCTAAGTGAAACACGTTTTTGGTCAAGGTGATTCATGTCGATCTGAAAATTGGGATATATAAAAATGACACACGAAATACCACAGGACAGGCGAAACTCACAACTGCTTATTTTTACACAGGAATCCCCACAAAATATGATTTAAATATTGTGTAACATTAGCAACGCAGTATAAGCAACGTCTGTCCAAAAATGGTACTTATTTTTGAAAATGTACAGGAAGAATTCGATCACACACGCCCTTGCGGGTGCAAAATACGTTCCCGGTATCGATGGACGATAGCGCACAGGGTCATGTGCATTGTAATTGTTTTTTTTTCTTCTTTCTATAAGGACACAGCGCAATTTAACAAGGATGCCGCAAAGGCACGGGTATGCACAGGTCTTGTCGCTTCTTACCCGTTCTGTGTATTAAGCTTGTATATTTTAAGCAACCACGAGGCCAACTAAAAAAGCACACTTTGACGTCCCCGAAACGGCAGACGACTGCACTCATCAACAAAAAAAGTGCAGTGCACCCAAGCAATGTTTACAACACTCTTCACACTCAAGCGGTGACCACGGCGAAGATGTTTCGGGGAACTAAATCAGCGCATTGACCCGCAACGGCCGCTGATTATTGCGTCTCTAGAGGAAATGCGGAAATATACATAACTATGTCATTGCTTACTGCAAAACAAGTACGCATATTGGTTGCTTTCTTGTGTCACGCAACGTGAACGAGCAGACGACGCGAGAGCGCCATCCACACCAGGAGCGGTTCGTCCCGACACCGTCAGGGGCTGACTGTGTTTTTTTTGGCAGAATGTAGTCATGGACAAATTAAATGCCAACGCGGAAATAAGAACAAAACCAAAAAAACTCAACTTCTTTCTATACAAATCAGATTGTCCTATCACTTCATAACAGCAGCAAAGTTCGTAAATGTGACTCGAAATATACGACAACAGCGTCATTTGGTGATCTCCCCAACCAAATTCTTTGTGTTAGCCTGTCATCATCATCATCACCAGCCTATCTACGCCCACTGCAGGGCAAATGCCTCTCCCATTATTCTCCAATTAGCTCGGTCCTGTGCCAACTGTGACCAATTTATCCCCGCAAACTTCTTGATCTCATCTGCCCATCTAACATTCTGCCGCCCCCTGCAGCGCTTGACTTCTCTAGGGATCCACTCTGTTACCCTTAATGACCAGCGGTTATCTTGTCTTCGCATTACATGCCCTGCACACGTCCATTTCTTCTTCTTAATTTCTACTAATATGTCTTTAACACCAGTTTGCTCCTGACCCACTCCGCTCTCCTTCTTGTCCCTTAATGTTACAACTATCATTTTCCGCTCCATTGCCCGCTGAGTCGTCTCAATTTAAGTTGAACCCTCTTAGTAAGCCTCCACGTTTCTGCCCCGTAGGTGGGTACCGGTAAGATGCAGCTGTCATACACTTTCTGTTTCAGCGACAATGGTAGGCTGGTGGTTATCTGAGAATATCTGCCATATGCACCCCACCCCATTCTGATCCTTCTAATTATCTCTGCCTCATGGTTGGGATCCGGGGTCACAACTTGGCCTAAGTATATATATTCGCTTATCACTTCCACTGCCTCGCCATCTATCTCAAACTGTTGTGCTGTCCCCAGGTTATTGATCATTACTTAGTTTTCTGCATATAATTTTCAGGCCCACGGTTCTACTCTGTTTTGCCCAGTGCGGAAAGCATGCTTTGCAATTCGTCCCCCGAGTTTACTTAGCAAGGCCACGTCATCAGCAAATCTGAGGTTACTGAGGTATTCTCCATTAACCCTTACTCCCACCTGTTCCCAATCCAACGTTCTGAATACTTCTTGTAAGGATGCTGTGAATAACATAGGAGAGATTGTGTCTCCTTGTCTGACACCCTTCCTTATAGGTATTTTACTGCTCTCCCTATGGAGGATGATGGTAGCTGTAGACCCATTATAGATATCCTCTAGTATTCTTACATAATGCTCATCTACCCCCTGTTTCCGTAATGCCTGAATGACTGCTAGGGTTTCGACCGAGTCAAATGCTTTCTCATAATCTATGAGGGCTATATATAGGGGTTCAGTATACTCAGCGCACTTCTCTATCACCTGATTGATCGTGTGAATATGGTCCATTGTTGAATAACCTTTACGGAACCCTGCTTGTTCTTTAGGTTGACTGAAATCTAAGGTTGCAGAGATTCGGTTAGCGATTACCTTGGTAAATACCTTGTAGACGACTGACAGTAAGCTGATCGGCCTGTAATTTTTCAAGTCCTTCATGTCGCCTTTCTTATGGATTAGGATGATGTTCGCGTTCTTCCAAGATTCCGGTACTATTGCGGTCATTAGGCATTGCGTATACAGGTTTGCCAGTTTTTCAAGTACAGATTCTCCGCCGTCCTTCAAGAGGTCTGCTGTTATCTGATCCTCACCAGGTGCTTTGCCCCCTTTCATTTCTTTCAAAGCCTTCCTTACTTCTTCGGTCGTTACTGGTGGGATGTCTATCTCCTCTGAACTACTGTCTCGTTCGGCATTATCCTGGATGTCCCGGCTACTATAAAGAAATCTGTAGAGCTCCTCGGCCACTGTCTATTTTATCCCTATTTGTGATGACATTCCCTTGCTTATCCTTAAGTGCATACATCTGATTTTTCCCCACGCCAAGACGTCTCTTCACTGCTTTCAAGCTACCGTCGTCCTTTACAGCGTATTCGATCCTCTCCATAATATACTTCCGTATGTCAGCTGTCTTACGCTTATTGATTAACTTCGATAGCTCGGCTGGTTCTATTCTGTCAGCTGCGGTGGAGATTCTCATGGTTTGCCGTTTCCTGATTAGATCTTTCGTCCTCTGAGAAAGTTTACCAGTATCCTGTCTAGCCAGAGTGCCCCCGACTTCCACAGCACACTCTGTGATAATGCGTGTAAGGTTGTCGCTGGCTTCCTGTGTCGTAAGCTCGGCTTCCTCGTTAAGGGCGGAATATCGGTTCTGCAGCGCGATCCTGAATTCTTCTACTTTACGTCTTACTATTAGCTCATTTATCGGCTTCCTTCGTACTAGCTTGTTGCGGTCCCTCCTCAGATCTAGCCTAATTCGAGATCTTACCATACGGTGGTCACTGCACCTTACCCTTCCGAGCACTTCCACATCCAGCACGACGCCAGGGTTATCGCATAATAGGAAGTCTATTTCATTTTTGTGCTCCCCATTCGGGCTCCTCCAGGTCCACTTCCGACTCTCCCGTTTGCAGAGGAAGGTATTCATTATGCGTAGGTTATTCCGTTCTGCAAACTCAACTAGTAGGTCCCCCCTGCTATTTCTACAGCCCAGACCATAGTTCCCAACTGCCTTGTCTCCAGCCTGATTCTTGCCTACTTTAGCATTGAAGTCCCCCATAACTACGGTATACTGCGTTTTACTTTAGCCATTGCCGTTTCCACATCTTCATAGAAGCGTTCCACTGCTTCGTCGTCGTGGCTGGATGTGGGCGCGTAGCCCTGCACCACCTTGAGCTTGTACCTCTTATTGAGCCTAATTACAAGACCTGCTGCTCTTTCGTTAATGCTATAGTATTCGTCTATGTTGCCAGCTATGCTTTTATTGACTAGAAATCCCACTTCCAGTTCTCTTCGGTCCTCTAGACCACGGTAACATAGGACGTGTCCATTTTTCAGCACCGTAAAGGCTTCGCCTGCCCTCCTAACCTCGCTAATCCCTATTGCATCCCATTTAATGCCCTCTAATTCCTCGAACAACACCTCGAGACTTGCTTCGCCAGATAAGGTTCGCACGTTAGGCGTTGCCAGGTTCAGATTCCATTGGCGGCCGGATCCAGGGATTCTTAGCACCCTCTGCTGCGTCACAGGTCTGACCGCCGCCGTGGTCAGTTGCTTCGCAGCCGCTGGGGACTGAGGGCCGAGGGTTAATTGGCGTATTCATGGGAGGTTGTGGCCGTTACTACACCAGGGTGGCCAATCCTGCTCTGGTGAGGGAGTGCATTACCGGCAATGGTCGCCGGAGTCAGGCCGCACTCCAAACCCCTTTGTGCAATTCCATCAATGCGCGCATTTTTTTTAATCCGGTTGGAATTGTCCGGCACCGGGATTCGAACCACGGCCCTTCGGCACGCGAGGCGGGTGTTCTACCTCTACGCCATCGCTGCAGCCCAGTTAGCCTGTACTGGTTCCTATTTTTGTATTCGTGTTTTATTTATCAATGACTGTACGTCTCACGATGTATTTTTATTTTGGAAAGTCTTTTGATTCTTTCATCTAGCACTAAAGGAACTGTGATGGTGCCCCAGCACGTACGATCGCCTGCTTCCGCCGACAGATACTCCCCACGGGCGACAGCACTGGCGTTCAGCCACCACCGTTGAGTGCTGGCCACACGCCGCCTGTGCGGCGCCAGCCACTAGCCAGAAATAAACGAGGACTCCACTTTGAGTTCACGGAGCGAAGGCGTTCGGGCGTGTCCCGCCTCGCCTCCCATCGGCAATAGCGATAGAACATAACAAGCGTGATCAAGGCGCCACTACGATTGGCTGCTATCGTGGCCAGTTAGCGGCTAAATAAGTGAAATGCCCATCTCGCCCCGGCTTTTCATGCCCCACTGGGTTGCCGCATTGTCGGATTAAAATGCAGGTTACCATGTTTTGCAGGTCGCCTGACAAAACTTCTAGTAGTGTGCAGGCCCACCGAGAAATGGCTGAAGTGTGGAGATGTAGCTGCGACTTTCAACATTTGCGAATGTATCGTAGGAACGTAAGAAGTACAAAAACCAAAACATTATGAAGGAAAAAATCGGCTGAGCTCTTTCGCCCCAAGCATCGATTTACTGGAGCAAGCTGAGGCCAAATTTCTCCAAACAGCAGCTTCAAGATTTCTAGCTCTCATACACTCATGAGCTCCCAATTATAGGTGTTTATTTTCTCTCTGTCCTTCCTTCTCCCTCCTCCCACAATACACGAAAAAAAAAGTTTACTCGATTGGATTAGGTTTTCCTGCTTTCACACCTATTGTACTCAATCTTTTCGGATCATATTTTCTGTGGCAGGTCGGTAAGATAACTTTTTTTAGCGTTGACGGTTCTCACCTTCTTGACAACCCCTTGTACCGTTATATTTGTTTTTCTATATCAAAGAACAATGCCCCGCCAATTTTAATCAAACCGCTATTGCGCCTGTTAGGTATGCCCGCAATTCTTGATTCAAATGCTTTGTTTATTTGGCACTCTCGACCTATACGATGCGTGTCTGTAGCTCTATCACTTCAGAAGGGTCATGCAAATGTCTTTCTTTTGATCAACAACCCTCTTATCTTATGGCTTTTTGGCTGAATTAATTAACAGACAGGCACCTAGAGATACCAATATTTTTGCTTCCAGGTTGCGCGGGCACGACGGTCCCATTTAAAACAAGGATTAACTTTTATTAGACCATTCAGTATTTTTCTCCTGTTCCGAGCAAGTGAAAAGTTTGAGTGCTTTTCCGTCAATTGCAGTAATTAGCAGACGGGGTGCGAGAGCCTGGACCTCGCGATAAGCTCCATGGGTATATGCTCTTCCTGGGCCCGTAGCGCGCATGCGCGATGATTCGTGCAGTTTCTGCGTTTTTTGCAATATAAGCTCGCATGAGAGATTCCCGTGTCTCTTTTTTTTTAATTTGAGGAGCATAGTGCATGCAGTTCCGGCTACCGGTATGGTAATGAGTCTTGAATGAGAATCTCAAAGCCAAGCTTAGTCATATACCGGGCAGATTCGGCTGCTAACAACGAAAGCTTATACACACAGTCAAAGTCACATGTTCGTTCAGCAGCGACACGGAGCTTCAATGTACAGGCTGGGCTGGATCAAACAACCAATACACCAATGCGCTAACAATTTTAAAAAAGCTCATGTTCTGGAAGAGCCCGAACTATGAATTATGTGGACTTACTCTAGAGCCGGCGAAAGCATTACCGAGAGGGAAACACACACCAGCAATTGGGCGTTCAACATTGCTCTCGAAATATGACTGTATGCGGCTATTGGAAGAACTTCTTTGATACGCTCACCCATCTCTTTGCAAGGTTTTTCCAATTCTGTAGCACTTCCGATATAAATCTGCTGCTGTCCCGCCGGCAATTTCACTCCACAGGAGTTTCGAGGTTCTCTAAAAACGCCAGGTCTTCACAGTTTGCAACTGCTTAGTACGGCGCAATATTATGCACAGGTTTGATTTCACAGAATAAAACATGGACATTTTTATTCTCTCAAAATTTTTAAGAGCCCATAACTTTCCCTTGTTTATATATAAATTATTCACCCAAACTTCAGTTCAGGACAAACCGAAGTACGAATTTGTTAAGCAAAATTTTATCAGGGGAACTTTTTCTTAAGCGAGCATTGTTCCTTGATATTTTAAGAATGATTCTTGGAGCAGCTTTCTACCGGAATCTCGGCTGGCAGATTACATTAGCTTTTTGTGTTATCAGAAGGGTGACCGTTTATAATGTTAATTGAAAAATTACAAACAATGCAAATTCATACTATTTTTACTGACGTACTTTTGGTGAATCTCCGAGCCCTTACCTCTTACCAACCACAACCTGCATTTCCTGTGATCATTTCTGATTATAACAATAACGTACGTATAGTGATACAGTGCGTACAGTACGTACAATACAGTACGTACGCTTATAGCGCACGTACAGTATCATTACAGTTCTGTAATGATAAGTACAGAATATCAATATTGCTTGGGCAACGAACTTATTTATAATCTGGCGTTTTACAAAACATAACCTTTTCTTCTTTTAGCTCCACAACCAAGCCGTTTATTTCCTCCGACTCTTTTTAACCAATTTACTGACATACCGCATTCTTATTTTGCTACCAGTTATAGCGTGCATGTGCCGTCATTAGAAAACCGTTTCAATATACGAATATATTACATGCCTGATGATGCCTGGATTTCGTGTAATAAGTACAGATTTCAAAAATACATAAAAGCCGAATTACGTACAACATGCTCGACCACACCCCGTGTTTCCTAGAATATGGATTCGTCCTTTCGCACCATCCCAATTCCACTTGAAATCTCGAGTTAAAAAAAACGCGCACTCAGTGAATTTATTGGGCATCTGGGTACTTCTAAAGGGCTAAGCAAGGGTGCAAGCCCTGATCACAGTGACGGTGATGGGATAGGCACCCGTACCGCCATGTCTCGACGAAAAAAAAGCCTCGTTATTGAAGGGCGTTCAGAGAGAAGGAGAGGATTGGTTCTTAACGAACAAGTTCACTCAGTGCTCAGAAGAATAAAGCGGATGATATGACTCTTTTGAGGGGTATTTTTAGGGACAGGGGAAGTCTTGTTTGGAAGAATTTCTCATCAACCACCACGAACAATACTTTTACAAGGAGGAGGTTTTATTTACGTGGCTTTGGATTCTAAGCACACTCCATTTTAAACACCCTCCCCTACTTTCGGGAAAACAATGGGAAAAAAGGTGCATGGAAATATAGGCACCCCCTTTGTTAAGCAACCAGCACAAGCTGGATTTTAGAAGCGTGGAAGCGGGCCCAAGATGATGTTGTGGCCAAGTCAATTATAAAGTTTTCAATTACAAATGGTTTTCGCCAAGCAGAAGACTACCTGCTGTGGGATAATGAGAGGCGGCCCAAGCTGCACAACAGACTTGAATGGCATTGATGGTGACTGAATATCAGATGTAAGTGGCGGGTTCAGCGTATGCACGTCTTTTTTTAATGCTTGCCAGATGAGCCATTGTTCCTGACGCCCGTGTCGTCGAGACGCTCTCCAGAGAAAAAAAGTACGGTGGGGGTGGCTGTGGTATTTAGGTTTTTGAAATATAAGCCTCATCCTCCCTTTGGACATGGCGATCGTTGAAAAAACGGGGGGCTTAAAGTAGAACAACTCAGGTATATTTACTCTGTGTTTATTTTACAAGCCATAAAATAAAGTAAACGCTATACTTGTGGTACCTTTTCTAGCTTTGCTAGCTTTGGCACTGTGAGCAATGCAGTGAGCAATGCTGTGAGCAATGCTGAGCAATTTGACAATGCTAGCTTTGACAGTGTGAGCACACAAATAGCCTGCGTATCACAAAAGGGCTCCTCCTCGGGTAGTAGTTACGGGAGAAATAACGTACCGCAGGAATAGTGAGAACATCGACTAGTTAAGTGGTTCATGTTTGACACCCGACTGCCGTTTTTGGGACTTTTATTTAGCGTGCATGACCGCGATAATTATAACAAAAAAAAGCAATCTCAAATTCCTTCTTTAAACGATGAGCAAAAAATCAGTGAGTGGTTTTGTGTCAGTTGATTATAAAAAAGGATGCTCAACCACTGAATTGTAGCGCTTATGTTAAAATTAACCTGCGTTTTCTGTAACGTTCATTAAAGAACGGGCGATTAAACTTCGTCTGCCACATGCGCCTGCTAGTATAATGCTCTCAGGCGTCCCAATCGCTTGCTTTAGCAGCCCAATAGCTGCCTCTCGCTTTTTTTATTCTCCTTCCATGTCAGCGTATTATCGCGGCAAATCTCATTCATTTCTATATTCCTATTCACACGGGAAAGAATAGTCCGGAGAGACCCCTAGCATGCCGCATGCATTGCAGAAAGTGTAAACGAAATTACGTTTTTTCTAGGAGGTCCGCTGAACAGTACGGCAGGATCAGTAGGGCCTCAGCTGCTCAATTTGGATAAGCACCACAGACAATTTTCCTGCGGCGGGACCTTCGAGCTTTCCGAGTTAATGAAAGCAGCTGAGTAGGAGGTCCAAACAACCAATGTGCAACACACTTTGCAGCCAGTGCAAATTTTATAGGTATTCACCTGCCAACGCGTTTGAAATCAGGTGCTCTTTTTACAGAACTAGCATCGGAGAAGGCGAGCAGCAGCTGAGAACAATAGGAAAGAGTTTCAGGCCTTGTGCATAGCACACGAATATATACGTTGTTTTTACCACGTTATCCAGGGGACGTATTAACACGGCGTGAGCGGTTCCAAAAGTCATAAGAGTCTTTCTTGGGTGAAAGTTGTTTAAAACATGTCGCTTTCTCCCTTGCAATAACAGTAAAAGTGCAATTCTGAAATACAAACTGTTTTTACCGTGTCGCGATGGTGAATTAGTATACACGAATCAACAGTCGTAGTGGCCCTTTTTTTTTACACCGACGTCAATTTTGTAACACAAGGTACCCAGTTTCATTCCGACCACCGGAAGCGTTTTCCCTTGTGGCACTTACAGCGTCTCTTTTGAAACACACTGTGTAAGTAGGCTTTCCTGCAGTTAGTTGTGGACACAGCGATATGAATTCGGGTCTGGTACTTTGTACTTGGAGGTAATTGGCTTTTGACCGAAGAAAAATTCCCGCTTGAGCCATTTTTCACTACCCACACGCTCATCATCATTGTCAGGAAAACATGCTTTTTCTGCAGTGTGGTTTGGGACAATGTAACCAACGTATGACATTCAAAGATTCGCTTGAAAACGTGAAGTCAATGCCCCTATCTTGTTTCTCTCTTTCCTATATGTGCACATGCCAGTTTAAGGACATACATGTGGCGACCCCAATCACTGGGCCCGTGCGAGAGGCGTGCGCCGGGTGCATCTAGAGAGGCAGGAGGACCCGCGCTTCGCCCTGACGTTCCTCCACAAAGGTCAGCAGGGAAGCGAAGCCATCTCGAGGGAGTTGTAAATACATGAAGCTAGCGTTTAACCACGGTTATTTTTGCTTATTTTGGTGAAGTTTATCCTTTTTCTTACTCTGAATTCAGTTATGTAAATGTAAACAGTTGTATGTAAACTCTTCGTTTCCATTCATCAAATCCAACCGCCCAGAGTGTGTGAGTTAGGCTACCATCTCTGAGAACTTACATTATCACCCTGTTGAGCCACCTGCAAAATCTACTGTAGCCCGAGTGATCGGGTTCCTGATCGGCACCGGACTTCGGGGAATCGACTATCACATCTTTAGTATTGCTGAGTGAAGTCATGAGTACCAATGAGCCTTCATATAAAAAAAAATCCCGCCATCTCCAAGAAGTAAACGATGATGAGAGGGCGAAGCTAAAACGCTTATCGGTAAAACCGTGAAACATTCGCCCACCGATCATATTAAGACTCGACGAGTTGTTATAGATCTTCTTGATGGCACTCACCATCTCAATGAGTGAAGGACAAAAGGCGCATTCGTAGCCATGCTCGCGTGTCGGTTTGTAGCGCAGTGGGAATTGCGCCACGTAGCTCCCGTCATGGCCAGATAGTCGTTGGATCAAAACCGGGCGCCGCCACGTCAAGAACACGATTCCTCGCTCGCAAAGCTTCAGACTTCGCACCGCTCCATTGACAAGCCCGTCGATGACGTCGGTGTTTCTGGTGATTATGTAGGGCTTCTTTGGGACAATGCGAATCTCCATGGGTAAGTTGGGGAATTCGGTGTGTGACATTCTAGCCACCTTGGCCGTCGCCTTCTGCAGAGCGTCTTGTGTTGCGTACCCCCGGTACGTGTCTTGAGCTCGCCAGGTGACGAACAACAACCTTGTCTTCCTCTCCTCCTTTGGGTAGCAACGAACGCAGTTGAACGTTTTGACCTCTTCGGCCAATCTTTGGTTGGCAAATGCCTATGGGTGATCCTACCACAATCCATTATCATGCTGCCGTGTATGGCATCAACGAGGGACGAGGACAGGGCCCGAGCAAGAGGAGCTTCGCCCCCTAAAAGATTCTGCGCCAAACTCTTTATGAAAGGACTGTTTGACATACGTTTTTAGTAGTATCCGGCATTTGCACTTTCATATTTGCAAATATCATAGAAAGTGAGCGTAGTCCAAATTTTTGTGCTCATTTTACCTATGGCAGAAAAATTACTCTCTCTTTCCAGCAGATTTTTTATTCTTAAAAGTACAATGCCCACCCTTGTCGAGATTGCTAATGAAACTGTATCGCAGGACCCAGCCCCAGGACGTCTGCAAGGGATTGCATTATGCACCATTGGCTGATCACCACTCAACATTCAAATGAACGGACCAGGCCAACGAAAACTCTACAGTAGCTGCCGTCGTCAGAGACCCTGATAATTCCAGCAAAGCTGCCAATCCCGCGGCAGACAGCGGAAGCCATCACGGGCTGCTGTTCGAATTTTTACCTGGTTGGAGAGTTAATCACTTCGGTCGAACCGAGAACGAAGTCCTTCAGGAGCCGGTGTGTATTTTATGTATGCCCCAATCCATACCCTTATCTCTGAAAACACGGGCCGTATATCCCATTCCCGCCAGGAACAGCGCACAACCGGAATTACTGCGGCATGTGGGCTAATCAAAATCTTGGATTAGTGCTGCAAGCCGAGACTGAGCTTGTTGGTTCTGTGGGAATTAAAAAATAATCTTAGCTGTTTTTGTCCGTAGATTCTTGGGGTAGAGTGAAATTGCACAAGATAACAAATTTTGGCCGATGCGACGTATATTACCGGCTCCTTTTATCATCCAAGCTGGTGCTCAAAATATGAATTATAATGATTATGCAAAAAAATTAGAAGAACGCCCGTGGAAACGGCACCAATTGTTTTTTTGTACTGGAATCAAACGAAGACGGTTGCGTTCCTGTGAGTCACGCTTAGGCGCGACGAAAAAAATATCCAGAAATAGGTATTGTTCTGAAAAAATACTTTTTCTCTGGGAGAAAAAAAATGGTCCTATCTTTCTATCCGCCACTCGATTGAACGTCTCGTCACCAAACAGGTGAAAAAAATGCGTGATCACAAAGTATGTTTAAGGAAAACAGCCCCAAAATTATGAAACACATTGGAATTATGTTCTCGGCAAAGAAAATAAGGGGCATATTTCAGGCAAAGCACACTACGGGAAACCGAGAGATCTAGCGTTTTCCAAATTTAAATATTTGGGGCAATAAATTCTGCAACAAGAAATAAAAAACACGTGGTAAAATTAGTGTCATATATTCAAGTAAATATTAAAAGGAAATACGTCTCCGCAAGCTATTGAAGCAAGAAAGAAGAAGTACAATGAAATATTACGCGAGCTGTAATAATGCCGCAAAATTGGATAAGGATAAGCAAACTCTATTCCACGAATTAGGTGAGTAGAAAGAAGGGTTGTGGTGGGAGAGAGAAGAGCGTTTTAAGGTGACTAGAATGGCTAAGTTTTTTCAAAGGAATTTGCTTGAACCATGCAGACACTCCGTCGATCATTTTGTGGTTATTCTTGGCGCGTGTAAAGCTATCCGCGTGCCTGTACAGTGCTTAACCAGATGAAGATATAGTGGTTGAAATGAAACTGAAAATTATTCCGAAGTTATTGACCGTCAATATGTAGAATGAAGACAGCCAGTCAGGTGCGATATATTTCTCGTAACCAAGCGTTGGCAACCAAGCGTTGGTCAAGAAGAATCGAAAAACCCAATGTTGATTCAAGTAAATGGTTAAACAAGACTTGAAAGAGTACACGAAAACAAAAAAAAGTCGCTTTACTGCAGAAAAACAGTTCTAGGCCAGAACCGTACCCAGTACCCACTTGATTAGAGAATACACAGAGCAACATAACCGGCTGGTACGGTAAAATCTCACAGCATGAGGTTGGGAAAATGGCAACACAAATGCAATTTCAACGTAATTGCCAATGGCAACACGACTGCCAACTTTGCCACAGGGGAACACCATTTTCGTTATATGAACTCGAACGCCTACGACTCAGCAGCATAGACCAGCATAGACCAGCGTTTCTTGCGACAAGCGCGTGTGTAACTTTGGCCCCAGACGTGATTACACAGGCGGGAGGAATGAGCAAAGAGGGGCACGGGGTCAAAAAAGAATAGGTGCGTGCAGCTGGTTTGACTTGCCGCTACAAAAAAATACAACCTTTTTTTCCTTTTAAAAGTGGAACCGCTGCACTGGTTTCCTATGTCTTGTCGATCACATGAGTGTGGCTTGAAGGAAGACCATCCCCCAGAAAAGGGGTCGCCCACGGCGACTGGAAGTTCCGGCGTAGCTGGTGTGAGAGCCCCACTCCGACAACTCGGTGTTGGGAGTTCCAGACTCTGTTCTTGCCGATTTCACTGGGGTGTGGTTGAAATAAGGTGATGGGACAGCAGTAGCCACGCAGTCACATTAACGTTCTGCCTCCGAACCGGCAGTCACCTCCACACACGCACTCTCCGGTGTCGCCTCGTGAAGGCGACGGATTTGGTCAATGTGGCGCTGCGCTGCTCTGTTGATAGCTCCACCTGGATCATTTTCGCACCCGCAGGGCTTAATACACGTCCAGGCCTGTATCTTTAGACGGCGCCGTAGTTTCAAACATAGTAGCTTCTGGTTCGCGAGATTGACCGGTTATCGGCGCCCGGTGACGAGTTGACATCCCTGAAAGGCAGGCATGTGTCCAGACGTGATGGTAGCTCTTAGCAGAAAACCATTTCCGACGGGACCTTTCAGCCTTCTGTGGAGTCTCCTGCAATTAAACAACAGGCGCATGAGGTTATCTTCCAGCATTCCATCTCACGATTTTCTCAATCCATCTTTAACAGTTCAAACTGCTTTTTTTCGCTGCTCTATTTAACCTGGAATGAAAACGCACCATAGGTAGGGGCACAAAATTGTTTCTTGCCCCAAACTCAGCGAAATGCTGGCTTGTGAATTTTGTTCCATTAGAGGACATGATCGTACGTGGTACGCCCAACCAATAACACATGCTCTTATACAGCCAATCATGCTAGTCGCATTCGCGTTCGATGGGAACTTCTTTGATCCACTTTGTGTGCGCGTCTATGACCATCAGTACAATCATTCAAGCTAACGGGACAACAAAGGCGATGCGAAAGTGCAAACACCTGTCAGCTGTTTTTGCCAGGCTACTGGTGGGGATGTCACAGGAGTGGGCATGTTTTCCACCACACATCTCCTATTGCGTGCCGACATCTCTTCAATAAATCTCCAATAACTGATCATAAACGGCCACCAAAACGAAGACTGGGCAATTGGTTTCATTGAAAAGTAGCCTTGGGGCGTTTCATGCATGAGCTGAAGAATTTTTTTCCGCGCTTCTCGCGCTTTCACCACCATATTACCACAGTACACAAAACCATGAACCAACGACGTATCCGCTTTTCGATAAAAAATGGAAGCAAGTCAGGTGACATTTCACCGGTGGTTCGAGGAGAACCGGGGAATATGTAGCGCGTTACAAGGGCTAAAAACGGGTCCTTCGCAATAAGCTTCTGCAAATTGTGGGTCATCGGTGTACCTGCTTCAAAAGTTTCCAACGCCAGGACGCACACAGGAGGTTCGCCATAGGTTATCTGAACCGTTGTCTGTGGTGAAGCCTGCTGAGCGCGTTCCCTGTCAGTAGTTTTTGCACCACTATGTACTGCAACTTGTACCTGTAGCCACCTGAGAACAGTGGCCATCGCTGAATGCGCTTAGCGGACATGGGCAGAGTCTGACGGTCAGGCCAGAGAAGTCACAGAAGTGCTGATGGTCGGTGACCAAGGTGAATTGTTTGCCTGAAAGATAGTCATGAAGACGGGAGACGCCAAAAATGAGTGTCAATTCTCCTCACTACAGCTGAGCGCAGTTTTGTCAGTTTTTGTTACCGTCCAGGAGCGGAACCCTATGCGCCTGTGCTCATTTTCTACCGAGTGAAACAGAACCACACCCGCCACATGAGAAAAGCGTGATATTCTAGCTTCATCTGCTTGCTAGGGTCCAAATGACCGGCAAGTTGCGCATTCGTCAGCATCTGCTTTGTTTTCTGAAACTCTGACTGCGGTAGTTTCAGCCACTGCCAACGGGCTCCCTTTCCTGTGAGACGACGTAATAGTCTGAGCGAACTTGACATGTTAGCTAGGAACTGTACGTCCAACCTAAGCATACCAACAAATGAGTGTAACTTTAGAGCATTACATGGGGGCGGGGTTTGCATGACGGCGTCTGCGTTATTTTCTACGCTGTGGTTTCTTTGGCGATCTCCACAATGTACAAGGTAAGTGAGGGAAGGCTGCCCAAATTTTTCAGTTGATTATCCCACGTCGAACACCATGCTTTATAAACCCTTCCAAAATGCTCTTCAGCTGCTCTCCATTGTCACTTTGGCCTTCAGAAACACGCACATCATCAAGGTATGCTCAGACGCCCGGTAACCCGCAATGTATCATCTATTTTCTCTTAAAAATGGCTGGTGCAGAAACTCCTATAAACGGAAGTCTTTTATACTGAAACAGCCCGTGGTGCGTGTAATGACACAGAGCTGGCGGATTCTTCAACATGAGAAAACGATTGTACGTATCTTTAAATCTAGGATGTTGAAGCATTCACCGTCATTTAGGCTTGCGAACATGTCTACAAAACGCAGGGGGTAATGATCCACCTCGCATGCTAGGTTAAGCGTGGTGTTGAAGTCACCGCATATCCTTACGACGTCATTATTTTTCAGGACTACATGCGATAGTTGTAATTCATTCCGCGTGTTGCACGGGTGATAATATTTCAAGTGACACTAGCCGATGAATTTCACGAGGCACGTTTTCGCGTAGGAGTAAGGAAGGGAGGGACCGGGACTCACAGAATAATGGTGTCGCTGTCTCCTGGGGTTCCAGGTTCGCTAGTGCTCTTTTAGTAGTCTAAGATCTGTTCAGAAAAGGTCCTTATACTCGTGTAGTAGCAGGTTCGCCATATCGTCGTCTGGTTTGGTTCTTAGTGTCGGGTACGGCGCACACATGTCTCCATTAGGAGCGCCCGTTTGCCCAGCAGAGCAAAGAGATCGCGGCCGCATAGACTCGGTCCTGCACAGTCAGGCACTATAATAGGTGGACAAGCTACCGACACCATTTATACCTCCCTGAAATTTCCAGTTCATCCGACACCAGCAGCTGCCCTGTTTACCAAGACAACCTTATTCGTGGTGGTTTCAGATGCGGCCAGTGTGCGTGGTGTCGATCGTATTTCGCCGTGATACCCGGCGCGGTGGCTCAGTGGCTAAGGAGTTGCGCTGCTGAGCACAAGGTCGCGGGTTCGATTCCCGGCCGCGGTGGCCGCTTTTCTGGTGGAGGCGAAAAGCAAAAACGCCCGTGTGTACGAGAATTAGGCCCACGTAAAAGATCCCCAGGTGGTCAAAATTAATCCGGAGCCCTCCACTACGGCGCGCCGCATCGCCTGCATTGCGTCGGCGCGTTAAACCCTACAATCAATCAATCATTTCGCCGTGATATGACACACACTGGGGATCCCGTGTCCACTTGCATGGGTAGTGCAATGTCCGCCCACCAATATGTGGGCGGTATTGGTGATTGCAATCAATTATTTATTCCCGATATCAACATAAAAATGTGCGCGCCGTCAATGACACTGCTTGCCCGGCTTTTAGGTGTACGTGTTTTGAGGTTCACTGTTTGCCTTCCAACCTTTACGTAAGCTGAGGCACTGCAACATTTCTCTGCCAAATTACCGCGTCGGCCACAGCAATACCTGCGTCCGTTTATCCAGCGGCATGCGTTATCCTCGTGCTACGCGCCTCTACATCTACGGCGCTCTTCCCACGTGCCTCGTGTACGCCTATCCCAAAATGGTGAGAGATGCTGTGTTTCTATTTTGAGCACCGTAGGCAGTTCGGCACTCGATTTGCTTGCATCGTTGTAAAAGGCTTCGGAAACAATGGCCATTGATTAAGCCTCCCCTAGGGCTAAATCATTCTTCGTCAGTAATTGCTTGCGCAGGTTAGTTGAGCGTACGCCTTCAACAATCTAACCCTCAACAATCAGTCGCGCGTATCACCGAAATTGCAACTGTCTGTTGTGCGCGCCATTTCTACCAGGAATACGGGCACCAAGTCCCCTTTGTGATTGCAGCGGGTGAAAATCTTTTATCGATCTGCTATGTCGTGTGGCTTGAAATAGTACTAGTCGTCAAGGCTGCCACCGCTTCCGTATAAAAGAGGGAATTCGGCGTTGGAGCCCTGCTAAAACTTGGGCAGTCAGCGCGGTGAGCGCTTCCATAAGCAGTGCTCGCTACCTTTTTTGGTTTGTAATGGGGTTGCCTGCAAAGTACGGTTTAGCGCGAATGAGGTGCGCTTTTGACTTATCTTATGTGTAGTCAAAACCCAAGAGCTGAAAGCAGGTCTCGGCAGTCGTCCGCGCTTTCAGTTACGCATGGCCTTCGTCTTTATTTATTACACTGTGGCCGCTTTCCCGACTCGTCGGCGCTGCAGTAACTCCATCACGCATGGCACCGCAGCATAGGCCGGATCAGGCAGAGAACAAAAACTTTTATTGCGACAAACGTGTATTTAACTCTCAGCGGCAACAGAGATGTACACATGTGGGGGAGCGGGAATTGCACCGAGGCGCACGTGGTCCAAAAGAAAAGGGTGCGTGCGCAGCTGGTTTCGCTGGCCGCCACAAAACACAATACGGCGCGGAGATTTCGGGAAATCTGTTAGGCACAGTGTGAATCTACTCCTTCATAGATGTTCAACGTCGTCATGGATGAGGCTTTAGAACTAGGCACGTGGAACAGAACCAAGCGGTCACTCACCTACCGACAGCTATTAAGTATTTTGGCCAATGAAATACCCAAAATATGGCAACATTTTGTAACCTCGCGTATGCCTGGTTCTCGATTTATTCGGGCTAAGCCTCATAATCTCTATACAACCAAATAGATGAGACAGGACACGCGTCTATTGCCTTCTAGTTACCCACTGCGGCACTCCTGTAAACTGCAGCACCCAAGACAAAACAGCTAAAGTGCAAGCCAAACGATTAAAAATCCGACTCTGGGCAGTACCAGAACTTGCCGGTTATTTAACAATTGTTCTTTCCTGAATGTATGGTACTTTGGATTGAAATGGTGAAACGTTTGATGACAGCAGCATTAGTACACGTCTTAAAAAATGTTGTAGTGGATCTCAACACTCATGCGCAAAGGTTTTGGGAAGAGCGATAATTCCCGAATTGTAATAGCCTTCCACTCAAACTACACCCACACGCAGCTGCATGCACAATACCGTTGTAATCAGGTAATGTAGTTGCGGCACCTTCTACGTTTTGGCATCTCCCATCTCAATTCTTACCCGAACATAAGGTTCTACAGTGAAATTCCTACGCGACCATACCGACCATACCCAAATAATCGCAATATTACTTTGTGACGACATGGTTATACTTCAAGCGGATACTCAAGGTTCCCTCCCACTCTTCATATTGTGCTGACAAACAACCTTTACGTTTTTGGACCAGCCTGATAGGTTCCCGAATGGAATATGGAAGTGTTGTTTATGGCTCAGCAAGTAAAATATCCCCCAAAATGCTGGACCCAGTGCTTCATCTGGGGTTTCGTCTGGCATGTGGCGCCTTCAGAACTAGCTCGGTCGAAAGCCTTTATGTGAAGTGTAATAAAAGGAATCTACAACGTCAGCAAGCCTACACAAATCTTCCTTATGCTTTAAAATTTCATCCGTGCATCACCATCCTTTTCAAACAGTTTTTTAGGATGCATCTAAGACTGAACTCCTCCTGCTAAATAGACTAATGTTCTCTGCACCCTTCTCTTACAGAGTTAGAGAGGAAGCGCCAGAGCTTGCCGTCAAGGGAATTCTGTCTGTGTATGTCCAGAAACTTGAACTGGTCCTTTGCTGGGTCCCTGGATACTGCGGTATAGCCGAGAACAAAGCCGCGGATCGAAAGGCTGCTGCTGCTACACTATTGAATGCAGTAGACACAACCGCAATACCCTACACCGACGCGAAGCCACACATCAGACAACCATTTCGCGAAACATGGCACACACGCTGGAGTGAACAAACAGACAGCAATTTACACGTATTACAGCCCCACTTGGGAACATACACCACCGACACGCACAATAGATACATAGAAGTTACCTTGGATAGATTACAGATAGGGCACACACACGCAACGCACTCGCACCTGGTTACTGGATCTCCAAGACCTATGTGCATCAGGTGTGGAAACACCCGGCCCGTGAACCTCATCCTGATATAATGCAAGGGGCTAGAAGCGACACGACACACACACTTCGCACAACTATACAGACATCACATTCCACTACACCCATCTTACTTTTTAGGGGACGACCCCCTAATTACTCGTAAGCGTACTTTTAGGTTTAGTAGCGATGCCCAGCTTTTACACCTTCTCACTTACCGTGCATGCTGACACCCTAGCCCTTTACACCAGTCATCTACATCGTCTTTTATGTCATTTCACACATATTTTAGTTAAACGTTTTACGTTTACTTTCACTTCGTCCTTATTAAAACTTTTCATTGGCGCTCTTTGACCTTAGTCGGCCTTGCGCCATCAAAATCCTAACCATCATCACCTGTTTGGCGTCCGCATAGGAATCACTGAATCCTTCTCATCATTGTCTGCGCTGAAAAAATATTTCATGTGAAAGTGCAGTATAATTATGGCCGGACATTAAGCGGTGCCGGTTCACGTGGGTACAACATCGGAATATAGGTGCTGCACCGCAAAAGTATTCAGTGCTTAAGAAAATCCTTACCCGCCGCGGTGGCTCAGTGGCTGAGGTGTTGCGCTGCTCTGCACGAGGACGGGGGTTTTGATTCCCGGTCGTGGCGGCCACTTTTCTGATGGAGGCGAAAAGCAAAAGCGTCCGTGAGTTTGAGATTTCGGCGCACTCAAAAGGTCTCCAGTTCAAAATTAAAATGAAGCCTTTCACTAAGGCGCGCCTCAACGTCTGTGAAGCGTTGGTGCGCTAAACCTCTTAATCAATCAAGAAAACCCTTGGATGAGAAAGAATAAAACACTTGTCATGCCCACTAGAAAGTGTTCACTGGTGAGGTTCACTAAGCTGTGAAAAGGCCAACCGTCATTTTTTATTTTTTTGGTAAACTAAAAAAAATATGTATTTTACATAGGCTACCGACGTTCGCATTACTCCTGAGAAATTTTGTCCCGTGCGTGCGTGTTCCTCTGAAAATCTTGATACACAGTAGCCTCCCTTCACCATTGCCACGTACCTCCCTCTCTTCTATTCCTTTGCAACTGTCACATTCTTTTCCTCCGCTTTAGCTTCTGCTATTTTGAATGCAATAAACGTATCTTAAATTCTCCTTTCCCGCGTTGACTCTACTCTCACGTCATCTGTTGGATCAACCTGCTTTCCTACCTCCATTCTTCTTAGCCAGTTTAAACTCAGTTTAAAGGTTAAAGCCCTTCATCACGCACTCAAGCACGTTTCAGGTGAAGTGCAAACAATTGTGAATCACGAAAAATAACATCGCAATTACGCGATCGTGCTCAAGGAAGGGAAGAAGCAATGACGGAGGGCGATTGAAGCAGGGTGCCGAGAAAGCACGATGAAATGCTGCGCACTGGAAGGTAGGAAGCTCCTGGGAGCGACATTGATATGTAAAAGCGAAGACGCGGTCGAACAGGAGCCTCCTGGCGATGGCAAGAGAGGGGACCGAGCTGATGAGGGTGCTGTCAAGGGAGCTGGTCAACTGTACAACTGAGCGAGCGGGACTTGATATTTGGTTCAAATACCGCAAAGAAGAAACAAAGCGAATTAGACAACACCTAATCTGAAATCGCCCATTTCCGCTTCTTTATCATGTTTTGTCGAATTGGGGTTTGAACCACGGGCTGGTAAGCCGGGAACGGGCTTGGCTGCAATGTCGAAATCAAAGTTCGAGAGCGGATGAAAAGAAGCTTGAACAGAGCTTTCGACTTCACTTTCTTCAAATGTTCTAAGCGTTCCCCGTCATATTTGATTTGGGATCAGAATGTCTTTCCAAATGGTGGTTCTGAAATTTACTCGGGACAATTTAGTCGGTTGACCGCGGCTTCGCCGTCAAAAGACTGGCGGTTCTTGTAAACAACATATTTACTGATACAATGTATTAGCGCCTCTTTCTTTTCTATCCTTGCTTCGTCTTTTGATAGGAATTACTTCCAAATGGTTTTCCTACACAGTGCTAGAATGTCTTTATTGGATTTCGTTACTCCGCTTTGTTTGCGCTAAAGTATTCAACAGGCAGGCTGCGGACACACACCGCAACTTACCTGCCGCAACGGCTCAGTGGCTTTGCAGATGTGCTAATGAGTCCGAGGGACGTACGTTTGCTCATGGCAGCGGTAACTGCTTCCTGATAGAGTATAAAAAAATTTCCGTATGCCCAGAACAGAGCGTGGTTTACCTTTTCCACGTGGCCGCAATTACTCCGGAGCAGTCCACCATGGCGAGCCTGATAGTTCAGGTGCAGCTCCAGCGCGTTACCTCACAATAAATCAATAAATGCCCAAACGTTTTTCCTGGGAAATATACTTCTGTACCTCTAGGTTGCTTTTATTTCAACAGCGTGACGTCACATTGGCGTGTCAGGTGCGCAGCACTATTAAATCTTTATCCAAGGGCTTCTACTCATCAAACATAGCAAGTTTGCAACGCACTAGGATGCTGATACAGAATCCAGGGTCAAACTCTTCTCGAAACTGCAACGCATTCTTATTTACTGTTTTCACACGCCACTACTTCGTGGACAGGACAGCTACTATTAGTACAAGGAAGGTTTTATTCACAATGTCGCACTGATGGCTTTCGCTTTAAAAATATTGCTGGTTCTCTTCTTGAACGCTTTTATTTAGGGTAAAACATGCCAGAGGATTTAATTTCGCTGAATAGTGCTGGACACGTATAGGACAAGAGATATCTGTTTCTTGCAGTGGAGAAAACACCGACAGAAACAAGTTTTGGAGTTTCGGTAACTGGTTGCATCTAGTGAAAACCAGACACACAAACGCATACAGACGGACCAAATTATCGCGTTAGGGTGGGTTATAGTGTGCGGGCTATCGTCTTTGAGGAAGGGCATAAGCGACGTCGTAAACGAGGGTTTCCAGCAACAGGAACGTCGTAAATTAAACAGGAGCTTGGGTGAGTCCCCGCTTAACGCTCCAATAAAACTGTCGCGCTCTTTTGTTTGCTCTATGCGTGCAGGAATGGTCAAAGTCAAGAGAACATGCCGTTCTGTATCGGGTCGCTGCCTGCAGTGTGGACACTAGTTCGCAGGGGAAGCATTGAACACACGAATGAGTTCGTAAGGTACACATAGCCTAAAGAGACCTTTACAGCTCTGCTCTGTAGTGATCTGCGCTCAGCCGTTGGCCGTATATTTAATTTAAGTTGATTTAATTTATTCTTGCTCAAAAAAAGCCAACAGGTTCACGCAAATGGATCCGAGAAAAAAAGCCGTAGAACAGCGTTACTAACCCCACACCGCCGGTGCGACAGGCGGCCACGGGCAGTGGTCAATATTAACAAAAAAAAACACAAACAAAAAACGCAAGGTTTAATAAACATATGCAGTTAAACAATAAACAGCACTGAAACCCACAGTAAACAGGGTTTGGTAAAAAAAGGAACCTACAAATACTGTATAGCGAGAAAGAGGACAATATTCGTTCCTTTAATTAGTATGATGAGTTCGGTAGAGAGAGGCTGCGTACAATATCGAAAGAAATAGTAGAATTTTTTTAAAAATAATTAGTAAGGACGGCAATCTTTACCTCAACATTTGTTCCCCATGATTATTTCTGCATTTTTGTTATTTTCCAGTTTTCAGGATGGCGGGTAGAATGTATGGAAGAGAACTTTTCGGAGCCAGCTAGTTTAATTAGTGAGCCGCTATTTGCTGCTGCTTGTGTATAACATCGGCAAATTTTGTAACCAGTAATTGGAATCCATGCGAATAGATTTGTGCTTTTATAAAGTTCTCGTGTAGGAGAAAGATACGGAACCCTGCTGACTAGGCGAATAGTTGGTTTTGTAAAATAGTCAGTTTTACTATATTTTTCCGAGTTCAGGTAGCCCAGACCTTGACGCCGTAGTTAAGCATAGGCCCAAAAACACAGTTGTGAAGTAGATGGTTAACTGAGGTTGGGAAAAAATAATTATGACGGCACATAAGGCCAGTGGTCTCGGATAATTTCGGGATTAAGTAGTTAGCCTGTTTATTCCATGACAGTTTCTTCAAAACATACAAGTAGTGTTTTGAAACAATAAACAAATCCGACTGGAGTATGAATAATCCCAATAGATGCAACTGCGCTGATTTGACCACATGGATGAAAATTAACTTCTGTGGTTTCGCTAGTATTTAAATTTAAATATTTGCTTGATGCCCAACTGCTAATACATGCGAGTCTTATTTGCGCCATTTCCCAAATCAATAGCTGAGCTAACTGAGAAACATAAATTTGTGCCTTCCGCATGTAGTTTGCATTTAACCGTTTCATCAATACTAACAATAGCGTTGATGTACAAAATAAAAAGAATGGGAGCGAGAAGGCCCCCCTGTGGCACCGCATACCTAACTGGTTTTGTTCTTGAAATGTATTCTCCAATATCAACCAGTTGTGATCGATGGCATACATAAGATCACCTTAAAGAATGAACTTTCCCGCGAAATCCATATAACTGTAGCTTATGGAAGAAAATATTGTGATTTACGAAATCAAATGCTTTCGTGAAATCAAGGATTATACTTGGAACATTATTGCTTTCAAAATATTCCAGTATAAACTGTTTTTGATTGAAGAAGTACGAACTCTGTTTATTTTTCCCAAATCCATATTAAGGGGGAGAAATGATGTTATAGCGAGCAGAAAAGGATGATCAGCACTTCATAAAAACTTTATCTTGCGGCTTGAAAAAACTCGGCGAAATAAAAACAGGCCGGAATTTTGAGAAAATTTTAAGATCGCCCGTTTTATATTAGGCCCATAACTTTAGCAGATAAATTGCTCGTGATAACTCCTGTAGAGAAACATACGTTATAAAGGTGTGTTAGAGATTTCCCTAATATATCAATGACAAACTTTACGGTCTTTATCTGGAAACTGTTCACTTAGGTGAAATAACTATTGCGTAGAGGCATGACCGCAGTGGCGACTTCATTCTCAGCAATGGTATAAAGAAAAATAGCATTGGCCATAGAGCAATTTTGGTATAATAAACTTTCAGTATCAATTGAAGCGGTTGGAAGGGAAAGAAAAAGTCAATAAAAGCATTGAATAAAGCATCTCTTTTCTAATGTATCACCATTATTAATAAGTTTTTTGGCAGGCAACACCATATTTCCAAGCATTTAATTTCATTTTTTTCAAACAGCTTGACGGCCTCTGTTACCAGAACTACGAAGATTAAAATTGTAGCGGTTTTTCGCAGCGCGGAACTCTTTAGTGACGTAATTGCGGATAGTTTTAAAAGCTGTAAAGATGTCAGTATTCATAATTTACTGAATTTTATATAGTGTATTGCGAGTTTTCATCGGCCTAATCATGTCCTGCGTTATCCAAGGTTTACGGGCCCTTTTTGGTGGCGTATACATTTTGTATCGAAAACTAGCAATATAGGCATGGGTCAATATTACCAGAAAGCGTGTTAGATGCCTAGTGCAAATTTAAAGCGCAACAAGTTTAGACACAAGACGAATACACAAAGACACGCGCTACTTTCAGCTGGAAATTTTATTTACGAAACAACATATATATACGAAAAGGTGAAAAAAAAAAAAAACTGTGCTTGTGCGCATCGTCCTAAACTAGAGTATGTGCGCACTGTACAGGCGCGCACACGCTCCTCATGCCATGGGCGTACCCAGGAAGGCCAGCTCTTTTTCTGGTAACGATACGGAGGTCGGGCTCACACAATCTTTGGCACCACGATGTATCTCAGCCGCCTCCACAATCTCCCGTGTGCGCTGATCGGGCATCGCGAAAGACAACTGTACATTCATCAAATCGAGGCGAACACTTGCAGTTCTGGCAATGACTGGCGAGGTTCCCGTCGTGACTTTTCCACTCGATTGGCAGGCTCACAGAGGCGTTGATTAAGGCACCGTCCTGTTTGTCCAATGTAGGCCCTATGGCAAGACAATGGGAGCTTATACACCACTCCCGCAGTGCAATCAACGTACTGATTTTGGTGCTTCACCCCGCACTTTACCTTTTCTTTCGGAACCGGGCACGTAACAGTGAAATATCAGCCCCAAAATCATGAGAAAGCATCTGCAAAAGAATTCACATTGCGACGACATTGCTAGAGGATTCATCATACAATATCAAAATTATACTGCCGTACAAAGACTTGCGTGATCACAAGCGCCTTGTATACTCGGGAGTTTTCGGTAACTTTCAATAATACCAATCGTCGCTGACCCAAATTTAGAAATAAGATATGATTGCCGAACCTCAAGTTAGTGGTTGTTTTTAAAAGCGGATTCTAAAATTTGTTTCTTTAAGATGTTCAAACGCATGACCGGGACCGTACACATGTCTTGACAGCAGTGTTGTACGGAACGGCGTTACAAGGAACGGCGTTCCTGGAACTAGTTCCTTTTTGGAGGAACGGAGGAACGCCACCGTTCCATTAAGGGTCGGTGGAACTGTAACGGTAACTCGTTACGTTTTTGAAGGAACGGCAGGAACGGCGCTCCTGCCGTTACATCGCTAGGATTTGGCTGTTTTGAAGGCTCGAGTACAAAAATCCCCAAAGCGCTACTGCGTTTCTCTTTGTATAAGATGGTCAGTTTGCCCGCCCTTCAGCCGTACGTGCTTACTCGAAGGTCAAAGGCAGAAGAATAACCAGGCAGCAGGCCGCAGCTTGTGCTTGCTTTCATGCTGGTTGCTTACGCGGCGCTCGACGGGGGATTAGCGTAGCCGCGAGAATGCTTTTCACCCTTCATCATTTGTCTGGGGAGGCCAGAAAGTGCGTCTGGCCGATAGAATTGTTCCCTGGCGGGGAAAGAATATAGTTTTAGCAGTCCGTCCGTTCTGTCGTATGCGTTGTTACTGGGTTGACCGGGACCCGGCTGGGCACTTGGGCATTCATCACTAGTTCCGCGGCCCTGCCTTCTCCATGTCCGTTCCTCCGCACCCTTTCTATTCGCCCTTCCACGTGCTCAGGAGCAGACCGGTTCCGGCGACCCGGTAACAACGTAGTCAACGAAACGGACGGACTGCTAAACGCGATCCGGACTTTTTCATGTCGGACATTTCGGTCCAGGACGTTTCGGTGTGGAAATTTCTGTGCACAGACATTTTGGTGCACGACGTCTTGGCCCAGACATTTTGAGTGAGGGGATGTCCCAGGCATTCTTTGAACATTTTAGCTTAATATTGTAATTTCGTGACTTAATATGATTTTACGTTCGAGATTTGTGCTTGCGCTGCCGTTCGTGGAAACGAACGGCGGTGTTTCGTTTCCTGGCGGAGCATTGCCACCCTGGCGGAGCATTGCCACGTGAAACCCAATTTCTGTAGCAGATGGTAAAAATTAACGTTGTTAATCTGAATCCGTTCAAGCATTTTTTATTATTTTCACATTCATGTGAACAACCCTAATTCTTTAGGTGTTACCAAAGCGCTTTCCTTTCACTTCAACCAACGGTGCAAGACGCTGCTTCTTTTAGTCTATTCCTACCCCCTTCCCCAGCCAAACTTCCGCGAAAAAACAACAACAGAAAAACGAGGTCGATTAGGCGCGTGGGCATTTAGTTTTAATTATTCTCTCAATCAATCTCGCCTTCGTTGCATTCGGTGTCAGTTCCACTTAAAACTAAAAAAGCAACGGTGGCAATTACGGTGGCGTTACTTAGGGGAGGGGAAAGCTGAGCCCCGCCGGCATACATCCCCCTAAGTAGAGAGAGAGGGGTGTCACTTGTGCTTCACCATTGCGTCCACTGGACTTCGAAAACTTGAAGACGACTGTTGCCGCTCTCGTCACACTAGCCTATTCATTTTTTTTTTGCTCCCTATGATGGAAGGAAGCGATGTATACCTGGGGTGTCCATGATATGCGGGACTTGATGAGTTAATTCCCAAGGGGGCGCCTTAAGGCGCAGAAAGAGCGATTCCTGGAGTGGGGGCGGGGCGCCGTCGATATGACCGCGACGCGCGGAAGCGGGTAGCCGCGAAACGATAGTGGCCATTGTGTTCTCAGTGGCTTTTTGGGTGGCTTTTTGTGTTACATTATAGAGGTTTCGTGCGCTCATGGTGAATGTAAAGCTTTTTCTCTGTTTTAAACGCGAAGTGTGCTATGTCATTTTTCTGAATGTACCACCCAATTTCTGCAAAAGCCTCCACTAAGAGGCTAGCAGTATGTTCTAAATAAAAAATAAAAAAATCACTGCGGTGACGCTTCGCAGACCGTGAACTCCACCACGCCAGTAGGATTTTCAGGGGAAACCGAAAATGATATGGCTGAAAAAGAAATCTGGTCGAGATTCGAGCGTACAGGTGGGAGGAGGGAGGTAGTGGGAGCGCTAGAACAAAGAATTAAAATGTGGTAAATGTAGGCTTGTAAACATTAAACGAAGGTTGGTTGTCCCGAAAACAATGGGTGGAATTTGTATGCACAACCGGTACGCTCTTAACCAGCATTTAGGACATTAGAACCTGCGGCTGTTATCCAAAAGGCCCGTTTTTCCTCCCCGACAATATCCTAGACCAGTGTTCGCGAATTCATTTCAGCAAGGCAGCCCAGCCTACGTAATACTCTTTATAAGGTTTTCTTCAATTCTGGGGGGCTAGCTAATGTTGTTTCTTTTGGATATTGAGTGGGCATGTAATTCATGTAATTTGAGGGTGTCAATTAAAAAAAATACAAGAGAGGCGGTAGACCATCGTAAACACGGTTAATTGTCTTAGCTCAAAAAGAACGAATATAAAGTAACAACCTGTCATAAATGAAAAAAAAAACGTGAGCTAAAGAATTCAATCGGCTGCATAACATGTGTCCCTAGGAAGAGGTATTAAACAAAAATATATAAATGTAGAATTTTCTAAAAATACCGGGCAAACATAGAACGGAATGGCATCAATCAAAAAAATAAATTCCACTGCTCCAGATTGTTGTCCATAATCCACGTTAGGGGAAATAAAAATATAATGGCTTTCGCAAACAGGCAAGCACCGGATTATTTGGTCACCGAAAAGTCCGTACACCGATATGTCCGTACACCGATATGTCCGCACCAAAATATCCTGCACCGAAACGTCCTCGAGCCGTCTGGAGTTCGTCCGGTGCTCCCTGAAAAAATTCGCCTAGGAGCGTTTCTTTTGATTATCTTTATCTCCAGATAATCTGCAGCCGGTGGTGTCAATTTTCGTATAATATACGTAGTTCGATGTGATTTTTAAATGCCTAACTTGATTTCTACCCAGGATTATCCGACACTATATTTTAATTTAAAAACCTAATTTTAACGTAATGTAACGACACGTTCCAATCTTCGAAGTGGAACTGGAACGAGTTCCTTTCGCAATAAAGGAACCTGTAAAGGGAACTCGTTTCAAAATTGGCAAGGAACGAGGAACGGGCTTTCGTTCCTATTTTGGAGGAACGTGTACAACACTGCTTGACAGCTTCAAATAAAGGCAACTGTTTGCATGAGAGCGGTCATTATTTAACCGTATTCGAAAGGGCGTTTCAGTTTGGCCTATATATTTTTGACCACAAACAGTGCACTCTAGAAGGTATACGCAATTAGCGGAGTCACCGTTAAAGTTACCTTTTATATTTACGTAATACTGTAAATCCGTGCTTGTCGCACGCTGTGTAGTGGTCATGTGTGGGCATAGTCTACATCGAGGTTTATTACAGGGCATGGAACGGGTCGTTTCCGGTCGGCTGAAACGAATGTTAGTAAGAAAGCTGCCTAAATTTTTGTTACGCCGGTAGACAACGCGTGGTGGTTCGGGGAATAGGGTTTTGAAGCGTTCACTTTGAATTAGGATATTGAGATGTTTTCTTAGTACGGTTGACACTCTTGGAGCGGAGGATGAGTGGGTTAAAACTAAATTTGTTTGCAGCTTAACTTTCGGCACTTTTTTTAAAGATTTTGTTACTGTCTATTTGGTTGGCTTGCGCAATAGCATTGTCGATAACTTGTTCCGGGTATTTCATCTTTAAGAGGGCGGTCTTAAGTTCTCCACAGTTTGAGTCAAAGTCGGCTTGGTTGGTGTAATTCTCTTAAAATGGTGAGCTTAAGTCTAAGGTATTGCTGTCTTGCCGTGTCTGACATGGCTACTTGGGGAGTGCAAATACTGCCGTGTGTCTTTCGGTTTTCGTTATAATTTAGTTTAAGCCGACCTTTGGAAGTGCTAACGATACGTCCACAAAGCTTACACTATGTTCCGAGTAGGAATGTGGAAGGGAAATACTAGGATAGCCTAGGTTAAATCCCTCAAGGAAGGTCAGGAGCTCCGTGTCACTGGGCTGCCAGATCATAAATATGCCGTCCATATACCTTTTACACACAGTAGCTTTAAATTTTGAGTATCAGCAAAGTATAATTTGAGGTGAGCCATAAAGATAATGGCGTAGTTGGGTCCGATTCGAGTTCCCATTGACGTTCCGCTGAATTGCGCAGAATGGACCCCGTAAAACTCAAACATGTTAAGTTCAAAAATAAGCATAGGGAAAGACTTGCGAGTGGAAGAATCGATAGGTTTATTGCGCGACGACAGCTCATACGCAAGAGATATAGCAGTTAGGCCATCTTCATGGGGGATGTTAGTGTACAGTGACGAAAACATATACAGTGACTAGGAGGCATTTATCGGGAATTTAAATTTTACAGCTGTCTGAGAGAAAATTATTGGTATCCTTAATGACGTAGAGAAATCTCGGTGGAATGTCGCAAATGAGATTATCCACATAGCGCGAGAGGTTTTCGGTAACAGGGCCAATGCCAGAAGCAATGGTTAGCTCTAGGTTGTTCACCTTGTGAATCTTAGGTATAAGGTAGAATTTGCCGGCTACTGGGCTCAAAGGTATTAAGGAACGAGCCGTGGTTTCATTGATTGTTTTATTTTTAACAACCTAAGCCAGTTTATATTGGACGATCTGTTAAAGTCGTGAGTGGGATGATTGGGTAGTGCTTTCTAGAACGTCAATACTAGTAGTTGCTTATTGGCCTCGTTAACATAAATGGTTTGGTGAAGGAATACAATGGCGCGTTCCTTATCGGCAGGTATAATAACTATGTCGGGAGAGCTTGCGTGTTCCTCTAGAGCTTGCTTTTCGTTGGTAGTCATGTTATGGTGGAAAGAAATTTGTGTTTGGTATGAGTTTCGGCCATCGCATTGGACAGCTTTGATGTACATTTTGAGGGAACTATCACGCTCTGTAGGAGCGGTCCTGTGCTTTTAGCTAAGGAGGGTGCTGCGGGCTTCTTCCACCGCAGTGTTATCGTATACGTATTCTCGTAAGTTCATGTTTTTGGCGAACAGTTCGCCAGAAGGAGGCCGCGTTCTCCCAACCACATAGAAACAATTATCTCTTTGTGATCTATAAATCCTACCAACTTCTTGTTCGGTTGTTAGCTCACTGTTTTATGCTCTTTTGCGCACCGTATATATTCTTTCCTTCCACGGTGGCCCCGCCCAAAGCACAGTCTTCGTTCATGCTTGTGTGGATACTTCCGAACCAGTCTCCCCACCCACTTAATGCCTAATTGTATACTTTTTCCTTTATTGGAAACCGTGATATTCCAGTCTGCCCAACTGTATGAACTTGGAGCCCACACCACGTGCGTTGTTCCGTCGTCGTGCAAACTTGAGAGCTGCCTTACTATTTCAACCCTCTCTCTCTCTCTGTCTCTTTCTTTCTCTCTCTCTCGCATTTTTGTTGTGTTTGTACCACGGGCATAGCCCGACTGCATGCATACTCTCCGTTTCCGAAACATCTTCCTCTTCTTCTCACAGTTCTCCGCAAAGCTATATAAGAAATGTGTTCCAAATGTTTGTGACAGCAAAATCGTGTAAATGTGCTCTGATAAAGGCAAGTCCCATTGCAGCTACGTGAGTAAACCTTCTTTCTCATTGTTTGTGCATAGTATCCAATTATATATATATATATATATATATATATAGTCTTTGGCCAGCTTCCCGAGAAATTGCACGGGGCATAACTGCATATCAATGTGGCCAGTCACTCCCTATCTGGGCATAAGCTCCGGTGGAAAGACGCTGATCGATTACCAGCGACATAAGAGAAGGTAGACGAAGTCTGAGCTCCCGCTGGGCTGGGTTAGCGGCATAAACCAGCCTCTGTCCTGGTGAATACGGTGTCTTTCGTAAATACACCTTCTTCCTGACAAGCTATCTCTGCGTTGTCACGTGGCATCTTTAGTAGAGGTGCTGGATTTCCTGTTTCCTGTACCTCTTGCCAGCGAGGCTTCATACCAACACGGAACTTCTGAGTGGGCGCAACGCTCGCGGCCACGCGATGTCCTACCAATAAGCCCGGATCCTCTTCACCGTTCATCGTAGTGTCCCACCCTCGGGACCCCTGTGACTTTACTGGGAAGGACGACACTGATGTAGAAGATTGGCTCCGCAGGTTCGAACGTGTGATTGCTCACAACAGATGCAACAGATGGGATGATACGCTTAAGCTCACCAACGCTGCTTTTGTCTCAAACAAACGGCTGAGAAATGGTTTTGAAACGAATGAATCATGACTAATAAGTTGGGATGATTTCTAAGCAGAGCTTCGAAAGGTGTTCTGTAAGCCCATTGGGCACCAGCTTGCAGGACACATGAGCTCTCAGCACGTTTTCAAACATCTACCGAATGTTTTGTCACCTACATTCACGACGTTTTGGCCGTATGCTTCAAAGTTACCCGAGGAATGTCAGAAACGAACAAGGTTGGATATATCTTTAGGAAATCACCGACGACGCATTTGAACTGCTCATTTGTAAGGCTTTGGCCACCGTTGATTTCATCATCAAGGAGTATCCGTGATTTGAGAAGGCCAAGGGACGCCGTATAGCATCAACATTTGCCGGGCTCCCCCTCCCTGCTGCGACGTCTTCCTGCGATGACCTCCATCTACCCGATGTTGTTCCACGCAAGCCGGACTCGGTCAACCCCGTCTGCGGATATCACCGGAATCGTGCGTCGCGAAATCAGAGGTATGGTCGCGACCCCCACACTGCCATATGCAGATCATCGCTGCCAACCTCCCTACGATCGCTGCAATACAGGCCGTCGTTTGCTATGCAATGGCAATCATAGGCCTTCATCAAGTCTAAAGTATCGAGCGTCCCCATCCTCCTTTTACCCAACAGTTTTGGCCGACCACGCACACTATGCCCCCAAGCGCCTTTTGGTAACCGCCACTGCAATCCTGCTGAAGGTCGAACCCCAGATGACCGACCGATTTGCTTTAACTTCTCCCGTATTGGCCACATCGCTCGTTACTGTAGGAACCGCTGGTCTCAACCCCTTCCCGATGCGTCCCCTCATTAAGGCTCTCGGTCTTTCTCCTACGGCTACACTCGCGATGCGCAGCGCCGTACTCCCCCAAGCTCGGATATCCACTTGAATGCAGACGCTGTGCACACCCGGTTCAACCGCTCACCCTGGCCCCAACATCGCCAGTCCCGATCGCCGCAACCTCGCCGCTCGTCCCCGATACCCGACCGCGCCACCCGATACTCCTCAGAAAACTAGGCAGTGCAGCTCCCAGAGATGATGCTGCATTTCCTACGCGGCCCGAAAATCCTCTACCTCCTCTTTCTGGAAAGCACAACATATTACCCCTTCATGTCGATGGTGTCGATAGAAGTCCGCAGTTTCCGTCATGAGTACATCCCTTCGCTGCCACCTACGGAAAGTTCACAGGCCTGCCCCGTCCCGTCTTCTGAGGGTTGCCGATGGTGGGATGACCTTTGTAGCCTAGATGTGCACTGCGCGTGTTGGACTGGCCGGCCACGAAATACCTGTTATGTTTTCTGTCCTGGACACTTGCTGTCGTGACGGTATTATCGACCTGGACTTTCTCGCGCACCACGCTGCCTTAACCGATTGTGCCTCGCGTGTTCTTCGGCTCGAGCTACTGAGCTTGGTTGCTACTTGTGTCGAACCTCGGCCCCGGCTTCGTTCCACTGAGCACATTCGCCTGGCCCCAAAGGCAGTGACCAACCTTCCGCTGACCTCGTCTCCGCCCGTGCCGGATGCTGATTACATCGTTTTACCGGTTAAAGACGTGTAGCTCGACCGCCACGTAGCTCTCCCGTTTTCGTTCGTTGCGGTTGCCCAGAATTGGATCACACTGCCACGTCTAAATTTTGGACTTTCGACACAGATCCTTCCGCAAGAAATAGCGCTTGCCCTGCTTTCCTCATTTGGATAACTGTGAGATTTCTGCCATGGTACTTGAACCAGCCCAAGTTTACAAAGCAAACTACCACATCCTCACAAAATCAGAGGAGTTTCTGGCAATGATTTCCCCGGACCTTCTAGCGCACCAAGCTAACAAGCTCCACTGTCTTCTTGCCACCCATCGCGACATTTTTTTATCTTTGACAGCTGGCCCTTCGGTCATACGTCCGTTGTGAGGCATCACATAAACACCGAGGATGCCAGTCCTATACGCCTGACGTCCATATCGAGTGTCTCAGACCGAGCGAGGTGTCATTCAGCGAGAAGTCGACGAAATGCGCCGAAGGGATGTATTGACCCCTCCTCGAGCCCATGGGCATCATCGATTTGTTTTGGTGAAAAAGAAAGATGGCTCACAGCGCTTTTGTGTTGACTACAGACACTTGAACAAACTTATTAAGAAAGATGTACACCCGCTCCCTCGAATTGATGACGCCCTCGACTGCCTACATGGTGCCTTCTACTTTTCATCATTAGGGTAACAGAGTGGATCCCTAGAGATGGCAAGCGTTGCAAGGGGAGGCAGAACGTTAGATGGGCAGATGAGATCAAGAAACGTACGGGGATAAATTGGCTCACAGTTGACACAGGACCGGGGTAATTGGACAATAATGGGAGAGGCCTTTGCCCTGCAGTGGGCATAGGTACGCTGCGGAAGATGATGATGATGACTTTTCATCCATCGATTTGCGGTCCGGATACTCGCAAATAGCTGCTGACGAAAAAGATTAAGAAAAAAACCGCTTTCGTAACGCCTGACGGTTTGTACCATTTCAAATTCATGCCATATGAACTGTGTAACGCGCCTGCCACATTTGAAAGCATGATGGACTCCCTTCTTCGCAAATTCAAGTGAAAAACTTGTCCTTGTTACCTCGACGACGTCGTTTTGAATTCACCCACATTTGAGACTCACCTGCAACGTCTCGGGGACATTCTGGGCGTTTTTCTCAAAGCCGGTCTGCAACTGAACACCAAAAAAGGCCATTTCGGATTCCGCCAATCAACATTCTCGGTCACCTAGTGGACTCCACGGTTGTTCAACATGATCCAGAGAAGATACGTGCTGTCATAGACTTCCCCATTCCGCGTTCAGTGCACAACGTGCGCAGCTTGATAGGGTTGTGTTCGTACTTCCGCTGTTTTGTCAAGGATTTCGCTGCCATCGCTCGCAGCCTCACTGATCTTCCTAAGAAAGATGCAGTGTTTTCTTGGGGCAGTGTTTTCTTGGGGCCAGCGTCTGCTTTTTCCGCTCTCATCGGCCACCTATCAAACCTGCCAGTCCCGGCTCACTTTGACAGATCTGCTCCAACGGGAATCCGCAGCACCATGTCTTATGCTGGCTTTTTTTCTCTGAAAGAACCCACTGGCCGGCTTGCTCTCTTGACTCTATACCTCCAAGCCCATAATTATTCGGTTGTCTACGAGTACGGTAAACTGCACAGAGATGCCGACTGTTTATTTTTTCATCCGGTCGAAGCGCCTCCCACAGATGAACCCGACACGGAATATTTGTGTCTTTTCGTTGTCGGACTTCAAAGACATTGTTGCCCACCAGCGCCGTGGTCGACGTTTTGGCCTATTATCGACCATCTCCACTGAAAGCCAGTGGACCCTAAATTGAACACGTTCGTGCTGCGGGATGGCATCATATACCACCGCAACTTCCGGGCTAATGAACCTGACCAGCTTCTGGCGGTATCCGAGCAACTTCGCCAGGATAACCTTCGCCAGCTTCACGACGTGCGGATAACTGGCCACCCTGGCGCCGCTCGCACTTACGACCGCGTCCGCCGGCGATTTTACTTGTCATGGATCTACCGGACTGTGCGTCGCTATGTAGCGGCATGCGAACTTTGCCAACGTCGAAAAAACACCCCCATTACCACCCGCCGGCCAGTTGCAATCTTTCGGAAATTTCCACCGAACCCATTTATTGTGTTGGTTTAGACCTTTTAGGCCCCTTTCCGTTGTCCTCCTCCGGGAATCATTGGATTGCGGTAGCCAAAGGCTATGCTACCCGCTACGCTATCACCAGTGCACTCCCCACGAGTTGTGCCACAGATTTCGCCGATTTCCTCCTGGAGGACGTCATCCTGCGTTATGGTGCTCCGCGACGGAGTCTCTCGGACCGTGGCCGGTACTTTTTGTCACAGGTTGTCGAGGACCTTCTTCGCTCTTGGGAAACAAAGCACAAACTGATGACGGCTTACCATCCTCAAACTGAGGATGGTAAGGATGGCCTTACTGAGGATGGCCGTACTGAGCGGCTCAACAAAACGCTCACTGACATGCTTGGAATGTACGTTTCCACAGACCATCGAGATTGGGACGTAACACTAACTTATGTCACATTTGCATATAATTCCTCCCGGCATGACACTGCTGGATTTTCTCCTTTCTTCCGTCTTTTTGGCCTTGAGCCTACTTTACCGTTCGACACCACCCCAATGACTTCAAGTGAGCCGACCACTGCATATGCTCGTAACGTCATCGCCCACGCTGAACTGGCGCGCCAAGTTGCCCGAGAACGACTATTGGCATCACAAGCATCCCAGAAGTCTCTATACGATGAGCGCCACCGCCCGGCACCCTTTCCTCCTGGCTCCTTGGTTCTTTTGTGGACCCCTTCACGCCGAGTTGGACTGTCTGAGAAGCCCATGTCCCCCTCACTGGCCCCTACCCCGTCGAGCGTGCCGTCACCCCTGTCACCTACAAAATGGTGCCTGTATTTCCCCTGACCTCGTCTGGGCACTCAGCACCTCAGCTCGGTCATGTGAGCCGCCTGAAGCCGTACCACCGACCTGAATCTACCTGCTACCGCACCTCCTTCATAACAGGCACCGGGACGGTGTTTCTGCGGCGGGGGAGTTGTGTCATAGACTTTGGCCAGCTTCCCGAGAAACGTTCACGGGGCATAAGTGCATATTCATGTAGCCAATCTCTCCCTATCTGGGTATGCGCTCCGGTGGAAAGACGGTGATCGATGACAACAGCATGAAGAGAAAACGAAGTCTGAGCTCCCGCTGAACTGGGTTCGCGGCATCACCCAGCCTCTGTCCCGGTGACTACGGTGTCTTTCGTAAATACAGCTTCTTCCTGACAACCTATCGCTGCGTTCTCATGTGACAATGTGTATTTAAAGACGAACGATACGGTGTAACCCCCGCACTGCGATTTAACTCTTTTTAGGGTTACGTCGTACAATTTCCTTCTAGCGGATGATTCGCTCTGATGAGTGCCGGGAAAGTTCTGTAGTAGATGCACTATGATGCGAGGCTCGATCTCGATGAACAAGTGTTCACCGGCGCGAAAACACCAATGTGAAAACTTTTATGAGTTCGGGATATAATCCTAAAACTGGTATCTGTGCTTTTATTTGATATTTGTCACCGAAAAACTCTACGGTAATAGATCACCATTCTATGAAACCATACTGAAAGCGAAGGATGTTCGAGGATTTGCCCATACTTAGGTCGGTAAAGGCGGACATCGGATTTACTCTTTGAGAAGCTTAGAGAAGCAGCCTCAAAATCTCTTGTATACGGGGCACAACGCAGCTTACGGTTTTGGGTCGTAAGTCGCACCTACGCCGCTGGTGATCTGCCAGATGGTCGCAAACTGAACGAACGCGCAATTCATGTTTACATTGACGGAGCTCAGTCATAGAATGCTAGCTTCTAGATACGACGTTATCAAATAAAAGCAACAAATCCCCACACCTCCGGCTCAGCGAGCCCACCAGCTGTGGTTTTTTGTGTATTTTTCGACGTCGCGACTGCGCCGGCTATTCCGCCCACTATTCGTCTATTACACAGAAATGCTCTATTTATTATCGCTGGTATGGCAGCAACATTTTTAATGTAGTCAGAGACACTTGCAAGTAACATATTTAGGGCACGCATTACTTTGATTTCGGCAAATGTTATAAAAACCTTCTTATAAGGCACAGTTTCATTCAAAGTACCGATGCAATTGTGGGGTAAGTTTTATTTGTGTGTAGACTGCTGCAAAGGCAGATGGCACTTTGGGGGTCCGAACGCTACGAACAAATGTGTATTTTTTTTAAACGTTTGTGGCTACCATAGCACCAAATCGCGTTACTGGAGCGATTTTAGTAGAAGTTAACAAGGCGTGTTTGGCAGGCTGCTCACGTGTTCTGTCGAAGTTTACTGCAAAACGTGAGCTCCTCCACTTCCAGCCAAAGTCGATACAGCCTCGTAGCTCCTTATCATACGAAATTGGTAAAAATAACAAAACATGTCCATTCGCTCGCGGATATGCGGTATTGTTGTGTAAATGAAATGCACGCCTATGTACGCGGCAGTGCATGTGTTTTGACTGTGCGAAAAAAGATTGCCGATCCTCTTTACGCCATACTAGCTTCTCCATTAACAGACTGCAAAATCTATTGCACTGCGAGGCGTGTGCTCAACGGGTAAAGACCATGGTTAAGAGCATTGCTTGTGTCATTCTTTTTTTATAACGGTACAGAAGTGAACGAATGTAGCTCCACCTGTTTGTTTGCTTTACACTTTGCAGACATGTTTTTTTATTCAAACTGACAAAAAGGAGCCACCCTTCAAACGTTACGCTTTTCGTTTGAGTGTATGGTTTTCATCCTGAAGGATTGACGCCCAGCCCCTGCAATCGTGCACGCTTCTCATAATCTCCAGTGATGATAAATTACGAGAGTTCATAAACAAAGCTCCACTTATTTTTCGTTTTTCTGTACCGATTTCTGTTGTTTCGAAGTAACAGTGGCGAAGCAAGTTTTGGGACTCTTAAAGTGTTCTGTGCAGGGCATTAGCGTATATAATTGATGCTGTGGGCTTTCCAGGAGTGCTCGTTTTTGTGCTGTTGAAGAAACGGACTGTTGAGCTAGATTTACTATGAACTCACGCGAACTGTTTCCCCATCGATGTGCAAAGTTTTTGCTAAAATATTTTGAAGCTTTCTGGTCCAATTAATTCGTGACAAAGAGCCAAAAACTGTGTTAGGAAAACAAATTTCACTAGCGCCTGCGGCCCTACTTCCAGGGTGGTTTAATATTTTACGTTGTTCTTTGTACAGCTAAAGGGGGATGCTGACTTCTTAGTACGCTCTGGAGCAGGTAGGACCGTCTGGTACGTTCTATGACGTTTGTCGCTGGACGCAATAAGTGTTAAGCAAATCTGGCATATTGATGCGTATTATAATTAAAGACACCCCGTGCAATCGCGTTTACATTGAATGCCACGCGACTGTGATTATTTGCCCGATGTCGCGTGCCGTGCTTATTGAGCTGTATCTCGGTGTGCTGCTAACCTTAGTAACAACCGTAAAAACGCTGCTGCAATGGCATACTGCAATACATGCAATGCACTGGCTTAGATGCTGACTTGGGGCTTCAACTAAACGCCAAAAGAAGTTGCTTGTCGCAAATACGAACTTGGTGCACGGCAGGCCACGGCTCCACAAGCGTTCATGAAGAGGGGTTGGGAACCCGTAATCGTTATCGTGAAGTTATTCGATTTCGCCAGAAAAATAATGACGTGTTGTTTTTGAGAAAAAGTGACGCACCAAAATACACGGCATTATTACCTGCGTTATGTATCTTGAATTTCAGAGTCATTCATCAAGGATGCCCGTTTTAATGTTTCCGGTGCAGAATCGTTCTTTCTACATGTGAAGTCTTCTAATGTTCTAAAAAGCTCGCTGACATACACAACACAACGGCCTGCATTTTTTTCCATCTAGGTATCGGGACCGCTGTGCAAAAACATAGCCTTTCCAAGAACAGCACCACTAATATGAAGAACCTAAAACAAATTTGTTAAAGCGGAAATAAAATCTTAGCCATGACCAACTGTCGAAGATGACCTCGAGATGCCCTCTTGAGTTCTATTTGCAGTTCCACCAGAACTGTATTGTGATCAATAGAAGAAACGAGTGCGCTTTGTTCAGTTTTTTTATAGAGCCGTGGAAAGGAAATAGGGGATTGAAAATTCCAATATTTTTCTAGTCTTCGAAAGGACCTCGGTCGCCAGTTTTGGGACTCGCTAAAAGGGAGGCGGACTCACCATCCATAAGTTTTGAAGAATTTCATTTTGGCAAGCCACCGACTACAGCGTTTTCCAAATACATTTGTGTAAGTTCTGCTTACTTCTTCACGAGCATACTGTCAGCATAACACAATAAACCTGCTTTAGAATCCCTGGCAGTTTGCCGCGCTAAATTTTTCCTCCGGGCTCTAGCGTCCCTGCAGTTTTTCCAGCGCCAACACGAGCGTATACCGAATGGTAAAATTGTGGTTCACACACGACGCATGTTATTCTTACGATAGAACTATAACCATTTCGAGTCTTTATTTCAGGCTTTGCTTCACAAATATTTGCTTAGCGAGACAAGAACTGCCGGACTTTTGGGCGGCTTCTTTTTTACGTAGTGCACTCTTTCCGTCAATTCGGGTGCAAACATGATGAAAATATATTCTCCACGGTGCCACTTCCATGAAGTAATTTTCAACCGTGTTGGTTCTTTCCGACATATACTTTACGACATGCATTGCTGCTGTGGCTTCCGAAACAAGACCTGAGGAATAATACGCTCCTGCAATGACTTCGCGTAGCTGCCATTTTTTCTTGCCCGAAAGCATCACTACTAATACCATCCGCCTTGGTTCGTTGATGTTACATTGTTTACAGGGCGCCTTGTACCGATTCCTCCTTCTTGGCTAAACTATATGATCAAGTAATAAGATTCTCCAAAAGGAAAATTATTTTAGCCGGAGATTTCAACCTTCCAAGCATTATCTGGCCCTCTTTATCTTCCCCATCTTCCGATGATCACTTGGTTTTTGACATTATGCTTGCATGCAATCTTAATCAAATCGTAAATATCCCTACGCGAGTACATGGAAATTCTTCTTCAATTCTAGACCTTGTGTTTTACAGTGCCACTTTGTCTGAAACAGAAGTTGCAGTGGCAGACGGTTTGTTTGATCATAAAATTGTAATTTTTACTTGTCGACTGGGTGGACGGTTAGCGCATGATTCCGACAAAAAAACTGTAAAAGACTTCAGTAGGGCTAATGACGAATGTGTTCTCGATTATTTAGACTTTGAACTCGACAACTTCGCCGATAACGATGTTAACTTACTATGGGACAAGTTTCAAGCAATTTGCCATTTCTGCATCGATAACTTTATTCCCGTGAAATCCAGAAAGGTGGACTGCTCAAACCCGTGGATCAATCGCGATATCATTCATTTAGTACGCAAGATCAAAAAGATGAAAAAAAACGAAAGGTAAACAATTCGTTATCCAGAACCCTCCGCCAAACACTAGTGGATAAAATTCGTGCGAGTAAGCAATTTTTCTATTCCACTACCTTGCCTAATTTTATTAAAACTAATCCTTCAAATTTTGGCGTCAACTAAATGCGAGAGGACGTGACGACATTAATAGCATAAAAATAAGAAATCAAACTATAACCGATAAAAGGTGATTGCGACTGAATTTAAATGTTTCTTTCCATCCGTTTATTCTGATTCAGTGCCTTGTCATGACATTGGAGACATACGTAATTGAACCGGACTGAACTCTGACTTTATCAATTATGAAGGAATCGTTGCAATGTTACTTAATCTTAAATTTAAATCCTCTGTAGGCCCTGATAAGATTCCAAACGTGTTTCTCTATCGGTATGCCGAATCCATAGCTAAATTTCTAGTTGTTATATTCCGTCTATCCTTTTCTGAAGGTGTTGTCCCCGCCAAGTGGCGTATTGCACGTACAGTTCCTGTCTTTAAAGCTGGCGATCGAGCCATGGTTACTAACTATCGCCCTATTTTGCTTCTCAATTCATGCAGCAAACTCATGGACCATGTTATTTCCAACTATTTGGTAGACTTTTTAAATTCCCGGAATATTTGACACCCTTCCAGCACGGTTTCCGTAAGCGCATATCTACTACCACTCAACTCGTTTCTATTGTGCATACCTTTTCTTCAGTTCTCGACAAGTCCGGCCAAGTTGACGCAGTATGCTTAGACCTAAGCAAAACATTCAACAGGGTTTCGCATTCAGGTCTTCTCTATAAACATAATACTCTTAATGTTCCCCATCTTTGAATAAAGTGGATTGCCTCATATCTTGAACATAGAAAACAATTTGTTGATGTCGCTGGTCACGTTTCAGATCTTGGATCAGTCAACTCCGGGGTGCCTCAGGGAAGTGTCCTGGGGCCTTTATTATTTCTGGTGTTTTATAAATGACATAACCTCTTGCGTACACGAAAGTGTTGGTATTCGTTTATTTGCTGACGATTGTCTTTTGTACAGAGCTGTTGAATCAACTAATGACCAAATTACCCTCAACGACAGCCTGAATTCAATATCTAATTGGTGCGACATTTGGGGAATGAAGCTTAACCAAACCTAAACAGAGTACATGCGCATAACTAATAAAAATTGTCCTCTTATGTTCAATTACTCTGTAAAGGGAGTCGAAATTTCTCGCACCAATAGCTTTAAATATCTCGGCTTAACGTTTACAAATAATCTAACCTGGTCAATGCATATCGACAAAATCTGTGCATAATACGGCGCAAGCTCGTCCTCTTACGACACAAACTGAATAAATCCGCCTACCATGTTAAACTTCTTGCATATAACACGCTAATCAGGCGTCGTCTTGAATACGCGTGTATCGTTTGGGACCCGTACACTAAAAACGACATTAACAAACTTGAACGAATTCAGAGGCTGGCTGTACGGCTCATATATAATCGTTACCGCCGACATGACTCGCCGACCACTTTAATGCAAACAAACAACATCATGACGTTACAGAGCCGCCGAAAAATAACAAGACTAAAATTTTTTTATCAGCTTTGGAACCGTAAACTTGCACTCGACCCCGCTCCTTATCTAAACCTTTTGCCCCATAGACCCACCAGGAACTTTCACCCTCTTAAATTTAACTCGATTTTTGCACGCACAAACAAATTCAAAAATTCTTTTTTCCCACGCACCATAAGTGATTGGAATGCCTTGCCAGCCGAAACCTTCTTATCAAATAATGTTCCTCTGTTGTTTAACCAGCTCGTAGAATAAAATGTAACGGTGCCATTATCCTGTGATTGGTTTTTTATATCTCGTTGTGTAAAATCTGAGCTACGCTACTGTGCATGATCATTGCTGCCTTGCTTCGCGTTTTTTTTCTTTTTTTCCCTGGTCCCTACCGTCTTATGTGCCATATGTCTGAAATATGCACTGATTAGCCCTCTCTTGTTCTCTGGTGTTTTCTTCGATTGTTCATTCCTTATTTCTCCGTGCTTGCAATTTATATTTCTTTTTTCTGCCTCTTTCTTTATCTTGTTTAAAACTGGTTTTCATCATTGATGTATAAACAAACCACTCCTGCTTGGGCCGCCCAAGGCCTGCAGTATTGTATAAACAAATAAATAAATAATAAAATAAAATTTTCCTAGATAGTTGTCATTTTAAAAAAAATCGTGTTCTTGAGTGGCATGAGTGACTTCGCGGATTTTGATTTGTTTTCAGTACAATCGAAATGTATCGGAGCGGCGATGCCATGGTGTCGTATTTCTGGTTACTGTAGAATGGGTCATTTCTGTCGTACTATTACTTTGTTTCGGATGCAGCTACACAAAATATGGCTCGGTACAATCACAGAAGTGTGTAGACATTCTTTTTGCCAAACGTACAATAAAGGGCAGTATGAGATGAAAATGTGCCGGCAGAAAGATCGTTCGTCATATCTGCTGGTTCCTCCAGTTATTCCAGTTCCACCTTCGACGTTCTTCCATCCATATCTTTTTTCTTTATTAAAAGATGGGTAAAATTCGAAGCTTTATCTCAAGCAAGGAAAGTCGAAGTAAAATTCGAAAATTCAAACTGCTTCGACAATTTGGAACGTTGCAATAGGATAGACGTCGCTTTCATAACGAGAGGGACCTAGCTTTGATTTCGACAACCGTAAGGCGCTTGATCTGCCTTCGTTTTTTTATCATCATATATTTTCATAAAACCCATTGTGTAAAGTTCGCTTTTCTGCAGTGAGTTTTGCGAAACAACGACCTGAGTAAAGAACAGAAAGATTCGCTTTAGGAATCGGCTCCGTGCTGGAAAAAAAGATTTGTTACTAGTTAGCTCTATTTTATTTTCAAAGCTGCTTGCTTTGATCCAGGTGTTATTAGAGGACGATCAGGTTTCGTCGCTTTTGCGAGATGACGTTACGCTATGAGAAGTCGATGGGAATTTCGAGGCCTAAAGTTCCTACTTCTGCGAAAATTTTCAAATTTGCGCTTCACAGACAACTCAGAAACAAATTGTGTCCTTTAGTTATTTCCCTTTATGGCCACAAATTCAACCTCAGTACAAGTCAACCAATAATTGTACAGGCGAAAGCGAAAAAAAGTTTAGAAAGAGTATTTTGTAAAGTACAAGCACCTGATCGTTGCATAAAGTGCTGTATTGAACCATTTACTAGCCTGGCCCCTCAGATGCATTTGTGTTCTCGCGAAAGCTCAAAATGGGCCATTATGGTACAACAGCAGCGTCCGGCGTCCGCAACGAATAAACGACATTGTTTTAAGTGTGACAGCTTCCACAGACATTATTGTAGATGCCGTGTTGTCGCATTCATGCACGGTGCAACCGTCGGAACTCATCTAAGACCCGAAGGGGGCACTGGAACTTTTAATACGAAAATGGCCCTTTATGAGGCGTCGCACAGTGCGATCGTAGCTCTGCAGTAGCGAGAAGTTGTCGTAATCACCTGAATACTGCAGATCAACGGAGGGGTAGAAAAGGCAGCGAAATTCAGCATTGTCGTGAACCGTTCGGTTAGATTGCGGCTTGGTAGTATATCTTTTTTGAACAGCTTTGGACGGAAGCCAAACACTGTGTAGAGCAGGTTTTTTTTTTTCTTGAGGTAAGATTGAAGGCGTACTTGTATGATCTCCTTTACGAGTGCCTCACATAGGATGTAAAAAAATGATTGAGAGGTTTTCGATTGCCGGCTTGTTATACATTTTCGGACGGCGAGCCTTCCCGGCCGTCTTCTGTTATGCGGTAAGGCTCCCCGCTCTGCAGACGTTGTTGAGAAAAGAATTTGAGGCAATGATTAATGCGGCGTCAAGGTTTGCTAGTGTACAGGCTAGAGTTATGTTATAAAAGTAGCATTTGAATTCTGCTCCCAAAAATAATACTTTGAAGGTCATTTGGTTTCGTCAAACTGGTTAATATGGCGCTGGTCCATCAAGCCGTATATAGTAGTGTGTCTTCCAACCGGATGCTGAGCGTCTAGCGAATACTTGGTCGGGTGATACTCCCTGCGCTATATTTTGTGTCCCTTTCTTGCACGAGGTTTGACGTGATAATCCATACCGGTTGATGGGATTGGCTTCTCCGCATATCGTCAGGTCCACAATTCACTCCACAATTCGAGCCGTTTGTTGGTATTACGTGCTCACAACCTACCATGTTTTCTTCGTTGACGCTAGCCATTCATGTCCACCTTGCTTAATTAAATCGGCTTCTCAAAGAAGGTGGTCTGACACGCTGATTAGACACACATTATCAGGAAAGTTGCTTTTCCGGACCTATGCCCAGTTTGTCGTCGTCCGCTGGCAGTAGCAGGGAGCTTAGCTGCTGAGATGCCTGATGTGTAGGCTTACCATCATAATCGACAGTTCAAGACCGCCTTGAAAGCGGTGTGGATGGAGACTGTTATTGCATTTCTCGTCTTTATTACTAACTCCCTTTTCTAGCATGTGAACTCTGGCTCGGCCAATAGTGGCATTTTGGTTAGAGCGTAGACTTTGTAACTTTGGCGTTGTGTGCCATTTCGTGAACGCTGGTAGTGTTTTGTCGCCACACCATCCAACCCGCGTGTAAAATTACGTCACGGGGTTCTGCTAAACGGCGAGTAATAATCGGCTAAATAACCATCTTTTTTAATTCACGGGGTAAAGTCACACTAATTGTTGTTTGCCGTGCACTGCTGCCTTGTTTTCGGAGTGCAATAAATGAGAATAAATAAAATATCTTCCAGGATTCAGAGACCTGTTCATACAACAGCCAGACCATTACTAGAAAAACAAAAGGGAACTGCTAATTATCTTGAAAATTGCCGTCCGAATTCCTTTAGCTTCCAGGCCATTTTTGTAATTGTGTTTCCGATGTCCCGTTTTACGCTTCACAATATTCAACTTTTTGTAAATCGGATGCGCTTCACACGTTTGCAGCTTCCGTAGCTCTCCTGAACACTCACGGTATGAACTGCCTCTTCTGAATGCATATCCCAATATTTGTACAGAAGTTTATGTCTTTATACTTTATCGCAAAGTATGGTTTTGATACGGCCTTTATTACATAATAATTATTACTTAGGTTGTGTTTCTACGGCAGTGCTCTCAATTGTGCGGGTTCGATGTATGGGGCAGCGTAGTGTAAATTGAATGTTCAAGACCTAATATCCTGCCAAAATTAACCGAGAACATTTGCGTATTTAGACATAACGAAAGCTTTGTGACTTGAGCCTGACGTTTCTCAGTCCTGAAATGAATTAAAGGGGGCATTTCAAGTGTAACAGTTTATTCGTTAGTATAGTCATTGTTTCAGTTCCAAGCTTTTTTTCCCCAATACTACGCTTTATAAAGCCATTTGCCTTGGTGGCCTTTCAGTAGCACCTGGTGGTATTAAAAAGATCAGCCAAAGGGCCATGGCAAGAAGAATGCTTGGTGCGACACTAAGGAAAGAAAAGATTCTGCGAGAAGTAGGCAATTAACTCGGGTGAAAGATATTCTAGTTCAAATTTAGCAAAGGGAGGACCTAGGGCAGGATACGCCATGTATATGAGAGGGAACAGTTTGCCAATACGCTTTAACAGAGTAGGTGGCATTATCCTGTAAAAACGGAGGCACACGAAGGACGCGGTGAAGGTAAACACAGTGAAAATGGGGGCTAAATATTGATTTAGTTCACCTACAATTGACGTGGCTGCAGATCTTTTGGGGGAGGCATTGGTCCTCCGGTGGACACTAACTGGCATCACGATGATAAGGATGATTGTCAACAGGTGGCATTAACATGCACGAAGATGACGCAGTACGGACGAATCATTTAACTTTTCCCACTCACCACAAATATAGAGTACTGCAGGAAATGGTTTCGTTGTCTAATATTTTTTATATTTAACTTTCGTTATTTTAACAATCCTACTTTACACATTCCTACTTTTTTTAACAATCCTACGTTCCTCAAAATTACTGAGCATGTTACCATAAAAAAACGATGCCAAAAAATGCCCTTATTTCTGTCTTAGTAAACGTGACCAAAGTTTGCCCACCGGTCATTAAATCAGTCAAGTGCGCTTCCTGAGCTCATGTACATGCTGCCCTGCTTTCTCCACAGGAGGCTTTCATTGCTGGGAACGTCTTTGTGCCTGCCTAAATAAATCAGAGATTTTGTTTGTGCTACAAATGGTTTGGCATTCCCCTCGTTACCCTGCTTTCAGTGGTCAGGTGAGTGAGGAAATCTAAGGTGATCCGAGTCAGGAAAAATCGATAGAGTAAATTTGAGTCCCCCACATAACCAACCTATGATTATATTCGTTAGATATGCGCAGTATCCGACGAATGTACCAGGGAAATATGCAGCATGTGAGCCCGGGCAACAGTTAGTAGCGTGAAATCGAGGCTTCGACGGACGCCCGTCTGGTCGGTAATGACATGGAAGTACATAATAAAGAATTCGCCGACCACAAGAGAAAATAAAACAATGACGTTTCGGCACCCCGAACAGGAGCCTTGTACACACCTTGTGTTATGTTATGCTTAGTAGGGAGCCTTGTTAGTAGTATTATGTCAGCGTGCCAAGCGGAAACATAAGGGCCAAAATTATACCTTCTGTTCTTGAGATTGATAATCGTAGTTAAGTGTAAGCATATTTTATATAGTTAAATACTACTGTGTGCTTATCAGGATTTCTGAAAAATTCAAAAAAAATTTATTTTGTTAAAAACGCGGGGCCTGCAGTCAAAAGCTACCTGGCTGTTTTTATTACCTAGAATTGTTTAACCATACTAGGATTCATGTTGTTTTATTCATATCTCGTGCTTGTCTGTTTGGTAACAAGCGCCCAACTTGCCGGCCTCCCCTGTCACCTAACAAGTGTCACGACTGCATACTTTATTCACCCCACTGAATTCTGTCTACTAGAAAATACTAGTCCGCAATATTTTTTTTTGATACGCACAAAATTTCGGTTGGACGGAACACCTTGAAAAAAAAAACTGCATGTTTTATAAATTTTCCTCACTAAATTAGGAAATACTTGTGCTGAAAAGGCTCACCTTACTATAATGCAGCAATCCTTACCTCCTTTTTTTCCCATTTGTTATGCTACAAGCATCTGGCCGTGCGGGTTTATTGTATCTGTGCTCGAAACGAAATGTGTGTTTTCTGGCCGTTCTTTGTATGCTTTATACATAATTCTCTTCGATAGAGAGATGATGTCGCTTTGCTGTCACTATCCCAGAGCGTTCTGGATTATTCAAAATAGTGGAAATTTAAATGCGTCGTTCAGTAAACAAATACTAAAAGAACAATTCGTGTAACGCAATCCCAGGGCATTCTATTTTCCGACGATCGTCTTCGGACGTCACTCCGCTGCCTTCTTCTCGACGCTTGGTTTTTTTATCGTTTAATGAGTGGCTTAAGTTCGCTCAAATCATGATGCATTTCTATACGAGCCTCCTTTGATTCACTTTGTGACAACATACCGTAGAATGAGGACCTCCATTCCAACAAAAAAATTACGCCCACCTCCCCTCGCGGAACCCTGGTGTGATGCGACGCTGAGGGGGGTTCAAGCGCACGCGGAGAGCAACCGTCGACCGAAAGGCCGCCGGAGAGCGGCACACCGGTTATATGCGCAGCGCCGCCAACCGGCGGAGTGAGAGCGCGCTGGGCCGCACACCCGCAGATGTTGAGAGAGTGTTCGCTCTTACCTGGGCACGCGCCGGCGCCAGTGCGTCTGCCCCGGCTATGACGTAATACAATCCTACACAATCCACTTTATTCCAAATCCAATCCAATCCAACCCAAGCCAAGCGAAGCCAAGCCAAGCCAATCCAATCGAATCCAATCCAATGCCCCTCGCTAGAGAGTGTTCGCTATCGGTGAGGAGAGGGAGTGACGGGAAGAGAGTGCGGACGCCGACGACAACGACGGATGCACGCAGGAAGGACAGGGCCGCCGACAAGAGATGCTCTCAGCGTCGCATCAAATATACAACGTTTTTTAGTTGTCTTGGTAGAGAAACACAGTATCCCGTAGGAGGTGCGGCTAAATTTATTTAAATAATGTGTATTGATTTCTTCGCGTTATACGCCTAAGCACATTAAAAACCCATTTCATTCTCCGAAAACAGTGTAATGAACCGTTGTCCTGTTTACTCCTCCTACCGGCGCATTGAAGGTACACCCGCTCTACCTTCTCGCGCCTGGAACTGGGGATCACATTAGTGCTTACGCCAAAAGGGCGTATGGCCCAATTGCAAACAAACTTTTTTCTGGCTACGAACGTGTGTATGCTCATTTGGGATATTGCGCTATCGATTGATTATAAAATTTGCTTTAGTACGCACATTTGATCGAAGGGCCTTGCCGTTTTAGAATGAAAGAAAACGCAAATTATTCCAAAATTTCGAATTTGCGTCAAATAAAATCTTATCTCAAATTGTGCCGTACTTGGGTCCTGTTTTTTACACGCCTACGTACTTTACTTATAAAATAATAAAAAAAGCATGCTGGCACACTGAACATTGCTCATAAACCAAAAGCTTTGTACAATCGGAATTTGACAGTCATGTCTTATCACATGCTTTACGTGCTCCAATACACAAATAGTTGACCATTGTTATGAAATTCCTCACATTTTTGTTCTACGAAACATTCCTGAGTTTAAAAATGCTCTCTCGAAAACTAAGAGGCACATTTTCTTTGGTTGGTGGTTGTGAGTGGATACTTTCTCATTTTATCCCCATCAATGTGCGCATCAATTATTCTGTTCCGCACCCTCCAAACTTGGTAGATCATTAGAGAACCTTATATTCCTTAAATTAACGACAAAATAGTTTATTTGTGCAAAAAAGTTACAGTCGAAAAAAGTTTCAATGAATAGTGTACTGCTTACATTTATAGCTCATAATGCACTTCCTCATATTCCTTCCCTGGAGCTGTTTAGCTCCAGGTTGTCCCGTGTGCCTTTGAAGAGCACTGGAGCGTAACATGTCACTTCCCCCGTTGCTGGGATGCGCGATCAATCGAAAGCTAGCCTTGCACCGACCCATCGATAAATCTTTCATGACAGGGCGTGGGGGACACGTGGGGACACTGGGACACTGCGCATGTCGGCCCAGAAAAGCACCGATCGACCTTCCTGTTCAGTAATACACTCTGGTTATGACGAGCTGCCCTCCGCATATTCTAAAAACTTTTTTTTCAAATATTGTTGGGATATGCGTGCGGGTAGTGTAACAATGAATATTTAGGAGAAGGTTATCTCCGAACTTCGATATTTTAAACCAAGGAAAACCTCCTGAAATCAAAGTTATACCAGGGAATGATATATTTGATACAGATCTGAGGCTGGTTTATCGGGTCGTTTTAGATATGAAGCGCTTAATTTCATATTTAGCACCAATTCAAACCAGTTGTCTCCGTACACTCTAAACTAGCAAGTTGATTAGACGTACCCGATACGATAAATAGACAAAGTGATGGAGATAGATAGATAGATAGGATAGATAGATAGATATAGATAGATAGAGTAGATAGATAGATAGATAGACAGAAGATAGATAGATAGAGCTAAGATAGATGAAAGTAGATAGGATAGATAGATAGAAGATAGATAGATATGATCGCATAGATTGATTAGATTGATTGATTGATGATGATTGATTGATTGATTGATGATTGAGATGTTGATTGATTGATTGATTGAGGGTTTACGCACAGGAGGTTTCTGTATTTTTGGACTACCTGGGGATCCCTAATGCGCACCGAAATCTATAAACATCAACACCACCCCCAAGCACCACAAAGCCGCAGCCACTGAGCCACCGCGGCGGGCAAGTAATCAACGCTTTTACTTAATTAAACGCCTCCTCGCATGCTAGTTATTGGGACCATCGTAAGAAAATAAACCTAGTGTATTCCTGCTTCCAACCTTACCATCAGCTTCGCTGTTCACGAGCAGGCGCCCAAAATACGCATAATATATACTAAAATTTCTTAGTGGAAGCGATTCAAATATTCTCTTTAATTTCTGAAGAGAAATGAGTATTTCTTGTGACGGTTTGTTTTCTTCATTCTGTGACATAAGCCACAGTTGTGGCGTGGAAAAACTCAACTACATAATACCAAGAAATATACAAAACATCATGAGTTCTAGTCGTGAATTCAAGATTTGTTCGATATACTGTGGCGGTTCCTTATAATATTCTCGGTTTCTCTTGATATATCCATATTACAGTTTCCTAAACGTGCTTATGCACATAATGATTACAAGAGACATTCATACGGCACCTATTTTGAAAGCAATGGCAACTGTAAAAATGGCATTAACACGGATCATCTGAGTTTGTGAGTATTTGCAACAACCTTAGCATGCCTATTCTGTGCTGTGACAAGAATAAGGGATGTTTTGAATAGCATTGATAAGGTAGATAATGAGGTTGCTTCTGCCAGCACTTTGGATGCTAGTGCATTCAATAAGTACAGCGGGACGCCGCAAGGTCAACCACCGACGAACAAAGGTTCTGTAGGCTTCCTACTGATGATAAGCACTATTTTTAAAGCTGATAATAATGCCGTCAACGTAGCATAGGAGCACCGGACGCCGGCGCGGCTGACATGTGACCAGCGGTAGCGAAGTGCGATGGCCGAGCGAGTATCCAACGGGTACGGGCGTTTGTTAGCAACAGGAAACGCCACCTTCTCCTAATCACTACATAACTCCATCTGCATATACTTGGCCTTCCTGAGCCACGACTTTCTTTTCTTAGGCATTCTTTTGCTCCCATTGGCTTTGAGCACAAAGCGAGTTGTATACGCGACGCTCCAAAGGTCAAAGAATATTGAGGACCGAATAACCAAGTTACCGCTCTTTTGAAAAGAAAAACGGGTATTAGATTGTTTCTCTCCTGGTTTTTATGGATTTTACATTATTTTCCCTTGGCCAACATGACTTCGTCGGCTGCCTTCTTTACCAACCGCGATGGCTCAGTGGGTAGGACGTTGTGCTGCTGAGTCTGAAGCATCGCGTTCGAGTTCCCAGGCCGCGGCGGCGGCTTTTGTGACTTGTGGCAGAAAGCGAAAACATGCGTGTGTTCGAACTTTTGGTGAAGGGTAAAGGTCAACAGGAGGGCAAAATTGTTCCTAGCCCTTCCACTACGGCGTGCCTAACCGCCTGTGTAGCATCGGCGTGTTAAACCTCACAAGAAACCAATCAACATCTTCTCTTCATAAACACTTCGAATGAACGGTCGGACAGACCTCTTACCCACTTTAGGAGCTACGCAGTTGGCTTCTTAAGGCATCAGGATATGCTAATATTATTTTTAACATTTTTGGTGCATTGTCGTTTTCTAGTAGCCCCTTCCAAGATATTCTCAACAAAAGCCCAACTCAACCGACGCAATAAATGAAATACCAGAAATATATAAAATCAAATCACAGGATCTGAAGCGTATATTTGCAGATCTGTAAATACACATGTCCTGGCAAGGGTATATGTATTTCCTTGACGGAAATATCTATGCTAATATTAGCGCGAGATTTCTTGTTAGCGTGATCAACTTGCGAGGCACTGTTGTGCCAAGCAAATGAGAGCGCAGGGCCGCAGCAAAAACACTCAGTTATGTGGCGTTGACAAGGCTAAGCTCTAAGCTTCAACTATGGAATCGAATGTTGTTTTTGCCGCAGTAAAACTACGCGGTCCGCCTTGTAGCTTCGCCAATTTATAGAAATTTCTCAGATGTGTGAGTCTCGGCGCAGCCTTTTTTTAACATGAAAGGCGTATATCTCTGTGTCTTGGAAGGAGTGATGCACAGAACAAAATGGTGGTTCAAAATACCCGAACAGTGTCGAACCACCAACCGACGTTGCGAATGCGTGCGGAAAAGAATTGGGCCTTCTCTGCGGCTCAAGTAAGACAGCAGTTCGTTTCGTACGAAAAAGGTGCTACCTAAAGTTATAGTGCCCTCCCAATGCACGGAGAAAGCCCCATCATTCATGTAAGGAAGCACTCAAAGCTTGGTAGGACAGGCACACGCCGAGAACGGCTTCCACATAATTTACTTACACCAACTCATGGAGTAAGCCCCGCAAACGTTCTCGCGATTTCCAAACGTTCCCTGAGAGCAAGAGAATTATACGGTTCGCCTTGTGTTAGAGTGCTAAATTATGGTACCCAAACACTCAGGAAGAGGATATAGAAAACGAATTACATATAAAACTGCAGAGATCCGGGATGCTTGAGTGCCCCATAAAAGTGCTTTTCTTTAGTGAAACGCACCATCTGTCATGGCTCGCATAAACAAAGCCTGTACAGCTATTTATGATGTTGCTTCCGCGTTCCTTGTAACGCCGTAACATCATCATAATAATAAGACGTTGCGCAAATGCAGCAATCCGCAGTTATTCAAGCCTGTGTGGTCATCTGGCAACTTTCACATTATTCTCGTGAAGGTTTTCAGAGTCTGCAAAACGAGAGATTGTATTTTCTCTTTTTACCTTTTAACCGGTGAGTTTCTGTTTCCATTTGCAACCATCAGTATTGCATGAGAAGGAATGTTAGCTAACACGCACCTACGAGCACGTGGAAGTGTGCTAACCTGGTGTTAGGCACCAAACAATTTGAGGATGATGACAACTTAATCATGTTAAACATGACCGTCAATCTTTCGTGACACCGTGAACCTAGCGGTGGTATTCGTACCACGTTATCAATCTTTCCCCAACGATGCCCGTATTAGCATCCCGACTTAACGTTGGGACTTGTAAAGATCAGGTCCGCTTGGAGGTTTGTTTGAGGTCTGAGACTTCGTCCTTATTTTAAATTGTTTGCAACCGCGATAAACTGCCCAGAAGAATGAGTGGTCGAAAACTTCTGGGGACCGTCAGGGTTCCCATCATACTTCCCTGAAACAAAAATGCTTGCAAAAGCAGCTTTGGGCTAGCCTAGATAAACACATTTGTTAAGGCAACAGCTGAGAACACAAGGTAGCGCAACAGAAAGTCCCGCCAGTGCTGCCTAAACACAGAAACAGTGCCTATATGCGGACACGGGCAGGGTTGGAAGTTTGTTCTTTTTGTATGATCCGCATCGAGTGCCTGTAAGTTTGATCATTTTTTGTAATAAAAGCAAAAGTAAACCTGTTTATAATAACTTCGGTGTCGGTAAATATAGCGGTTTCGTGTACATTTATACTACGCTGAGTTCTCGGGCCGAGGATTATCTGGGGGTTCTAAATTCCAATTTGTGCTTCATCAATGAGGCATGGTGGTCAACCACGATCACCGAAGACGTCAAACATGTCTTGGCGAGGCAAGATTGGCCCAATGGCATCAATGTTTCGACACGTTAATTTCGTCTTTTCTTCGTTATTTCTTAAGAACACACCCTTTATTTGGAAGTGTGGGCTGTCGACGTCACGTTGGAATTTTCTTCCCGTAGGGTTGCAACGTGCCGAGGGTGGGGAGATATCTTGGTGGTCGCAAAACTATAGTTCGTTTTAAAACTTGCTCAGGTGTCTCAGTTTTAGCTGCCAAAACTTATACATTAGGCCTTGAGTCAGACTTCTAATAAAGTAAAAATTGCCAGTTTTGTTCAAGGACGAGTCTTCACTTAAACGAACATTGGTTCACGCCTGGAACGCTTTGTTAAAAAGTAATGACCCCGAATTTTCCCAGATAGAGAAGCATAATATACATGTTCTGTTTACCTCTGTTGTAAGCACAAGAAATCGCATAGGTATGGTTACAGTATTACAGTACTTGTTTTAGGTTACAGTACTTGTAGACTTGGCATTAGCTTCATGTGTAGAGAGCTATACTTCTCCCTGGTCTCTAAATTCTGGTGCAAATGGAAGTCGCAAGGTTCCTTTCTTGTATCTGCAGCTGTTGCAGTACCAATAATTTAGAATAGCTTATAATAATATATAATGACAGTGTAACAGTCTGTCGATTGAATTAATTTATAAAATAGAAATATCTTGAAATAATTTTGATCTCATTTCGTCAGTTCTTTAGACTTATAACAATAACTTTTAAGAATATGTAATAAAAAATATACATATAATTATAAAGCATTTAACTTATAATAATATATAATGACAGTGGAGCAGTCTGTCGAGTAAAATAAATTATAAAATAAAAATATCTTGAAATGATTTTGTTGTCATTTCGTCTGTTCACGTTGTATTTTAGGTCGATCAAACTTCAATGATGGTTAATAACAGTTACCAGGTCAACCATGCTGTTTCAAGACAAAACACTACAATGAAACTAGCATGATGTCTTTTATAATTTGATGGCATTTCAACCTTAATTAAAATTCATCATTGCTGTTAGAAGCGTAGGCTGGCACATATAGTCTGGCAGTTTGTTCTACCACAGTTGCTCTAAAAAATAAAAGTCTGCAAACAGCAAAATAGACTGATTAGACATAGGTCTCGTTTGCGCTCAACACTGTTCTCGATTTGCGTATAGAATGCCGATGGCTGTGCTTGACACGAAACACGATAAGCTGATGTCGAGCTTTTTCTTCTCTCTGAGGAAAGCAGACTTAATTACTTGGTTCAGGTAGCTGGTTCTTAGATTTTAGGCCCCTGTTTTGTGTCACGTTGTTTAAGATATGGGGCGACTTGCTTACGTTTCAAAAACAGCGTATGGTTTCGCAAGTCACAGTGTTAACACAGAAAAATATTTTGTTGCAGTTCGTTATGTAAAGTTTCCCGAGTCGTGCAACCATGCTTCCATTAGGTTCCTTCATTAGTTTTCCAAGGCCAGGAAAACAGGAACGGAGGAAATAACAAACGATGAGGAGGGATCTAGCATACCACCTTTATTATAGTAGCTACAAATGGACAATGACGAGACCACAAGTGATGGCTTGCTTTCGCGCAAGGTCAAGTCATAAACACGCACATCACCTTTTTTAGTGGAATGTAGTCATTGGAGAAATTAAATGCCAACGCGCAAATAATAACGACAACATAACAAAGCTCAACTTCTTCCTATACAAATCACATTGTCCATCACTTCATAACAGTAGCAAAGTTCGTAAATGTGACTCTCGAAAGTTACCACAAAATCGTCATTTGGTTACCTCCACAAGCTAAATTCTTTGTGTCAGCCTGTTCTGGTTCCTATTTTTGTGTTCGTGTTTTTTTTATCAACTACTGTACATCTCATGGTGTATTTTCATTTTTGGAAAGTCTTTTGATTCTTTCATCTCGCGCGAAAGGAACTGTGACGATCGCCTCCTTCCGCCGACGGATAATCCCCCCGGGCGACAGCAGTGGCGTTCAGCCACCACAGTTGAGTGCTGGCCACACGCCGCCAGTGCGCCGCCCGCCACGAGCCAGAATTTAAATGAAGGCACCCTCGCGAGGGGCACGGTCAAATGCAGGCATTTTCGGGGGCCCGCACGACGTTAAGTAGGTTGGGTTACGTTAATGTTGTTGCAGTTGTTGCTGTTGTTGTTTTTTAAAGCGTAGCGCTTCCAGGCTGGACACTTTGTGCGTGCAAGTGGTCTTCTATTTTTCCTTTTCTCTGGCACGGAGTGCCCGCGCTTGTAAAGGCGTTCTTCGCGCCGCTTTTGCGGCATTTTGTCTGGTTCGGAAGAAATTGACAGCGAGAGCGAACGCCGAGAACCGCCCCATCACGGCACGACCGCGCACGACCACTCACGACTACGTCACGATCACGCCACAACTGTTGTTGCTCCCGCGCCAAACTACGACGCATGCGCGCCCCACCTGTTGCTGAACGCGATCCGAGCACAAAGAGAACACGCGAGGAGCAGCGGAGAGCAGGCGAGGAGGAGTGGGGGAGAGGGCGCACCTGGAACGGCTGTTGCGGACAACGAGGCACGCCAACGCCGGGTGACATCGTGAGTTAAAGAAATGCTCTGCATTTAAAACGGCCACCCTAGGTTGGGTTCACGGATCGAAGGCGTTCGGGCGTGTCCCGCCTCGTACCCATCGCCAATAGCGATAGAACATAACAAGCGTGATCAAGGCGAAACTACGATTGGCTGCTATCGCGGCCAGTGAGTGGCTAAATCAATGACACGCCCTTTTCGCCCCGTCTCGTAACGCCCCACTGGGTTGCAGCAGTTTCGGAGCTCAGCTGACAAAAGCCCTAGTAGTGTGCAGGCCCACCGAAAAATGGCTCACTGAGTGGCGATGTGCCTGCAACTTTCGACAGTTGCGAATGTATCGCAGGAACTTAAGAAGTACAAAAACGGGAAGCATATTGGAAGAAAAAGATTCTCCTGAGCTCTTTCGCCTCAAGCATCGAGTCACTGGAGCAAGCTGAGGCCAAATTTCTGTAATCAGAAACTTCAAGATTTCTAGCTATTATACACACATCAGCTCCCAATTAGAGGTTTTGAGTTTCTCTTTCTCCCCCTCTCTCTTTCTCCTCCCACGATACACAAAAATTCAAGTTTAGTAGATTGAATTAGGCTTTACTGCTTGTCACGTTTTGCGGACCGTCTCGACCAGCTCAGAGAGATGGACACGGAAGAATCGTTGGCACGTTTACCACAGCACCCATTTATTATACACAACTACGACCCCTAAACAAAACAAACAACAAAGCAAACAAAGAACTCAACCAAAGAAATTCCTAAATACTAATCCCTAACAAAAACCCAGGAAAGCCAACAGCCTAGGCAGTACAAACTAAACCAAAAGTCACTACAATGAAGTCCCTAATACAGCAAACCGTCCTAGTTCCAGTCTATACAACGTCCATGTTAACAATCCTAGCAACAATGGTCATATAATACCAAGTCCCTAGCGGACGGGCCTACCGCTGTCTCCGGCGCTGACGTGTCGTACCCGTAGCGTGGCCGTGACACGCTGGTAGTCGTAGTTGTCTGCTGCAGCGGTACCGGTGGTGGTGGTACCGATGTAGTTGTGCGTGGTAGTCACACGGTGGACCCCTTTTCAGCTACCCCTCGTGGTAGCCCTCGTAGCAGGAAGCAACCCCTGGCCTCGGGGCCGTCGCCGTGGAAGCAGGTAGCACCGGGGAGCTCCGGGAACGTCGCCGCGTGGGGACCGCCAAGGCGTTAGTTGACGGTGCGTGCTCGCTGTACGCAGGCGCCCGACCGTCGCCGCTGGGGCCACCAAAGCGCAGGTTGGTGGTACGACGCGGAAGTAGGAGCCGATGCCACGTCGGTCCACTCCGGCCCAGGCTGACGTGGCTCTGGTCGATGGCGTGGCCTCGTACCCCCGGCGTGTTCCTCAAACTCGTGCCTCCTGACCTTTCTGTTGTGGCGTTCTTGTGATCCCTCTCCCTCCCGGCCTGTGCCCCAGGATTAAATAGCCTTTGCCCGGCCGTCGCGGCACTGTTGCATTCGCTGTGCCCGTGTCCGCCGCACGGGTCACCACCACATTGGTTATTTCTCCACGTGCCTCCATCGCGTCACCTCGTCATTAGTCCGCCCTCTTCGCGGGAAATTTGCATTCTCTTTCTTCGTCTTCATCTTCGTCGGCCTCTGGCTCCGCTATGACACGTCATCTTTATTCCCAAGGGGGATTGCCCCCTTAATCATGACACTGCTTTCGCACCTTTTGTACTACATATTTCGGGGCCAGCTTTGTTTGGGCAGGTCGATAAGGTAACTTTTTTTAGCGTAGACGGTTGTCGCCCCCTTGACAGTCCTGATTGATTGATTGTATTGTTTAACGCGCAGACGCAGCACAGGCGATGAGGCGCGCCTTAGTGGAGGGCTCCGGATTAATTTTGACCACCTGGTGATCTTTAACTTTCCCTAACAATGCTTTATACCATTATATTTGTTTTGCTGTTCCAATTACCAATACCCCGCCAATTTTTATTCAAACCCATATTGCAACTGTTAGGTCTGCACGAAATTCCTGCCTCAAATGCTTTTCTTTGGTTGACACTCTTCACCTGTACGACGCATGTCGGTACCTCAATACTTCAGAAGGGTCTTCAAAATGTCCTTCATTTCATCAGCAACTCTTTCACCTTATGGCTCTTTGGCTGAATTATTTACAGAGAGGCACCTAAAGAGACCATTATTTTTGCTTTCAGGTAGCGCGAGTACGACTGTCCCATTTAAAACAAGGATTAACTTTTTTTAGACCCTGCAGTATTTTTTTTCGTGTTCCGAGCTACTGATAAGTTTGAGTGCATTTGTACCGCCAATTGCTGTAATTAGACGGGGTATGACAGCCCTGACCACGCGATAAGCTCCATGGGTATATGCTCTTCCTGGGCCCGCAACGCGCATGCTGAATGATTCTCGCAGTTTATGCTGTTTCTGCTATATCAGCTGGCCTCACAGACCCCGTGTTTCTTTTTTTTTTATTTGAGGGGCATAGTACATCCAGTTCCGGCTGACAGTCTGGTAATGAGTCCTGAATGAAAATCTTAAGGCCTAGTTTTGTCGCACACCCGGCAGGTTCGGCTGTTAACAACGAAAGGTTATACACTCCATCGAAGTCGCACGTACATTCCGCAGCGACGCAGAGCTTCAATTTTCAGACTGTGCTGGCAACAAGGAATCAATACAACAATTCGCTAAAAATAAAAAAACTTATGTTCTAGAAGCGCGAGCCACAAAAAATCAGTTTCCGCACTATGCGGTATGTGCACTTATTCTAGAGCCTGCGAAGGTGTTACCGAGAGAGATACACACACCAGAAACTGGGTTTTCCACAACGCTCTCAAAATGACTCTATGCGGCTTTTGGAAGAAATTCCGTGATACGCGCACCCAAACTCTCTGACAGGTTTTACCAATTCGGTAGCACTGCCGATAGGCATCTGTTACCGTGCCACTGGCTCCACAGGATTTTCGAGGTTCTCCAGAAACTTCATCTCTTCACAGATTACAACCGCCTAGTACGGCGCTATTTTTACGCGTAGGTTTGACTTGGCACAATAAAACACGGGTTTTTTTATTTTCTCAAATTTTTAAGAGCCTATAACTTTCCCTTGTTTATATATGAATTATTAAACTTTTATAAAACCTAGTTGAGTCGAGGATAAACCGAAGTACGAATTTGTTCAGAAAAATTTTATCAGGGGATGCTTTTTAATGCGAGCATTGTTCCTTGGCATTTTAAGCATAATTCTTGGAGTAGCTTTCTACCGTAATCTCTGCTGACAGACTACATTAGCTTTTTCTGTTATCAGAAGGATGACTGTTTATAAAGTAATGGTAAAATTACACAGTGGAAATAATACTATTTTTATCCACGTATGCTTGGTGAATCTCCAAGCCCCGGCCACCCACCAACCACAACCTGCATTTACTGTGATCAATGCTGATTATATTAATTGCGTACGTTATAATGATAAGTACAGAATGCCAATAATGCTCGGGCCACGAACATATTCCTAATTTGCTGGTTTACATGAAATTATCTTTTCTTTTTTCAGCTCCACCCCCAAATCGTTTTCCTAATGCGACTCTTTTTAACCAATATACAGGCGTACCCCATTCTTATTTTGCTACCAGTTACGACGTGCGTGAGCATTCATTAGAAAATCGTTTGAAAATTCGAATTTATTACATGCCTAATGATGCCAGGATTGCCCTAATAAGTACTCATTAAAAAATACATAAAAGCCGAATTAGGTAGAGCATGCTCGGACACATCCCGTGTTCTTCAAGCATACTGGATTCGTTCTCTTGAACTGTCGCAATTCCACTTGAAATGTTGAGTTAGGTAAAACGCACACCGAGTGCATTTTCGGACATCTGGTTACTTCTAAAGGCCTAAGCAAGGGCTGAAGCAGCGATCCCATTGACGGTGGTGATATAACCACGCCCACCGCCATGTCTCACCGAAAAACGCCTCGTTATTTAAGGGCGTTCGGGCAGAAGGAGTGAGTAGGTGCTTAACGAACAAGTGCACTCAGTGCTCAGAAGACTAAAGCGAATGATATAACTCTCTTGATGGGTATTTTTAGGAACAAGGTAAGTCTTGTTTGAAAGAATTTTGCCACGAAGAATACTGCTAAAGGCGGGTGGTTTCATTGACCGTATTTTTGCGTTGCTAAGCTCCTCCCCTTTCTTTCAGGAAAGCAGTGGGAAAAAAGTTTGTATCCATCACAAGGAGGTATTCAGAAGCGTGGAAGCGGGTGCAACATGAAGTTGTGGCCAAGTCACATAACTTTTCAATTAGAAATTACTTCAACCAAACAGAAGACGACCTGTTGTGGGATACTGAGAGAGACGGGCCAAGCTGCACAACAAACTCGAATGGTATTGTGCTTGAATGAGTATCACATGTGAGTGATGGGTTCGGTGTATGTACCTGCTTATTTTAATGCTTGTCAGATAAAACATTGTTCCTTACAACCGTGTCGTCGAGACGGTCCCCAGGAAAAGGAGTATGGTGGGGCCGGCTGCTTTACTCAGGTGTTTCAAATCTAAGCACCACCCTCACTTTGGGTATCGCGATCGGAAAAATTGGGGTGCTTAGAATTACGTAACTGTGGTATATTCCCTCTCCGTTTATTTTACAGGGAACCAAGCAATATAGTGACCGCATAAATAGCCTGCGCCACAGATAAGCGCTGCTTCTCGTATTGTAGTCAGTGGAAGCATAAGTTACTGCAAAAAGTTTTAGAACATCGAAAGTAACTAACTCATTGTCGATACCCAACTGGTGTTTTCAGGTACGTTTATTAAGCATACATGAGCGGAAAAAGAATAACCTAAAAAGTTCAATGTCAAATGCCTCCTTTGTACCACGAGCAAATATCCGAATAATTGTTTTTTCTGGGAGCTCACTAGAAAATAAAAGCGTGCTAAACCACTGCATTGTCGAAGTTGTGGTAACATAAACCGGAGTTTTAGTTAAAATTTATCTAAAGAACTGATCATTAAACTTTCTTTTGCAAACGTGTTTGGACAGTATAACACTCTCAGACGTCACAATCCCTTGCTTTAGCAGCCGCATTGGATGCCTCTCTCTTTTTATTCTCCTTCAGTATCAACAAAATATTGCAGCAAGTCTCATTCATTTCTCCATTCACACTCACACTGGGAAAAATATGCAGGAGAGGCCACTAGGATGTCCCAGGCATTGTAGAAAGTGTGGAGGAACTTAAAGTATTTCTAACAGGTCTGCGCAAAATGCGCCGTGATCGTTATAGCCACGGCTCCTCAATTTGGATAAACACCGCAGGCAATTTTTCTGCTGCGCGCCGATGGAGCTTTCCGTGTTCACAAAGACGTGACAGTAGCAGGTCGGAACAACCAATGCGCAGAAGACTTTGCAGGGAAGAAGGTTTCTTCGGCGTTCACCTGCTACGGTGTTCGGAAGCAGATGCTCTTTGAACTGAACTAGCGTCGGAGAAGGCTAGGAGCAGCTGATAACAATGAGAAAGGGTATTCGGCCCTGTACATTGCGCAAGAATACATACCTTGTTCTTATCCCGTGACCGCGTAGACGTCTTCAGACGGCGTGAGCAGTTTCACAAAAAATCGAATCCTTTTTTGCGAGGTCAAGCTGGTCAACACAAGGAGCTTTCTTCCTTGCAGTAAGAGTAAAAGTCGAAGTCTGAAATCCAAACTGCTACTACCGCGTCGAAATGGCGACTTTCTATAGAAGAATCAAACCATGAAATGTTCCGTTTTCTCTATTTAGACGTCGGTTTCGAAACGCATGATGCCCAGTTTTATTCTGACCCCGGAAGCGTTTTTTTCTTAATCTAATTTGGACATTCAAGACATTGCCTTTTCATCAAAGACGAATCCGCGTCTGAGCCAACTTTCACTTCACCCACGATCTTCGGCGTCAGGAAAGTTGGTTTTCCTGCAGTGTGTTCTGGGAGAATGTGACCTTTAGTTTGGCATTCTAGGATACCCTTTCAAACATGAAGTCAGTGCCCCAATCATATTCCTGTCTTTCCATAATGTACATACGCCTGTTTAAGCACGTACAAGCAGTAACGCGAGTCATGGGACTCGTGCGAGAGGTGGGCGACTGGCGCATCGACAGAATCAGGAGGCCGCGCGTTTCGACTTGACGTTGCTCCAGAAAGGTCAGCAGGGGAGCGAAGGCAGCGCAGCGCTCTCTTTTTCTCTTTTCTGTCGCTCGAATGACTTCTATGCACTTGGAGCTAGCGTTTAACCATAGTTTCAAGTTTTTCATTTCGTTACTCCCTATGCAGTTACTCTAAATGTAAACAGTCATATAAACTCCTCGTTTCAATTCATCAAATCCAATCACCTAGAGTTTGTCGATTCGGCTACCATGTATGTGAACTTACACAACGGCCCCGGTGAGCCCCCTGTAAAATCAACTGGAGCCCGGGTGATCCGGTTCCTGATGGACACCGGACTTTAGAGAAACGAACATCACATCTTTCTTATTACTTATTGAAGTTATGAGTGCCAACGGGCATTTTTGTTTAAAAAGGTTCTGCTCCTAACAGTTTTTGAAACCACTGCCTTACTTAGGTTGTAATGGGAACCGGAAATTTCCCTTCCATATTTGCCGAATATTGAAGAAAGTAGGCGTAGTCCAAATGTTTGTGCTCTTTTTACCTACGACCGACACATTAGTCTGTCTTTCAAGCAGATTCTTCATTTATAAAAGTACAAAGCGGAAGCTTGCCGAGATTGATGAAAGAAAGTGGATCGCAGAACCCAGCCGCGGAAAGTCTGTAGGCGGTTACATCATGCCCCGTGGGCCGATCACCACTGAACGTCCAATTGCACAGACCTGCTTAACGAAAACTGTACCGTAGCCGCCGTCGCCAGAGACCGTCAAAATTCCAGCAAAGCTGGCAATTCCGCAGCAGACATCGCAAGCCATCACGGGCTGTTGTTCGAGTTTCCAGCTTGTTGCGAAGTTAATTACTTCGTTCGAACCGAGAGTGAAGTACTTCAGGTGCCGGTGTGTAGTTTAATGCAAGCCCAAATCCATACCCTTATCTCTGAAAACACGGGCCGTCTGTCCCGTTCCTGCCAGTAACAGCGCCTAATCGAAACTACTGCGGCATGTGGGCTAATCAAAAACTTGGATTAGTGCTGAAAGCAGCGAGTCAGCTTGTTGGTTCTGTGAAATTGAAAAAAATATTCTTCGCTGTTTTTGTCCGTAGATTCTTGCGGTAGAATGAAATTGCACAAGACAAAAAATTTAGGACGATGCGACGAATAGTACCGGCTCCTTTTATTATCCAAGCTGGGGCACAAAAAGTGAAGTACGAAAATCATGTGAAAAAAATTTGGAAAAATCTTCAAGAAATGGCACCAACGTCTTTTTGAATTGGGAGCAGAAGAAGACGGTTTCATTCCTGTAGTTCATGCTTAGGCACGACAACTAAAATATCACGGAAAAGGTCTTGTGAATAATTTTATTTCTCGGGCCACTACACAGAAAGAAATTGTACTATCTTTCTGTCCGCCACTCGATTAAACAGCCCGTCTTCAAACAGGTAAAATAATGCGTGGTCACAGAGTATGTTTAGGCAAAGCAGTCGCAAAATTGTAAAATGACATTGAAATCAGTTTCCCGGCAAAGAATAGTTTCGTACATATTGGACACAAAGAAAAACACTGTAAACCGAGAGATCTAGTGTTTTCCTAATTCGAATTCTTGGAGAATCGGTTTCTACATCAAAAAATGACAAAAAATGTGTTAAAACCAGTGTCGTAGAACTGGCTAAACACGTAAACTAAATACGTGGGCACAACCTATTCAAGCACAAAAAGAAGACATACAATCAAATAATACGCGACCTCTAAACATTCTGCTAAATGTAATATAGATAAGCAACCCTCCATTGCACGAATTTGGTGAGTAAAAAGAGGGGTTTAGGTGGGAGAGAGAAAAGCGTTTTAGGATGAACGGCCGAATAGGACTAAATTTCATCTACGGATTTGCTTGAAATATCCAAACACTCCGTCGATTTTGTGTTTCTTTTTGAGGTGTATAGCCATCGGCGGACTGTCCTTAACCAACTAACGATATAGAGGTTGAAATGAAAGTGATAACTATAACGAATTTACTGACTGCCAATGTATCGAATGAAAACAGCCAATGAGGTATGATTTATTTACTGCAGCCAAGCTTAGATAATTGAGTGAACTGATAACTCAAATGTTGATGCAAATAAACCTTTTAAAAAGACTAGAAAGAGTAGATAAAAACAAAAACAAATCATTTTAATGCAGAAAAACAGTTCTAGTCCAGAAACTTAGCCAATGCCCACTTGATGAGAGAGGACACAAGGCAACATAACCTGTTGGTACGGGTAAAACCACAAAGGGTGATATCGAGAAAATGGCAACAGAATTGCCAATGGCAACACCATTCGTATTCTTGCAATAGGAACAACACCATTCTCAGTGTAGTAAATCGAGCACGCACGGCGCATAAGCTTGGACCAGGATCCGGCAAATAACAGCTTTTATTGGGATAAGCGTGTATGTAAATTTTGGCATCCAGAGACGGTTGCACATGTGGGTTTAGGGGAGGACAGAGCGCAGGGACGCACAGGGTCAAAGAGGAATGGGTGCGCCCGCAGCTCGTTTGTTTGGCAGCCACAAAACGAAATAGGACATTTCTTTCCTCTTAAAACTGAAAAACCCCTTGTACCGGCTTTCTGATTCTTATCGATCGCCTGAGTTTGGGCTGAAGTGGTCGCCCAGAAAATGGTCGCCCGCGACGACTGGAAGTTCCGGCGTAAGTTGTGTTGGAGCCTCATACAGAACAGTCGCTCTTGGCAAGGCGACGGGACAGCAGTAACCACGCAGTCAGGTTCACGTTCAGCCGCCATGCCTGAGTCGCCTCCGCACACGAAGTTTCTGGTGTCGTCTCGTGAAGGCGACGGATTTGGTCGATGCGACGCTGCGTTTTTCTCGCTGACGGTTCCACCGCAATCTTTTTCGCACCCGCAGTGGTTTTTACACGTCCAGGCGTCCATCTTTGGTGGCTCCAAAGTTTCGCACGTAGTAGCTGCTGCCTAACGAGACTGGCCGGTCATTGATGCCCGGTGACGAGTTGGCAACCGTGGGAGGCAGGCATGTATCCAGACGTGATGGGAGTTGGTAGCAGAAAAGCATTTCTTGCAGCGACCTTGTGCCGTTCTGGGGAGTCCGCCTGTAATTGAACAACAGGTGGAAGAGGCTATCTCTCGGCAGTCTATCTTGCGGTTTTCTTAAATCCATCTTTCACGGTTGAAAATGCCGTTTCCGCTGCTGCATTTCAATGGGAATGGAAAGGCGCTGTATGAGGTGCACAAATTATTTCTTGCCAAAAATGTCCCGTACTCCTTCCTTGTGAATGGTGTTTTTATTAGAGGACATGATCGTACGTGTTACGCCGGACCAATAAAACATGCTTTGAAGCAGCGAGAAGTACAAGTCGCGTTCGCGTTCTTCACGAGAACTTCCGCGACCCACATTGTCTGCGCGTCTAGGACCACCAGTAAAATATTCCCAGCTAACAGGCGAGCAATGTCGATGCAAATGCGCGACTACATGTCAGCTATTTTCGGCCACGCTACTGGTGGCACTGTCGCCGAAATAGCACGTTTTCCACCGCCCAACTCCTATTGTGTTCCGAAAACTTTTCTATTAATTGGTCATTACCTGTTCTTAAACTCCACCAAAACAAAGTTCGGGCCATGCCTTTCATTGTCGAGGAGCTTTGGAGTGTTTCATGCAGGAGCTAAAGAATTTTTTACAGCGATTTTCGCGCAATCACCACCATGTTACCCCTGTACACAAGGCCACGAGCCAACGACAGCTCCACTTTCTGATCGAAAAACGCGAACAAATCAGCTGTCATTTCACTTGGCGTCGCGGAGAACCATCCAAAAAGTAGCGTGTTACAAGGGCTAACAACGGGTCTTGGCAGTGAGCTCCTGTAACTCATGGGTATTCATGTACCTTCTTCAAATGCTTCCAACGCCGGGACGTATCCCGGAGGTTTGCCTTCTGCTACCGTTTCCGTTGTCTGGGGTGGAGCCTGCTGAGCTCGTTTCCTGTCGGTAGTTTTTGCACCGGTATGTACTGCAACTTGTACTTGTAGCCAAACAAGAGCAGTGCCCATCGCTGAATGCGCGTAGCGGCCATGGGCAGCGTCTGACGGTCAGGCCAGAGCAGAACAAGAAGTGGCTGATGGTCGGTGACCAGGCCACTTCTGCCGACCTGAAGAAAGTCATGAAGATGGGAGACGCCAAAAAATGAGTGTCAATGCTCCTCACAACAGCTGAGAGCATATTTTGCCCGTTTTTGTTAGCGTTCTGTAGCGGAACCCTATAGGCCTGTGCTCATTTTCCACCGAGTGAAACAGAACCACACCCGCAACATAAGCAAAGCATGACATTCTAGCTTCAGCTCCTTGCTTCTATCAAATAAGCGACAAGATGCCCATTCTTTAAAATCTGTTTAGTTTTGTCATACACCGACTGCGGTTGTTTCAGCCATTGCCAACGGGCTCCATTTCTGTAAGCAGACACAATGGTATGAGCGCACTCGACATGTTAGGTAGAAACCCTGCGTAGAACCCAAGCATGTCACGGAAAGAGCGTAACTCACTAACGCTTCCTGGGGGGCGGGACGTGCGTTATGGCGTTTAAGTTATTTTAGTGAGGTGGAGTTCGTGCCAATCCACACGATGTTCAGGGTAATTAAGGGAAAGCTGACGAAACTTCAAGTTTTTTATCCTAAGTTTAACGGTGTGCTCTCTAAAGCATTTTAAAACGATCGTCAGCCTCTCTCCATTGTCCCTTTGGCCCTCGGAAACAAGCGCATCATCAAGGTATACTCGTTCACCCGGTGACCCGCCCAGTATTCCATTCATCTTCCGTTGAAATGGCTGGTGCAAAAACTCTTCCAAACGGAAGTCTGTTATACTGGAAGAGCCCGCGGTGCGTGTAATGACACCGAACCCGCGGAATGCTTCGACAAGGGCAACTGATTGTACGAATCATTTTAATCTAGGATGCTGAAGTATTCGCCGTCTTTAATCTTGCGAACATATCGTCTACCGTACGCAGGGGGTATAGCTCCACCTCGCATGCTGGTTTAAGCGTGATCCTAAAGTCTCTGCATATCCTTTCGGACCTGTTCTTTTACAAGATTACTACTATAAACGTAGCGCGTTCCCCGTGTTTCACCGGTCATAGTATTGCATGTGACACCAGCCGATCAATTTCACGAGACACTTTTCCCGGAGGGAGTGAGGAAGAGATCTGGGTTCACAGAATTTTGGTGTCGCTGTCTCCTTGAGTTCTAGGTTGGCTAGTGCTCGTTAATTAGTCCGAGATCCGTTGACAAAATCTCATCATACTCACCGTGCAGCAAATTCACCATATGGTCGCCTAGCTTGGTTTCTTTTGGCGCGTCCGGCGCAGACAGGTCTCCAGTGGGAACACCCGTTTTCCAAACAGAGCAATGAGATCGCGTCCGCATTAGCTCGTGCCTGCAAACCGAAGCATGATGAGTGGACAAGCTACCGACACATCTTTATCTCTTACTATATTTTCTAGTTCACCCAACAGCGGCAGCCGTCTTGCCGAACAAAAAAACTTCCCTTGGTTCCATGCGCGGCCACTGTGCCTGGTGCCGATCGTACCTTTGCCGCAAACTGGTCATCTCACGTCTACTTGCATGAATAGTGCAATGTCCACCCTCGGTAATGTAGGCCGTATTTGTGATTGCAATCAGTTTTTTTCCTCACTGAACTCAATGTCGAAACGTGCGCGCGCTCAAAGTCACAGCTGGCTAGGGTTTAACTAGGGTTTAGGCTCGCTGTTCACATTCAAGCTTAACATCAGCTAAGGCACTGTAACATTTCTTTCTCCAATGACCGCGTCGGTCACAGTGACAGCAGCGTCCGTTTGTACAGCGGCAGGTGTTATCGTCGTGCTACGCGCTTCTACGTCAGCCGCGATCTTGCGACGCGCCTCGTGTACGTCTACCGAAAGATGGTTTGGCACTCAATTCGTTCGCATCACCGTCAATTGATTGGGGAGCTATTGCCATTGATTCAGCCTTCCCTAGTGTTAAATTGTTCTTGGCCAGTAATTGCTCGCGCAGGTTAGTTGAACGTACGCGTCAAACAATCTGGACCCTCAACAATCGGTTGCGCGTGTCACCGAAATGGCAATTGTCTACTACGCACGGTATTTTGACCAATAATTCGAGCCCCGAGTCCCTTTCATGCTGGAAACGGGTAAAAGCTTTTAGCTCTGTGTTATCTCGTGATGCTTCGGATGGTAGTAGTCGTTTAATGCTGCAACCGCTTCCTCATACGAGAGCGAATTCGGAGTACAAGGTGCACCTAGCCCTGCTAACACTAGGAGAGCCGGCGTCATGAGCGCTGCCATAAGTAGTTCTCGCTGCCTTTCTGGGTTTGTAATTGCGTTGACATCAAAGTACGCTTTAGCGCTAATGAGGCACGCTTTATAGTATTCTTGTGTGTAGTCAAAAAACAAGAACTGGAGTCTGGTCTTGGTTGTCGTCGGAGCTTGCCGTTGCGGGAGGCCTTCTTCAGTTCTCACACCATGGGCGGTTTCCGCACTCGTCGCCACAGCAGCAACCCGAGCGTGCACGGCCCGGCAGCATAGGCCCGGATCAGGCAGAGAACAATGTTTATTGTGGCACATGCGTATTTCAATCTTAGTGTCCACAAAGGGTTACACACATGAGGGAGAGGGGGGCACCGAGCGCACGTGGCAAAAAAGAAATGGGTGCGCGAAGAGCTGGTTGCGGTGGCCACCACAAAACACAATGCCACACCGTGATTTCGGGAAACCTGTTATGCACTGCGTGCCATTTTACTCCTTCACAGATGTACAACGTCGTCGTGGATGAGGCCTTAGAACTAGGCACGTGAAACAGACGCAAAAAGTGGTGACTCACCGACCTACACCTATTAATTGTTTTAATGGAGAATATACGTGAAATACTGCCACATTGCAGAGCCTTGCATACACCTGGTTCTCGTTTTCTCAGGGCCAGCCTCATGATGTCAACCAAATCAAATAGATGAACCAGTATACGCGTCCATTGTTTTCGAGGTACACACTACGTAGCTCCTGTCCACTGCAGCCCTTCGACAAAAAGGCTCAAGCGCCAGCCAAACGATTAACAACCCGGCTCTGCGCAGTACCAAAGCTTGACGTTTATCTAAAAAGTGCTCTTTCCTCAATTTATGTTACTTTGATTGAAATGGTTAAACGTTTGATGATTGCGGCTTCAGACGTCTCAAAGAAATGTTGTTGTGGCTTTCACCTCCCTTGCGGGAAGATTCTGGCGAGAGTGATAAATGCCGAATTTTACGAGCCTCTGCACTCAAACTACACCCACACGCAGCTGCATGCACAATACTGTTGTAATCAGGTAATGTGGCTGCGGCACCGTCCACCATGCTTTTGCATCTTCCATCTCAGTTCTTACCCGGACATACAGTTCTACAGTTCAATTCTTACCCCACCACACGGACCATACCCAAAGCATCACAATATTACGCTCTGAACATGGTTATTCTCCAAGCTCGGAAATGACGAACAATGCTTAACTGCTTGCCAACCGTGCCCCAAATTACGTATGGTTTACAAGGTGCTATCAAAGCCGCTGTTATCAGGAACTCGAAAAAGTGCAAGTCATGTTCCACAGTAAAGTATTTATCAGTGAAGATAGCGTTAAAACTGTTGGTAAAATGGCAAAAGTGCTCCATCTGGTAAAATAGGTTTAATATTTATCTTTTGGGAGGTATTAGCACAACCAAGAAATCTCAGTCATTCCTGGGCAGTTAACAGACATAACATTGCTGAAGCCGAATTCCCCGCGTGCACCCTCTAACTGCGACTTTGTTTACCAAAAACACCGGACTTTTTGTCAAAGGTTATAAGTAACGAACAATCCGCAAACTGGTCTTAGTTGATGCTGCTAGAAAAAGAAACCATTGACTACTTGCGCAACAAACATCCAGAATGCTCGAGTAAATGTTATGTTAAACATCAACAACATTCGGTAACCACACCCTTTTTCTTCGCGAGGCACCAAACGTGATGGCGCTTACAGTACATCAGAAGATTCACAGAAAAACAGAAGTTTGCGCAGTATTATTTACCATATTCAAAGTTCTGAAGGTCAACAACAAAATATGGGGAAACCCTTGCAGGCTGTCATCACGCCATTCAATGGTAACAGAATAGAAACAAAATATGCCGTAGTCACAAAACCTTTCATTGAATTCGTTACTGTACCTAGTGAACATGCATTGTTTATCTGCACCTTTCTTTATATCACTCTTGAACTGTAAAAGAATACAATTAAATCATACAAATATTTCAAAAAAAAACCTAGTAAAACAAATATTTGGTGCCATTGGGCCACTACCAAAATCCCCAAAAACCAGCTTGAACATTTGTGAGTTTTGTTAAATGCACTCCCTTGACAGAACCTCGGTCTAGTAAACTAAACTTCTTGTCCACATTGTTTTAACGCCAACACCGGAGATCTCTAATTGAAGGGGTCGTACAGAGAAGAACAGAAAATTGTAACGTACAAATTTGGATCACAGGCCGTGCAGCTTCAACAGCGGGAGCATAACACCGGCACCACAAGAGAGTACACCGGTACCGCACGTGCAAGGCGATCCCACTTTCGGAGGTGAAGCTAACACAGGGTTCAAACAGGTGGCCCCTGACTATGGCGAGCCAGTGAAACTACCTTCCGATGGAGCGGTCCGGGGGCTGACCAGGTAGCCACGTGTGGGCGGCACAGATCAAGGAAAATTACAGCTAAGATAACAACAAAATCTCCATGCAGGTTTTGGCGTTGACATTATTATAAGGTTCTTAGTACCCACATGTTTTCTCCCTGTCTTCCTTTACGCAATCTTATTGAGTGGGACCCGGTCTCTCTCCGACTATACTGAATCCTGTTCAGCTTCTTGTTTTGTATTACCCCCTCGTAGCAATCAGGAGCGCTTAGGCTAATTATTCTCCCAGAGTAGCCTGCGTCGGATTTTTGGAATTCCGCCGCCTTGTGATAACGTGGCGCCCAGCGTTTCACCCTCCTTTGATCTAAGCGTTCTGCGAACAAACCTGTACTTTTTTGCTTTTGCTTTAAGTTCCACCCTCGCTTTCATAGGGCATCCAGGCACATTTAAAACCTTGTGCAACCCTGGCTCCTCGGTGCATCTTTATTCTCTCTAAAACTGCTTTTATTTGGCACACAGTCCCTTTTGAGCCCTTTTGCAACAGCGCATACGTTGAATAATTGAATAATGGCTTTCTGCTCTCGTCGAACAGTCCTGAAGTGTATTACATTCCTCATTGTGTGTACCATTGTTTTTTTTTTTGCGGTCTTTATCCTAATTCACCACGACGGCCTGCTGACTTAGAATTTTACTAAAATAAAACGGCTCGGGTGGTTATATGTTTAAATCATTCGCTTCATGGAAGCTTGCACTGTGTTTAGAAATGGTCACACACCAATGCCTCAAAATTCCTCCTCACGCAATCGTCGCCACTATTCTCCACATATTTTTTGTTTACATCTCCGCTCATGCTTCTCTCGCATTTCTGGCTGCGGTGACCCCACTCCACATCGTAAGATAACAAACTATACTTCAATTCCTTTTTCTTTTAAAGTTTATATTGTATTTGCTTACATGGTCCGCAGTTGGGAATAACCACCTTCTAATATTGGTGAGGTGTCAAGTCCAGCCGCGCTGCGTGCTTGTAAGCGTTGAAAAACTTTGCTACACGTGTCCCCCTGTATGAAGAGTACGTTCGTCTATTGTAATCACCATACGTTGAGTGATTTCGAAATAGGCAGGTAAATTCAGGGATGCTGCCATTATGTTTTCCAAGAGTGGTGGCTTACGCACCCCACACTGTCTTCAGTATTTTTAACATCACTTTCCAGCTGCTTAGTAGCCAAAGTTGTTCATTTTGTGTAATTTAATTGGTGATAGGATTGGTTACTCGTCTGTCCCCAAACTTTCGCTAATATGTGTTTCTTTCAAGAGTAATATCAGCCGGCAGCATCTCCACTAAGCTATCAGCAGCGTTTACTTCACGCGACTAATTTAAAAGCGATACCCAATTAATGTACATGAAGGCAGCAGTTGCAAAAAAAGGTCAAAACATTTTTCACAACGCAAGTCTAGCGATGGATAACAATATTTCAACCACTTATTTAACGAGCAAATACTCCCAACAGCGGTTCCTAACATTATTAGAAGACGCATTACGGTTCAATACAAAATCGCACATGCCACAGAGATATTAACTACCCTGTTTTCTGGTTGCCAAAAGTCTGGTTTTCATTATCTTAAAGTGTAAAAAAATAAGTGCAAGCCTGGCAACACCTGTTCCTTTTCGAAGGAATCAGACAGGCCCTTTTTTATGTTAGGAGTAATCTAAAGACGCAACGCCCCATTTTGGGGATCTAATTTCAACGCATAAATACCTCCGTGCAAAAGAAGGGCGACCTCGAACATTGCAATGTATTTCATGGCGATTCTGAGAAAGGTGAAGCATCTCCAGAGAGCCACAGGCATGATAATCTCCACCGATGATGATGATGATGATGTCATTGTTGCCGCAGCGATGATGATACGAAAGATTCTGCATCCTTTCCGGCAATTAGGAAGACCGATCCGTCCCATTCCTCTAGTCAGACGGGCTGCATTTTTACGGTTTACGTCATTACTTTTTCCCCCAACGATGCACCTATCAGCATCCCGAATTACGTTGGGCCTTGTAAACAGCAGGTCCGCTTGATGGTTTGTTTGGTGGCTGAGACTTTGTCCTCATTTATAATTGTTTGCAACCACGATCAACTTCCCGGAAGAATCAGGGTTCTCATTACACTTCCCTAAAAAAGCACATTCAAAAGCAGCTTTTCACCGCATGGGTGAACACAATTATTGTGGCAACAGCAAATCACACAAGGTAACGCAAAAGAAAAGCACCGCAGCGCTACCGGAGTAAAAATAACAGTGGTTATGTGCAGAAAAGGGCCGCGTGGGAGGTGCCTACTTTTTGGATTTGCCACGTCGGGTTCCTGTATGTGTCAAAATTTTTGTAACAAAAGCCAAACAATACCCGCGTGTGGGAAACCACCGTATCCGTGAAGATTACCGTTTTCCGTTGATATATATTTCGCTGAGTTCACGGGCCGAAGATTAGCTGCGGCTTTTAAATCCCAAGTTTAACTTTAACAACGAGTCATTGCAGTCAACCTCGATTGCCCTAAACATCAAAAATGTCTTGGCGGACAAGGCTGGTTCGTTGGCAACTGTATTATGGCACGTACATTGAATTCTTTTTTTTGTTATTTAAAAAAAAACCACCCCCTGTATTTGAAACGGAGGGCTCTGGACGTCACGTTGGGATTTCTTGTCGGAAGTTTTGTAGCGTACCTAGGGTAAGGGGATATCTTGGTTGTCGTAGAACATGGAGTTCATTTTCAAACTTGCTTTGGTGTTTCCGTTTTACCTGCCAAAACTCATACATTAAGCCATCAGTCAGTCGCTAGTAAAGTAACAATCCCGAATTTTATCCCAGGACAGTCTGCAGCTAAATTCACAGCGGTTCAGTCCTGGAACGGGTTGTGAAATGGTAATGACCTCTAATGTTCCCAGATAGGGAGAGATAATATCTATGTTGTGTTTACCTGTATTATGAGCACAAGAGAGCGGACAGATATTGTGTCGCGTAGTTGAATGAATGAGGAGTGTACGTGTAGGTTTGGCATTAGTTTCATGGATAGAGAACTTTATTTTTCCGCTGTCTCTAAATTATCTCCCTCCATCTCTCTCTCCCTCCTCCCACCAAAATTCAAGTTCAGTCGATGGGATTAGGTATTCCTGCTTTCGCACCAAATGCAGTCCACCTTTTGGGACCATCTTTTCTGGGGCAGGTCGATAAGATGACATTTTTTAGCGCTGGCGGTTTTCGCCTGCTTAACAACCCTTTATACCGTTATATTTGTTTTGGTATTCCAAAGACCAATGCCTCGACAATTTTTAATCGCACCGATATTGCAACTTTTGGATACGCACGCAATTCTTGCCTCAAATGCTTTCCTTTGCTGACAGTCTTGACCTTTACGACGCATGTGTATAGCTCTATTACTTCAGAAGGGTATTCCGAATGATTTCCACTTGATCAACAACTCCCTCAACTTATGGCTCTTTGGCTTAATTGATTAACCGACCGGCACCACAGAGTTCATTATTTTTGCTTTCAGGTTGCGCGAGAACGACCGCCCCATTTAAAACAAGAAATGACTTTTATTAGACCCTGGAGTACTTTTCTTATGTTGCGAGCTACTGGAAAGTTTGAGTGTTTTTTTTTCGGCCTATTGCAGTAATCAGTAGACGGGGTGGGAGAGCCCTGACCACGCGATAAGCTCCATGGGTATATGCTCTTCCTGGGCCCGCAACGTACATGCGCAATGATTCGCGCTGTTTATCCGGTTTTTTCTATATCAGCTGGCCTCTAAGAACAGCCTGTTTTTTTTTTTTTGAATTTGAGAACCATACTACACCCAGTTCCGGCTACCGCTCTGGTAATGAGTCCTTAATGATAATCTTTAGGCCAAGTTTTGTCGCATACCCGGCAGGTTCGGCAGCTAACAAATAAACGTTACACACACCGCAGCAGCGACGCAGGCCTTCAATTTGCAGGCTGGGCTGGCATAAAAAATCAATACACCAATGAGTTAAAAATTTAGAAACGGCAAGTTCTGGAAGCTTCGGCCACAAGAAATCAGAGTCCGCACTATGAAGTACGCCCACTTACTCTAGAATCTGCGAAGGTGTTACCGGCAGAGAAACACGCTTTAAATTGGACGTTCTACAATGCTCTATAAACATGAATAAATGCAGCTCTCGGAAGAAATTCCCTGGCACGCGCACAGAAACTATGCGCGAGGGTTTTCTGATTCTGCAGCAACGTCCAATGCCCTTGCTGTCATCTCACTGGCTCTTTTGAGTAAACAAGATTTCCGAGGTTCTCGGAAAACTTCCGATTTTTTCAAATTGCAGCCGCCTAGTACGGCGCAATTTTACACACAAGTTTAATTTCACTAACAAAAGATGGATGTTCTTATTTTCTGAAACTTTTAAGAGCCCTTAAGTTACCATTGATTATGTATAAATTATTAACAGAAACTTTCATAAAACATACTTCAGTAGGAGAAAAACCGAAGCATGGATTTGTTAAGCAACATTTCATCAAAAGAATTTTTCATTGATCCTTGGCATTTCAAAAATATTCATGTACCATCTCTCTACCGGAATCTCTGCAATGCTTATCACATTATCTTTTTATCTTACGAGAAGTGTAACTGTTTTAGAGTGTATGGTATAATAACAAAAATGGAAATTAAACTATTTTTTTCCGGGTGGTTTGTTGAATTCCAAAGCCCACGCCTCCCACAAAGCAAAACCTGCATTTCGTGTGACCAATTTTGGTTATTATAACCTGCATTATAACTATATCTCCAGAATAGAAATATTGCTTGGACAGCGACCTTATTTCTAATTTCGGGGTTTTCATAAAACAAGCTGTTTTTCTTTCAGCCCCACAACCAAACTGTTTTAACCCTGCTACTCTTTGTAACCAATTTCTGAATTACCTCATTCTTATTTTGCTAGCAGTTATAGAGTGTGTCTTCATTAACAAGTTTTTAAAAATACATATTTCTGCCATGCCTAATGAGGCATGGGTTACACATAATCAGTACTGACTAAAAAATGCATAAAAGCCGGAGTAGGTAGAACATGTTCGACAACAGACCGTGTTCTCCTAGAATACTGGATTCGTCCTTGTGCGCCATCACAATTCCACTTTAAATCTTGAGTTCGGCAAAACGCACACTCAGTGCACTTTTGGGCATCTGCGTACTTCTAAAGGCGTAATCATGGGCTCAAACACTGATCACGTTGATGGTGGCGGAATAAGCACGCGCACCACCATGTCTCACCGAACAAAATCCTCGTTATTTAAGGTTGTTCAGGCAGAGGAAGAGGATGTGTCAATAATGAACAAGTGCACTTAGTGCTCAGACGACTAAAGCGGATGATATGACTGTCTTGAGGGGTATTTTTAGAAGGAAGTCTTGTTTGGAAGAATTTCTCATCACCTACCACGAGCAATAGTTTTAAAAGAAGCTGGTTTCATTTCCGTTATTTTTCGGATTCTAAGCAAAGCCCATGTTAAACACCCTCCCCTACTTTCGGGGAAAACAATAGAAAAAAAAGGTGCATGGGTATATAAGCCCCCCCTTTTAAAAGCAACCATCACAAGGTGGATTTCAGAAGCGTTGAAGCGGGCCCAAGATGACGTTGTGGCCAATTCATTTATAAAGTTTTGAAGTACAAATGATTTCAACCAAACAGAAGATGACCTGCTGTGGGAGAATGAGAGAGGCGGTTCAAGCTGCACAACAGACTCGAACGGTATTGGTTGTGACTGAGTATCAGATGTAAGCGGTGGGTTCAGTGTATGCAACGTCTTTTTTTAAATGCTTGACCGATGAACCATTCTTCCAGGTGCCCGTGTCATCAAGACGCTCGCCACAAAAAAAGTACGGTGGGGGCGGCGGCGGTATTTAGGTTTTTCAAATCAAAGCCTCACCCTACTTTTAGGCATTGTAATCGTGGAAAAAGGGGTTGCTTAGAATCGAATAACTACGGAATATTTTCTTTTTGTTTGTTTTGAACGACATAAAACAAAGTAAATGCTATACTTGCGAACAGCTTTTACACTGTGAGAGCATAAATAGCCTGCGCATCACAAAAGCGCTCCTTGTCGGGTAGTATTTAGGGGAGGAATAAATTACCGCAAGAATTTTGCAAACTTTGACAGTCAGTGGTTCGTTTGACTCCCAACTGCTGTTTTTCGGTACTTTTATTTAACGTGCACGAGCGCGAAAATAATAACAAAGAAACCTCAAATGCCTTCTTTGCACCATGAGAAAATAATCACTGATTTACTTTTATGGGAGTTGATTACAATAAAAGGTTGCTCAACCACTGATTTGTAGCGTTTGTGTTAAAATGAACCTGACTTTTCTGTGAATTTCTTCTAAAAAACGGAGATTAAACTTTGTCTTCCAGACGTGCCTGCAAGCATAACGCTCTCAGCCGGCCCAATCGCTTGCTTAAGCAGCCTATTGGCCGCATCTCTCTTTTTGTTGTTCTCTTTTATTGTCGACGTATTAGAAAGAAAGGGGTAATTTCTTTGTACTGAGTCTTTACAAGGGCCGGGAGCAGATGCTATAGGCTTTGCAGCCTGACACGGGCCTCCGCACCTGTGGCGTCAAATCTCATTCCTTTCTCTATTTCCACTCACACAGGAAAGAATAGTCAGGAGAGACCCCTAGCATGTCCCATGCATTGCAGAAAGTGTGTAGGAAATTACGTTATTTCTAAGAGGTCCGCGCACAGCCCAGCGTGATTTATATAGCCAGAGCTGCTCAATTTGGATAACCGCAGACATTTTTTCCTGCGGTGCGCCCACCGAGCTTTCCGTTTTAATGTAAGTGGCACAGTAGCAGGTCCGAACAACCATTGTGCAACAGACTTTGAAGCGCGAGCAAATTTCTTCAGTGTTCGCCTCCCACTGCGTTCGGAATCAGGTGCACTGTAAAAACAACCTGTAATTTTACGGAAAAATTACGGACCAGATGGCCGTAATAAAACGGAGCCGTGTTCCATTTGATAAAGAACAAAGAAAACACCAATAATTTAACGGGAGTGCGCTCCGTCCCTCAGTATACGGATGCTCTCTACGTTACACGTCAAACAGAATATTTTTCTGCTTTGCAAAATACGGGCGCTTACTCTGTATGATGCAGAACAGAAACAGCTCAGTTTATTAATAAGCGCGAGAAATATGTTGTCGGGTCGATTGTCGGAAATCGATCGAGAAGGGAAAACTGCGCCCCGACAACATTCGTGGCGTAGTAAATGCGGCTCTGATTCGTTAGTGTTTAAAGTGTAGTAAACTTAGTGAGGACCATGAGGCCCATACCGCTTGACACGATCGCTGTATCTTGTCTTTACCACGCTCCGGCGACGTCGCTGCCCCGGACCTGTAAACTGTACATGCTTGTGTCACCTGCACACTTGTAGAAAATATCAGGTCATTTGCGTGCAGAAGCAGAGTTGCGGAAGTAATTTAGTTCTTAAGGAATCAATATCGGCCGAAGTATTTAGCCTAAAGCCTAAAACCAAAGCATAGCAAGCACTATTCATGCAGTGCGAAATCGCAGTCGCAGCCAGTCACACGCATTTTTGCGAGCGCTTTCTCGAAATAGCGGAGTTGATGGCGATACTATTGTAGGGGCTTCGCGGAACCTTACTGCGCAAGCGCTATTTAATAAATCGCACTTTATCAGCCAGGGAATCTGTAAGCCAGCTAGTAAACACCGATGTATGGCACACGCAGGGTGGGCATCAATGTAGTATACAGGTTGTTCGGCACAAGTGCGGCGTTCGTGTGGTGGTGCAGTGGTCTCGAACGTCGTGCCCATTCGATCAACGTCGCGGGTTCGATTCCTCGTCGAAGTATTTTTTCTTTTCTGAAGGTTCTATCAATTACGGAAAGACGTGCTTTTGGAAACGGGGTGTTTGTTTTGTTACAGACTTTCTGTACTGTGGAATATCCGTTGTCTAAATAACAGAAATGTGTCCGGCAACGTTTTACCAGCAGCTTTCTCCATAAAAGTGGCCATATTTCTTACAGTGTGCTCTTTGTACTGAACTAGCTTCGTAGAAGGCTAGCAGCAGCTGAGAATAATAGGAAAGATTACTGGGCATTTTGCATTGCACACAAATATATACCTTGTTTTTACCACGTTCTACAAAAAATCCAATAGTTTTTCTTGAGCGAAATTTTTTTGAACATGTCATTTAGTCCCTTGCAGTAAGAGTAAGAGTGCAAGTTTGAATTGGCAAACTGTAACTACTGTGTCAGAATGGCGAATTCGTATGCACGAATCAACCGTTGTAATGTTTCGTTCCCTCTATACCGACGTCGGTTTCGTAACACAAGATACCCAGTTTCATTCCGACCACAGGAACCTTTTTCTCGTGAGGAACTTAAAGTGCATCGATTAAAACGCCACTTTCTAAGTGGGCTTTCCGCAGTGAATTGTTTGTGTAGCGACATGAATTCTGGTATGTGCCTTTTGACAACAAAAGAAAAATTCGCGCTTCAGCCATGTTTCACTTCACCCAATATCATCATCATCATCGTCGTCAGAAAAAATTGGTTTTTCTGCAGTGTGGTTTCGGACAATGTAACCATCGGTACGACATTAAAAGGTTTGCTTTAAAACATGAAGTTAATGCACCGCAGTTGTATATAAACACTACGTTTCCATTCAACAAATCGATACGAATTTGTGAAATCATTTGTGACTTCGTGAATTCACAATTTGTGGGAATTTGTGAACAAATTTGTGAATTCGGTAACAATATCTGTGAACTCACATCATCGCCCCGGTGAGCCTCCTGCAAAATCAACTGGAGCCCGGGTGACTGCGTTCCTGATGGGCACCGGGCTTCGGGGAAATGAACATCACATCTTTACTATTGCTGAGTCAAGTTATTAGTGCCAACCGGGCGTTCATGTTCACAAAACTTCTGCCCGAACAGTTTTGAAACCACTGTTTGACTTCAGTTGTTAACAGGATGCGCACTTTGTCCTTCCATGTATGCCGAATATTGCAGAAAGTTAGTGTAGTCCAAATTTTTGAGCTCGTTTTACGTACGACGTATAAATTACTTCTGGTCTTTCAAGCAGTATTCTTCTATTCTTAACATACAAAGCCGAAGCTTGCGAGATTGAAAAGGAAGTGATCGCAGAACCCAGCCGCGTGAAGTGTGTAGGCGATTTCATCATGCACCGTTGGGCTGATCACTATGAACATCAATTGCACGGACCTGCCCCTACGAAACCTCTACAGTAGCCGCCATCGTCTTAGGAACCTTGATAATTCCAGCAAAGCTGCCAATCCCCCGGCAGACATCGTAAGCCATCACGAGCTGCTGTTCGAGTTTTCAGCTGGTTGGGGAGCTAATTACTACGGTCGAACCGAGAGCAAAGTACTCCTGGTGCCGCTGTGTAGTTTATGGAAGCCCAAATCCATACCCTTATCTCTGAAAACACGGGCCGTCTATCCCGTTCCCGCCAGGAACTGCGCCCAAGGGAAACTACTTCGGCCATGGTGAGCTAATCAAAAACTTGGATTAGCGGCGCAAGCCGAGACTCAGCTTGTTGGTTCTGTGGGATTAAAAAAAATTAATCAGCTGTTTTTGTCCGTAGACTCGTGCGGTAGAGTGAAATTGCACGAGAAGAAATTTCGCCCGATGCGACAAATTATCCACGCTCCTCTTATTAGCCAAGCCGGGCCACAAACTGTGAAGTACACATTTTATGCGAAAGAAATAGTGAAAACGCCCGGAGAAATGGCGTCAACTTCTTTTTGTACTGGGATCACAAGAAGACGGTTTCGTTCGTGTAGTTCTCGCTTCGGCGCGACGAATAAAATATAACGGAAATAGGTGTTGTTCCGAAGAATATTTTCATCGGCCCAGCTACGCAGAAAAAACATTGTGCCATCTTTCTGTCTGCAACTTGACTAAACCGCTGGTCCTCAAACAGGTGAAATAATGCGTGATCAGAAAGTTTGTTTAGGCAAAGCAGTCGCAAAATAGTAAAATGACATTGAAAGAAGGTTCTCTGCCAGGAAAATTTTCAGGCATATTTGAGGCAAAGATTAATACTGTTAACAGATATCTAGCGTTTTCCTAATTGGAATACTTGGGGCATGGATTTCTACAAGAAATGACAAATAATGTGGTAAAACCTGTGTCGTAGAAGTGGGTAAAATCTAAAGCAAAATACGTCGGCATAAGCTATTCAAGCACAAAAAGGCAAGGTACAATCACATAATACGAGACCTGTAAAAATGCCGCAGAATTGAATAGGGATCAGAAATACTCAATTGCACAAATTAGGTTGAAGAAAAAGATTGGTTCAAGTGCGAAAGAGTAAAGCGTTTTAGTGTGCCAGGCGGCATAAGACTAAAATTTTTCTTTGGAATTCACTTTAAATATGCAAACACGCTGTCGAATTTTCTGTTTATTCTTGGCGTGTATAGCAATCCGCGTGACAGCACTGCTCTTTAACGGCTAACGATATAGTGGTTGAAATGAACCTGAAAATTATTCCGAATTTATTGACTGTGTACATATTGAATGACATACAGCCAATGATTTACGATATATTAATTGTAACCAAGCGTAGACAATTGCTTGAACTTAGAAATCAAACGTAGATGAAAGTAAATGGTTTAAGGCTTAAAGACTAGAAAGAATACATAAAAACAATAAAAATATTTTTACTGCAGAAAAAGAGTTCTAGACCAGAAACTTGGCCAATACCCTCTTGATGACAGAAGACACAGAGCAACATAAGAGGCCGGTTTGGCGAAACCTCTAAGGGTGATGTCGAGAAAATGGCAACGCAAATTGCCAATGTCACCAACATTGCAAATTTTGCCAAATGACGACAACTTGGCCAGTGTTACTAACTCGAGCGAACACTGCCGAGCAGCATGGTCCGAAGTCGTGCCGAGAACCACAGCGTTTACTTCGACAAGCGCGTATCCAACTTTTGGCATCCAGATACGGTTACACAGGAGGGTATACGGGATGAGGGACTGCAGAAATGCAGGGGACATAACGGAATGGGTGCGCGCGCAGCAGGTTTGGCAGGCCTCCGGGAAACAAAATAGAACATTAATTTTGGTGTCTACACTGGAGCCACTTAACGGGTTTTCTAATTCTTGTCGATCGCCTGAGTGGGGACAGAAAGAGGACCATCACCAGAAAGGGGTCGCCCTCTACGACTGGGCGTTCCGGTGTAGTTGGTTTTGCAGCCTAACCTCAACAACTCGCTCTTGGCAGTTCCCTGCTTTGGTCTGGCAGATTTCGCTGGGGTGTGTGTGAACGAAGGCGACGGGAAAGCAGTTGCCATAGAGTCAGGTTCACATTCAGCCTCCGTGCCTGCATTCGCCTCCCCCTACGCGGTCTCTGATGTCGCTGCTCCGTTCCCGTTGAAGGATCCACCGCAATGATTTCCGCACGCGCAGAGGGTTTTACGCGTCCAGGCGCCTATCTTTGAACGGCGCTGTAGTGTCACACGTATTACTGCTGCTCAGGGAGATAGACCGGTCATCGGCACCCGGTGACGAGTCGGCATCCCTGGGAGACAGGCACGTGTCCACAGGTGACCGGAGGTGGTAACAGAGAACCATTTCCTGCGGTTACCTATCGTCCTTCTGTGGACTCAACCTGTAACTGAACAACAGGCGCATGAGGTTATCTTCTAGCTGTTCATGCCGCGATTTTCTCTATCCATTTTTCAGGGTAAAAATGCTCCTTCCGCTGCTATATTTGACTCGGAATGGAAAGGCGCCATACGTACGGGCAGAAAATTGTTTCTTGCCACAAACTTGGCGAACATTCAATTGGAGGACGTAATATACGCGTTCTTGGCCGTAAGCTCTGCTGACTCGTGGGTCATCACATTACCTTCTTCAAAATCTTCTTTCGCCAGGACGTATCCTCGAGGTTTGCCTTCGGTTAGCGGTAGCGTTGTCCTGTTCTGGAAACGTGCTGAGTGCGTTTCCTGTCAGTAGTTTTTGGCCCGGTACGTACAGAAACTTGTGCTTGTGGTCACCCAAGAACAGTACCCATCGCTGAATGCACGTGGCGGCCATGGGAGACGGGAGAGCCCCAAAAAGGACTGCCAATGCTGCACGCTCCATCTGAGAGAAATTTTGCTCTGCTGTTGTCAGCGTTGTGACGCGGACCCCAATCGGCCTGTGCACATTTTCCACAGAGTGAAGCAGAACAACACCCCCAAAATAAGGAGAATGTGATATTCTAGCGTCAGAACCGTACTAAGATCAAAATGAGTGAGTAGTTGCGCATTCTTCGGCATCTGTTTCATTTTCTCAAACGCCGCCTGCAGTGGCTTCAGCCACTCCCGCCGGGATCCCATTTCTGTGAGCCAATGCCATGGTCTGAGCGCGCTTGACATGTTACCTAAAAACCATGCGTAGAACCCAAGCATGCCGACAAATGAGCGTAACTCCCTAGCGTTACCTGGGGGCGGGGCTTGCATTATTTTCAATATTATTTTCATTGCAGGGGGCGGAGGGAGAGGCAAGTAGGGAGTCCTTGCCGATTTATAAGATGTCCTTGGTATGTGAGGGAAGGCTTTCGAAACATTCAGTTTTTAATTCGAAGTTTAACGGCGTGCTCTCTAACTCCTTCCAAACGCTCTTGAGCCGCTCTCCATTGTCACTTTGAGCTCCACAACTAGCAGGTTATCAAGGTATGCTTGGACGGCCGGAAACCCGGCCAGTATTGGACCCATTTTACCTTAACAAATGGCTGGTGCAGAAAGTCTTCAAAATGTAAGTATTTTATAATGGAAGAGCAGGCACGCTGCATGTAAAGACATAGAGGCCGCGGAATGCTTCGACAAGGGGCAATTGATTGTACGCACCTTTGAAATCGAGCATTCTGAGGAATTCTCCCTCATTTACGCTTGCGAAAACGCCGTTTACGGCGCGCAAGGGCGAATTATCCACCTCGCATGCTTGGTTAGGAGTCATCCTAAAGTCACTGCATAGTCTTACACAGCTGCTCTTTTCCAAGACTACTACGATAGGCGTAGCCCATTCCGTTTATGTAACGGGTGATAATTTTTCAAATGACACTAGCCGATTAATTTCACGAGATGCGTTTTCGCAGAGGGAGTAACGAAGGGACCTGGGCCCACAGAATTTCGGTGTCGCTGTCTCTTTTCGTTTCGGACTGTCTAAAGCTCTTTAATTAGTCCAAGATCTGTTGAGAAAGTCTCCTCATACTCGCCGAGAAGTTGGTTCACCATACGGTCGTCTGGCTTGGTTCCTTTCGTCGGGTCCGGCACAGACAGGTCTCCAATAGGAACGCCTGTTTGCCAAGCATGAGATCGCGGCTGCGTAAGCTCGGTCCTTCACCGTCAAGTACACTGAGTGAGAGAACCTACCGACACAATTCGTTCGCGTCGCTGTCAATGGCTTCGGGAACTATGGCTATTGCTTTAGCCTTTCGAGGGTTAAATCTTTGTTGGCCAGTAATTCCCTGCGCAGGTTAGTTGAACGTGTGCCCCAAACAATCTGAACCCACAACAAACGGTCCAGCTTATCGGCGAATTCTCATTTTTTTGCTATGCGCCTTATTTGGACCAAGAATACGGGCGCCAAGTTTTTTTATGCCGGGAACGGGTTAAAAACTTTTAGCTCTCTTCTATGTCGTGACGCGTCATATCGTAGTAGTCGTTTAAGGCTGCTACAGATTCGTCATAAGTGAGGGAATTCGGCGTCCGAAGTGCGGCTAGCCCTGCTAGCACTTGGACAGTCTCCGTGGTGAGTGCTGCCATAAGCAATACTCGCTGCCTTTCTGGGTTTGTAACGGTGCAGGCTTCAAAGTACGCTTTGGCGCGAATGAGGTGCGCTTTCGACTTGTCTTGTGTGTAGTCCAAAACCAAGAACTGGGGGCTGCTCTTGGCGGTCGTCCGCACTCACAGTCACGCCAGGCCTTCGCCTTTAGTTTTTACACCATGGGTGGTTTTCGAACTCGCCGCCGCTGCAGTAACTAGAGCACGCACAGCCCCATCATTTGACCCGGATCGGCCGGAAAAAAACAATGTTTATTGCGGCAAACGCGTATTTAGCTCTTAGCGCCAACAGCGAGTTACAGAGTAGGGGGAGCCGGGTGGCCCTAGGTGCACTGGGGCAAAAAGCAATGGGTACGCCTGCGGCTGGTTTCGCTGGCCGACACGAAACAAAATACAAGATCAAGATTTGGGGAAACCTGATAATCATAGTGCGCCGCTCTACTCCTTCATAGATGTATGGTCGTGAGCTGAAGTATACGGACCACGAGCGTGGGGTCCACAACTAATCTCTGCGGCGCCTGGTTGCGGAGCGCCTGCTGTCGAGACAACGCACAGCGCAGTCGCGGCCTCGAAGTACAGTACACATGACGCTATCGCTGGCTTCTTCGCGATTGCCTCACGCTCCGATAAATTGACGCCAGCATAACCTCGCTGCAGTCTTGCACGCTGCACGCGGGCGCAATCGGCGGCAACGCTGCTCTGCTGGCAGAGTTGGCTCGCTCGTGATTATCTCGGGCTTGAAGCTTTTTTGAACTGCTCCCCCGCCGTATATAGAAGCACCAAGTGACGCAGAAAAAAAATCACTCTGCAGTCGAAGAATATAGCAGGACACACCATCTTTGCCGGGTTTGAGGATAGACGCGAAATTATAGCGCCCTCAGAATGTGCGCGAACTTGAAAAAATATTCATGCTAACCTTACATGCTAAACTTTTGACAAATAATGCTGTGTTTATGCATATACTGCATTGCTTTATAAAACTTCGTTTGCCGTATCGGGCGTACGTGCTATTTAGGAGTTGCTCTGTAATACCTATCTCAGCAATTCTTTTGTAGTTCGAGGCACCTACACATACATTTAATGTTCAAAAACTCCTTGGCGATATGAGATCCGTTGAACCGTGCTTTGAATGTCCAGCGATTATCGAAACGCCTGCAAACTACATTCTTCAATTAGATTTATTTGCAATTGAAAACAGTATTTCCAATTCTTGCGCACTTCTCGGACAAGAAATTGAACCAAAGAATTTATCCACAGGGGAGATTGGTCCGTCGATGATTGAAGATAAAAAGATTACTAGCTTATGGTTAAGCGCAATGCGGCAAACAAACAACGGTATACGTCAAAAAGCCCAGTTTATTTACGTAATATTTCCAAAGCACTGCACGGGGTCATCGGTCTCATATGAGGGTCCGCAGACAAAAAGTGGTCCGGGAAGACACTTCTTACTCCATGGGTCCCTCCGGGACACTCCTAAATTCCTTTTGTTTCCAAACCCTGCCCGAAACTAAAAAAAAAGTACTGCTTCCGAACCCGTTCAGCAGCCTCACCAGAGTCACCGAAACAACTCTGAGAATTGCCTTACAGCATCCACATTTCTGCCTGCTAGGATAATTCAAGTTTCATCAATCGCCCAAAAGTAGGTTAATTGCCGAATAGAATAATCGTGTTAAGATTCTGGATTTAAATTGGTTAATGCTTTCGTAAAATCAGGAAAAATTTGTAAGCTATTGTTTTTATAATCTTCATCTTAATAACTTCATTTTAATGAACTAAGTAATAAAGCAACTAGGGCATCTCAACTTCCCTGGATGCATTCAATGAATTTACGGGCCGCCATTTTTTTTCGTTTTGATGATTTTGAAGCAGTTATTTTCATGCTCCAAAACCAAGGTATACTGCGTTTCCCAGACTAATAACTCCTGTAGTATTTCTTTTTTAGCTTTTCAATTTATGGTAAATATACAAGCTGCCCCATGCACGCAAACACACCGATACATTGGTCCCGAATAAGCTGCTATGCTCGATTCGGTGGGTGCCCTTTGCAAAAATCCAAGTGCTATAACAAGGAGTGCGACGATTGCGGGATCTGGGGACAGGGTGTAACGGGTTGTGGCCGCTAAATAGAATAGGAATCACTGTAATCTGATGGGAAGCCTGTAGGGGACAAGTTTTCCCCTGCAGCAGGTTCAACTATATCTGAATAATCGGAATACCCACTACACCATCGTGAGCTAACAGAAATCACCCACGTTGGTTGGCCCTTTTGTTCGAATGTATTTAATGCAGTGCTTTCCCGCAGCGACCATGTGATAAAGAAGAATAAAAAAAGGCTACGAGCCGAACGCAGCCACAACATGAGTAGCACCATTGCCGCAAATCACGTAGGTCGCACCGTTTTAATCATTGGGCGGTGCCCGGCTGTATTCCCCTAACTGCGCAGCGTGGTTTCCCTGGCGCTTATTTAACGATGCAGGAAGCAGTCGCGAAGGGATCAGCGATAGTAGCATGCATGCAATACTGGTTTGCCGCGCCTGCACCGTGCGAGGTCTGGACCGCAGGCGCCGCGCAACCAGATGGCGCATCGGTTAGTTTTGGTCGCCGCTCCCGTGGTCCGTATACTTCACCTCACGACTGTACAATGTCCTCGTTGAATGAGGCTTTAGAACTGAGCCATGTGGTATGGAAGCAAGAACCGACGACTCACCTACCAACACTTGTTAAATATTTTGCTAAGAATATAATCGAAATACTACCACATTGCAGAATCTTGCGTTTGCCTGGTTCTCGATTTATTGTGGCTAAGCCTCATGTCTCTGTATAACCAAACCGATGAACCAGGATACGCGTCCATTGCCTTCCAGTTACTCACTACGTCGCTCCCGTGCACTGCAGCCCCAGCCCTCTGTCGCCCCCCCCCCCTTAGAAAAAAAGGCTCAAATTCAAGCCAAACGATCAACAACCCGGCTCTGCGCAGTACCGAAACTTGCCATTTATTTAATAATTATTGTTTCCTTATTTTTGTACCTCGGATTGAAATGGTTAAAAGTTGGACGATAACAGCATCAAGACCCTCAAAAATGTTGTAATGGCTTTCACCCCCTCACGCGCGAAGATTTGGCGGAATGATAAATTCCGCACTTAACGATCCTTCACACTCCAACGACACCCGCATGAAGAATACCATTGGAATCTGGTGATGTGGTTGCGGCAGCATCCATGATTTTGCATCTCCCATCTCAATTCTTACTCGAACACACAGTTCTACAGTTCAATTCTTGCCCCGTGCCTACCGACCACACCCAAATCATCCCAATATTACTTTCTGACGACAAGGTCATTCTTCAAGCGGAGAAATGACAAACCATTCTCAACGGCTGGCCCAACATTGGCCACTATTAGTACTCTTTACAAGGCGCTATCAAAGCAGCTGCTATCATGAACTGGAAAAAGTGCAAGTCATGTGGTGCAGTAAAATATTTCGTAAGTGCAGATAGTGTTGAAACTATCGGTAAAATGCCAAAATAACTCTATCTGGTGAAATATGTCTAATTTTTATCTTGTGTAAGGTCTTAACACAACCATGAAATCTCAGTCGATCCTGGGCATTTAACAGACATAAGATTGCTGAAGCCGAATTCTCCGCATGCACCCTCCAACTGTAAATTTGTTCACCAAAAACACCGCACTTTTTGTCAAAGGTTATAAGTAACGAACAATCCGCAAACTGGTCTTAGTTCGTGCCTCCCGAAAAAAAAAAAACCATTGACTACTTGCGCAACAAACATCCAGATTGCTCGAGTAAAGGCGATGTTAACCAACAACAACATTTGTTCACCACACCCTTTTTCTTCGCGAGGCACCAGACGGGATGGCGCTTAGAGTTCTCCCGAAGCTTCACAGAAAAGCGGAAGATTCCGCATTATTATTCACCATATTCAATGCTCTGGAGGTCACCAACAAAATTTCGGGAAACCTTGCAGGCTGGCATCACGCCCTTCAGTGGTAACAGCATAAAAACAAAATATACCGTAGTCACAAAACCTTTCATTGAATTTATTACTGTACCTAGTGAACATGCATTGTTTATCTGCGCCTTTCTTTATATTTCTTTTGTACTGTAAATGTATGCAGTTATACCATACAACTGTTTAAAAGAAGAAACCCAGTACAACAAATCTATGATGATCTTGTGCAACTACCAACAACCCAAATAGCCAGCATGAACCTCGGTCTAGTAAACTAAACAGCACACTCTCTCTTGTCCACATTGTTTTAAGGCTAACCCCGGAGATCTCTTTTTGAAGGGGTCGTATTGAGAAGAACAGAAACTTGTAACGTACAAAACTGGGATTACAGGTCATGCAGCTTCCACAGCGGGAGGATAACACCAGCACCACAAGAGAGTACACCGATGCCGCACGTGCAAGGTGACCCCATTTTTTTGAGGTGAAGGTAACACAGGGTTCAAACAGGTGGCCCCTGACTATGGCGAGCCAGTGAAACTACCTTCCGACGGAGCGTTCTGGAGTGCTGGCCAGGTAGCCACGCGCGGGAGGAACAGATCAAGGAAAATTACCACTACGAGAACAACAAAATGTCCGGGCAGATTTTCGCGTTGATATTAACATAAAGTTCTTAGCACCCGCATGTTTTCTCCCTGTGTTCCTTTACGCAATCTTATTACGTGGAACCCGCTCTCTTTCCGACTATACTCAATGCTGTTCAACTTTTTGTGTTGTTTTACCCCCTCGTGGCAATCAGAGCGCTGAAGCTAATTATTCTCCCAGAGTTGCCTCTAATTTTCAGAATTTTGCCGCCTTCTGATTACGTGTCCCCACATTTCACCCTCCTTTGATCTAAGCTATCTGCGAACAACCTCCACTTTTTTTGCTTTTGCTTTAAGTTCCACCCTCGCTTTATTATGGCATCGCAGGCGCTTTTTTCAACCTCGTTGTACCTGCCTGCCACCTCACTGCATCTTTATTCTTCCAAAAACCGCTTTTATTTGCCCCCACTCGCTTTTGGGCCATTTTGAAACAGCGCTCACCTTAAATAATGGCTGTCTGCTTACGTCGTATAATCCAGAACTGTATAACATTCCTCATTGTCTGTACCACTGTTTTTCTGCGGTCTGGATCGAAATTCACCACGACGGCCTGCTTACTTAAATTTTACTCAAATACGACGGCTCGAGTGGTTGTCCGTTTAAATCTCTCTCTTCATAAAAGCCTGTACTGCGTTTACAAATGGTCACAGAACAATGCCTCAAATTGAAGGCGCAAGGCCAAAAATGTGTTTTTTCTACTTCCCTCCTCGCGCAATCGTCGTCACTTGTAGTCGCAGATTTCTTGTTTACATCTGCGCTCATGCTGTTTGTTCGTAATTCTGGCTGCGGTGACCCCAAACGACCCGCGCTGTGTGCTTGTTAGCGTAGAAAAACTTTGTAACACATGCCTCCCTGTATAGCGAGCACGTTCGTCGGTTGTAATAATATTTCGAAATAGACAGATGCATTCAGAGATATAGCCAATACGTTTTCTAGGAGCGCTGGTTTACGCACCCCGCGCTCTCTTCGGTGTTATTTGAAATCACCCTTATAGTTGCGTACTAGCCAAAGTTGGGCGTTTTTACGTAATTTAGGAGCCTATACTAAGAATTACTCGGCTATCCTCAACCTTAGCCTAATATGCTGGTATGTCAAGCATATTATCAGGCGTCAGCATGTCCCACTAAGCTGTCAGCAGCGTTTACTCCAGGATGTTAATTTAGAGCGATCACCAGTCTAAGTTCATGAAGGCAGCAGTTGTAAGAAAGGTCAAACATGTCTCACAAACCCAGTCCAGTGACGGATAGCAATATTTCAACCCCTGATTTAACGATCAAACAATCTCACCTGCGGTTCCTAACATTATTTGAAAACGCATTACGGTTCACTACAAAATCGCAATTGCCACAGATATATTATTAACGCTGTTTTTCTGGTAGCCCCATTTCTGGTTTTGAAGGTGTTCAAAGTGTAAAAAAAATCAGCGCAACCATGGCAACACCTGTGACACTTTCGAAGGAATCACACCAAGCACTTTTTATATAAACTCTAATCTTAAAGACGCTACACGCCATTTTAGGAATATAATTCCAAGAAACAAATGGTACCTTCGTGCAAAGAAGAGCGACCTTGCAGATTGCAATGGCTTTAATGGAGATTATGAGAAAAATGAAGTTGCTCGAGCGAGACACTGGCGTGATGATCGTCACCGATGATAATGATGTCGGTGGAGCAGCGATGATGATACGAAAGTTTCGACATCTTACCTGGCCAGTAAAAAGACCGATCAGCCCACCTCCTGTAGTCCGAGGCGCTGCGGTTTTCGGTTTACTGCCGGCCCATTCAGAAACCGACGTAGTGCTATAAGCAGTAAATTTGTTTTCGCGGCGTATCCTTCGAGCCGGAATTCAAAACATGCGTGAATTCGTATCCCCATTGTCGAGCACAATTAATTCCGTTTTAGCTCGTCCGATACCTTTTGAAGGTCCCTGCTTTCAGGGCGAATTTCGTGCGAGTATTCGCTTCGCTGCGTCGACCAAATTCCCCTAATGCGCTTTTTCACTTTCTCCACAATTTTGTCATTCTCTTAGAAATGGGTCCGCTCGTGGGGCCACAGAAATGGTTGAGCCTTTTCTCAGAAACTGGAATGTTGTCTGAAAGGTCTGGATTCTTTTTCAGGGGAACGGTAAACGTGTGTTGAGGATGTGCTCATCAAGTTCAGGCATCACGGATTCATCTCGAAGAATCGGAGCGTGGCAATTGGTTTCGATACGCTTCGTCGTCAAAACTTGTTCAAGAAACGGCATCACTTGTAACTGCTGGGTGCATGGATGAAGCGCTGCGGTACTTGAGAAATTAACTCTACATGAAGGTTGGCGTCCTTGTCCTTGCACTGTCCATCCAGGTCGCGTCTCGACTGCGCTTAGTCTGGGCCCTCTACTTTGACTATTGCCAGCACAACGTGCCAATAAACATCTGATGCAAATAGGAAAGTGATATCGTTTGGTCGCCGTGCTCACGCCCAAAAAGTCTAGTGTCGATTATATTTTCTCGCAAAGCTGCAATCGTAATTTCGTCTTGAAACGAAGTCAATCGGTTTGAAATCGGTTTCACTTGCAATACTTCTATCGGGAATACCGGTGAGCTGGTTGTGATGCTATGCATGTGTATTTGCACTAAATTGAACGTTTTTCTGATTTTGTTTCGACAGATACTCCTACGGAGAGGGTTCTTTTTCCGAGAAACTGTAAACACAGCTTCTTAGAGAAGCCAGTCATGATAAAGCTGCGTTGGCTGCCTATGTCGAGAAGAATTCTACCATTCAATTTCCTCTCGGCTCGTGACAAGTTGGTGGCCAGCGTTTAGTGGAGAACAACAGACCTCTCGTGTCTCTTCATCAGCTTAGTTGGAGTCACGGTGACGCCCTCGCTAACTTCTTTCTTTTGCGTTCGTTAGACGTCGAAGAAGCATACCACCACGAGCAGTGTTGGCAGGCGATCTTTTTCTTGCATTTCGTAGCAAGATACTTCTTCATCAAACGACAAAACCAGCGTCCCTCTCGAGAAAGATGCACCTTCTTCTCTTCTAAAGCTATTATTCAGATGAGCAAGATCTTGGGTCGTGCGTGGAAGAACAAAACAGGCATTTTCTCGTCCCAGATGTAGTAGTGTGCAAAATGCTACGAACGACAGTTGGGGAAAAGTATGTTGCATATGCGAATTGGTACATCTCAAGATGTACCAATTCGCGAGTTAAGATGTACCAGTTAACTAACTGATACATCTTAACATCCTAACTAATTTGTACATCTTAATTTCGACGCAATTGGTGTCATTGAAACCCAGCATTCAAGTTTTTGCCCCGAAAAAGTCCTGAGCTGCTCAAAGTTCTTCTCGTGTACGTCAATTTCTCCCGAAGAATCATCATTCGTGGTGGTCGTCATAGCCATCTTTGAGCACTGATGATATCTAAGCACCAGATCTGGAGGCAGCGTCCGAAGCAAAATCTCTTGAAGCGCAGAGCAGTATATACTAAAGCTCCCACCAAGGGCTTTTAGGCTTCTGCAATGAACTTGAACATTGCCATACAGGTTTCGCAATCTCTCTACGTTGCAGAATGAAGCAACCGGTTTTAACTCGATGAGCGCTTGAATTTGATAGTTCACAAGAAGCGCCTGATCTCCGAACCGCTGTTTCAAGAGGGCTATCGCGTCCTTGTAGCATTCCTCTGTTGGCTGCATTCCTAATGACGCGTAAGGAGGTTTACCAGTAAAAAGATTGCCTAAATATTAGAATTTCTCTCCAGATCGAAGTTCGGGATTCGTGTGAATTGTACTCTCAAACTGGTTCCAGAATATGAGCCAGTTCTGTCGATCTCCATATAATTTAGTTAATTCCAGGGTCGGTAGCTTTGCTCGCGCGGCTATGGTCTCGGAAGGCGGTGAGCTTGTCTGAGAAGGTACAATTCCAGACTAACCGCTGGGATGATCTCGTGACCGAAAACAAAGTTCAGACATTATTTAGACGATTCTGTTGTTGAAGGCTACTTCTTGGATGTCTCCGCTGGCACGAGGTCGTCCACGGAGTCCGTATAAATATCCTCGTTAATTTTTTGGATCTGTTGGAATAGAAACTCAATCTGCTCGAGAGAAATAGGCATATTCATTTGCGTGGCACAATTTTCCCTCAGAAGGTCCTCTTCGACGTTCCGTGCGATGGCTTCGAGCTTCTCTCGGAGCGTGTTTCGCCGCCTTGGCTTCGTTGGAATAGAGGTCCCCGTGGGTCCCAAGAGTCTCGTCTCCCGGAGCAAGTGTAGTCGCAGTCTGGTAGCGGTCCTGCTGCTCGTCATCTCTGACGTCAATTCCCGGGTATCACAGCACCAAATTTGGGAACCTCACCTCAAGGGACAAATATCTTCGGGCAAAGAAGAGCGACCTTGTTGGTCGCATTGGCTTCAATGGCGATTATGAGAAAAATGAACCACCTCGAGCAAGCCACCCGCGTGATGACCGTCACCGATGATGAGATCATTGGTGCAGCAACAATGATGAATACAAAAGTTAATGCACAACATTCATTTTATGCATCCGTTGGTGACTCTTTTGACCACCTCAAAGCCACGATATTAGAATCTGGGTTTCACTCTCACCACGATCGACTAATCCGCGAATCGTACCTCATTTACAAGTTCAAATCCGCATCCTGAGGCAATAATGAGAGTTTGGGGTAAATTATGGTCTTTGCTAGGGTACCTAAGCCATTTTCACAATTCTGCCTTTTTTTGTTTCATTCGCAATACCGAAGACTGTCGGCCAGCATATGCCCCCCCCCCCCTTTTTTTCCCCTTGTGTCTCTTTCCTTTTTTTCGTGGAACAGTAGCTGCATCCCGAGTACGCCTCCGCTCCAGCCTCCCACTCTAGTTGAGAGGTGGGGGGCGTTTACTGCAATTGGCAGCCACCTTTCTGGGGGGGGGGAGAGAAGGGGGGATAAATTTGTTACCCCGAACAGCGCGTTCCCGCGGTCATTCACCATTTGCAATGGTGTGGTTCCCCCACCCCTCCGCTTTTTGGACAGTTTAGTTAACTCTAAAATTTCTCATTCATTACTCACTTCTTTCCATGCCTCCGTTCTGCTATGACATGCTTTGATCATATACACAGAAACTTCTTCGCCTTACAGGTGACCGATTTAATAGTAACATCCACGCAGGACACACCTGGCTAGTTCCTACCTGCTTCCTACCTAGATACATATTCTTATAATTGGTCGCGTTGCTGGCACGTGCACCCTTTTCTGTCACTTCTGTGAACTTGTGAACTGCCCTGACATTCCACACACCGCCGGTCATTGGTATTTTCAGAAATGGATGTGTCACTGGCGGCATCCGTTTTGTATTTGTTGTTCCTGTACTTTGCATTTCGTGTGTCGAGACATTCCCTGTACTATTCGTGTATTCGTGTAATTCGTACGTGAAGCGTCTGTTTTTTACCAGCTTCCCACCCTGTCTTTTTTTAATACAATGGAGTTGTATATTGCTTTGCTTTTTAGGAAAGAGTTTGTCGTCCGCGGTACCGCATCTCCTTTTTTTTCTTTTCGTTGCTGTGGAGCGTTTGTGAGGAGCACACCGGTACGAAAGTTTGTACGCACATTCATAGTGCCCCCCCCCCTTCCGTGTTCCCTCCCCCAACCTGCCAATGTTCTTAACAAGGGTACACTGCAGCACCTATATAAGCGAGCGTTCTTCCAGATTGTATGTTACTCAGATAAAGACTGGTCGTTCAGTCGAACGTCTGTAAACTACTGTTTTTGTTTTTAATCGTGAGTCAACCATTTTGTCAAGTATATTTGCTGGCTCCTCGATAAGTTCTACTTTATTGATTATATATATATATCTATATATATCTATTATGATATATAATTATAATATATATATATAAATAATTTATTAGATTAATATATATATATATATCATATATATATATATATATATATATATAATATATAGATATATATATATATATATATATATATATATATATATATATCTTTAAACATGCAGGTAAAAAATATGAACAACCTTGCGGTTCAATTATTGATTATTATAGAAATTAGTCCAACAGTTTTGGAAGGGGAACTTCCTTCTTCAGGGAAAATTTCACAATGCACGCAGAACCCTTACGCACACTTTACTTGGGAGGGATTCCTCTCCTTGTCTCCCTAATCAAGGAAGGGAATAAGCCAGATAAAGTAACAAATCCGGTAACACCACGGCTGTTGCGGCGCCTGGTGCTGAGAGGGAGAGGCTAAGAAACAAACGAGAGGACGAAAGAAAGAGAAAAAAGCCAAGGTAAAAAAAGGCAGGAAGGGTGTTGGGTTGGAGTGGATAAACGGCACGGGTTGGGGAAGGGAGCCGGAGCAAAGTTCTATCGGCGTGCTGCGGCTGTGATGAAAAGAAAACCGCCAAACAAAATACAGGCAACGCATGTGCACAGATCGTAAGAGCGGGGCGGTGGTGCAACTAAGAACGCGGTCATGGCCCGGCACTTGTTGCGTGGATGAAACCAGGAGAGAGCATTAGGCGGAGAAGCATTGCTTTTCCCAAGCAACCGGCGATAATTCTACTTTGCCGTTTGAACGCCTGCGTCATGGTGACACAGAAAGGCACTCACAGCAGCAAGCGGCTAGCCGCAGAGCGGTCGGACCGCGCGAAAGACAGGGTTCATGTTACACAGGGGCGCGGTGAGCTCGGAGTAGGCGAAGAGTGCTCCGTCCGTCCTCGGCGGCGTAAAGCAATGTAAAGGTATACATACGGCGCGACATGCGTGAAGTTTTATGGTGGGCAGTAGGCAGGAAACCACTGAATTACGCAACAGCTGTGTAAAACAACGGACAATTTTAACGTACGGCCAGACTGGCACTCCCGTTCCACTTTACCTCTTTCTCTCTTCTCAATTGGACAAGCGTTTATTGCGCAAGTTGTGTGTGTGGTGCGTGGCTTTGCTTGCTGCTGTGATGGACGCCATCATGCATATATATATATCACTTCACATTGACAAATTGTTCCTGTTATTCGTCCTGCCGCCACGTAACAATATGCACGCACACACATACACATATATGTATATGTACATATATATAACTTGTTGGGAATAGTTGGGAATCATAAGTGGCACGTCATGAAGGTTTTGCAAGAGAGCGTTAAAACAAGAACACAAAGAAAACCACACAGGACGAGTGATGCCGGTTTCACTCTCGTCCTGTCTGGTTCTTTTCTTTGTGGTTTTGTTATAACGCGCTGTTTCCGAAACCATGTCGCAATACAAACTCGCCCAACTCTCCACCATGCTGCACGGCGAGAACAATAACGAAGATATTTACTTCCATATCGGAAATGGGACTTGCCTTGATTAGATTAAGGTTTTCACCTCATTACTGCCTTGTGGACCAAGATTACATATCTTGTGCACCTTCACAGAATGAGGTAGGAAAGTGAGAAATATGTTTCCAAAATGAGGGTGCTTGTATGCAGTAGGGACGTGCTAACGGGGCAACAATAGAGCAAGGAGCAGAAAAAGCACCGGGCACACAACGACAACTGAAGCATGCAGGTGTCCTGATTGTGTGAAACACAGTCAACTAAATACCAGGTAGCTGACCGATTCGTAAGGGCTGCACCTGCAGCCACAAATAAATGCGCGTCCAACTCTCGGCAATGCGGAAATAAAAAAGGAGAAAACCATTGGTGCAGCTAGCACTAGAGGTTAAAGGCAGGAGAAGCATCCGAGTTGGCGGCCCCACTCCTTCAGTCGGAGACCCCGATGTTGCATCTGGCATGAATTTCTGAACTTGCCGCTGAAAGTTCTCCCCGGCTGGCATGCCTGGATTGGTTTCTTCGTCAATCCCATCCTGGCCAAATCCTGGCCAACCCTGGCCAATCCGAACCGTTCACTTTACCAAAGTGAACCCGTTACCACGCGCTAGAACCCGCGGCGACTGCCTTCGCAAAATCGGCGTCTGTAGCGCGAAGTGGGCGTCTGCGCTTCCCACCTCTGGTTCGAACGCGCGCGAACTGGTGGGGAAAACAGAACGCGACATCACACCACGTAGGCAGGCACACCTTGTGGGCACACCACGCTCACGTGGGCTCGGTATATTTTGTAGCTAAGCTACACAGGCCGAGGTTGAGTAGTATCGCGTGAGCCGTGAAGGGCCGTACTGGGCGAGCGCGAAGAGAACGAGATTGGATTGAACTGGATCGCGTGGAATTGGATTGGATTAGATGGATTTCGGTTGGATGGATTGGATTAGATTGGATTTCGGTTGGATTGGATTGGATTAATTAGGATTGTATTGGAAATCCAATCCGATTGGAGTTCGGGTGTGTAGAGAATTGGGTCTCCACATTTGCTAGCCTGCGCATTCCAGGGGAGTGACGTCATAGCCGCGGCAGACGCACTGGCTCCGGCGCGTGCCCAGCTGTCGGCTCCGTTGCGCAGTAGGTGGTGGTGGTTGTGGTTTGCGACGGGAAAAGGAAAGGAAATTCACTGGGGATATTTTGAGCTCGGTAGTGAGCTCACCTGCCTACAACCCAGTGCAGGGGAAGGGAAGTAGAGGGGGAGTGATAGGACAAATTAGAAAGAGAGGAGAGAAAGGTATAAAGAGAGCTCTCAGTCCTAGAAAGCTGTCAGTCCGGGCACATCAGTCAATCACTTCACTCCGGGCTACAGCCGGTGCGTAAGGCCGGTCGTCTCCAGGAAATGAAGCAGATAACGAAGACTTCCCGTTGGGTTCCCGCAGGCCCCTTCGGGAACAGAAGGTCCTCCATGCCGGCGCTGGGAAGGCCTCGACGCTGGAGCACTCGCTGGAGCTCTGATTTCGGCCCCGCCTGGTGGGGGCAGAAGCAGAGAAGCTGCTCGAGCGTCTCCAGTTCGGAACAGTCCGCATATGTAGGGGAGTCCTTGCGCCCGTGTCGGTGCAGACGGTCCGCCACATTGCAGCTGTTTAGCCGTATGCGGAGAAGCAGGCAGCGGGCGTCCCTGCTGATGCTTGCGGGCAACGGTCTGGGCGGCAGGCCGCTTACGACCCGAGGGTCGGGGTGCATCGTCTGCACCATGCGGGCCAGGGCAGAGCGGGCCTCGTCGAACGCGGTGACGTCTTGGGATACTGGGGTGCCCTTCTGGTGGGCCTCCCTGGCGCGGGCGTCGGCGCCTTCGTTGCCCCGGATGCCACTGTGGCCCGGCAGCCAGTGGAGCCGAAGGTCGCAGCCTCGGGAGGCCACAGTGCGCAGCTTGGTTGCAAGGGAGCGCTCCGGGAAGCCGCTGCTATTGGTGGGTTGATCGGCCGCGTGCAGCCGCAGCAGGGCAGTCCTGGAAGTCCATGAGGATGACGGCTCCTGGGTGGTTATGGGGACCCCTCTTGAGGAGAAGGTCGGCGGCCAGGTGCAGCGCTGCCAGCTCCGCCGTGTGGAGGAAGGGGGGGAAGGGCAGGCGGCAGCTACGGCTGGCTCCAAGCTCAGGCACCACGCACGCAGCCGCCCCCTCGCACATGAAGTGCTTGATAGAGCCGTCCGTGAAGAGATGCAGGTAGCTGCTCAGCTCGTCCTGCAGCAGGGTGGCCGCCCCGTGGTGGATGGCCTGGAATGGTGTGGTCGACTTGTTGCAGACCCCGCGGAGGGTCGTGGTGATCTGCAGGGCCTCCCCGGTGTCTGGTGGTGGCGGCTCCAGACGGGGTCGGTTCGGAACCTCGATGCCCTCCTCGAAGATAGTGAGCAGCGCTCCCATATGCGAGTTGGGCCGTCTACAGAACCTCTGCAGGAGCGGAGCCCCGTCGCAAACGGTCAGCAAGCGCTGGATGTGCCGCAGCCCCGTCTGCAAGGCCCGCATCTCGATGGGCCAGGTGACCCGCCGCGGTGGCGCAGTGGCTAAGGCGTTGTGTTGCTGAGCACGAGGTCGCGGGTTCGATTCCCGGCCGTGGCGGCCGCGTTTCTGATGGAGGCGAAAAGCAAAAATGCCCGTGTGTACGAGATTTCGGCGCACGTTAAAGACCCCCAGGTGGTCAAAATTAATCCGGAGCCCTCCACTACGGCGCGCCTCATCGCCTGCGTTGCGTAGGCGCGTTAAACCCCCCCAATCAATCAATCAATCAATCGATGGGCCAGGTGCCCGCCTCGGTATAAGTGCCCGCCACCGGCGACGTCGAGGGGAGGCCCAGGCAGAGGCGGATAGCGTGGCGTTGGTCGATCTCCAGCTCCTGCCCGCTCCGTTGTCCCAGGTAGGCGAGTGGAAGCGCGGACAGCACGGCTGCAGAGGCCATGCCGTGGAACATGCGCGGCGCCACTTGCTGTGAGCAGCCATTGCCTCGTGACAGAAGCTGCTGCACCCTTTGGAGCACCCGTGCGCTCCGTGTCCTGAGGGCCTTGACAGCTGGCAGCCATGCGAGCTGGCAGTCATGTAGCAGCTCCAGAGACTTCACGGTCCGCCGCCTGGGAAGAGGCCACCCGTTGAGTGTGATGGGTGGTGTTGCCCGTCGAGCCCTGCATCCTCCCGGGTGCAGCATAAAGGCCTGCGTTTTGGCCTCCGAGAGCTGCAGGCCACGGCTTTCGAGTAAGACGGCAACTGCGCCCAGAGCCTCCTGGAGGCACGCCTTGACTATGTGGCAGTCTTTGGTGGGGCTATAGGTCCAGAGTGCCACGACGTCAGCGTACACCACCACCTCCACTGGGTGTCGCAAGCCTGGAGAGATGCAGTCGGGGAGAGGAGCCAGCACCAAGTTGAAAAGGAATGCGCTCAGGACGCTTCCCTGGGGCACCCCGGTGCGGACCTATCGAGGACTGCTGGTCACCCGGCCGACCTTCACCCGCAGGGTCCGGTAACGCATAACGCAGGAACGCCCGTATGTAGCCTCCTAGGTGCCCCACAACGCCCATGCTGTCCAGGGCCTCCAGGATGGCCCCGTGGGCAACCGTGTCGAATGCCGACCGCATAGGCAAGTCTGTCACTGCGCCGGAGCCGCTTGATATATGTTCCGCGTTGCTCCTGGAGAGCCCTCACGCTACGTATATCATCGCATAGCCGAGGTAAGCCACCGCTAATTTTGTAGCGTAAGCTACACTGGCCGAGGTTGAGCAGTTTCGCGTGGGTCCTGAAGGGCCGTTCTGTGCAAGCGCGAGGATCATTGGATTGGTTTGGATCGGATCGAATTGGACTGGCTTGAATTGGCTTGGCTTGGCTTGGATTTTTATTGAGATTGAATTGGTTTGGGATATATTGGAATAAATTGGATTGTGCTGGTTTGAAATCCAATCCAATTAGTGTACGGGTGTGTAGAAAATTGAGTCTGCACATTCTCCGAAATGGCCTTCCAGAGGAGTGACGTCATAACCGCGGCAGGCGCACTGGTGCCGGCGCGTGATTTTACTCGGTTACAACACAAGAACAACACGGGAAGTTGCCCTTGCGCCTCATCACAGCGACCGGATGTTCCTCCGCTCGGCGCAGACTGCGTTATTGCGAATATTTTAGAAGCACAAAATAAAAGAACCCCCTAAAACAAAACAAGTAAACTTAATGTTTTTGCGATTTTTAAATTTCAATGTGAGATACATTACCACACCTGACGTGTATCAAATCGTAAAAATATTAAAAAGATTGCCATTTCCAGTCAAAACCTGGTGCAAAAATTACAAAACAGAACGTGATTAAGAAAAAAAATAAAGTTCAGTTTACTTTTAATGGCTTACAGGTTGTATTTCACGCACGTATGCATTGTTCACTAGCTTTTAAATAAAGGTATTAGCGTATTGTAGCCTTTCTGCTCAGCGCATTGTATTTTTGTCGCGATATTTTGCACCGCCTCATTCTCCAACATGGACGTGTCGTACGAGGTCGATTTTTTGGCGGAGCAAGACTACGCAGTGCCACCTGCAGCCGCATTTGTTACTGTTTCTTGGACTCCAGATTCTTCGTCACGTGCGCGGTCTGGGGCGAGTTCACCTTCCCCAAAAAGCCCATCAACGCCATAGCATTTGTACAGGATGACCTGCAGCGTCATTGTTCTTTGTCGCCACGTTCAGCATACAGTTTTGATCGTTTCACGAAGCTGCGAGTGGAGCACCCGCAGGTTGGCGTGAAAGAAACTCGCCGCACGACAAGTGAGTACACCGGTGTCAGTTTCCGGAAGATTTTGGACATAAATCCAAAGCAAAGATGACGGGTGGGAACCTGACAACACTTTTGCGGAAAAGGCCCGAAAGCGAGAACCACAGACGCGGTATTGCGATGCATGACGGCTTCACTTTTTGCGCTCTCAGAAACACTGTGACCATCTCTTCCGGCGCAGCAACCCTCCTACTGCACAGAAGATTGCGGAGGAGTTTTGGAGGAGTGAGCATCTCCACAGCCTTCGAACGTGGACAATGCGCCGCCTCCTGAGTGACATCGGCTTCGTCTTCGAGAAACGCGAAAAACTCGATGGTGATCGAGCGTCAGGACGTGCTGATTTGGCGGCAGAGGTATGTACCTTCGTCAGATCGCTGAGTACAGGCAGCAACACCGCAATGTGTTCTACGCAGACGGAACTTGGGTAAACGCTGGCCCCACCATGACGAAGGCTTTGAGGGACGAGACAGTGAAAATGCCTCAGGACGCTTTCCAGTGTGGTTTGACAACTGGGCTCAAACAGCCATCCGGAAGAGGAGCGTGGCTGATAGTCACCACATCGGCAACGAGACGGCTTTGTTGACGGCTCTCGGTCTGTCTTCAAAGGAACTAAGTCGGAAGACTATCACGAGGAAATGGACGGCGAGCCTTTCGAGGCTTGGTTTGACTTGTTCTCACTAAGCTGCCCCATGGTAGTGTTATCGTCATGGACAACGCCTCCTACCACTTCAGGCACCTGGAGACTGTCCCGACCATGTCCTCACGCGAGCCTGACATACTAGCCTGGCTGATATCAAAAGGTATCCGGTGTGATGCAACGATGACAAAAAAGCAGCTTTTTGAAGTGGTGGCGCCGGTGAAAGACCAGTTTGTGAAGTTCAGAGTTGATTTCGTGGCAGAAAATGCTGGGTGCGTCGTTCTGAGGTTGCCAAGATACCACTGCGGGTTTGACCCCATCGTGTTGACCTAGGCTGAGTTGCTAGGGTGAACACTGTCTCCAAGATTGACTGTGCGGATGCCTCTCATCACAGCAGCTGAGAATGTTTCTCCAAACAACTGGGCCAAGGCTCTTGAGGATGTCATTGGCATTGAGGACAAGTGCCTATAGTCGCGTGGCTTCAGCGACCATGTGGAGCCAATCATCATCAGCCTCGGGGAGGAACACGACGACAGCTGTGGGAGTGCAGATGGCGACCTCTCCGGCATCGAGCAAATGGAGTGGGGCTTACCATGCGGCAGTCTTAAGCTCCGAAGCTCCAAACGGCTTTTTTAAGAGCTCACCAAATGGTAAATAGCGGCCTGCCCTACAGCGAGCTTGCCACCTGTCTATCCTCCCACTCTGTTTGCTTTTGCAGGCAGAATTCAACTTTTTTTTCTGGAACAATACCAAGGTTATTTACATGGGTGGTCAACAATGTAGGGCTGAGCAACATGAAACATAAAATTAAGGCGGATGGTTACACAATCTTGCATTATTGAAATGACAATTTTGTATTGTTGAGGTGACGCTCTGTAATTTTATGCTCGGCTGCCTCCCGCCTACCTATCTTTGGGGCCTCTTGCTCAATTTTGCCTTAAAATATTTTTATGCGGCCACGTCAACAGTGTTGGTGTCAAGGTTTCCAAAGGTCTTGTTTACCTTTTGAACGAGGTGAGGTTTGTGAACAGCGTCAGGATTCGTTATCTGGCTATTGCTGGCCTTTCTTTCCACACGAGCCAACCTGAATAATATGGAGAAAATACATGTCTATGGTCTGAAAAGACGTGCGACACCCTATTTACCCACCCACTGCAAGAAGTCCCTAATAACGCAGAAGCGGTCAAGGTGAGCTTGAGACGTGACATGCCGCCATGTGTTGCGGAGACGCACAACACTGACGTCCCGGGTCCACATGGATTCTATCACTGTCACACAAAACTAACAATAATGTACAAGTTGAGAGTGTCTGGCTCTGCTCTCCCTTATCAGTGATACTTTACCCACTTAATATCTCCTTATAAAGAAGAAATATATTTCCCGGTACATTAAGCGCTACTGTTTGTGGGGAAGCAAACCGATCAGTACGAGCTTGCGCCTTGTCGCGGAAATGCACGGAAAGGAAACAGAAAAACTTCCAGCTCATTTTTGCATCGACCAGGGAGAAACCACATTCTGCCCAAGCTTGCAGTCAACAATTTTAAGGCAGTCTTTTTTCTAGTGAGAATGGTTGTTCTGCCTGCACGACTACATTTACAGGCTAACTTACTGTTTTTTGGGAGAGTTTCATCGCTGGCTTGGTTCAGTGCTGTGGAGAAACATCTCGAGCCGACAGGCACACTTTAGCCAGCTTGCATGCAATATAAATGGTCTTCAATGCTACATGGGCCAGACACTAATACAGTACAGGCAAGTGCAGCAGCAGATTAATTTACACATGCAACTTTGGTTATCAAAGACACAGACGCTTATGGTGCTGCGGATGTGACCAGCTTCTGAATCTCATTCAGGTGCAACTAAAATATACTGCTGTACTCCAAGTGAGTGACTGTATGTACTAACAGCAATGAGACGGAAAGCTAAAACGGCTCAAGGACTTTCTCCAGAATGATCGAAGTGGCCATCCGCAGGATGATGGCAAAGGGGGTGACAAAGGCCATGAAGTGGTGCCAGAGGCGGCATATGACAAACCAACACATGAAACGTGACACTGCAAATCGCCATCAATTTAAACCTGTTCCCGCTTGGTGTTACACTTTTGCTGTCACATCAGAGTTGCTGGAGATATAAAAAACCTGTGAGTCAAAATGCACGACAAATGTGAAATACGACAACCCAACCACACCAAGAGAAGATTAGCTGCATTTGCAACCTCCAACTAACCAATTTTTTGACGTCACTACCATGTGTGCCCTGCCTTTCAACAATAGACTCTTCTACCCTTGGAATGAATGCCAACATGTTGCGACAATGCACAAGATACGCTGAATGCCCATGTGTTGAATGTTCATCTGATTAAGTTATCGGACTGCCTGAAACTTTCAGCGACACGCTTCTGCGACGGGAGTGTGCCTCACGGCAGTACAGAATTTTTTTTAAATGACTGGTTCGATAAGTAGCTGCTGTATAAAATGTGATCATGTCGTTTTGTTCTCTCTACGTCTAATTTGTGGCGTTGTGCCTGATGAGTACGAACCAGCTTCGCATAAGCTTGAAATTGCCTTGCAGCATTACGTGACCTGAAACCATATTTCTTGTTGTTTGGTGATTTTATTTCATTTTAAACTGCTGGCAATAAGAGTTGCTGAGTTGCTGTGGCAGAAAACGACTTGTATAATCATCTCACTAAGCCCCTTTGCAACGGCAGCATTTCGAGGTCAGGTATAAGGGAAATCACTGCAGTGTTCTAAGTGGCATCATATGTTACTTACGTGCTTGAATAAGACTTCTCATGGCAGCGTCACGTATGTGATGTTTTGTTCCTTCATTGAGGATGTGTACATTTTCCTCTCACTACAGGTGTGCTTGTATGTGATGTCAAGTCAATGCTTGCAGTGTAATTCAATGTATGTATTAATATGTAACTAAACAAATTACAATTGATGGTGCAGTTGCGATTTTGCAAGACATCCGTGGCTTGGTGTCGTGTTGAATGGTATCAAAAAAGCACCCGTTGAGAGTTTTGTGCATGTAGAGTACTTTGCAACTTTGTTTTCAATTAATGCAACTTTGTTTTGATGTGGTAAAGAATACTGAGTGTCAGGTTTGTCGAAACTGCCTCAAGTATATAAATAAGCAGCTGAACAGAAGTTTAAGCAGCTGTTTCAACATCTGGGCTGTAAAGCATACTTCAGAGAGAAATGTGAGATATTGAGGTTCTTAGAAGTGCGTTATTGTGATAATCTGGAGGAAACATTGAACAGAACTGCGTACGGGCACTGTGAATGTCTTCATGCACCTGCGGTAGTGCCCTAGTGGTAAATTCAGATGGAAGGCCGGCAGGGAATCACCTGTCGCACTCTCTATTCTGGTGTTCAGTGAAGCTCCATGTCAGAACCACACAACACGTTTTAGCCCAATTTATTTTGTTTGGGCCGGAGGAAGCGCCTGCTAATGTTCCTGGGTTCTAATAACCTTTTAATATTTGTACATTGGTACCTCAAAGCTTGTATCTATGAGTATGTCTACCAGTGAGACTGTCAGCATCATGCCCTTGTTTTGTCACTTGAATTTACATAGAAAACACTGCAACTTTCCATTCATAAACATTTCAGCGCAAAATGGAATAAAAACAAATGATGATTACAAGTGGTTGTTCTCTAGCATAATTATAAGTGTGAATAATTCACTCCTACATATAATTAAGAAAAAAGCAAACGGTTTTGCTGTTTGGACTGCGATTTTTTGAGCTTGCCCCAGCAGATGAAAATTCCAGTAATAGGCATGAGAAGGTGAACTGTAACTATGACCCCAAAATCTTTCCCTGTACAGGCATTTCCCCCAGTATCGTAAAATGACACTCCAAATGCCTGTGCTAGGATTGGGTTATATTGGATTGGAAATCGTTTTAGCAACAGTAAGCACGATAATCAGCTACTCATAGACAACCAGGAAACCTAAGAATAACCGGCTGAACGCTAGCTCACGCTACGTATATCCTCGCATAGCCGAGCTAAGCCACTGCTACTTTTTTTCTTCGTATTTTTTTCTGGGAACGCTGGACAGCAGAACTAAAAGCATTCCGGAACTTTACCCACTTTCTTGCGGTTGCGGCCGGAAACGATTTTGTGAGTTTCTGGCGCGCCGGAGAAACGCAAAAACTATGGAAGGAATTCTGACAGTATATCTATTTTTTTTTTATTTCAGTGCATTAGATGGGCTCGCCTTGTCGTTGTAGCTCGCAAACGGTCGATATCAAGCGACTACCAGAATGAGGTGGCGCAGCGAGATAACGGACCCAAGTAGAGACTGGTGTACCGTCGTCAAGGAGTCACGCTACGGCTACGAAAACCACGCGGTTTACATAATGCTAATCGTTTGACCCTGGTGAACCGCTGGCGCTTGTCATATATCTCCCTGTTTTTTTACCGCAAAAAAAAATGCGGGCACATTTTAGGCAAAATTCATGTAAATAACCAGTAGCCACCGCGTTCATTCAGTTAGGAGCCCTCGTCTCAGAATTAGATTCAGGAAAGATTTATTTGTACGAAATACAGATAACATGCAAGATATACAGAAAGAGTAGTCAGAGAGGGTAAGAGAATTACGTGTTGGGTTGGGTTTTACGATACGAGGCCAAGACGCAGTCATGCAAAAAACAATCGCGCGTTAGAAATGCCGCAGGAACGCTCCAGCATCGCAAAAACAAAATTACGCTGAAAGGCTCCATCCGCGCAAGTATATGACGCAAAGCAGGTCCAGCATACGAAATTAAAGCAAGCACAAAAATAACAAAACTCCCGCTGGCGTAGTTTCATGCATGGGGCACGCGAGCACTGCGAAGACGGGAAATTTGAATTGCATATTCATCGAGAGAGGGGTGAGAGAGTGCGGCGAAGAGCGTGAAGGTGGGTAGCAGTGAGCGGATAAGGTTTCGACTCCCCCGCACTCCCCCCCCCCCCCCATTATGGCGAATCTCTGCTCTGCACTTCAGACAGCTTCGTGCTTTAGTTTTTTAGGCATGCTATACGACAAATAAGCGTTTTCTTTCGCATTCACATTCCAACTCCTTTACCGATATTTGAACTGCGTGTGCATTCGAAATGCGTGTGCATTCGGCGTGTCCATTCGACGAACTGTGTGCATTCGTAGCTCACAGAGTAATTATCCGCACTCTGCTGTCCCCATTGCCATCGTTGTCTTCGGTACTCGCCTCCGTGCAATAACTGTGACCAATATTGATGCAGGCTCGCAATTCTGTTTCTCTTGTCAATAATAAGTTTATGTAGGCTACCTTCATATGAGTGAAGATTACGTTGGGCTAAATTGCGTATCTCTCGGTTAGTATTTTGACATTATTATAAAACGGTAATTTTTTCATATCATTTATAATCATCACACCGGAATTACTGATTCGCACATACTCCGTTTAACCGAAAATAATTTCTCACAATATGTCAAGACCCAGTAGGTGATTGGGGTGCTTTCGCCACGTACGATGGCTGAATCAGCCTAATAAGGCTAGATAATTAGATTTCCCTCGTTGCACAAGGCTGCGGTTCTACGGTTAACTTAACATGTCTCTTTGCGGTCCATCTTGTCGAGGCGTATAGGAGCTTGGGTGCTTTCTTCTATTTCTGTGGGTTTTTATCCTTCTCTTTCAAATATGTGCTAACAGGTGTTCTTTCCCTCACTTCTTTTTGCTGAATTGTATCGCACCCCCTCCTAATTATTTCACCGTAGTATCTGACATTTTCTACCTGGGCCTTTAGCGCACTTTATCTAGTGTTTGGGTTCTTTCGCAATGCCCACTCAGGAGCCCAAACTTAATACAAACTGCCTTTATTGCCGGGCCATACAAGCCTACATCTGTCAATCATTCATTACAATTTTGTGTAGGTAGTTTCCTCCGTTTCTTTATTTCGCATTGTTGAGAGCAGCACGCGCAGTTCACACACACCTGTCGCGTAAATGCGTTTCCTAGTGCATGATTACAGCCAGCCGTTACCGGAGTTTGCGTATGGGGGTTGTATTACAAGGTAAACATACCTAAAGCTTACAAAACCACTCAAACTGAATTAAACAGCAGCCAAAACAGACCTGCAATGGTTGAAAACCACGGTGTAGAAAAATTTTCAACGGAAATAACGAAACCAACCTAAAAGGGACAATTTCGCAGAAACGTACAAGAAGCAGTACCTGAAACTGACCAAAAGGCAACAAACATTCCCGAAATCTCATTTATATGCATAAAAATGTCATAAATAGGTTATATGCGTGAAAACAAATGGTAATATTCAAACATGACAAACCCTTTCAAAATGAAAAAAAAAGCGGTAACGCGATTTGAACCCGGATTAGGATGTTTGCTTCACAGGAGCGGAATTACTACACTACAAGCCCCAAGCGGTTCTGAGCGATTAAATTGAGGGCCACATGCACGTGGACATAGCTTCAAAGATGTACCTAGATGGCGCCATGTGTTGCTTGGCTGTGCTGACTAGGAAACGCACGCGTACCCCGTCATGTACCTTGCGTTTATTTGCCTTCGTTATTTCTCTCTATATTCCTCTCCATATCTTTCGCTTTCTCTCTTCTGTTTTGTGCAATCACGACACCAGAATTTTTAGTCAGCGTTCTGTGCCCCCTTTCTTTTTGTTCGTCTTCTCCTCGCTTCTAGGTGCCCCACGAGCACAGGCTAATTGAAAACATTCAAACATTTTTTTGAAACAACTAGTTTTCCTTTTCAGTGTTTTCTGTAAAGGTATATGAAAAATGTAATCCAAGTCTTAGGCAGTAATGTGATGCAAACTTTATTCTGAGGAAGACATGTTTCTTGCAGATACCTCAGCGAACGGCTTTGTTATTGTCCTTGCCCTGTCTCCGAATTTTCGCTCATACTTTTTCTGCGTGCTCTGTGTCAGTTTCCTCTTTGTCTGTATATATAGTCCGCCTTGCTAGCATGTGTTATTCCGCGCTCTAAAGAAAACGTGTTCAATACCTGGAATAAACCTTTCTTCACTCTCATTGGGCGTTCCCTCAAAAGCAAAGTTCTCATTTCTCGCAAAAGCAGTCGATGCTTACGGGGATGATATGCCTTCGCCCTCATCTGTGCGAAAGGACGTGGTGAATAATTAGTTTCATAAGTCCGAACAGTCCTCGCGAAGACACGCGCCTAAAGATCACCGGCTAATTGGATGGCAGGAAAGCTAACCCCGGTTATTGGGGCATGCGCACGTAAGGCAGGTATGTCGGGCTCGCTGCCCTGAATCCAGGCTAGGCAACAGCATAATTATTTCGCGTGTCGGCTGACACAACGACATGGTCCCAGACATCGAACAGTTGACGTGTGCGAGGAGCTTGTTGACCTTAATGGTCTCTTAGTGGTGTTATGGCTGGTGCGTGAGTGACACATATTGGAGGCGGGTCAGTTTACTTATTGCGAAGGCAGTTAAGCAGAGAAGAAAAAATACTTCCAAGTAGAAAAAACGGCAACGCTTGCGTATATAAGCGTATTTACACAAAAATCTCACAGTAGGTTTTTAGGATGTCCGCGCTCATATCCCCGTGTTAACAAACGCTCAGAAGAATCGATGGGCAATGGTCTAATTAATGTTGCATCATGGCCGCCATGGGTGCAGTCAGGTGATTTCACCCAACCGGACAAACCTCTTCCGCTCACTGACGAGCCAGTGTCACTGTTAATTATTGATAGTGACGCTGGCTACTTAGTGAGCGGAAGCGTTTAGGCCGGTTGGGTAAAACTCAAGACACACTGCTCCCATCCAGTACACCAATCCTCGCTGGTGTCGTTTTGCAACTGCAAGTGATCAGTCTATCTCGATTTTACCCAACCGACAAACCGTTTCCGCTCATTGACTAGCCAGCGTCACTATCAATAATTAACAGCGACTCCGGCTTGTCAGTGAGCAGAAGCGGTTGGTCCGGTTAGGTGAAATTAACTGTCAATCATGGCGGCCGTGATGCAACACTAATCAGACTATTCCAGCATCGATGGTTGCCTACTTCCAAGATACGTTCTCTCAAGAAATGAAGAACCAAAGTTGGTGGGAGTGCTCCATGAGTAACACTCTGTGGGAATAGTTTACGACATTTAAATGTTGTTTTTACCCTCGCTTCGGCCCCAGTACAAGATCGTTGCGTATTCAGTGCGGCTTCAGAAAGTTGCATTTTTGCAATCCGACAGGCGCTGCCGTTATCTGCAGCGGTAGAACAACATAACCAAAATCACTTCTTCTCCCTGTCAGGATGCAACGTGCAAATTAACTTATGATTATGATCTCGGATATGACATAACATATATGCAAGTGTGATAGAGAAGTGCGTGATAGAGAATCACATAGAGATATAGCATCAGGTAATAGCAAAGTGCGCGGAGTATACTCAACCCATATTTAGATCCTTCATAGTTTATTAGAAAGCATTTGACCATATTTACACGATCAATCAGGTGATAGAGAAATGCGCTGATGGAGAGATAGAGAAGCAGGTGAATAAAGAAAACTCAACGCCTATCTATAGATTTCATAGAATATAAACTCTGTCGAAAACCTCAGCAGTGATTCAGGCATTACGGAACCAGGGTGTAAGCGAGTATTCCGTAAGAATACTAGAGGATATCTGCAATGGGTCATCAGCTACCATCGTCCTCCATAAGTAGAGCAGTAAAATACCTGTAAGGACGAGTGTCGGACAAGGAAAATTAATCTCTCCAATGTTATTCACAGCATGTTTACAAGAAGTATTCAGAACATCGGATCCGGAGCAGGTGGGCGTAGGAGTTAATGGAGAACAAGTCAGTAACCTGACATGTGCTGATGACGTTGCGTCTGACAACTGTGAATCCCCAGTTGTCAGAACACAAACAAACTTGACAAAAATATTCCTACAGTACGCTGGTAGAATTCATATACAGTCACAGGTTCTTGTGTAGAATCAAAGTGAGACTGCAGCTTTTAGCGGAATGATGTGCGGTCCGATGTCGGCAGCAATCATGCCGGGAAGGTGATTTCAAAGTTTAATTGCATGGGGAAAAAGGAGTCATTCATTGTCGATGTAGGGCCATTTCTTCGTGCAACGGGGTTTTAATGGTTAACCCGGGAAGAAGTTCTGTTCGGGAGATTAAAAGTTCGGGTCTTGATTCTGGGCAAAAAAGAAACTGTACCAAATGCATAGGCGTGAGATGACGCGCTTTGCGCGAAAGATGGTAGTTGGATTGACTGTTTTACGGCGGGGACGATGGATTTTCTGGAGAACTGTGAGGTTAAAAAGTGAGCTTCGCAATAATAGACTGCTTCCACTGGGTTAAAAAATGTGCCTTTGATTGATTCTAAATGGACCATGCGCAATTTTAGCTTTGGGCGTACATAAGTAAGTAAGCGACTTTTTATGTCAGAAGTTGTAGTTTTAGATTACGGCGCAGGATTCCATTTGGGAGCAGAAAATCTGAGCAGACTGTCTGCATGTTCGGCGCAAAAGAAAGGGATGGGTACATGTGCAATCCAAAATACTTGTATGACGTGCCGTCTCGGGAGGAAGTGAACTGATAAAGTAGGTGTGATGAGCAGTGGCGTGCTTACGGGAAAGTAACATCGATTTCCATTTAGTTAGGCTTACATTATGATGAGTCTTCGCCACATAGCGCAACTGTATTGAGGTCTTGCTGCAGTTTATTAATGTTTTGTGTGTTTCGAATGGCGGAGTATAGACCCAGTCATTGGCAAACTAGTCTGATTTGTTTGTATGTTGGTTGGCAGGCCGTTTATAAAAATTACAAACACAGGTGATAAGCGTGTGCCCTCTAGGACGCCTGATGATACATTAGTTACGGAGGAATCATGATTACTCGCAGAGGCGAATTGCTTGCGGTTAGTGAGGAAGCGTTGAACCCAGGAGACAATGTGCGGTGCAATAGCAAGCGAACGAAGTTTACGAAGTACTAGATTTTGGGCAAGATCGAAAGTTTTCGAAAAATCAGGAATATAGCATCTGTCTGAATATTATCATCCGTGCTTTCTAGTACGCTGTGGGTCATAATCATCACCAGCCTATCTACGCCCACAGCATATTTAAAGCCTCTCCCATTTTCCTCCAATAATCCCGGTCCTGTGCTAACTTCGACCAATTTATCCCCGCAAACTTCTTGATCTCATCTGCCCATAGCATGTTTCTTCCGCCCCCTGCCACGCTTGCCTTCTCTAGGGATCCACTCTGTTACCCTTTATGGCCAGAAGTTATCTTGCCTTCGCATTACACGCCCTGCCCACGTCCATTTCTTGTTCTTAATTTCAACTAATATGTCCTTAACACGCGTTTGTTTCCTGATCCACTCCGCTCTCTTCTTGTCCCTAATGTTACACCTATCATCTTCCGTTCTATAGCTCGCTGGGTCGTCCTCAATTTAAGTTGAACCCTTTTAGTGAGCCTCCAAGTTTCTGCCCCTTAGGTTAGCACCGGTAAGATGCAGCTGTCATACACTTTCTTCTTCAGGGACAATGGTAGGCTGCGATTCATTATCTGAGAATGCCTGCCAAATGCACTCCATGTTTTTACTTTAGCCATTGCCCATTCTACATCTTTATATAAGCATTGAACTAGCTGGTCGTCGTCGCTGGATGTGGTCACGCAGCCCGCTACCACCTTAAGTTTCTACGTCTGTTGAGCCTAACTACAAGACGTGCTACCCTTTCGTTAATGATACACTATTTGTCTATGTTGCCAGCAATGGTTTCCTTTGCGAGAAATCCCACTCCCAGTTCTCTTCTGTCCACTAGACCACGGTTACATAGTACGTGTTCATTTTTCTGCACCGTAAAGGCTTCACCTGTCCTCCTAACCTCACTAAGCCCTATGACATTACATTCATGCCCTCTCATTCCTCGAAAAACACCTCTAGACTCGCTTCGGTAGATAAAGCACTCGTTGTTAAACGTTCCAGGTTCAGATTTCAATGGCAGCCTGTCCGGCTCCAGGGATTCTTAGCACCCTCTGCTGCGTCAAAGGTATGACTGCCGCAGTGGTCAATTGGTTCGAAGCCAGTGGAGAATAAAGGCCCGTGGTTTAATTGGCGTATTCATGGGAGGTAGGGGGCATTACTGCACCAGGGTGGCCAATTCTGCTCTGGTGAGGCAGTGCGTTATCGCCAATGGTCGCCGGGTTCAGGCCGCACCTTAAGCTCCGTTCTGCAATTACATCCATACGCGGATTAATTTTTAAATCCGGTGGCAATTGTCCGGCACCGGGATTCGAACCACGGTCCTTCTGCACGCGACGCTGATCCTTCTAATTATCTCTGCCTTATGGTTGGGATCTGGTGTCATGGGTGCATTCTGTTATTGGGTGTCGCATGAGGAGTGCTTCCGGAAGCTGTGCTGGCCATTACAGAAGACATTTATTCAAGGTGAGTCACGATGTGAGTAGATATGTGTCCCTGTAATTTAGAGGGAATGCTGGTCAGAAAAATTGAACGGTAGTTTTTCAGATTGACTCACTCTGCTGTTTTGAAAATTTAAACGGTTGGGCTACCTTCCAGTCGTCGGGAAACTCTGCATGAAGATGCGGCAAAGAATCTGATTAAGTAGTTTTACTGTGTTCACTGATACGTTTGGGGGTTATTTCGTCACATCATGGCACTATAGATATTTCTAAGGATTTGATTAGTTCAGCAACAACTTCAGGGTGAAATGTATTTCGTGTATAGAGGGATGGAGGACCAGTGGGTAGTAGGTTTCACTGTGCAATGTTCGCAGTAGAGATGAAAGAACAGAATGGTCACTTAAACCGGTGCGATGTGTCTTGTGTCTATTGGTTCCCCATCTTTACTTTTGTGAGTGATCATGCGCCAGAATTCATTCGGATTTTAGCGAACGATAGAGAGTACGTAACACAAAAAAGTTGTATCTTTAGCGTTCTGCAGTTTCTTAATATATTTCTTGGCACGCAGGTGATATTTTCCCAATGTTACAGGCTTATTGGTATGTGTGGCGGTCCTGTAAATGCGTTTGTTTTTATTCAACAAAGTTTTCAACTGCTTATTGTACGAGTGTTCAGTGGAATCTCATTTCACGTGCACTAGTTGGAATACATAGTTTTTCTAGGCTTCAGCATTGCGTTTTTTTTAATTCTTCCGGTTGGAATTTACTGTGCGGATTTGATATTATTCGCTAAACGTTTGGGGAAAAAACCAAGTTTGTCGTTAATAGCATCGAAATTTTCTTGTCTTTATTCAGTTTTGAATTTTTCTGTGGGTGTCCTTTTAATCAGGCGTAGCTATAGATATATGCAATTGTGAATAAGGTATGTGTCGCTGAACCCTGTAAGTGCTATTGTGCGCTTAATGTCACCAGGGTTTGATGTTACAAGAGGACCTAAAGTATAATTGCCTCTTGTGGGGCACGTTACAGATTGGTGTAGGGTGAAATCTAGCGTCAGATTGAGGAATTCCTTGGATTAGATGGACGGGGACGTACTAGAGAGTGAGAGTAAAAGTCAGTTATTTCGAAGAAAATAAATGTCACCAAAAAGAAAAATAGGGGCTTCCGAGAATTTCTCTTTAATCCGGGTGAGTGAATTCGAGAGGAGGTTGCGAAATCCAGGCTAACTGGCGGACGGCCAGTAACGAATGCCAAAGATCGCTTTCAGGGCAACGTTTGAGACTAGCACACAGGTTAGTTCTAATGTGTTTTCGAGACTTACACGAGAGGCTTTCTTCGTACGGTTTTGCCTAATAAATTTGGAGTGCATCAATAGTTTCACATTCTACTTGCACGCTTGACCTAATAATAACCGATATTCAAACTCCTGCCTTCAGTTCGGGGGCAGTTTGTCACCGAATTGTGAGGTAATTTAGTGGCCGATGCCTCGGACGGGAGGGGCGACAAACAACTCCCCCCAACGTGCGAATTCGGTGATGTGGTTTGCACCTGCTAACCGGTGATAGCTACACCCCTGATTGGCCGCTGGCGTGAGGCACGAGACGGTGCACGGGATAACCGTTTCAAAACAAAGCACATTTACTTCTTTCCTCCACATACCACAGGAAATCAAGAACAGGCCGACACAGAGGATAGGCGACTAAACAACGCATGGCAGTGAACAGCCCGTTGGGATCAGAGCTTCCATGAAACCGCAACAGAGTACATTGATGACATTGAATGAAACGGTACTCGTGGTTACGAGCCCAAGATGGGGGTGACAGTAGATGAAGGCGATAGTAAAGTGTACAATAGGCGGGGTTAAAGGCTTCCCCCAACTGCTAACAAAAGCCCGCGAGGAATACATACAGCATGGTGCACTGAAGGAGGCGGATAAAGAAGCCCGTGCAGTCCACTTGGAGAAGTACGACAGAGGAGACGATTACAACGAGTCCGCAGAAGAGTGGAGAAGGGTAGAACATCTTAGCTACGGTCCGGCTGATGATCTCACCGAGGTGACGAAGGCTCTCGGTCATCTGTGGTGGGGCGCCGCTCATCAGCGACGCAATTTGGGCGAACTTGGGCAGCACACTTTCACCTCCTGGAGGCACTCTTCAGGGGCCCGGAGTTCACCGCCGTCGTCGCTCGGCCTCCCCAGCACAGTCCTCAAGGCCGACGCCGAGTTCCGGCCGTCCATCCGGCCACCGCCAGTTCTCGGCCAATTCTCCCCGCAAACCCAGCACTATCCCCGTGCACACAGTCCCTCGGGCCGCGCGTCTTCCAAGAATCCGCGGGGAGTAGGCTTCCGCTGGCCGCGTCACTCTCGCCTACCTCTCGCCCCGAAACACATAGCCAGCCGACTCGGGTGCGACAATGGAGGCGAAAACATCCCCTCGATACGTTGTACGCCTCCTCTCGGCAAAAAAATGGCGCGCGGCAAGAAAACCAGTCAAGGAGGGACATGAATTTCGCGAAACAGTTGCATCGGATATAAGTGATCATTGCCCCGTCTTTTGTGTTTAGCACTCTCATTCCGTGGATTGGATCATTTGCTTGTACAGCGAGTAACACGGGACAGGCTAGTACCATTTAAAGAAGTCTCATTAACCATGACTGGCCGCGTGTTCTTGATAAAATAAACGTAAATAAGACATAACGGCGTTTGTGCGCATTTACAGACGACCTTTTTGTTTACACCAATGTAGCTAGAGATAAAGATACCGAAGCCTTGGGTGACTAGAGAACCGATAAATATAAAACGTAAAAATCTTCTCTATTATTCTTCTTTGTGGACCCGCTTGAAAGCAAGGCTTAAGCAGTTCGCACGATTTAAGAATCAGCTGAACACAGAGTTGAGGAGCTTTAAAATAAATTATTGTCAACACATTTTGGAGGATATTACTCGGCAGCGCCCTCAAGAACCTCTGAATACGACAAATTACGCCCTCAGTCTACTCCACACAATGCGTAGCGTTTGATAGATATGCTGTGAACACTGATAGGTATGGCCAAAAAATTGTAACTTGTGGGCAACCGCGAAATTAAAGGCGAGGAACTTGCAGACAAGTTTATTATGAAGTTTGGTGATATAAATGTGCTTTATAGTAAAACACCAGATATCAGAACACTTAATAGCAATTCTATCAACCGCATATTTGTCGACAGTACAGTTTTTCAAAATAATAACTTGATGGATGCCTATAGCATAAAAAACATAAGGATATTCTCCCGATTTATCACTTCCATGCTTATGCTTACTAATAAATGTAGCTGAGCAATTGAGCACCCAATTTTGCTCGATGCCATGAACAATGCTAGGGTAGTAGGAATACACATAGCAGAGACCAAAACAATGATACAAATTACCCACAAACCTTTGTATTCCCGGTTTTTCAAAGGGACTAGCAAAATTATACTTAACTAACAAACTTAGTCCATTCTAAAGATGGGCTGCATTAATTTTTTTCGGCTTCGGGAAGGGAGGCCCGCGTAATGGACTTTATTGACACTACAAGAGAAAGAGCTTAGTAAACATTCAACAAAACCTATAAGAGCAGGTTTAATTTATTCTTTAGTATGGCTTTTGGGTAAATTGAACACGACGTTCTTACGCCGAAGCTTGCGCGTTTGCGAAAAACCTCTGGGCTTGCTTCACTCTTCCCTGCCCTGCCGACAGCAATGTGTTTTGATTAACAACTACAAATCGTGGCTTTTGCCTGTCTCGGAAGGAGTGGCTCAGCGTAGTGTATGGGGGACAGTGTTATCCATTACATATATTAATGACATTGTCCGAATTGACCCCGAAGTTAAATTTATTATCTACGCGAACCATGCTATTATTTTACTCTCCGGTTATAATTTAAATAAAATAATTGTTCAAATGCCACGCAAATATCCTTACCGTGCCTTGTGTGTCCAAAATTAACACAACCAAAATAATATCGACATAAACAAACTTCACCACCTTCCGTGCAGACAAACATGTATGTCCGTCTTATTAACTCAATTGTGAACACCAGCCTGCTTCCAACGGCGTTGACTAGAACATTATAAGAGTACTATCATTCTAATAGTACAATTTTTCTTCAAAATTGAACTGCGTTAGTTCTGACGACTTTCTAAGCAATGCATTGCCTGCAGTAGCAGCAGTAGTATCGCGTTTTTATATTATCCCTCCAATATAATCAACACTTCAAATATACTACCCCTTATTCTGTACTTACCTAAATTATTGTAATCTGATTTACCCGCTAAGAACTAAAACTAACATGAATAGGATGGGCATCATACAAAAAGGAATTTCACAAATATCAAATCCGAAACTCCCTCACAAAAGAGAAGCATTGCCAGAGCATAATTTTCTGCTAGCGAATAAAATGCATGAATTGCGGCTATTGCAACTGTTTAATGTTTCAACTAAAATGATTAATAACCTCTCCATCTGGTATTACAACGCAACTCAACAGCTCTTATAACACGCTGCGCCTAAGTACCGGTGGCCCCACAGTTTCCCGCTTCCTTTTCGCTCTTGCCACGATAAACATAGCGGAGGTTTGCAGAAGTCAAATACCTTTTGCATTGCTCCACTGCACGCGCCACCCACTGGAACCTTTCATTAATTTTGAATTTGGAACACTCCTGCCATAAGGGGGTGCTCGTAGCGCTTTTTGTGTTTTCAGGTGGGAATATTTTCTCTCAAACCGTATTTCTTCATATGCTATCGCAAAATTCAAGAAGCCACGTATTGTATTTAAAAGAATATTCCGTGTATCACTCGCGCATTTTCGTCTTGCCTCAGGTATGCTAAATGTTTTCCGGCAAGAATGTTTGTAGTTTATAAACTGTAGTATAAAAATAGTTTTCCCACATAAACGTCTCACTCAACAATTATTTTGACTTTGCCCGGGTGACTGAATCGAGAAAAGATAGAGACACAGACGGACAGGCAGACGTCAAATTTTTGCATTAAATTATGCCAACAAAGAGTATCGTCTTTAAAAATTTCTGAGCGCAATCAAGGATCCGCTGTGTGCGGAACGCTGTCTGTTGTTTCTCCGGACTGATGTTCGCACAATGTTCCAGTCGACTTTTTAGGAAACTAACAATTACGTTGGGGAAGTCTGTGTCATCGAAAATTGAGAACATGTAATAATGCGAGTCAAGTTGCTCACTGTGCCCTTAAATTGGCGCGTGTATGCCAAGTATTTTGTGTTTCTTCTTAAGAAAAACTACTTTTGCTTCAGATTTTTTTTTGCAATAAACTGTATGACAAAAAAATTACACCCATCTCCCCGAAGGGAACCATGAGTAGGATGCGGAGCGTCATGGGGGTTCCGTTTGCGTTTCCATTATGTTTGTTAGCCAAATTTGGTGGAAATGTAGTGAACCCCGTAATGCTCATATATCCTACTCATGGTTCCCTTCGGGGAGATGGGTGTAATTTTCCTTATTGTATGCGTATATACGCGAGTGAGACGAGATTGAAGTGGTATCTAAAGGTCTTTATTTAGGTTTGCACGTCTTCTTACTTTGAGTATGACGGCCTTATGGTCGCTGAAGTGCACAGTCAGTGGATCTCGTAGCAGCGGTTGTATGTAGTCGTCGCCGTTGCAGTTGGTAAAGACGAGATCGATACATGTTCCGTGGATTGTAGTTGGGTGTAATTGCTGTTAGTGTTTGCGCTGATGCTCTCACTTAATTGCGTCAGCACACTCACTGACGGGGCTGTTGCTTCCATCCTACTTCATCTGAAGAATCACGGAGTCAAGCGCAAGCACAACCGGAGTTGTGTTGTTGTTGTTGTTGTTGTTTACTCTTCTATAGCACGTACCCACGTGGGGATTGGCAAAGAAACGGTGGTGTGCGGACGCCGGACCACCGCCGACGCCGCGGGACATACCCCCTAGTATAAGACGTGGGGGATTGGCCAAGAAACAGTGGTGTGCGGATGCCGGACCACCGCCGACGCCGCGGGACATACCCCCGAGCATAAGACGCTCCGCATCTAAAATTGAATATCCATTTACTTTCCTTGGTTTGAATGACAATGTACGGCAATGTACGGAATAGTCACATTTTTATAAGCCGGTGTGGTCTGTGAGAAGCTAAATATTTAATAAAGACACGAAGTTTATAAATTTGTAACCTTGTTGATTTGAAAACCTTTTAGGAGATGTCTAATTCTCATCGAGTGGGAATGGTTTCTTCAATAAAACGTAAGCGATTTCAACAAGCAAAGAACATCTAATATATTTCTCGTTCCTACTTTTGTACGTTTCAATATTTATAGGTCGTTGTCACTGGCGTGGCATGCATGTGGGCAACCTTGTGTGTGCGCCGCAATGCTGGTGTCCATGCGTCTGAGCTGCTATGGTGACATCGTGCGCACGGCCCGTACAGAAGGCACCCCACTTCCCCACTATGCCTGCTGGGTGGCCCGGCCGCCGGCGGGCTGCTACGCAGATAGATTGCTTTCCCGTTCAAGGAGCGGGTGAGCGATTCCATAACGCCGGGTTGGCAGTGATAACATGTTTACGCGAAAAAAGTGGCTGTTAAATTTATGAGGGTGACAACCGTGTCTCGAATTCAACGCCACACTCTGCGTGCACTTGCGAGCTAATATTATCGAATACGTACCCCAAAGACTCCAACGTGATGGACGAAGTATTGCTGTCATGCGGCGTAATTTATCTCGGGAGCAAGGAAGTAGTAAGGTGTCAGAAACTGTGTCCTGCCGAACTCAATTACATTTAAAGCCAAGCTTAACCGTTCCCACTAATGGCCTCTGTAATGAAACAACCTCCTGGAGGAAAGCCAGCTTTCTCTGATGAAGATCATGCTGACGACGCCGACGACAGTGATGATGACGAATAATCGTGCGTGACGTGGAAGAAAGAAACGCTTCCGTAGGCGGAATCAAACCTGGGCCCCTCGCGTCATGTAGCCAGCGTGTATCTGCTTGGTCAATATCGACATGGTCAAAACTTAGCCCGAAGTCAGACAGGCAAAAAATCCATCACGCGAACGCTTCGCGTTCAGCTAACGTCATCGTTCCACCGAGGGGTGCATAACATTTTTCAGGTGTTGTTTCGCCCTCCGCCCTACAGCCTACGAGTCGCAAGATACGAGTGGAATCGCCGCCACAGCTTAGATTATTGCCACCCAACGCCATTTCGTTATCATCCCCAGATCGGCCCACTGCCAGCCGTTGCGTCCTGACATCGTGAACGGCATTGCTGTGTGAGAAAGGGAGAGTTGTTTTACTTGGCGTTAACGTATAGCGCGAGAGGGACAACCGGTTCACTTGTGTCGCCCATTTATTCCTTCACTCGGCTGTTCTTTTGATAAACTGAGCTCGAACACTCATAGCTTAAGGCACAGCGCCGAAAAATGTGTATCTACCTTCCTTTTAAAGCAAACATAAACGGCTATGGCTCTCAATGATTTCGTCTAGAGCGGGTGGACGCCGGAGTAAAAGAAAGAACGCTTCCGGTGGGTCAAATAAAACCTGGGCCCGTAGCGTTATGATGCCGGCGTCTATCCGACTGCTGCATTTCGACGCGGCTGACGCGCTTTGAAAAAACAGACAACCAGACAATCCATCATGACAAAGCCTTGCGTTAAGCCTCGTCTTTGATTTCCAGGGGGTTTGGGATGATATGGGGCATTTTAAGGCGCAAGGCCAATGGGGCAAAGAGCGCCAAAAAAAAAAAGGGTTACTACCACATTTTAAAATCAATACTAGAAGTGAATAGCACCAGAAGAAAAAACAAATAAAGCCCAATGAGGATGGCTGGTGTAGGGGGCCCCGGGTTTGATTATGCATGATGCGATATGAGTTTAAAAAAAATTTTAACTTCTGATAGAAAATTTAAAAAACACGTTTGATAGTAAACATTGGTTCACCCGCCTAAAAGTGCGAGGGGTGAGTGGGATTTTTTTCTGTAGATTTCGGGAAAGTGTTTGCGTCGTGGGGTGTGAAGTGCCTTGCATTTTATTAGTATGTGACTACGGATAGGGCCTCTCCGCACCTGCCGCACTGGGGTCTAGGAGATCCCGTCAGCAGATACGAGTGAGTTGCATGCGTGTGCCCATCCGTAGCCTACCCAAAAGGCGACTTCTGTTTTCTGTTGTGTGGTCAGCTGTGTACCGCCCCAAGTGTGGCTTTATTACATGTAGTTTTTGTCTTTTTGTTCGTTCCAGTGTTTTGCCATGTTCTGCGCGGGTGTTGTCTTATGTGTGGCTTGAGGTCTGTATAGGTACGCTTTTTATGTCTACAGTGTTCCTGAGTGCAGCAGCCCCGGGCCCCTTTCTCGTCTGCCAACTCGTTCCCAGCGATCCCAGCGTGTCCTGGGACCCAGCAGAGGAGCAGCCGATGCTTCTCCGCATACCCCGACATGATAGTTTTGAATACAAGATTAACTATGGGGTTTTTTGGGGGGGTGTATGCGATGACAATGCGCGAACAACACTCAAGAATCTGTGTAGAAATAGAATTGGGAATTTGATTTTCAAGGATATGTCGTACAATCAGTAAAATTCCGTACGCTTCTGCTGAAAAATTTTTGTGTGCACGCTCATGGTTCTGGCTGCTTAAAATTCGGACCATGAGCAGCGCACGACACCAAGTGGGGGTTTTTAGAAGCGTCACGGTAGAATTCAGCACGTGGGTATTTGAACTGCAAAGAAAGAAAGTGCTGAAGTATTGCAGCCGCGGTACCCGATTTTTGTCAAGTTTAAATAAAAGAAAGGTCACAGGACACAGGGCGAACTTGCCAAGGCGGTAAAATTTTTAAAGAGGATGACCTGTACACGTCAAAAAACGAAGCACTCAGATCCGAGGCTCGCTCTCTCGCTCGAAGTAAAAAAGGCGGGGTAACGGAGGGGCGATTTACAAACAGCACAGATGTGGATGTATCGTTAAGGCAGGATAAAAAGGGTGGTTATTCTGAGATGAAATTTTAAAAGCATAAAGTAAGTCCATGTACGTTCGCTGGTTCTCAAGGCTCCACTTATTACATTCAACATATAGACTCTCGACAGGGCTAGTGCGAAAAGCACCCGACGCAAGCCGTACCCCCAAGTGTAGTACTGGGTCAAGCATTCGAAATGCTGTTTTACTCGCCGACCCATATACCACACTGCCATAGTCAAACGAGACCCAACCAAAGCAGTATAGAGCCGTAGTAGGAGTTCTTTGTCGGAACCATACAAATTTGTGGGAGAGAACCTTCAGGATATTCATTGTTTTAAGACTTTTATGTTTAAGTTTCTTGATGTGTGGAATGAATGTGAGTTTCTGGTCAAACACAACCCCCAAAAACTTGTGCTCCCTGTTCACAGGAAGCGACACGCCATTAAGGGTAATGTCTGGGTCTGGAAGGATCCCGCGCTTCCTAGAGAACACCAAAGCAGGAGCTTTTGCAGGATTTAATTTAAAACCATTTTTGTCTGCCCAGCTGGCAAGTTTTTTGACGCCGAGCTGGACTTGACGTTCGCAATTGACATATTACAAGATTTAAACGATATCTGCACGTCATCTACGTACAATAGTCATAGAGTAAGAAATTGTAGGCGGCAGTGCCTTCCCAAGGGGGTTCATCTTTACTATGAAGAGAGTGCAGCTTAGAACTCCACCTTGCGGCACGCCATTTTCCTGCACGTGTACCTTTGACAGTGCAGAACCAACTCTGACGCGAAAGGTTCTCTCTGACAAATAACTAATAACGGTATTTAACATGTTACCAGAGACACCGAACGACTTAAGGTCAGTAAGTATGCCATAACGCCATGCGGTGTCATAGGGCCCTTTTCTATGTCAAAAAAAACCGAAGACAGAATTGTTTGTGAATGAAGGCATCCTTAATGTATGACTCTAGTGCCAAAAAGTTGATCGTTCGTGGATCGCCCCGCCCTGAAGCCTGCCTGGCAGCTCTCGAGAAGGCCGTTTACTCCAAAAAGTACACAAGCCTCCGGTTTTTCATCTTCTCGAGAAGCTTGCACAGGCAGCTGGTCAGGGCAATGGGTCGATAGCTAGCGGGGGAAGAAGGGGCCTTCCCTTCTTTCAAAATGCTACAACTATGGCATCCCTCCAAGACTTTGGAATGTGCCCCGAAAGCCATATTTTGTTGAAAAAGGGGAAGAAGTGTTACAAGAGTGTCTGTGTGTAAGTTTGTATCATTGTATATTTAAAGTTGGGGCCTGGAGCTGAGGGGTTTTCACGTGCTCAGAGCACCCCCCAGCTCATGAAGTGTGAACTCAGAGTTATAAGAAAAGGGTTTACCTTTCATTTCAGTAAAGGCTTCTTTTCGGGCCCAAATTTTTTGTGTTTCCCTGAAAGTGCCAGTGTAGTGTGCTGAACTGGACACGTGTTGGAAGTGTTGTGCGAGTGTGTAGCCTGGTCTTCCCGTTTGTCCCCTGTTGTACGACCAGGGGGAGGCTTTTGTCTGTTGTCCTTTTTGTTTGCGTATTCGTGTCCAACTTTGCGGAGTCAGTGTAAAAGTTTATGGATGTTACGAATGACGCCAACTCTCTCGTTTTGCCTCACGGGGCACACGTTTTCCCCTCGCCTTAGCCCTTTTGAACAATAAAAGGGTTTTCCCCACGTGGGGTACCTGCGCAGGATACCCCACGCCTTGTTCTGGGCCTCTCGCGCCCGCCTACAGTCCTCATTCCCCCACGGCCTCCGCTGGGTTTCGCGGGGCACCAGAGGCGTGGGGAATGGACTTTTTTGGCGGCGTCGAGGATGTGCGCCGTGAGGAGTTGGGTAGCTTCTTCAACGTGTAGGTGTCCTATGGATGTGTGGTGTAGTTTGGATGTCTCTGTAAATGTATTCCAGTTAGCTCGTGCTTCATTGAACCTATTATGGGAAGATGGACTGCATGGGCCTTTACCTATGTATGTGAGTGGGTGGGGAAGTGGTCACTGCCATATGGGTCAGTGCCCACACCCCACTCGGAAGAGGAAAGAGAACTGCGGAGCCAATAGCCAGTCAAGACATGAGTATTGTTGTGTCCTATGTTATGGTATGTAGGCTGTTTATTGTTGAAAGGCATGCTCCTGAAGGAATGGAATTTCTCTATAGGCGACCTCGGGCATCCGTGCGAGAAGAGCCCAAAAGTGTTTGAGCATTAAGGTCGCCTGTAGGATGTATGGTTCGGGCAGCTGGTCAACCAGCGCCTCGAAGTCGAGCTTAAAGTGAAACATCAGGAGGAATGTATATGGAGCATACCGTTATCAAATTAAATATTATGCGAATTGCACAGCCTCAGGACAGTGTTCAGGTGACAGGGTGGCATGCTAAGGATTTCGGGCATTATGGCCACACCGCCAGAAGAGTGCGTGCAGCCATCCCTGTCCTCTGTTACCAAGTAACTATTCAAGAAATTTGTGTCTTGGAATTCAGGTGTGTTTCCTGAACACACATTACACTTGGCTGATTGGCATGCAGAATCTCATACACGTCGTCAAGATTATTCAGAAGGCCTCTGCAGTTCCATTGAACAATATTTTCTCTTCCATTATTATGTGTTCAGAGCTACTGGAGTGTGATTATTATGTAGGGTCTTTCGGGGCTTGCACTTGGAGGGGTTTTGGCCTTCTCTACTGACCTGGACGTCGCAGCCCGTTCCTTCCGCTGCGATGAGCCGGAAGCTCGACGTCCATGTGCTCATCTGAGGCAAGGGGGGCCCAGCGGACTGGGCCCCTTGACATGGTACCCTTTCGGGTGTTCTTTGCCTGCGCTGCCAGTGCCGAGGCGTGGGGAGCACCACAGATGGCACAGGCAGTGAGGCGGAGGAGGGGGTCGCTGCGACTGCCCCGTCTCCATCTCCGTGCCCTTGGTGTGCTTTGGGCCGGTGGGAGGAAGGGGATGCGCGGCATCCCCAACAGACGTGTTGCCACCACAGCCGCTGCGGTCCAGCGGTGCAAGGCTGCTTGGGTCTGCATGGGGCAGTACCCGGCGTGTCGGGGTCAGATAGGCCAGTGCCGCTCGCTGGTACTATGGTCCACCGCCGAAACTAACTGTCCTGGCATCCGCCCCACCAGCGAGATGCGTCGGCGTACATTCCCTCAGGGAATGGTCCAACACCTCGCGACTCCGACAACAGGTTGAATAGTATTTCCGTGCCTTGACGTTGACGTTTCTATTTCAATTTGAGAGTGTCTCGCAGGCTGGCGAATAGCGCGCACGTGAGGTACCTTGTGCATTCACCAAGCAATGGGTCAGATGGCTTCGAGTGCTTGACTTGTCGCGCACTGGCGCAGGTTCCAGTTCCCACTATCCCTGGTTGGTCCTCGCCCGAACCGCTGGCATCTGCAACATGCGCCGTCGGATTCGGGTGTAGCGCTCCTGAAGCCGAGCATCGGAGTGAAATCCTGCTTAGGTATGGTCTGAGAAGAGTTGCACGGTCGTCAGAAGTCGAGCGCAATTCTCGTGCCTGGAGGCTACTTTATCAATATCGTCTTCGCCGACTTCCAGCACTTGGGTACTTGCCGTCATCAGCCCTGTTATCTCAGGGCCGTCAGTAGAAGCGACGGCTCCGTCTCAGATTTGAGATCTTGACGTCTGAGATCACGCCCCTGCGACCGCTGTTGCAGGCTCCTGGAGGGGCGACCTCTGATGCCAAGATCGATGGCTCTGGCCAGACTTGTGGCCGATTCGTGTCGGTGGTGAGCTTCCTACCGGGAGTCAACTGCTCGCGTTCTGTTTGACGTTCTTTGGCTCTTGATCGACTGTCAGTCTTACCGAGTTTCGCGCTATGAATTTCTGTAGTCAGAGTGCGTAGTAACGACACGTTGCACGTGGGTTGACTTTTTCAGGGATTCGCAAACCTCCGCCCATCGCTGGCGCAAGATCAGGTTTGGAATGCCCATTGAGATTGATTGCCGAAGCCGTTGTGCGGTACGAATCATCCGTGCGGCCCCTTGGCCTTCAGCGTGACCGATCGGTCTTGCTGTGGAGGGGGTTGTTTATCCTGTGGCATTGCGCAATACAACGTACTTGGTCGCAAGTCCTACGGGGTATCTTTCGTCTCAACCGAACCTATAGCTTAGCAAGTCCCGGAGTCCCTGCCTTGTGAACAGACAGAACGGCCTCATCCGCCGGACTTGACTTTCTAAGGGTGGTCGCGGCCACCAAGTTAAGACGCTGGTTGGTCATAACCCTCCACCGTTAACGACGTTAGATCCGGTGGTATCCGAGCTTGATGTTGGGGGTCGAGGGTCCGACAAGGTCAATCGCCAGACCTCACCATGAAATTCTCGGTCCCCGTCGTGGTGATTTACAGAGGGTTGCATTATCGTTTAACCTCACGTTGAATTGCATGCAGGGATAAATTATTTCATGCCTGATACAGCCTAATATAGCGAAGGGTTTTTTTTTTTTTAGTGTCCTGTTGACCATAATGAGCTACCCCGAAAGGCACGATCACAGCGCAGCCATCTGCTCTAGCAACGAGCGGCGGAAGTGCAAATGTAAACGCTGCGCTCAGGATTCTGGTGCAGAAGATTGTGTCGCTCTCTAAATAAACGAGGGCAGCACGAAGGATTCGGAACGAGGGGCAGATGCTTCCACCACTTCCCACAGTGTTCGGGACTCTCCCTTTTGGTCCGACGGAGCCGACGGCTACGTCCAGAAAGAAGGCCCGCAATGCTATCGTTAGGCAGCTCACTGTGCAGCCTTGCGGGCTGAGCGTTCGACTGAACGTTCAGCGGAACTTTCTAGCAGCGGGCGTGGCCCCTGAGGAAGAAATGGAGTCTCTCCTGGCCACTACCAACATCTGTGGCATAGAGGCGAGTCCCCGCTAGCCATCGTAGAGTAGCGTGGACGTTACTGTGTTGAATAACATGACGATCATGGCCGAGGAAGTCGCTTCCAGCCTCGAGGCTGTTGCGAAGGACAAGCAGAGAACCGACCACCACGCATGAACTGCAAATATTCGTATTTGTTGACGCCACGGCGGCAAATTGGCCGAAACCGCGCAGACGAAATCACCGGTGCCCCTCTTTGTTTTCCTCTGGCAGATGCCGGCGCATGCGCAGACAGGGTGGGAATTTCGATGGTGATTTCAGTGTTGCCAAGCGAAGAAATCGCCTGCTGAACGTTTGTGCGAATACATTTAGGCGAACTGGTGGTTTTATTCGGTTTTACCACGCAGATATTTTCTGGGTGGACTGCCAACCATAGCAACATGACTATTGTTTTATTTGTCGACACAAGGAATTAAGATACCCGTTTCGACATTAACATCCAGATTTTTATTTGATAACCTGCATTATACAACAGGAAAAATAGTATGTTACCGCAAATATAGATCCAACAACATGTTTATTATATTGTCGCGAAGCCGAGGTCTCTTGATGTTGTTTGTTCGTTTTTGCGTTCTGTGCCCGCAGCCAGGGCTTCCTCCCAAGTGTTTGTGTGAAAGCGCTTCGGACGCAGCTAAGCCGTGGCCCCCTTTTTTTTCTCAGAAACGGCTCCGGCGCGTGTGTCTGCCCGTCGGCCGACCAGGAGACGCCGGCCATTGAGGGGGCGAACCATCGCCTCGGCTTGTGTTACCGCGACCGCGGCGTTCCATACCTCCCCCGTGGCGTGTGCGCTGGTCGCGTTCGGGCTCCGTATCCTCAAGTGTTCTTCCGACGACCTTCCTTTTCTTTCCCTGTTTACTTTAGTACGTTTTGTCTGAACTACTTTCTTTACACCCATAATTCTCCAAGCGCGCGTTTTCGGGTTCGGCCTTGTGTCTGTGTTTGATTTTTCCTTTTCACTTTGGCGGGAACATGTCTGATTGGAGCTAAGAAGCGTCTCCCCGATTGGCTGCAGAAAGCCTTACACCCCGCGGTCCGCACGCTGCAGGATGCACTTTTTCACCCCAATACATCCCCCACCAGACCGCTTAAGCGAATATAACGCGGCCCCTCTGGCTATTGGGGGCGAGGGCGGGCGGCCTGGACCAGGACTCACTTCAGAAACTCTGCCGATCGTCGTCGTGCCCTCCCGCCGGGAGACCGAGATCCAGTCAGCCATGTCCCGCTAAGTACTCTTGATCTATTGACTGTCTTTCTCATTTATGTAACCAGTGTATTCGTTCTGATTCTTATGTGCTAAATGACATCAATTTTATCCGTAAATTAAACCAGTTAACTTTAAAACTTCGTCAACGCCTCGACTTTTTCCCTCCGATCGGCATGCTACCGTAGCGGCAAGTGTTGGACCAAAATACGCCGTTACAATATTGTCAGGTTTAGGACTATAATGTATAGAAAAATCAACTTTGTATACGAGATCAGTTTAGAATACCCAAACCACCACTATCACGCACAAGCAATACAGACAAAAAATAACAAACAGTTAGCGGACAGTTTGCGGGGCTAAGCTTTGACGAAATCAAAAAGACTTCTAACACATGAACAAGGCACATTGCATGGTAGCTACCGGCACTGGTTTGTAGCACTTCACGTTCCGACACCACAATTGTGCAGTGTCGGCGCCCCTTGACGAGGTCACGAGTCAGGGTTCGCCCTGGAGCTCCCGCTAGTGTCTCGAACGCCACTCTCTTGGACTCTCCGCCATCCTCATCGTACGCTGCCAAAGAACGTGACTACAGGGTTTACAAAGGAGAGGGCAGAGAGGTTGTGGTTGTGGGTGACCTCTTGGCGTACAGCACTGGTCTGAACACCCGGTGGGCGAACCATGGCATCACCCCGCCGCCCCGCCACTGTCGCTGCAGCTGCCCAACGACCTCCGACCGACACGCGCTCATGAGTCTCATCTCGAGTGCCAAGCTCCGCCGCCGGGTGCACGATATTGGCGCACCTCGCTCGTGTACACTCCCTGATTTTCTTTGTCATCATGTTCTTTTTTGCGGAGGTTGGGTCCTTGAGTTCTCTTCCCATGACAAATATTTAGAATGTACAATATTGAGAGGTTATATCACCGGTAAGACGGCTTCCGTAACATCGCACATTATCAACAACGCCTATTTGCTTTCACCGCAGCTGCAAAAATCAAAAGGGTATGCAATCACCGGCAGCTAGAATTTAGTGAAACTGGGAAGCCTGTATCCAACAAGCTTAACCTTAACTTTTGGGGAGAACACAAAAAACCTCAAATGCACCAAAACAAAAAAGAAAAAAAAGCCTTGCCAAAAGCTTATGTAGCGACGCCTTCATGTTGGGAATAAGTAAAATGTTGTAGATATATCGTTGGAGCACATTGTATGTTGAAACACCAACAATATTTAAAAGCAGTTAAATAAATTTCCGGAATGTATTTATTGAACCCACTTCCTTTCGTCTTATAATAAGGGATACGATATGAGCTCTTTCTGCGAGTTCACTGACTCATTTCTCTGTGTGGTGAAGCCACTACTGGTGAAGTTGCTGCAGATCTTAGATCACTTTTCCTTTTGTTTTTGTCCCGCCCATGACTGAAGGTCTGCGTGAGCCGTTCTGTCTGATATTACAGACTTGAGCTGGCAATTTCGTACTATTGATCATACGTAGTAATTTAGGCTGCTATATGATCTTGCTTATCCTTCTGTGGAACTCTGAATTTCGTGCTCCGCAGGGCTCAAATTCCTTCGGGGTCTAGGATAGCGATCAATCGAATGAGGGAAAGACTACGTGATTGAAATTCTTTTTCTGCGCCCTGCGCTAAACAAGACAATGTGCACGAAAGAAAAGCGACATAAACTGCCAACTATTGGGATGCCGTCCTCTCTTTCTTGTACAACAGCGCGCAGCTAGTAAAAGGTTGTACAAGTGGGGGAGGGTGTACATTCCGTTCTCTATCAGCGCACATCAATATCACAGCTTTATAGTCAGCTTTCCCGGAAAAGCTCCTCTTGCCGTTATTGGGTTTTGGGAGCCCACCCTGCCCCAAGGGAAATTCCACAAAGTTTCTCATAAGGAGCTTTCCTTGTCTGCAACAGGACAAAATGCTCTATATGGTGTTATTGTCTTCGCTTAGTTTAGCTACAAGTGAACACTGGGACCAATACCAGACAATGCCCATGAAAGGATATCTTTAATTGCAGGTGGGTGAGACGGAGTGCCATTGTTCATGAAGAATAAAATATATGACAACTGCATCGTACCGGTACTGACCTACGGGAAAGAAACTTGGAGGGGCATTTTTTGTGGCCAGAACAAACTCACCTATTCATTTCCAACGACCCATTAGTCACCATTCCGTGACATGCGAGAATAGTAAGAGTAAGGCATTGCATCATTGTGAAATAGTGTTACAATATGCATTCTGTAGTGAAACCGAATTATTCAATGCGTGATAGTTGCCGCGATGATAAAATTCCCCATGTACCCACTTGCTTCACTGCAAATCTCCTCCAAAAACGGTAGCCATCCACCACCCGCACCACTGGTCTGCTCCGCTCTATTCTTCTACCCCCTGACGCTCTTCCTCTCTACTCTTTCTTCCATAAAAACCCCTGTGTTGGAGGTTTATTCAGTTCAATTTATCTTTACCACCTTCGCAACAGCTTGCGTGTCATCTGTTGTGACAGGACCGCCCAATTTTTTATCTTTCGTGTCTTGTGCATGGCACCATTCAAGGTCGAGCTTTGTTTTGTATATGCTTGCATTTATTGCATCTTTATCTGTGATTCCCAACGTGCTGATTTTTATTTGCTAGCGCAAAACGTACCCCAAGGGCTTTCTTAAAAAAACGCTGGCACTCTCAATTATGCATTTGCATTTTGTCTCGAACGGGTTGAGGTTTTCTCAGCAATAAATTATTTTTGCACATATGACCCTTCTTAAAGTGGTTCAGTATTTTTGAGAGGTCGTGCCTATGTTCTTCTATTTAAAGTGCTCTAATACTTTGGCCAGATGACTGTTTGAAAAAAGATCACTTTTTTCGTGTCTAGCTAGCACAAAGAGACAATTGTTTATTAAAGCATTTCCACTGTGGTAAACGTACCTGATGCAGTTCTGTGCTATAAGTTACTCTGCGTGGGGGGCGGTATACGCTGGCCATGGTACGAATGTCTTAGCCAAATCCTACAACTTTGACGTGCTGTTCTCATCAGATATTTTTAATTAATGTAGGAGGGATCCAAATTGGCTTTTGTGAAATAATGCGAGAGTAAATTTTTATTGTAAAATGGGATTGGCCGGCAAATCGTTGCAGAATCGCCAGTCGGACATGAATGGACAAGGGTAATAGCTCCCCTTCGTATTGATCAACACATCGGCGTAGAGTGGGCTTGCAACGCATTCGGTACAGCTACAACGTACGTTACTAAATACCAAAACATCTAGAACGTTGGCTACCACATCGCCGCATAATTTGATTCGCCCGCAACTAAACGGCCAGTGCCTGCCCTCTGATACGAGTGATCAACGAGGCCACTTTCTCAGTCAACAAATCTTGCGTGCCCGGGATAGTGGCACCGGCACGAAGATTTACCTTTAAAATATACTGCGCGTTTGTAAACATTTTACGCTGCCCTGTTCTATATTCTCGCCAAACCTTGCCAGCGCCTGTGTGACATGGTCCTTAATGTGTGGGCGACGCCAACGCGAACTTTCCGATAGATGACAGACAACTTAAATTAGGATTTCTCTGGGTGAGCACCTTAAATAAATGAAATTTTGTAGTCGGAAAATTAACCCACCCAATTTTTTAGCATTCAAACGTAAAAGTAACGAGGAGAAGAAGCGCCGCTCATTGTTATTATTATAACAAAATTTGATTGATTTCCACTGTAAGACCTGTAACTGATACTGCAGTGCCCCAGCCAAGCCGCGGAATCCCTTCTACCCAACAGAGTGAGGCACGCCTAGAGCTTCCAAGTACTACAGCTGAAAAATACCAGTGATAAAAAAATAATTCATCTTGAAAGCAGTAAATCCTCCTTGCCAATTTACATAGCTTATTCACACGACCTTATTTGCTAGTTCACTGAAATATGGTCGCCGTATATTGTGCTCAAAACTGAAGCGTGGCTGTCCTCTCATGTCCCCCCCCCCCCCCACCCCTGCATTTACCACGCTTATTACTGCAAAATTTCACCTTCCCAAAGAGGTCAATATAGACATTGTGTCGAATAATGTTATAAGGTTTGTACGTATCAGATATTAGGTTCTCATGGGACCAATATCCTTCCGTATCGCAATAGGGTCAACGGAGTAATGCAGGGTAATTTTTTACCAAGGAAAGTGACGGTGTGTTTAAGAACAGCGTATTTTAAGTCCTCAAATACGCACGCTGACATTTGGCTGATATAAATAGGTTGAGGCAATAAATTACTTATAATGTAATAATAACTCGTACGGTAATGCTACACTGCCCAGAATGAACAACTAAAGAATGGCGAGTTGCGCGGTGAGCATAAGCCTTTATTTTTGCTGACGAACCCACGCAAACTGAAGATGCAGCGGGGATGGTGGGGAGGCAACCATTCGACCTCAGGAGTGGTACACACACCGAAAAAAGCTTCATTTACATTCCCACATAAGTAAACTACATATACTGCTAGTGGATCTCATGCGTATTATTTAAACAAAACAGTCTTTTCTATGGGCTTTTTAAAGCACAAATTTTGGTATGTCTGTATGTCTCTCCCTCCCCATTCGAATCAACTGCTAGCCCTGCCACCCACACCAAAGAAGTAACACTGCAGAGCTTCTATTGGCGGTGAGGTGCTTGAGTGGCGCCCCCTGGCTCTGACGTCGGCTTAGGGACTCGCGCCGCTGTCGTCTGCTACACTTCGCTTGTGAGGGACGGCAGTGTCTGGGCTAGAAATCGCCCGCTTTGTTGATGTAGTGCATTAAAAAGCGTATTTATAGTGATTAAGTTACTTTACCAGCTTCTGACGCATCTGAGTAATTTGAAGCTGTATCCCTCACAAGTTTGCAACCCACGAGGAGATAGAGAACAACTTTCTTCCGAGCATCGGTCAGAAGAGCGTGTGTAACTCGTCCTTTGTAGCTTATTCGCGAGGATCAGTACTCAGAGCTCCTCGATAAGTATTCAAAATGCGTAGGCTTCCCTGCAGTATTTTTGAGATGCTCTTATGAAGAATCAACAGTCTAATGCTACGTACCAAGCAGCGGGGCTCTACACGCGCGCATCGCACTGCAGGAAATAAAACGACTGTCTTCCATTTCTTTCGTTGCTGTTGTCTTGTACTAGATTATGTTTCTTGTTTTTTTTTGTGTGTGTGCCCAGCGTTTTAATTTTTCTGCACCGTCACAAACTTCTTATTAGGAGGTTTGGGGATGTTTGCGAGGCTCACAAAGATACTGTGGATATTTTCTTCAGGTTGTATGGCATACATTCCCAACTTCACAAATACATTCCCACCTTCACAAATTCTATTGCTTTCGTTGCTGTTGTCTTGTACCAGATTATTATATCTTGTTTTTTTTTTGTGCCCAACGTTTTAATTTTTCTGCACCGTCCCAAACTTCTTATTAGGAGGTTTGGGGATGTTTGGGAGGCACTCAAAGATACTGTGGATATTTTCTTCAGGTTGTATGGCATACATTCCCACCTTCACAAATTGGCCTTCATTCCGGCTGCGTGTAAGAAGGTGCATATCCGCAGCGTGCTTTGTTTATTCACATGCAAATACAATGAGAACGTTTGTGCTACGCCACCGCGATCGCGCCCCAAACAACGTACTCGAAGGCTCGAAGGCGGCTTGTGTACTCCGAATTTCTATCGTAACCATCGTTATTATAACAAACTGACTCTCAACCCGAACAATGATGACATGATTATGGTATTGAAGGCATGATGTACTCGCTAACTAACGGAATAAATAGTATACCTGCATATATTACAAGAATCGCAACCGATTAATATTTCTAAGCAACACTTTACTCATTTCCAACTGTTCCAGGCGCAAACAACAAATCCCTACTCTACTCGGGATGGCATTCTGTGAATCCAAGAAAATTACTTTTACTACCTTGTCCTGGACTGAGGACCTGGCCCACTAACCAGCTCGATTTCATTGTTAAATAAAGTTTTCTCCTCTCCCCCTACTCCTCCTCCTCTTGAGTGCAGTTTTCCTATAACGCATATCCGAATATGGGGAAGATATGGCTGCGGAAAATGCAACGAAATGTCCCTCCAAGTCCGATGAACAAACAGTGTTACTGTATCTTTAACGTAGACGTGACTCGTTTTGCTCAATAAACCTCCATACTGGTTAGAAGCCCGGTATAAAACCCACCACGCGCCTATGCACACAGTGGGTTATTTGGAACTCAACCTGATGTTTTTGCGCGGCCCAAAGTGCATGTTATCATACTTTCACGCCATGACAACGTAAAGTGATGTAATACAATTCTTTCGCTCGTTCGGCAAGGTTGCAAAAAAATTACGCCCACCTCCCTCGCGGGAACCCTGGTGTGATGCAACGCATCTCATGGGGGGTTCCATTGGCGTTTTCCATCGTATTGATTACACTTATAGCAGGGATTCTCACGCGAAGGGGAGGTGGGCGGACGACCGTCGACTGAGACCGCCGGAGCGCGGCATGCCGCTTTATATTCACAGTGTCCGAAGGAGAGGAGAGCGCGGAGAGAGAGAGAGTACTGCACATGCGCAGCGCGCGCAACGCCGAGCGCAGCGCCGCCCACCGGCGCCTAGCAAAGGAGTGAGAGCGCGCTGCGCCAACCCGCAGCTGTTTGGGAGAGAGTGTTCGCTATCGGAGAGAGGAGAGGAGGAGAGGCGCAGCTGTGCGGACAACGCCGGACAGACGCAGGAAGGACAGAGGGGCGAGCATGAGATGCGTTGCATCTAAAACTGTTTCACCTTACATGTGATTACCGAGAATCGTAATGCCTTCTGCCAAAGCCGGCAGCTTTGAAGGCCTAGAATTTGTATTGGTCATCCATTTTCTCTGTTGCTGGTTATTAGCAGCTGACTGTTCCCTTTGTTTGAAAGAAGGCCTAATACAGAAACTGACGCGTAGCTCCTACTCTTCGCTCTCCGCACAGGACCGGCTTCGCGAGGAATGGGGCGACGTCGGCAATGTTTCTTCTGTAGCGGTATCCAAAACTATACTTTAACTCACACCATGAGCTAGTGTATACAATATTAAGACTATTATTGCTATAAAAAGTTACCCACACGCCACTTCTGGTGCGGAGAAGCATCAGACGTTGACCAAGCGCAAGGAAACAGCAGGGAGAGCGAGCCTGAGTGAAGCAGACGACAAATGCGAGAATACCTAAGCCGTCGTCGGGGAGGTGTGCTTCGCAGCGCCGCCCGTGTTTGCACTCACCGCCAATACTCAGCCCTTACCGCCCTATTACAAGGCATTTTTAAACACTGACAGCCCGTGATGCTATATTTGCTCCATTTTTTTGTAAACTTACACAATATCTTTTCTTGGACCAGCTCAGGACACATATCCTCAATTATCTAGGAAGATGTTTTAGATGCGACGCATCTCTTTCACTCGCCTTGTCCCTCCGGCGTCGTCCGGCGTAGTCCGCATCCCTCCCCCATTCTCCTCGCCGCGCCAGCTGCGCGCTAGCGCCGGTCTCACCGCCGCGCCATCTGCGTCTTAGCGCTCGCCGGCGCTCGCTCCATCGCCGTGCCAAGCTGTGCGTGGGTGCGGCTTAGCGCGCAGCTTGCGCGCAGCTTGCGCTCGGTTAACACATGCGCATGCGCTGGCTATGCGCTGCTCTCCCTCACTTCCGCCTGCATATAAACGCGGTAACTGCGATGCTCCGCTCAGTCGTTCCGCCGCCGCCTCCGCCGATGACATCCTCCGATGACCACCGATGATTTGAATGGAGACTAACAGGCCTGCTATCGCGATAATCAGGGCAACCCTAACAAGCACCGGCCACCCTGATAAGAATTTACACCATCTTCCCGCGAGGGGAACCATGGGGTGCGACGCATCGGCGGTGAACATGCTGCGTAAAATATGGGCACACAACAACAATGGACACGCTAACATAACGGAAACGCAACGGAAACCCCCGATGCGTCGCATCTACCCCATGGTTCCCCTTCGCGGGAAGATGGTGTAAATTTTTCTACTGCATCGTAAACATAAGAACGCCCGCTGAAAAGGCAGGGGTTACTAATTTTTTACTGCATTTTAATTCTAGATATTTAGCACTAACGTAATTCGGAAGACAACGAATACTTATTAGTAATACTACACCCAACTTTGAGGGCGTGGTTCTTGATTTATGATTCCAGTTTAGTTCTAGATACTTAACTATTATGTAACTATGATAACGACTACTTACAACTCACACTGGGCACATAAATTAATAGTTCACGGCTTCTTTCTTCATTTCTTTTTACTTTCGCGGGAGCCGGCAATCATGTGCGCTAGGCCTAAACAGACTCAAAACTCTAGTTTCTTACCAAGTAAATCTACAAACAAAAACGGAAACGGCCGCTCTTATACTCAGCGAAACATTCCGCAATTAATCACGATTGTCGCAGTCAAAGCAACGGTTTTTCGCCTGAAAAAATCTAACTTTTGAAGTTTATATATACACGGGCTGCATGCAACGCTAACTGCACACTCTAAATCTCTGCGCACAAATTCTTCCCTTTATTCCTCATGTAATCAGCGAAAGGACCGAGGAACAGCGTGATAAGTAGAATGGGAAGAGATGAATGGTTATTACGAAACTGCAGAAGTGAATCGTCTGCTGAAATTACTGGAAGCGAAACTAGAAAATCTGAATCCTCTATTATGGTATAGTTTACAGAAGGGAGGTGAGTTAGAAGGAAAGCCGCCTACTAACCATCTCGTTCTAAAAAAATCATTATCGCGGACGCCTGCCTTCCTCAGAAAGCAAAAAACCCCTTGGAAACACTCAACCAGATGGATGTTCGGCTGAGTTAGTTTCCGGCTTCCAACTATTTAGGTCCGAGTGCTCGTTTCGCAACTGTAGAGCTCCAAACTTAACGCGTTGCGTAACTAGTGAGTCCTTCTGCTGCCTAAGACAAATTACGTATGCGTTCCTGCGAGATTGGCTCCCGTTTTAGGTGCTTTGTTCATTGTCCCGAAGCGAGCATTATTTTGAAAGCTGAGATAATTTGTTTCGTTTAATTCCGGGGCAGTGTAAGTCCCCATAGGCCTTTATAAAAGGTGACACCGGTTTCAAATACCTTTTGTGGAAAGCCTCCCTCTAGCTTATCTAATGGGAGTGTTCTGAAAACATTGCTAAGTCGCTGGCCAAGGTAAAATCTTACCTTAACCGTAAACCAAGCACTTTCCAACTCTGTCGTATGCAGCGAAAAAGTCATGACGCGACAGTGATCTGGCATATGTGCCTAATATACGAGGACAATTCGATATCTCTCTTCTCGTAATACGTGGCTATTTATTATTGCTACATTTTGATATCTCCTTTTCGGGAGCATGTCAGCATGTTCGCCTCAACGTAATTTCTGTTGTGCTGGACATACCACCACTTTTGTTTATTGGGATGAAGAGTCGCTGCTGGGAGCAAGGTGCCGAGGACAGAATAACACGGCGTGTGAGAAAAAATCGCAGATGTAGCAGCACCTCAGGCTTTCAAGAAAAACCTTGGCAAGGGTTCGTTATGCTGAAGTCACGTCATCCCACACCCTACCTATCACGACCAAGTGGCTTAGGCATCACCACCCTTAGGCGTTATTCGCCTTCGAGGCAGGCACACTCTTTTCGGCATGAGCGCTTGTATAAAAAACGCTTATTTAATTCCTTGTTTCTAACCATAGATAACCTCATCGTCAAGTTTCACGCTTCATATCTGCGGCAGCGGCTTTTAGGCAAAGCTTGTCTTATAAAGTTAGATGCATTTATTGTGGTTGCGAACAAAGCATTGTTGCCCTAACATTGTTTAAAGAGGATTACCAGCGGACGGCCTCCGAGAAGTTTGTGAATTTCCGCCAGAACGTCTTTCTTAAATAATTACTCAATGAAATTTTGTGAACTGGAGTTTTGTTCTTGGGTACGACCCTCGACTGTCCCATTTTCTTCCTTAGAGACTATGTGATAACATCAGATGGGAATTCCATAATATTTACAACCTAATTATGAGAAAGTTGCTGAAACTCGGCGTAATGTTATAGCCTTCTGTCAGGTAAATGTCTTTATTGTTTTCATTCTGAAATTGTTCAATACCACAAGGTTAACAGCCGTTTGGGCTACCTATATTCCCTTTGTTGGCGGATTTGTAGTCAGGGTGGCGAATAATTATGTAATATTCGTGAATTGACTGTCAGTAATTATGATCGCTAAATAAAACTCTGCATACTGATGAATCGTCCTAGCGGCCAAATTCACCACACTTTCTAAGACACATTCTTGCGTTTGGTAGAGTCCGTAGTGTGCAGTAGTAGGGCCGGTCGCCATCGATCTATCCGAGCCAGGACTAAAGCCCGTTGTACATGGAGCGAATTTCACCTGCGAATCCACTGGAACGAACATTCGCACTTGCGAAGTTCGCAATGCCTGGAATTGTCGTCTACATGGGGCCTGCGAACGCCGCGATTTTCGCATTTCAGATGAGCCTTGTTTGCAGACTGAATTTCATTTCATTTCATTTATTGAAGCCTAAGGGCCGGAGGCAATTACATAAGGCGGGGGCAAACAATATGTGAGGGGACTCTTCATCACACAAATGGCCTAAAAAAGGAAGAAAAGAACGAAAGAAAAGGGAACAAAAAACAATCGCTCAGAAGGAAACAAGCAAGCAGAAAAATATTCAAGATCATAGATCACAAATAAAAGAGCAATATACATAAGTAATAAGCATCAGAATGCATGGGTCACTAAAAGATTGTTACAACATGGTTCAAACTAGCAAGTCATTTTAACAAAAACCATTTAGGTGAAATGCACTGCTAGTTTCCTCGCGAAAAAGTCGTGCGGTCAGCGGAACGAAACAATACTGTCGGGCAGGGTATTCCACTGGGTTATTGCATGAGGGAAAATTAAGGGAAACACCACAAGGGAAACACACACAATTAAGTTTGCCACCAGCAGAGGTTGTTGCGATTTTAACAAGGGTGGTTTTATTTTACTTTCTTGGCAAGTTGTTTCTGCCTGGTATGCAGGTAAATATAAGTTTATTTGCGGTTTTATTTAAGAATCGCCATTCTTTTTCAATATACGCACACACAGTAGAGAAGACAAACGTTTTGGTGTGCCCGCGCTTTTGTCGCGCTCATACAAGCAACGCCATCTTGTTTCCAAGCGTGCAAGTGGTGCCGAGCTGTGCTCCTATTGGCCGCAGGTCCGTCCCCTCCACCTCTACGCCGCGCACACCGCACGAACGGCGTTTGCTCGACCGCTTCAAATGTTTGGCACTTTGCCGCAGCAACAAAAAAAGGTGGTTTTGCCGCACGAGCGGCGCCGCATCAGCGAATTCGCAGGCGAAATCGCTCCATGTAGTACGGCTTAAGGGAGTCCTTAGAGCGAAAATTCAACGGGTTTATTTAAATATTTTCAGTAATGATGACAGGGAATCATTTGAACAGTCCCAGGACGCCCGTTTTATAGGTACTCGCTCCCCAGATCCTTAGGTTTGGGATCACTATCCAAAACAATAGTGCCCAATGAGGATGGGCCCCTTCTTGCCCGTTCGCACCATCATCAGGAAGGAACACACACTTCAAGTTAGTGCGCTCACACACATGCACACACCTCACCCTTGCCATTTGCCGGAGACCAGAGTAGAGGGGGGGGGGGGCAGTTCATCCGTGCCACCAACGCAGGTTGCTAAGGAACGCGAGACCCTAAGTTCCTTGCACTCTACCGGGAGCTAATCACTCGTGTTTATCCAAGAAGTCGTCCTGCCGCCGCCACCACCTCTGACGTTTCCCGATCCCCTCATGATCAGTCTGCCGTGAGAAGCGCACGGGATTATGACCGAGTGGCTGGGATCGGAGGCTCCTTAATTGCAGCGCGTAGCAGTACTCCTTGCGCCAAATACGTGGAAGGGCTTATGTCTGCTGCCAGACCGGCGGTTGCTCTTCAGAACCAATGCTCAACGTGTCTCCACTGTGTCGTCCCCGAGTGTGCATCGATTAGTCATAACCTGCATTATAAACACAGCTAGAGAATAATTACAAAACACATTCAGAGTGCTTCCACTCGGTGCACATAGAAGCTAGCAAAGATGTAGCAAGCGTAGAGTTTGCTTAGAGTTGTTTTCCTGTTCGGTATTTTTATATTAGCGATTTTACGCTTCTTAGGCGTTCCAGGCGGGCAAGCTACTCTTTGTCCGGAAGGAATCGGCAGCTACTCGACTCAGTCAAACTTGAATGGGTGCTGCGGCAGCTGAACGCGTATACGTCTTTTCGGTACAGGGCGGTTTCGTACAGGACGTTTCGGTACGATCTTTTCGGTACATGGAAATTTCGGGACACGGGCGTTTCGGTACAGGACATTTAGGTACAGGACATTTCTGTACAGGGAGGTTCGGTACAGGTTTTTTTGGTACGAAAACAATTCGAGCGAGCGTTGAGGCAGGAAAATTCGCTTCCGTTTTTAACATACGAACTCTCAAGCACGCAAATCAAACCTGTTTATTATAACGGTTCTTGCTCGTATTTATGGGTTATTTCGGGCCAGTAATGATTTATTTGGGCTTGCCAAGAAATGCCTACCTATTTGCGTAACAAGAGCCAGAAAAAGTATAGCTCGTTCATTACTTCGTCTCTTTAGCGACAGTATCATCATGCATTTTCTCTCGCTTATTTTATCATTAATCAGCAAAAGTAACTATTTTTTGCAACATGAAAACTTGGGCGACTTGGTGATGCATGTCCTTAAAAGGACACGTGACCGATAACGGTTAACTATGTGGTTGGTTCTATGCCTTGTCATGCCGGTTTTTATGTGTTTTTTCATGTGTTTTTCATGTTTTGTTTTCTTCAACTTCGTTTATATTTGGTGCCTTTGGAGCAAACAAGATCCAGTTGTATGTCAGCGCTTTATTTATCCTCTTTTTATCGTCCGTTGTCTCGTCTTTGTCGCTGTGGTTCAACATATTTTTTTCACTCCTAGGAAAATACAAAATCAGCTTAATTATTAAGCGCCACCGCAGGGGCAATAGAACCTGTATCTTTCCAACGTAATGACGGACAAGATCTTGCAATATTTTGGCATTCCTTATTTGTGGGCGTTGCTTTCTTCTGACAACGCAATGCACATACCGATTCATTATCAATACATTACCGAAAGCACCTGTTGTACATTATCGCACGCTTCTGTCCCGGCATTATCGTCGTTAGAAGATACTATGCTGGTTAACGTTTTGGGAATTGGAAGTTGAAAAGGCTCATGTATAATATTCAAAGCTATCTGCAATGTTTTCGGCAACCTACCTTAATACATCTTTAATATATGAGGACACTTCGATATATCTCCTCTCATACTACGGGGCTATGTATTATTGCTACATTTTGATAGTTCCTTTTCGGGAGCATGACAGCATGTTCGCCTCAACGTAATTTCTCTCGTGCTGGACATACAACCACTTTTGGTTATTGGGATGAAGAGTCATCGCTGGGAGTAAGGGGCCGAGGACAGAATCATACGGCGTGTGAGAAAAAATAGCAAAGGAAGGAGCACCTTAAGCTTTCAAGAAAAATCGTGGCAACGGTTTGTTATGCTGAAGTCGCGTCATCCCACACCCTACCTATCACCACCAAGTGGCTTAGGCATCACCACCCTTAGCCATTATTCACCTCCGAGGCAGCACACTCTTTTCGGCATGAGCGTTTGTATAAAAAAACTTATTTTTCTTCCGGGTTTTTAACAATAGATAACCTCATCGTCTTGTTTCACGCTTTATATCTGCGGCAGCGGTTTATAAGCAAAGCTTGTTTTTATAAAGTTAGATGCGTTTATTTTGGTTGCGAACAAACAATTGTAACCTTTCTATCGTTTAAAGAGGATGACCAGCGGATCTAGACGGCCTCGAAAAAGTTTGTAATTTCCGCTAAAGCGTCTTTCTTAAACAATTCGCGGAATAAAATTTTGCGGACTGGAGTTTAGTTCTTGGGTGGGATCGTCGACTGTCCCTTTTTCTCCCGTAGAAGACTATAAGATAACACCAGATGAGAATTCCGCAATATTTACAACGTAATTATTATAAAGTTGCTGAAACTGCGCGTAATGTTATAGCCTTCTTTTCTGGTAAATTTTATTTATTGTTTTCTTTCTGAATTCGTTCAATACCACAAGGTTAACAGCCGTTTTTGCTACCTATATTCCCTTTGTGAGCGGCTTTGAAGTGAGGGTGGCCAATAATTATGTAATGTTCCTGTTTTGACTGTCAGTAAATATGATCGCTTAATAAATCTCTGCATACTGATGAATCGTCATTGCGGCCAAATTCAGCGAATATTTTTAATGCTTGTTGCGTTAGGTAGCCCCCGCAGTCTGCAGTTGTGGGGCGGGCACCGTCTATCCATCCGGGCCAAGAGTAGGGGAGTTCTTAGAGCGCAAATTCAACGGATTTATTTACATGTTTGCAGTGATGGAGACAGCGAATCATTTGTACAGTACCAGGACGCCAGTTGTATAGATATTCGCTCCCCAGATTCTTAGGTTTGGGATCACTATCCAAAACAATACTGCCCAATGTGGATGGGCCGCTTCCTGCCCATAACGAAGGAACACGCCCTTCAAGTTAGTGCCCACACACACATGCACACAGACACACACACACACACACACACACACCCCACCCTTGCAATTTGCCGGAGACCAGAGTAGAGGGGGGAAGAGGGTTCATCCATGCCACCGAGGCAGATTGATAAGGCACGAGAGACCCTAAGTTCGTTGCACCCTACCGGGAGCTAATCACTCGTGTTTATCCAAGAAGTCGTCCTGCCGCCACCACCACCTCCGACGTTTCCCAATCCCCTGATCATCGATCTGCCGTGAGAAACGCACGGGATTATGACCGAGTGGCTGGGATCGGAGGCTCCTTAATTGCAGAGCGTAGCAGTACTCCTTGGCGCCAAATACGTGGAAGGGCTTATGTCGGCTGTCAGACCGGCGGTTGCTAGCCAGGACGAATGCTGACGTGTCGCCACCGTGTCGTCCCCGAGTGTGCATCGATTAGTCATAACAACCTGCACTATAAACCCAGAGACAAAATAATAAAAATATTCAGAGTCCTTCTACTCGGTGCACATAGAAGCTAGCAAAGATGTAGCAAGCGGAGAGTTTGCTTAGAGTTGTTTTGCCGTTGTGTATTTTTATATGATCGATTTCACGCTTCTTAGGCGTTCCAGGCGGGCAAGCTACTTTTTGTCCGGAAGAATCGCAGCTACTCGACTCAGTCAAACTTGAGTGGGTGCTGCGGCAGCTGAGTGGGTCTACGTTATTTCGGTACAGGGCGGTTTGCTACAGGACGTTTCGGTACGTTCTTTTCCGTATACGGACATTTCGGGACACGGGCGTTTCGGTACAGGACATTTAGGCAGTAGACATTTCGGTAAAGGGAGGTTCAGTAGAGGTCATTTTGGTGCGAAAACAAATTCGAGCGATTGTTTGAGGCAGCAAAATTCGCGTGCGTTTTCAACATAGAATTTGCAAGCACGCAATTCGAACCTGTTTATTATAACGGTTTTGCTGGTATTTATGCGTTATTTTAGGCCAGTAAAGATTTATCTGGGCTTGCCAAGAAAAGCCTACCTACTTGCGTAACAGGAGCCAGAAAACGTATAGCCCGTTCTGTACTTCGTCTCTTTAGCGATACTATCATCATGTATTTTCTCTCGCTTATTTTATAATTAATCAGCAACAGTAACTATTTTTTGCAACGTGAAAACTTGGGTGAGTTGGTGGTGCATGTCCTTAAAATGACACGCGCCGATAACGGTCAACTGTGTGGATGCACCTCTTGCAAGTACTGGTCAGTTGTGATTTGCAGACGGATCTGCCTGAAATTATACTTGCCATAATTTAGTCAGGTTTCATTCCTGTGAGAGATAAATGGCATCTGCACCACCCCAATATTCGTATTTTTAAAACGGTTAGTCTTTCTTGGGCTCATTAAACGCGGAAAATTTTTCCTTTCGGTACGTCAGTTTGTCTGCCTGTCTGCATGTCCCTCCATTCAGCCGCCCCGCCAAATTTATTGCAGAGCTAGAACGATATATTTAGAGGTACCATCTTATAAGCGCATTGTTGATTAACGTGTTGTGGCTGTGTTGATAAGCTCGCATCATACACTCGCGAGTACTTCGTATTTATTGAGGCCCTTAAAGGCCGCGGATCTGTCAGTCTGCTCTGGTTAGAAGCGCCGCTTAAACAGTAAAATAGGAAATTTTCCGAAATCATGGCAGAAAGTTTCCTTTTTTAGTATTTTCTAAACCTTCGCTCCCCTCCCCCCACAGCTATAGAAAAACTGTGCAACTATAATAACCACACCTATAATTTTAACGGTCGAAATTTGTTTGTGGGTTTTTCAAAATTTTCTTTCGTGGGACTTTTCAAAATTTTAATATTTAAATGAGCAGCCCCATAATGTTGTTCTCAGTGTGGCTGAAACAATTCGAACTTAGTAATTGTTCGTTGAATTTCCGCCTTGCACTTCTTTGCGCCCTTCCGGGTACGAGATTTCCCGTCGACGATGTGAATTAGGGCCATGAGGACCGAAGTTACAAGTATAGCAAAAACGTTTATGTGCACTTATTACATTCGTACAAAATATTAAAAAGGGGAAAGCAGTGGGACTGACTACAATACATAAATGCTGCAATATTCATCCTCTGGCGAGGAAGAATTTTTCATCTACACCCTCGCGTTTCCCATCCATATCGTCGCCCGCGTGATCGCTTTCGCTTCGGCGCATTCTGCAAAAAAAAATTGTGCCTTGACCCCCGAATAGGTTGCCTTGGCTAGCTGAAGCTGCAGCGCGTAATTATCGGCAGGAATGGCAGCGGGGGCCTCATCCAAGGTAGAGCATTTTTATTTACGTAATTTTTTTATTTATTTATTTATTTATTTATTTATTTATTTATTTATTTATTTATTTATGTATTATTTATTATTTATTATATTTATTTATTTATTTATTTATTTATTTATTTATAAATAAATATGACAGTAATAATTCCTGAAATCGGATGACGATATCAAGCAGTGTCTGTTTGCGAGGTTATTTTGATACTTTTAGGCAGTTTTATTGCCTTTGCGCATGTTGTTGGAAGTGGTGTTGTACTTACCACTAGAGCACACGTCAGCACTTAAAAACAATTTAGATTTCATTTGTGCGTAGCAAAGTTCATTTTTGGCGCTACGCAGTTAGCAAACTTCAAGTCTATCTGGCATGGCGCCTTCAGTGCCCACTACTGATCCTCGAGAAAAGCATGCCGCTGGTCATTTCACCGTGGCCTGACACGCTTTCTGCGATACGAACTTCCGATACGAGTCAAAAGGTAACACGCAGTCTCCAGACATATATTCCGACAAGCGCCCTTCAAACTGGCCTTGCACACCACCAGCTGTTCACTGGCCAGTTTTGTTTCCACACGAGTGTATCTCTGGAGGTCTAGTGTTGCTCCTTAGTAGAACTGTCTATACAAAGGGAGATTCGGTATTGTTCCTTGTCGAATGTGTACGGTTGCGCTCAAAGCACGAGGCTCTTAGGGCGAAAAACTTTTATCGCTCAATAGCTACTCGGTGAGAGCTTGCAGGACACGATTCTAGCGCATCGCACCTGATTCCTGAAAGCAGGGCTGCAATAGCGACTCAGAAGTTCATAATAAACCGCAAATTTATGTTCTGAGAGATAACAGACGGTGATCGTGAAGAAGCATCATCCACCTGGTTTGGTTTTCATCTCCATGCAGGTTTTGGGCATCGCGTGGTTGTCAAGACGACTATGCTGGCCTTAATTGCAAAGTCAATCATTTACAAGGTGTTTTTACGTCATATGGGGACAAATAGGTGCCTCTAATAATGGCAAACAGCAAAATTCTCCGGCACCCACTCAAAATTGCGATTTTTGGAATGAATGTTGGGCTTCATCGCTAGGTGCGCGAACCACGCGTGCTAAATTTCCTTTTATATCTGGCAAACTGTTCCGCCACCCCCCAAATTCAACAATTTGTATACGGTGTGTTTTTAAATATTTCTCGAGAAAAAGCAAAATTAATTTTTTAATACTAGTGGTTGGTTATACACCACTCGTTTGTAACATTTTGTACGACAGATTGACAAATTTTGATGTTTATTATATTTTGTAATAACTAGAATTAAAGACATTATTAAAACTGGTATTGTTGGAAAGGCCGTTAAATCATCTCCATTTTATGTTCCTTCAATTAATGCGTAATTAAGTTTCTCAAAAAAAAAAACGTTTTGTTACACCCCTAAAAATCGGTCAATTTCTTGTAGTAACGAAAGCATTGAGTAGAATCTAAAACTCGCATTTCACACAAAAAAACAAAATATTTCCTTTTTCAGCCATCAACTAACAGGCAAAGCTTCAGATTCAACTCTAAATAATGTTTTTCTACACAAAAAAGGCACAATTTTAACTGCCACGACTCCCATCCTGACCCTGAGAACAAGTGCGAAACATCTATAGAGGTGTGCCATAAAGGTTCTTGTCACTGAATCCTTGTAGTGTGTTTCCGGTTGATTCTGCCAGTACAAATACGCTAGGTCAGCAAGGGAGTGAGAACCGGGGAGAATCATATACCACAATGTCAATATATAGCCAATGATAAAGGATGCCCAGAAAAAAACGCGGGAAATACATACTTGAACATGAATCTCTACACGGTTCTTAACTGATGTAAACAAAAATTTGTAGAATAAGTTTTAAAAGATTACTTCATGAATGGCTGTGCATGTGATGTCTAACAAAAAACGCAGTAGCGCCATATTCCTGTGCGTATAGGGACGTGTTTAATCTTAACCTCCTGCACCGACAGATCTGAAGAGATTACCTTTTCTGAGTGGATTTGTAGTGGAGCACAAAGTTGTCGCGATGATCCTGGTAAATTGCTCAAAAAGACCCCCAGCCACTAGTAATTGTAAACACTCAGCGGCTTTTTTTTACTAGGAAGACATCGCACTCAGCAGTTTTAAAGAAACACAATATTGAGTGCTGGATGTCAATACTGCTTCATCCTTTTCGCTGCACCTAATTATTTTGGTTAAAGGGGCCATACAGACAAAACACAAGTCTGGTTCATTCGAATGGTTGCCTCACTAGAACCATACTGACACCACTTTTACCGTACACTTCGCTCAAATAAGCTACATAATTGCGAAAAAAGGGAGTGGCCATGCGACCCACTCGCTTATTTCCCGCAACAGAACCTATGATGTCATATGCGCCCAGCTGCGCGATTTGCTGAGGCGGCCAAAAGCAAACGCAGATTAGTCACGGCTTGTAAGCTTGGCGAGCGAGCTATTTCGGCTTCAATGTAACGCATGGTCATTTTACAGCAGTAATAATGGCTCGGTAAACAACGAAAGTTACGAAAATACAGGTAGGCATATAGGTAGCGATGCGCACTGCTGCTGGCACTGGAAGCACTATGCTTGTTTTACCAGCATAGCAGTCCGCGGCTTTGTTTTATTTATTTATTTATTTATTTATTTATTTATTTATTTATTTATTTATTTATTTATTTATTTATTTATTTATTTATTTATTTATTTATTTATTTATTTAATTAATTACATTTGGAGTCACCTTGCACAGGTCTACTACATCTTCAATGTAGCTCGGGAAGTCTTCTCCAGTTTTCTCAGGCCGTATCCGTAAACACTGCTGTGCTTGAAGCTTGCGCACTTCGGGTCGGCCGAAAGCTTTCATAAACCTTTCCTTGAACTCGGCCCAGGTAGTCATCCCTCGCCGATGGTTATTGAACCAAAGTTCGGCGAGATGCGCAAAGAGAAGCCCACGTTGTTTAATTTCATGGCGTGGTTCCACTTGTGTGTGTTGATGCGCTCAAAGGTAGAAAGCCAGTCTTCCACGTCACGATCGTCTATCCCGCTGAACGAAGCGGGGTCCCGCGGGCGTATGGTTGCAGGCCAGACAATCGGTGGCACCTGGCCCACCAGTGTAGGCTGATGGACTGGTTCGTGGGACATTGTGGTGGGCAGCCACCGGTTGCGAAGCTCCAGGTTTTACGATGGACCCGCACACTCCACCAATTGAAAGGGGGTTTGTTGGTAGTCGAAGCGCAGTCACAGAAACGGGTAGTCCAGGCTATGTCGGGCAGACTAGTCTTCTGCTTCTTCTGTCTCGCGGCCGCTGCTGGCGATGATTCGTGAACCAGCCATACGGGTGGGTTGGCCAGTGGTTGCACCGATTTCTCATTACAATACTTATATATATATATTTTTTTGGGGGGGGGCGGAAAGGAGGGGGTAAGTAGTTCAACCTCGTGGTCTTTTCAGTCGCGTACGGCGAATATGGCGCCGCATTTCAAGCAATGGGATTAGAGATTACCAGTCTTCTCTTACGCAAAACGTATCTCAGGGACAATTTCAGGCTATGGTTATCATCCGAATATTACTTCACTGTACGTTTCCCAAATGAGGTCAGGCACAGCAAAAGTGGGAAGAACCATTGTTTTTATACGGTGGCCTGAAATAGAAAAAGGACTTATATTTGTGTTACAAACATTAAACAGAAATAACACTCGCGATCATATAAACCGGGTAGAAGTCTTGCACACAACTGCGATTACGGCATTCTATCCAATAGGCGTGTTTTACGAGTAATCAAGAGCAACAAAGTTGGGAAAACTGTATAATTGCCAGATTTACGAAAAAAACATATCACTCTTTTGAGCATATTATTTTGCCGTGATTTACCCATCACTTGTCTGGGCTTGTTTAGACCGCTGAATTTTCTCTTTTTTACTATGTGAATAGTTTTAATCTTGGCGAGAGTTGATTGAATCTGGGGTGGAACGCTCCGATGCTGCACAGGCGATGAGGGGTGGCGTAGTAGAGGGCTCCCTAATGCTTTTGACCACTGGGGATCATTAACATGGCACGAAGTCGCGAACACGAGCGTTTTCGCTTTTGGCTTTGGTGTTTCAATGCAAAATTTTGTGAAATATATGTAATCTTTTGAAAGTACAGGGTTATGTCCTCTCAGTACTTCTGGCAAAGTTTTCCTTAAGTTTCGGCAAACTGCGACAAATTAGAAGAACTCATCTTTCAACCATATGCATTTGAAGAATGGTAACTATGCTCTCTACTACGCTACATACAATCAAATTTAAAAAGTAATAACTTAGGAATGGCTATTTCTGCGCCAACTTGCAATATTTTTTTTGTAAAGGAAAAAGGTATATCTTACAAGCGTACGTATCCCCGATGCGTTGTTTGCACTCACTCGAAAACTTGAGAGATGAAAAGTACACTTAAAAAAGCTATTATAACCCTCAAAAACTTTTTCATTAGCCAAAAATACACTACACGTAATTACCGAAATTTTGGTACTGGTAGCGTGAGCAATTCGAAGACAAATACAAGCTTTAGCACCAAAGTATGCCCGCTGTGTTCTTCAAGGCACGTTTAGCAGTGTTGAAGTTGCAGGTACAGCTAAATACCGTTTTCTTAGTTGGGTTATAAACACTGTACCCATACTAAAATGTGAAAGTTGCAAACAAAAGCGCAAAGTTATGCACGTAGATCTCCTTGTGAGTCGACATTATCCAACCTTCAAAAGAAGTTTTTCTTTAACAGATGCTCGCAACCATCAATTCCCTCATTCTGCGGCAGAGCATTGGTTATGCCGACATACCTAGGTCAGTATACCTAGACACTGCACATAACAATAAAATGAATCTGTAAGATCTATGGCGGCAGCCCGGAAGCAGTTCACTTTGTTAGAACTGGTTGCACCTTCTGAAGACACAATAAATTAAGCGAAATACATGCGCACACTGCACAAAATAAAAGTCCGAAAGAAAGTGTGGATTCGGGTTTCCTACGAACTATCTATACGGGAGGCATAGTTGTACAAAATGTTCGTGCTTGACAGTGATCGAATACGTCTATATCGCGGTGAATACGGCCGAGTTTTCGGTGTACCTCATAACCCCAACAAAAGTTTCGTTCTTCACACGGTGGGACCTCAGAGAGAACTCTTGCCAGTAAACATTCAGTTTATGTGTTGCCCTTCTTTTCGGAAGAAAATGCATGTTGGATATCGTCGAAGTATGTTTTTTGCTGCTGATAGCGCTTCCTTCTAGGCGACTTTCTGGGGTGTCCACTGAAGATAAGACCTCGTTTCTCCTCCTCCTTGGGAAGTCGTTGCGATTATGAAAAAAAAAACGTCCAGCTAAATATCGCAAATAACCTGTCTCCTGTTGTTATTGTGATAAGTTTTGTTCCGAAAGACACGCGATACTTATTCAACAATTGTGAGGAGGTTTTTATAAAAGCTTCCTACCGTTAGTGAATTAGAAGCAAAACAACCGTATGTTTCAAGGAAACATAATAATAAGTACTTAACACAATTTGAAACGAACGCTGGCAAATGGCCTTCAAAGTTGGAGAGAACGCATGACTATCAGAAATCTGTTGTTAGAGAAGGTGAATTTGCTAAAGGAAAATGATTCACAAGAACATATAGGTCACTACCTAATTATTTATGTGTATGCATACGTATATATATTTCTATGTAACTACGCATGTACACTATACACGCGACAACTCAAACTCGAAGGGACGGGAAGTTTTGTTTCAGTTTTTAGAAGTTTGAATTATAAGAACTTTCCAAAAATGTAAATCGGGTCAACATTCCACTCGGTCTGTAATGAAGCATTCACGCCAATCATTGAATAATACAGTATTCGCGCACAATACTGAAGTGCTATTTAGAATAAATGAAAAAATAGTGAATGGGTCACTGCTTTTTTTTTTGCGTATGAGAGATCAAACTATGTTTTCGATGCCAGGAAGTGCGGGCAGTTCACAGCATGGAGGTAATCGGCTTTATTTGTGAATGTAATGGCATCTTGGTTGAAATGTGGAGCTAGCAGCCGCAAAGGCAGCCGTTGTGCAAGGACAAGCAAAAAGTACGAATAAACCGAAATTACGTAATGACGCAGTTGGATTTAATTAAGCGGATGTACATACGCTGAACTGAAACATAGCGGGCCGAAAAAAAGAATAGAATTTGGTATAAATAACTGACCGACCGTTTACATTACCGAGTTTAAATTATCGACCCTATATATATATATATATATATATATATATTTTAATAATATAGATAAGTATGATGTCCTATGCATATACCTGCGTATATGAAGTTGGTCTTCTTTACCTAGTGCGCTTAGATGGTGTTATACGCAAAGCGCGAAGGTGTGATTCCCCAGATACAGTGCAGGCGCACACAATACTACGTCAGGTGAAAGATCCTCGTGCATAACCTCAGTTCTCTCCAACTGCATCGGCTTTCACCAGCAACACAACTACCCGCGACTAAAACTTATTTAAACGAAAACACAGCTTCGCGTCAGTAGAGAGTTAGAGCGGATCGGAAAACCGGTTCCTGCTCGGTAACGTCTACCGTCTGGACGCCACAGCGCATTCGAAGAACCCTACCGTAAACTGGAGCGACTTGGCTGGACGGTACCGAGACGTACCGTGTTCATCGTTCCAAAGCGGACGGCCGCTTTGGGAGAATTCGGTAGACGTACGCTTCGCTCACGTCTAGTCGAACGGATTGTAAATATGAGATTGTTTAGAAAAATGAGGTTGTAACAAGCAAAATCCGCGCGATTAAATAAAGGCGATCTGGGGCCCGTCTACAAATCGGAGAGTGAGGAACCGGCGGTATCAGTGCGAGGGACTCTCAAATACAACGAAAAACTAGAAGCAGCCAGACGGATGTACTGAAAGCGCAGCTCGACCGGCTGGCGCCACCTTTTGCGATAGAGTACAGGTAAAATGCCCGCTTCATCTTCACGCAGTCGCTAGTTCGACTCTCTGTAGCGGCGTTGGATATATTTTTTAATACTGCCTTTAGCGCTTTTGAGAACTGAAAACTAAGTTTTTCAGCACAGGAAACGCCACAGACTCCCGAAGAATTGCCAAACGACGTACAACCCAAGTCGCTCCCAATCACGGTAGCATGACCGGTAGTTACGGTCTGCTATACCTCTTAAAACGAGCCTTCCCGGTACGGTCATGTAACGGGTACCGCGTACCGTACCGGAACTGTTTTTCCGATCTGCTGTAACTCTCTATTACAACCAACCAGGTCTATGCGCATCAGTGGAAAACTCTTGGCCACCAGCGGCACCAAGGATAGTCAAACAAGGGGCCTGCGTCACATCCGCCTACAAAAAGCCATCAAGTGTGCGCCCCACGTCTCTCTGCTCTTCATTGCACATTCGAATCACGCGCCAAACGCAGTTCAGGTTCCACGGTCGTCGTCTTTTTATGCGGGGCGATATTTACGCCAATTCTGTTTATTCTGCGGGCAGTTCTTCGGTCAGTGCCTCAGAGGTTGTGCATCACCGGATGACAGCAGGACATCTTACACAGCATAAAACAACAACGCGAAAGAACTGGAAGGAATGTATAAATATTGTGAATGATCTCTACATTTATTCTGTTACTTTTTTCTTTAGCCAATATTGCTGTCATTTTATTGCAGCGTACCAATTGTTGCACCAGAACATTGGTTGTGGCTTCTTTTAAGATATGTTTCGTAATTTAATTCTTCGAGCAATAAACGCGGGCCTCTCCTCGCTCGCATGCTTGCCTTGGCGCGATGCCTCGAGAGCCGCCCTGCAAACACTGCACGTTCTATTCAATGCATAAAGGCGGGCTAGTTGGTTTAAGCCGTGAAACCTGGTTACGTAGTACGGTAAAGATGGTGCAACAAAGAAGTGACCACACAGGACTAGGGCTCATCAACTCAAAGTTTTACCACACAGAAAAAAGATATACAGGAACGTCGCACGCATAAATTTTCAGCTGGGCTATTAGGCGGTGCGTAGTTAATGGCCTACGCCTGCATGTCGACATGCGGGCGTTTTCGCTCTTTTCTTAGCCTCCATCTGAAAAGCAGCCACCGCCGCGGGGTCTAATCCCCGTTCTTGAGCTCAGCTGCACATTGTCTCAGCCACTGAGCCCATATTGACCAAAGAGGTCGGACGCCAAAATTAGTTTACCCCCCTCCTATGTACAGTCTGAAGGGAAATACTCACATACAGGTACAGGTTTAACCGTTATGCCAGCAAACGTGGCACATGGCATATCTACTAAACGAAATACATAGGATTACTGTACTTAGGTACAAATAAACAAAGTAAGATTTGAAAAGAGGGGTTAAGTATTGCATGCATCGTGCAGTAACATGTGTGCACCGTTGTGTCCAGCAGGGCGTTGGGGCCTGTCGTCGTGTCCTGCTACATCCCGTGCCCATAAACCCGGATCACTTGCCTCCTAGTCTTCTTCGAATCGCAGCAGCCATCCTTCTTCAAGCATTGTCTGGATACGCCCTTGACGGATGACGTAAGGCTGAGGTGGACGCCGAAATTGAAGCAAAATCTTGCCCGCCGGTGTTCGATCCCACCATAATGACTAATGGCGATCTATCAATCACTGCCCTGACCTACCCATTCCAACGTGCTTCTCACTGTTCTTTTATGTTTGTATGCAATGGATACAATATAAAAATCTTGTATTAATCTAAAAAATTGCCGCACCGGCATACACATTTCTTGAGATGCGAAGGCGAGATACGTCCGAAGTGCTGCATGAAAGAAATTTTAAAGACTTTTTAGAGGTTGGTCCATTAGGCAGAGATGTTATGGCAATAATTAAGGCTTCATTTTTTCACCCATGTATTTTTCTCAAGCACCCAAGTGTCGCTGTTTTCAAGATGGGTTATTCTTTCCGTAGAAGAATAAAGCACTACGTCATGTCGCTTTATCAATTCGAAATCCTGTTTCCTAGGTTTATAAAGAAGCTTTCGAAGCGGTTTTTCTCCGCATTTTAACCCATTGCCGTCCATGTCAACAGGAATATTTGTTAGACAGAATAGCTTACTGTCTCTTATCTTAGAGAAAATATTTACATCAAACACTTTGAGAGAAATAGACAGAGCACTTTCTTGCTTGCACAACCCTTTAAGTTCTCCCCTGTGTAACTTGAAACTTGAATTCTCTTAATGCTTATACTAGTGAAGGAGAGATGACTGCAGGTTGAAAGGGATCTCAAAAAACATCTCAAAACACAATAAATGTTTCTGCTAGTTTCATGCACATAGAGCACCAGCCAATCCAGCGCGGGGCCTTTACAGATATGCTAGCAACATCACAATTGCTGCATACACCATAGGTGTTTTGAGAAAAGTCGCTCATTACATTGTTACTCATCACAAATATTAACCTAAGCATATATAACATTTTTTTTTTGTTTTTTTGCTTTAAAACTGTTCCTCGAAAACTCCTCTCGCTTTCTTTGGAAGCAGGTTTAATTCTCTATGCAAGAGTACTTCGCCCAGCCTTTGATTAACGAGTATTGCAAAGCCTTCCGTTCAACGTAATTGCCACTGAATTTTTCTATTTATCATTATAAGGTATCCCTTCCTCGTATACAGGGTGTTGCGACGATAATTGGAACAATTTAAAAACTTTTCCTGAGCGAACCGCCACTCTGTTCGCGCTCAAACTTGCCACGAAGGTCGCAATTTGTGGTCTATTTTGTTTGATACCGGGAGCAACTATGGTACTTATCTGTGTATTCTGAAAATAAATAAAAACAATTTTCACCTATGGGAAAATGGCGGCTGATTTGGAGTACGAGCCAGCGCAAGTTGATGTTGGAACGGCGGAACCACCTGCAGAGTGAAACGGATGTTTGGAATTCACGTACGGAGAGAAATGGTGCAGCAGACGATCAGAAAATGCACCTAGAAATGAGCTAATAGACGATGAGAAAACCCGGTTTCCCGGCTCGCACGCCCAAGTCGCCGCCATTTTCCCATAGGTTAAAATCGTTTTTATTTATTTTCAGGATAAACAGGTATGTACCGTCGTTATTCCCGGTGTCAAGCAAAATAGACCACAAAATCCGACCTTCGTGTGAAGTTTGAGCGGGAACAGAGCGGCGGTTCGCCAAGAAAAAATTGTAAGTGTTCCAATTACCGTCGCAACACACTGTATGTCCTCATATGGACAAAACGAAGAAAACAACTTTTTTGCCCCAAGTCACAACCCAACCAAGTGTCTGATAATATTGTGGAATGCGTCAATCAATGTTGTTTGATATCCTAAAGTGAATGAAACGAAAAATTCAAGCGGTAAAGATTGCGCTAGCACGGGGCACACGCGATGGAAAGAAAAAAAAACTGCCTCGGCACAGAATGAAGCACTCCTTCGAATTTAAACGTTACAAGAAAGAAAGCGTTTGCCATTTCCTTTATGTCCATGCATTGCTGAAATAAAGAGAAACTCTGCCTAACTGTACGACGGATCCGTGCTCTGTCTGAAAAAAAAGGAGGACGTGGTTATGTCCTGCCACGCAGAAAAATCAGCCGTGAGATACTTCAGGTATCTCGCTGCTGAATGGTACATAGTCATAGGTCAAAAGAAGAACTCTTCGTGGTAAAGAACACGGAGAAATTTTTCGTAAATAAAGGTACGGCTATGACGTTCAAGTGGAGCGAAATATTAGTTGCACTCCACGGGATGTTATATGCGCCTCGGTCCTTAAAGGAGCCATGAAGCCAAATACATGTCGGTTTTATTCGAAAGATTTCGTGTTTTATAGCGTTCCCAGTGCTTGCGTGGCAGCACATGATGCCGTATTCACTGAGAAATTATTTAATTTAAGTTGAAATTTTGATTCTCCCTCCAGGTCGTGTTTTTTGGTGACGTCTACAATGAAGTCATAACGGCGAGTATACAAACAAACTCCCACTGCGCCGTTCGGCTCTGCAGCCTTGCTTGCCGAAGCGGAGGAAATGAGCTAGTGGGTCGCATGGCTATTCCATTTTTGCCTAATTATATAGCTTATTTGAGCAAAGAGTACGTTTAAAGTGGTGTCAGTATGAGTCTAACGAGGCAACCTTTCGAATAAACCAAACTTGTGTTTTGTCTTCATGGCTCCTTTAGAGAATGAGGCCTCAGGAGATGCTAATTATACATCTCGCGGTATAGCTGTACCACCTTTGTATAGTTTCTTTTTATACCACGTTGGACTCCCATATGCAGAATTAGAATGAAGCCGAAGCCTGACATGTTCAGTCTCTGAACCAGCGCCTATTATATGACCCAATGTGTGCGGCATAACGCTATATCTTTCCCCAGGGCGGCCTGAAGGTTTAGACCGGCCAATAATTTGAATTTAACTAAAATTCGACCTTTTACTTTGAGTAATTATAAATAAATGAAGCGCGATATGTCAGTCTTGGATAAATTCATTCGTGGTCATTCTGCCTGGTATACCGTTGCAGGGGGGGGGGTATTCGATTTCATTTTCGATCCTCCGTGCATAAATGAGATTTTAAAGCTTTGAGTCCACATTGAAAAACATTTATTCTATAAAAAATATGCTACAAAGTATAAAAATTAGGCTTTCTAGAGTGCGACATCATATGCGACTTGCAAATTTGTATTTTGCATCAATTTCTACTTTGACACCCTTACAGCGAGAACCTTGCATTCGAAAATGCTTTACCAGGCTGTACCGCTTCTAGTTTTCAACCAACTTTTAAGCGTCCACATGAGATTCGTCATTTCTCTGGGTACAAAATGACTTACCCGAATTTCTTTTCCCTAAACCCTGGAGAGCAAGTGATACAGCCTACTGCTGCCGTAGAAGCCTGATTACGATGCAGCATTGACATTAAAGGGAAAACATGAATTTGGCAACACGTCACTCTTTCCCGACTTTAACTACGTTTTTAAACAAAATACACTTTTGTTAATTATAGTGCACCCAGGCACACAATCCTTTATTTACTGGGTTTCTGGATTACGTACAATACAATAAAATCTTCGGGCACGACCAGGGGGTGGTAAAACAACACGAGTAAACTGCGAAGATGGCATGGTTCACGGCAATATTTCTACTCTGGCAACCGCAAAGAAAGCTCAACAAAGGAGCTTTAAGTAGTCAGGCAGAAGAGAGATCTTCTTATTGAAGTTTATAGTTTTTTTTTTCAGTTTACACATAGGGCAGACGAAGCGATGAATTACCGTATCATTAGGAAAATGCAGGCGTGCCACTTCTTGCCCCAGTGAGAACCTCCTACTAGATGCCAGCGAATGAGTTCCCCCGCACCCCGTATTTCCCAGCGGCGTCGTGGTCTTACAATTTTGCGTGGTACGTTAAGCAAGGGTTTAGAGCTGTCCGATACGCTTGAGATAAAAATTATTGAAGGTCTATTTGTTCAACCTTCGTAATGCATCTGTACCGCAGCTCCAACAAGCGAGGCTGCCTAGCGAACTTCTGTTTCGGGCTAACACGCATGCAATTGCTTTCCCTTCAGCAGCCAGCAAATTGGCTTTTTGCTCACTCCATTCGCAAGCGTAATTCGTTGACCACTCGCGCATTGTGAACTGCGGAAGTCGTGATCGTTATTTTTCGGCGCTTAGTAGTGTCATATTGTGCTCTCCGCTACTTCGGTTTCTCAGCGTTCCAACTGCGGCGAACGCATCTTTCTTTCATTTAACGCCACCTGGGATTTGAAGTAACACCACACCCTATTTCACACTATGCGTCAACGCTGACACGTTACCTCCATGTGCGAAAGCACACGCTGGACCACAACCACAACAACAACTATTGATTTGACGTTAACCGGGGCACCCAATTCTCGAAAGGCACAGGCACAGCACCACTGCTTCAAACCTCCTCGCGCCGGCAACGTTAACTTACCACTGTTGCTTCCCTCCCCCCCCCCCCCCCCTCATGGCGGTTGTAAACATTCACACCTGACATCTCTCTCCTTCTCGGTTCCTTTGTCAATCTGTGTCTACGGACAGGTGAGAAAACTCTTTCCCCACATGCCGCAATAATGAGGATGCAAATAGTTTTGACCCAGGAGATCGATTGGGTATATAACGTAGTAATTTAGTGTTTCTAGCCCATGGAGGCAAAGTTCGGCTTGTGTGGGCCTCAATTTAATAATATGGAAACATAGACGGGTGGGTTCTTGGTTGATGTGTGCCTGTGCAGAACAAGTGCATTATTATGGGGAAATAAAGTTCGGTTTCATGTTTACGCGCCTGCCGTGTCTTTCTGGTTAGAGCATGTTATCCTATGAACAAGTATACCGGCTTTCATGGGTCTTTGAATATAGATATATTAGGAGTAACACACGTTGAAGGCGGGGCATAACTTCGTCTCCTTGAAGAATTTGGTAGATTATAACTTTTAAAACTGATCATTCAAAGACATATGAGACCGTGTGCATCTCGCCTGTCTAGCCCATATGTGGGTATATTTATGTGAACCCGAATATATTGGGCAGTGGACTTCAAACATTGTGCACCAGCCTTGAAATCATTGTTCAAGACCTTTGTAAACAGTTATTATTTGAAAGACTTAGGCTTTCCCTAAAGCGCTCTTACGGACGAATACCGGTAAACACGAAGTAATTTATTTTCGTATGGACCACTTGCTAGTTGATTTCTTCACCATACAAAGGTGCTACGAACTGCGTATGCTTAGTTGACAAGCTGAAACCGACGTCTACAAGATACAAGCCTGATTATGCGCTTCTTTGCCATTTCTACATGTCTAAATTACGCGCGAATAATTTGCGCCGGGAACTGTGCGCATTCATCGCACGATCTTTTTTGGTAATCGCGTTTTTGCTGCAGGCTATGACAGAGTGCACCATAGTTAACTCTTTGTTGGTGTTCCGCTATGCAGTAATGCTGGTGTTAAGTACTATACAGGAATGGCGTCGCCTAGCCGCTGCTGCTAAACTTCTCCTGCGGACACGCGAGCGTACCAACAGAACACCGCTGTTGCTACTAGGGTGAAAGCTTTACAATGCGGATCTTTACAATTGACCAATGGTGTCCTAGGTGTCTACGGATATCGTAGAGCATAACAAAGAGCGGGCTTTGAGATATCTCACGGTGGTGAGCGCCTTCCTCGGCTAAATGACGTATGGTCTCCGCAGGCCTCGACCTAGTAGAGGGAAAATGTAGGGATGTGGGAGGGAACTGTAGGGATTGAGCCAACTAATTGTAGCGAAAAACTACAAGCTAAATTTGTGTGGCTTGTGTAGGTGATTCAAGTGGCAAATGTCAATTACAAAGCGAGTGCATCTATACATCACCGTTATGAGGCCTGGTAAAGTAGTCCCCCGAGAAGAAAAATAGGTCATAGGCCCGCTAAGCTAATACACGTGTACTAACTTGCCAACGTGTTCAGCGATAATGCGCAACAGGTGGCTGCCAATCATCAATTAAAAAAAAAACAAAGAGAACGTGAAAGATATTTTGACTGGTCTGTCCTTATCTGCATCACCACTCAGGCTTTCAACTTCGGCTCATCAAAGGTAACTTCGGAGACCTCGTAATGTTTTATCACGTGCGTCTTCCGCTCAAGCCATCTTGCAGTTTCAGACAAGGCACATAATAGGAAATCCCGCGACTCTGGCGATGCCCTCAAAAGAGAGCGCACCACATCAAATAAGAACCTGTTTTCCCGGCCACCGCCCAATACGCTTTTTTTATGTCTCCAGTAATTCCCTGCCCTTCACAAGACACGCTGACCTCTAGGAGCTTAGACGCATTCTGTGAGCGTACGACTGTGTGCATGACTTCAAGCTAGGTTTTGTTACAAATAGCCGCCCTGAATACCAAAACATGGCTCGCAGAGAATGGCTGAATTCAGAAACGTTATCCAAACCACACACATTAACCCAGCGCCGGGCAGGTGATTTCTACGCGTGTCTCCGCCTTCCCCTACTTGTCGGCGCTGCATCGGCGTGGTAGGCGCAGTGCCGTAACCACGCCGTCAAGAAACGCGGAAAAGAGCTTCCCAGTGCACACAACTATGGGTCCAAAAGTTCGGGAATGCGGCAGTTTTTTCCTGCCCTCGTGGGTTATGTGATGCATCGTCATGGGGGACAGTGGTAAGCGAGCTACAGTCTAGTGGTTTTTGAGAGAGACAGCGGCGTTCAATTTGCTTCTATTTTTAAATTTAAAAATTATTACCTCTTTCAATTTCTGATGAGTGATTTGCATGTTTAAGATGAGTGACCAGCTTCATAGGGTGATCTATTAAGGCACAGCGTTACGAGTGGGGAGTTGCCACAATGGCTGGACTTGAGCACATCTTTAGACCACGTGTCATGATAAAATTTGTTATAACTGCGTGGAAAGGCGAATTATATTCTGGCGGGTGCGTCAGTATAGTTTTTTTTGGCGGGGGGGGAATGGCAATTCTCCGTTATCTGCTACTCTTCAACCTGGACCTCCGGTAATGAGCAGAGAACAGAGTCGGCGACAGTATTTCCAAGCTTAGGGAGACCAGCGTGGCCATCTCATATAAAGGTTTACCGTGTATACCCTAAGCCAGATGATAGTTACTGTGGTTGATAACAAGTTAAAATTACAACGGTGTGCTAAAAGTGAGTATAGCTACTACAAAAGGCATTTCAGGGCTCGTCTGTGTGGTGTGTAAATGATGACTCGAAGTCAGTGAAGAGTGCAACCAACTCTACCGAGGATAAAGGCTGAACGAAGCTGCTGTATGTGCCGTTAGTTGCTTGGAAAGAAACCTGGATTTCCCACTTGTACTATTACGAGAACTAAAGTCGCATCGTCAGTTTTGTTGTTAACATGTGGTGCCGTAAGTAATATAAATTCTGAAGAAAAGCTACCAAGAAGCAGCCCATAGCAAGCTCTCGCTCGTTTTTGAATCCAGAAGAAGCAATGAGAAATATAGCATCAAAAATAAACGTTTCAAACTACCACTACTACGAAAAATGAAACACGTACACCCAACGAGATGCAGGCATAAACTGTGCGAGCCGAGTTTGCATGGTTCTCTGCCGGACAAAAAGTAGAAAACATCTGGCCTTTCGCAGATTCTTTCATTGCGGTTACAAATAACTGTCCTAGAAGCCCGTTACAAAAAAGTGCACTACTTGCTTATAAGACTGATTGCACAAGCTATAGTCAATATTCTGCGTTTCTTCAGGTGGTGTCCTAATCGTGGCCAGAAAGCAGAAGACGTTTCTCTATAGCCTAGGACGTTATCAGACCTTGCTTGCGCCACCCTATGAGAAATCAACCCAGCCCCGCAAAGAACAAGGCCATAACATTGGCCTCGACACCCTATAGTACGATCCATTAGTTTTTACAAAGGTCATCCTATTGAACTCCACTTTTATGCCTTCCAGAAGAAGCAGCGTCGCAGCATTGGCCAGAGCTGAGAGACGCTAAGCAGTGGACAAGGAAACCACCGCAGTATCTGATTGCCACACCACGGTTTGATTGTCCAGCTTCAGAAATGGAGATGGGCGGTAAATACAGGGTCCCAGAAGAAGTCTCGAAGAATCACCTTCCCGTAAAAAAAATGCCTTGCATACCGGGCACGAAACAGTTGGCGAGAACTGGGAATGGAGACAGGATAGAAGATCGATGGGTCAACTGGCTGTCTTGTGGATGTTGCTTTGTCGGCGTCCCTGTACATTGCGTAGATGGATACCAGATAGGTACATGTGTACGCCATAGGCAAAGCTATCGCAGGCGTGTTGTCCCAGGCCCCTGTATGTTTTCCCGTGTTTCGCACCTCCTTCTTACTTTTCTGTTATTTCTGATGATGCTTCGCGGATCAGATCATACATTGTTACGGTAAAAAATGATGCAAGGCCTTCTAATACTTTATCTACCTCGCTATTATATACAGTGCGGCGCTGATTGGTTAGCGTAAGGGCTGCCGCCCCATTTCGTTTCGGCTTCTCAATGAACTGCGTATGTTCTCTCGCATTCAACCTGAATAACAAACAAAAGATCCGCATTCTAAGCTAGACAAACCAGGTAAACTTTTGTTCAAAAGCTACGCCATTGAAGTGAAGAAGAATGGGCGTGCCCGGCAAGTGCCGTCAGGTAACGTAGCGACGCCGGCATGCTCGGGAATGTTCTGATGAGGGTTTCGATTACGTCTTCTTCTGTGTGGCTCTTATCTTGCTGAGCGCACAATGTTGCCGCAACATACGAGGCAATATCGATTGAAGAGTACTTGGTGGTCGTTCGCTTTCTGATGTCCAGAGGAGCTGCTGGCAATGCGCTGATTGTTTTGTTCTCGCCACAACGGCCAACATGTGTGGGTGCGTAATAGAGTAGTGTCTGTGAGAGGCTACCATGTGTAAAGTTTGAATTTTAGTCAGCTACGTCAGGCTAATAATTGATCAAAGGTTCCCAAGCCCAAAAATTTCAATAAAGGGCAATGTGTGCTCAAGGTGCTTCCGTGTATATGTTCCAAAAAATACTGCTGCTTCCAAAACAGCCAAGTATTGCCGCTCTTTGAAATGCATTGTCAGAAGTAGTTGAGAAAACGATTGGGACAAGGGTTTTAGGGAAATTTATTTATCCTTGTGGTTCATATTTTTTGAGTATTTATTTGATTATAAAAGGTTTCTCAAGACCTACCGCTGCCGAGGCTCGTAAGAACGTGTACTTGGTATTTTATATTTATCTTTTTATCCCCTATCTTTCACTATGGTAACTCTTACATTCTGATTTCACGTTTATTGCACACAAATTTTAAGGAATTGCGCTGCGCAGGATGAAGCCGCTAATCTCATTTCCCGCTGCTGTAAGTGCGTTCAAAACAAAAGCGAAATAAAAGTCCGTGGTGGAAAAGTTTGAAAGACGGTAGCTATCGCGAATTTGTTTGGCTGAATATTTAAATAAAAAATTTTAATACAGCGGCTCATATCAACACTGCAGAGTAGAATGTGGAAACCTGGTTCAGATATTCGCAGTGGTGCCAAACATGCGAAAGCAATGATCGTGCAGGCTTTCTTGACCGGCTACTGCCACCCCCTCCTCCCAGAAAATTGCACCGCCTTGCACATGCACAGAAGTTCATACTTGGCGAAGTTACCACATTTATCGCTCTCATATTGAAGGGACCCTAAAAAAACTAAAAAGCACCCAAAAGTAGACAGTGAAACAAATACTATAGCGAAATACAATAGTGTGTGCTACACAATGAAAGCAAACATAGGAATATAAAATGACACCATCTTCCCTTGGGGAACACTGATGAGGATGCAAAGCATCATGGGGGTTCCGAGTAGTTCTGTTGTAACGCCGTTATGTTGAGTAATCTGGTGTTTAGTACCGCCAGAGGGAATTCTGCGTCCGGGTCCACACCGGTGGCAAAGGCACGCAAGTACTGCGGTGTTACGGTGAGTAGGCCGTGGTTCTCGAGGGGCCGAAACTCGTCCATCATGTTCTTGTCGATGTTTTCGTCTCTGTGGCAGAATCGGTAGTCTCCGTCAGCGTTGGTGAGGTAAAGATTGTTGACGTTGGTGCGCCGGCTGAGAGCAATGTACACATCCTCCTCTTCGCAGCTTTGTCTTCTCCTTCTTCTTCTTCAGCGGTTCCCATACCGGAAGATGACGACGGTAGTTGAACGCGAAGCTATCTCGTGATGGATTCCTTGGTTGGACAATCCCTAGAGGCATACTGCCACAATCATCATCAGAGGCGCTGGGGACGGGGCACGGACACGGGACATCCCCCCGAGCAAAAGATGCTTATATAAAAAGCCGGCAAAGAAAACCTAACACCTACGACGCCTTGCAGCCGTAAAACATATATCGCAGACTAGTTTGAAACGTTTATTCAAACGAATATTTTACAACTACACCATTGGCGGAAATAAACAGATGAAAACAATGAAGTGACAAATGGTCCAATGTGTCTTGACACCGCCATATCTCGATATGACGAAACTCTAAAAGGAGAATACCGGCGTAAACATGCTTACGCACTTGTAGCCAATCTCTTACATCTGCAGGATTTTAGGTACCTTTGAGCTTTATAATTTATGGTGCCCTCCCAAGATAACGCAAAAATGCAAACAGTGGACCGCGACTGCGGAGAAATTATTTTTACTTGTTTGAATATTCTTCCTGAAGGAAGAGCTGGGGGCACTGCTTTTGTCGTATTTGTATTCAGAACGGCAAAGTGCACAGCCGAGATAAGCGTTATCGTAAAGTATTGTCAGGCTTGCAGCACAAGAATCTGTGTAGTCCATGTTTTTGCGAATCACGGAAGCCGAATCTCTGAATGGAGATACGCAGTTGAAAGGAGGACTACACGCCGAAGAATGGTTGACAGTAAAAATACGCGGTGAGCCCGCGGAAAGGAACAGTGTGACCTAAAAAAATTGAAGGACCAAAAGTAAAAAAGGAAAAAAAATTCTTAAGAACAAAGTTATTAGCCCTTCTCTCTCAAAGCGGATGAGAAGAGACACTCTAGGAACCAGACACGGCAGATGGTGACAAAGAGCTAAGATGAGAGGGATGAGAACATTATTTTTTTTGCTACCGACGTTGACGACGGCCGTTCCTATAAAAGGCACACTCTTTGTCAAACTTTTGTGGGCCAAGCCGGAAATGCGCAGGCTGCAAAAATTCAATGTACATTCTTGCATTCCGAGCGAGGTGGTGTCAGCGTGCTAGCAGCGCACACGGCGACGATCATTTCCCAACTCCTGGCGCTATAGAACACCTCGCGCTTCAGACACATGAGGCGTCTATGGATGGTTGTTTTTCCGACCCGAAAGGCTGCACGGTAGCCAAGCTAAAGCGTAAAAAATGACTGCCAAACTTTTATGTACCCTAAGCATACGTCATGCATTTGTTTCCCCTGCGTCACACTAGTACGTCGTAAGTTGTTTTCCACTTCTTTTCTGCATATTTGCCTAAAAATTAAAAGCCCCAAATTATTTCTGAAGAAATATTTAGGTAAGTAATGTTATAAGAAACCAGCACGTATAGCCATACGATGCAAATTTTGACGGACTAAGCTGTTGAATGCGACTCGATGTCCCCAGCTTCTAGCCGGAACGCTTCACGTATCCGGACTCAAGGTATACGGGCAAGATTTCCCATAAACATTTTTGTTAGACTACGCTAAACCATTTCTTCTTTATGCGCAGAGAAGACCATTGGCTGCGGCGCATTCGTACCCACTTCGGCTCGTGCGGGGCCAGCCTGATGCGTGAGTTGTGGTTGACGGATTCATTATCGCTAATACGGAGCGCTAGGTCACGAGCATATTGGCTGGCACGGAGAAAGAATTCTTGCTCCGCGCTTGAGATTAATACGCAATCAGCGACAAAGTACATTAAATACAGCTGTTGGGCAAGTTGGTGCATTATGATTGAAAAACAAGGAGCAACTTTTACAACGACACAAAGGAAGAGCGAAGGGACAAGCTCTTGTCACGTCTACAGCTTGTCCCGTCGTTCTTCCTTTGTGTCGTTGTCCAAGTAGCGCAAAACATTTATTCAGTGTCGAAATACAAGAGAATTTGCAGAACTTCGCAGCGATTGGCGCGAGTTTGCAGCCTGTGCAATTGTGGCTTACGGAAGACCGCGATGCGGTAATATTTCAACAGGTGGTGCGAGATTGACTAACCGACGATCAGTTGTGACCGTGGCGAAGCTTGTTTCCCGTCGCGTCAGACTTTTCACGTGCGCTTCCAATTTAGGAACATGTTTTGGCGCAGTTATGCCTAAAACAGTTCGTGCATATCGGACACGTTTGAACCTAGCTTGCCACTGGCTCACGTAAGAAATGAGGAATAGTAAGGGCCAACTCCTCATCTCCTACTAAATTTTGTAAGCTCAAGGTTGAGGGCAAGAAATGGACAATGCCGCTAACTCTGAGTACAAGTGATGCTTTGCGGCCTTGTAGTATTTTTTGCAGCAATATATACACCAACATTTGAAGATTCGGTTTCCGCGTCCTGTGCTATGATGAGCCATTTCGCTACCACCCTGAAGAAAAACAGAAATGAGCGAAGTAACTTCACGATCAAGTAAGATGCAAACGCGGCCTCTGATCCATAATAATACTTTTTATACTATAATTTGTTTGTACAACCTATTTTTTAATTTATCTTCTACTAATCGTTCATTCAGCATCTTGCACTCAATATTTTCCCATTGGTTGTATTTTTAAGTTTTAGTTTTTTGTTTATGTTCACCCACTTCCTTGGTTTTAGGTGCCGCCCTCTCCCAATTGTAGTTCGCCGCTGTTGCTTCTTTTCCAAGGTGAGCCATTTTCACTCCACAATTTAAAACAATTGTTTTCTCCTAAAAGCGCTGCGGAGGTTCCAATATTTCTGGCGTCTTTTGTTACGGCGTTCCTGACAACACACATATTTCTTTCTCTCAGCATATGTGCTATTTCTGTTACTTTGTCTTATTCCTGTTTGTCTCGCAGCAACATCGTTAATTTAAAAGCCATGAATAATGCCTTCCTCCGAGAAAACTGCGTCCCAAGGTTGTTTACTTGCAGCATTAATCACTCGTTTTAAATAAAAATTACCCTATTAAGAAAGTTGTTTGGGCGTTGAAACAAAGTGGGCGGTGTCGCTGAGCGCGCGCAAATGTAGCGCAGTAACAATGCTACGCTGCTGCCTTAAATTACTGAAGAAAAGCTACCAAGAAAGCAAAGGAAAAAAAAACAATTTGTATACCCGTATTTCGGTTCCACTCTCCTATGAAAAAATAATACTTCTTCCAGAAAACCGCAAGAACTCAGAGACCCGAACACTAAAGCTTCGGCGAGAGTCCGCGGTTGGGCCTCTTTGATGGAGCCGAGGAAAAAACGCGAATGTGCGCATGTTTTGCATAACTGTAATACACCTTGAAAAACTGTTATTCCAGCAGATTTTTCAGAGGAACATACCTGCGGGTGATGAATAAGTCGGGAGCAGGTGTCTGCGGCCCGTCGCTGAATAATGACACAGGCTGCTTTAATTCCTGCAAACTTTCCGCCTCTTGTGGCCATGTGGTTTTTTACTACATTTACCGTGCCGAAGTATTTGGTTGAATTTTGGCCTTACTTCTTCATGATGGTTCAATGGCACCCCCGCATGATAAACGTAGGGCTTTCCTATAAAAAAGGCAACAATTCTTTGGTGCGAGGTGCGCTCGCAATTTTGGAGAAAAAAAAACTAGGACACTGAACCATTCCGTGCAAACTAAGGAATGCGAAAGCATTGGTGGTCAATTAACCAATACATATTCCGTTATTGGTGGAGCCGCCACAGCACACTGCCCGCCTGGTGACTGCAGCGTCCACAGGTGAGGCAGCCGGCAATACATAATCTTGGCGCTGCTCGTGCTGAAATCCAGCATTTATATGTGTGATCATAGCTACTCTCTGCCACTCACGTCTGTTTTCCTGTCGTTTGCCAAGACAGAGTCACTGGCAGTCGCAACTGTGAGGTTATATGCATGCCTAATACTACCTATCCGCCACACTGACCCTGTACGATAAGCGAATTATCGTCAAACTGATTGTAGGTGTGTCTGCACGCACCTTTTTACAATGTCAGAGCTGCAAGAGTAGCAATAGCGGTAATGATACAGCGCTACATACCCGCCTCAACATCGCCAACAAAAGCGGACATTTACGCCAAACCTACAAGTTTATTGGATGAATTGTTAATTCTATTATTGGCACTGCAAAATTACTCAGGTGTTCACCAGTACATCAGTACCGGTGCTTCTAAGCCGGCGGCTATGAGACATACCCTGGATGGAGGTTTAATCAGCTAGAAACTTCGAGATGGTGTTTTGGGATCCGAATTTGTGTGGTACCCTGGGGGCACATGGTGAGATTCGCATTAAGATGGACGCACCCATAGTTTCTTTCAAGCTTAATTTATTTTCATTAAATTTGCCGCTGTTGAGACCGAGTGGGGGCACCCGATCCGAGCTCCGTGGCCTCCGACATACGAGTGGTAGCGTGTATGATGCGAGCGGCCAGCGGCTGTTGCAGCCGTGAAGAAGTCGAGAAGCCGCAGGCTAACGTAACTGTTTACTTCATAGCGAGAGGTGAGCCGAAGCCAAAGAACAATGCCCCGACGGGCGAGGTTACAATACAGGACTCGAGCAGAGCGACAGCATGGATTCGCTGCTCTAACAGGAATGGTTTACAGCGATTGCGGGCGTCTATTTATACCCAAAAGCGGTAATGGTCAAAACGCCAACAAGCGGCAGCACGCCACGAACGTCACAAACACACACAACACTCTTTCCAGAGTTCGTGACGGTCGGTAGCCTTGGCGCACGTTGAGTCCGAGAGAGGGGAGAGAGGAGGACTCCGTTGCGATCGACGGGGCCTCTGTGTCCTTGAAGAGCGTTGAGACGAGCCTCGCCGGCAGCCGCCGAAATTTTGAAATGCGCCGAAAGCGAAGCGTCTGACTCGGCTTGTCGAAACTTGTCACCGACATGGTGGCGCCTGTTTTCAAAGGCGCACGCAGTGGCTTCGCCGCACAGCCGAGGAGTGATGCGGGAAAGTACGGCAGCGCTGGCCGATTCGTAACACCGCTAATGGTGATTTTCTCTCCTATCTCGTTCACCATGCCCTTGACGCCAGATGTTCGACCCATAGCGTCAGCTTCCGCTTTTGTATTTATTGAGGCACACGAAGTGGTCAGCAAACGTTCTGCGCTTCATGCCTAATTATATGTTTGACGTAGCGGTTTCATTTTTCTGGGACGTTTTGAAAGACCTGTCTATATTTATGAGAGCAGAACACTGCGGTATATGAACCGACCAATTTGTAAGGAACTGACGCATCTTGACCGCACTCTTTCTTGGTATTTAGGTCATTGTCTTTCTTCTAACACATCACGCTTTTCGCTAGATTCGCATGGGTGAATATGTATTATGCGCTTTGTTTCTACCTGATATTCAAAGTATCCTTATTATCGTCTTTAAAAGAAGTCGTACAAATACTACCGGAACAAGCCGAATTACTGATATTCATGCAAGCATGAACCTATTTTATAAATTCCATTGATACATCTTTATGAGTGCCCATCACATGAGTGTGCGAGAGCACGCACATGCCGCAGCGATGGCGGTGAAAGGACGCTTGCCTCAGTGCTCTGTTTCTGTTGTCTACCTAAAAGAGCTCAAAAGCTGCGGCCATCTCTGCAGAACTGCCTCCGGATTGAAGTCACGGATACAGGAGAAGTATGTTCGCGTTTCCGGTGCCAGAATTGCAACTGCACGCACATGTGGCAGCGGCGGCGCTGAAAGGACGCTTGAATTATGTGCTGTTTTTCTGGTACCTACTTAGGGTTTGTGCTTGACTTCCGGTGCTGTATTCTTGAATTTTATCCATTTTGTGTCCGTTTCAAAAGTGACTGTTTTCAGCCAGCCCCGATCGGCTTAAAGCGAAGAGCCGGATGTGACAAAACGCAAGCACGGCGGATCTTCTGCGCTGAGCCGCGGCTTCTCGGCGAAAACGATTTCTAGGAGCCGATTTTCGCAGTTCTAATATAAATGTGCCGTCATTGCCTTGTTTTTGGATCGCCGGAGGAACGGGAGGACAAGAAATATTCTTGACTCGTATAACCGCCTGCAGAAAAATTCCGACTCTCTAAGAGGACTGTGGGCTGGCTTTGCAAACATATGCCAGACGAACTTTGTGGCGGCCTCGGAGACCACGTGAGATGTGTCCTTCCTTTCTTCGCAACCGCAGGCTTTCAGTGAGCGATCGCAAACGGTGAAAGAATATGCTGTAGTAGCCCCCCATCAACGGGTGCATCTACGCCGTCGCAATCACACAGTGAAATAAACGATCGTCTGCGAGCGTGATAGCCGCCAAGCAGAAGACCAGAATTACCCAAGCACTCGGCATAAAATTTATACAGGGTGTCCCAGCTATCATGCACCAAGATTTAAAAAAAAGAGTAAAGGCGTAACTCGAAATAAACGAGGCGCAAAATGTTTGCAGTACTGTGAAGAAGCGGACAGTATTTTTTTCTTTAATGGGACTTAATTAACTAATTGCAATTAATTATCTAACTCGAGAAATACTGTCCTAATCACTAAAGTGTCAATGAGGCACTTGTAGGTAACCAAGAGGGGCATCTAACTGCGGTATTTTCAGTGATGAACTAATTGCGTACACATTTATTCTGACTGATAAAGGAAACCCGCGAAATATGAAAAATACCACGTGACGGCGCCTCCGCGCGCACCGTAAAGCAACGCCCTCAAACAGGCTGCCTCTGAGTTAACCAGAATGAAACAGACAAAAGAAAGAAAGAAGAAATCGCGACCGAGTTCGTTCCTTATCTGCACACGCGTCCCGCGAATCTTGCTGCTGCTGCTCCTTCTATGCATGCTATTATCAAGGTGATGCGCTGTCTCTTCGGGCGGGTAACACGCGAAGCAGTTGCTTTCAATCAGCTTTGTTTGGGGACGCTGCTTTAACATGCGCGCGTAAGCGTCGTCACGTGGTATTTTTCATATTTCGCGGGTTTCCTTTATCAGTCAGAATAAATGAGTACGCAATTAGTTCGTCGCTGAAAATAGCACAGTTATATGCCCCTCGTGGTTACCTACAAGTGCCTCATTGACACATTAGTGATTAGGACAGTAGTTATCGAGTTAGATAATTAATTACAATTAATTAATTAGGCCTCATTAACGAAAAAATTACTCTCCGCTTCTTCACAGTGCTGCAAACATTATGCACCAGGTTTTCTTCGAGTTACGCAATTTCTCTTTTTTTAAATCTTGGTGCATGATAGCTGGGACACCCTGTATATTTTTATTGGTTTTTGCGAATACACATACTAGCTTAGCCTTCGTAGACTTCACACAAAGCAGGCACATAGTTAAGAAACCAAAATCACGCCAACCCACAGAGGTTCTCATTCAGAAAGTACCACAGAAATGCCAACGAAAAGCTCGCATTTCGATGCCGACATTGCATTGAGGCCAGCATACGTAATAAAGGGTTACCATCTTCATACACGGTCGTTATCATGGACATAAAATCGTTTTCTAAGCGCGAAAAAACTGAGCAGGTGTAGCGTTGTTGACGCGCCGCTGCTACAGGAAATTGCGGTCTGCACCTGCCATCTTCTACATTCCTCCCTTTAGGCGAAATTTCAACTTCATAACAAAATATTGTCATGTGTAGGCTTTAAACATACATTCAAGCAAACATAAAAAATTGATTTAAATAATTTAGTTGATTAAAATTTGTTTGCAAAAACAGTTGGTCAACCTTCAACCCAAAGCCACCCTACAACAGGATGTACGTCGCAATAAAACGGACGCCAAACGGAAGTTTTCAAAACGGACAAACTCTAGAATACCGGCCCGGGCAGGCGGAGCCTGGGTGTTCGTGCCAGCTGCAATTGTCCGCTCCTGCTGTTGCTTTGGAAAGCGACAACGTGTTCTTAATACGCTAAATTTTTATCACCCAACAGACAACCTGAAAATATTCTGCCATGGCTGCCGAACTGCTTCACGATTGACGTCACAGACCTAGTGCAAATGTCGTTGCGTTTTGTGTGAGGAAACTGCAACTGGACACAACGCTGGCAGCAACGGTGGGGAAAGGACGTTTGCCGAATCTGCCCTTTTTCTGTTGACTACCCAGGAGGATAAAGACTGTTATTATTCTCTTTGGCATTGCGTTAGTGCTGCCTCCGTTGCCACCGCTTTCCGTGCAATGCCTGGTGCTGTATACGCTATTTGTTGAGATTAGTGCAACCGTGTTTTGCTGCATCACGTGCCATGGCAAAAATTTGCATGTCCTGTGTTGAGCCAGTGCCAGATAATGGACAGGTCCACAGGTGCACCGAATGGGAGCACTGTTACGATATGGGTACTTATTCGGGCCTGTAAGACTCAATACTCTAGATCGAAGGCGAGAATGGCCGTAAGTCATGCTAATGCTTAGCCTCTCGTCTATCTGAACCCAAAGGTATTGACAAAATGATCGTGCTCCTTTCTAACTTCCTGTCTGGCAGACATAACTAGGAGTCTTGACGGGTCAGCGGAGGTGTCGGCTTAGATAGGGCAGAAAAAGGAGTCCATTCAGATGATGTCAGAGAAATAAGACGAAATTCTGAATGAGCAAGCAAAGTAGCAGAAAGAAATATGTAGCTCAAATAATTGTGTTGGCCAATAAGAGGCGGCCTGTACTTCCTCTGAGATTTAGAAATTGAGACTGTGAGCGTCATCGAGATTCATGGCATCCTAGTTACATCAAAGATGCAGTGTGCAACGTAAACGATGTCGCCAAGTCTGCTAATTTGCCATAACTTACCGTGAATGATATCCACGTCCTTCACGGGCTTTAATCAAAGCCGAAAAAGCGCATGGAAGTTTTCCGATTTTTCTACAAGTCAATCCAGAATTGCTGGTTGGAAGAGAAGACACCACTAACAAATAATTCGTCGACTCTCTCTATCTCTGAAAGCAAGACTTAACGAAATTAAGAGCGGCATCGCCGTGCAAAAAAATGGACAGGAAACAACTACTCTTTTTCCTGGCATTGCAATGGCAATATTTTGTAAGGAAGAGAAAGTGCGATAGCGCAGTGGTCATTCGTTGCGTGGGTGACCTTGACAAGCCGAATGTGGCTTAACTTTGCAGTGTTTCTGATATCTCTTTTCGCTTTCATTTCGTTATTCTACCTGCAAGTGCAGGTGCAGACGTTACAAACCTTCAAAACATGTATGGCGCTGGTGAAGCTGTAGCCGTGTTCATTTCATCCTTAAATAACGCAGAAACAATCAAGATTAACTCCATTATTTGGTTAGTGAGACGCAAACACGGTTCGCTGTTATGATGTTTCGTAAGCATGGTTTGCCTCGCAAGAGAGCGGGTTTTCATTTAGGGAGCACAACTCGTATTTCCTGAACCACACAGACAGAATAGGTTTTGGCGTAGGAATGATAATCTCATATTCAAAGAATTTTGAACTTACTTGTGAATTTTGCCCTTTCTTTATTGTTTTATGTATTCTTCTCTGTATGTAGTTCTATTAAACTCTTGCTGTTAGACGCAGTAGTTCAGTTTTTTCCATGCCACCACCCTTTTTCAAATAATGTCGTGGTGTTTTTTTCATCTTAACTCCCATTTAGATATGGTTGGCTAAACAATATACGCAATTCTCCACGGTAGTCACTTCAACATGATTATGTCCGCTGACTGCAAAGGTAAATTTCAACTCGCAGTGCTGTTAAACTCATTCTGGTGAGTATAATATAACGTCCCCCACGCGGCACTGACTGCAATCAGCAGCAGTTTTTAGACCTGTTTAAAACCAACTTGCATGCGTTTCTTCTTTAACCTGGCACTCTAATTCACGGCACAAGAGACCACCTGGCTATATTCAGTTTAGTGAGTCAATTCATTATTACACCTAAACCGCCGCATTCGGAATTTTATAACGACTCCTTACTCTTTAATTACTATACGCTTTTAGAGATTGCTAAAGCGGAGAAAATTCAAATAATATGTTTGCAGCGAGCGACCCTGAAATAGCATATAACTCATTTATGTAAAACGCCTTTGAGGCATACTTTGAGTGTTTTCCCGTCACATGGTTTCAAACACGCAAGAATGACGGAAATTGTGTGTATGTAAAGAATCTTACAAGCGTAATAAGATGGGACCAAATACTCAAGGTATCTATAGTCAGTGAATCCCTGAAGCACTCGAAATGTTTAAAAACTCTAGAAATTTTGTCACTAAACAACTTTGTGGAAATAAAAACCAATATTACTCTAACCAATTAAGCTCAACACAACGAAAAAATGTTTGGAAGGCGCATAAAACTGCAATTACGAAGGCGTCAAAGGCTGTAACCGAATTCGTTTTCAATGGTATGAAACTTCGGGGCCATGTATTAGCTAATGCATTAAGGAATTTCTTTGTATCGGCTAGTTAGAGTACAACCACCCGTTGGCACATAAGTTTTATGACCGACCGAATTCCCCCAACCAGATTTTAGAGCAGGTTCTGAGAGTGAGCTTGTAGCTACATTAGTGGCCCTCGTTAATAGAAGAGCCGTGGACGAGGACAATAATCAAAATACTTGTAAAATTTGTCACTGATATACTTCCACCCTGCCTGACCTTTATTTTTAATATGTGTTTGTCACCGGGATTTTCTCGCGTGATATGCAGAATTGCAAAATAACAGTTGTGTATAAAACGGATACTAGAAATATGATATCCCACTACAGTGAGGTTTAAGTTCTGCCTGTATTTTCAAAACGCTTCGAGAACATTTTGACATGCCTGACCTTTTAACGACGATAGTCTTTCTTGGGGTACTTAAACGCAGAAATTTTGGTCTGTCTGTCATCATCATAATCACCAGCCTATCTACGCCCACTGCAGGGCAAAGGCCCCTCCCATTAATATCCAACTACCCCGGTCCTGTGCTAACTGCGACCAATGTATCCCGCAAATTTCTTGATCTCATCTGCCGATCTAATTTTCTGCCGCCCCCTGCAACGCTTGCCTTCTCTAGGGATCCACTATGTTACCCTTAATGACCAACGGTTATCTTGCCTTCACACAACATGCCCTGCCCACTTCCATTTCTTCTCCCTAATTTCTTCTAAGAGGTCCTTAACACGCGTTTGTTCCCTGCCCCACTCTACTCTTTTCTTTTCCCTTAATGTTACACCTATCATCTTCCTGTCCATTGCCCGCTGAGTCGTTCTCAGTTTAAGTTGAACCCTCTTAGTGAGCCTCCAAGTTTCTGCCCCGTCGGTGAGTACGGGTAAGATGCAGCTGTCATACACTTTCTTCTTGAGGGACAATGGTTGGCTGCCATTCATTATCTGAGAATGTCTGCCGTATTCACTCCATCCCATTCTTATCCTTCTAATTACCTCTGCCTCATGGTTGGAATTCGGGGTCACAACTTGACCTAAGAAGATATGCTCGCTCACCACTTTCACTGCCTCGCCATTAATCTCGAACCACTGAGCTGTACCGATGATGTTGATCATTACTTTGGATTTCTGCATATTAATTTTCAGGCCCACTGTTCTATTCTGTTTTTCCAGTACGGAAAGCATGCTTAGCAGTTCGTCCCCCGAGTTACTTAGCAAGGCAACGTCAGCAGCAAATCTGAGGTAACTGAGGTATTCTCCATTAACCCTTACTCCCACCTGTTCCCAATCCAACGTTCGGCATACTTCTAGTAAACATGCGGTGAATAACATTGGAGATATTGTGTCTCCTTGTCTGACGCCCTTCCTTATAGGTAATTTCCTGCTCTCCTTAAGGAGGGTGATGGTAGCTGTGGACCCATAGTAGATATCCTCTAGTATTCTTACATAATGCTCATCTACCCCCTGTTTCCGTAATGCTTGAATGACTGCGGAGGTTTCGACCGAGTCAAATGCTTTTTTACAATCCATGCAGGCTACATAAAGGGGTTCAGTATTCTCAGCGCACTTCTGCATCATCTGATTGATCGTGTGAATGTGATCCATTGTTGAATAGCCTTTGCGGAACCCTGCTTGTTCGTTAGATTGACTGAAACCTAAGGTTACAGGAATTCTGTTAGCGATTACCTTGATTAGTACCTTCTAGACGACTGACCGTAAGCTGATCGGCCTGCAATATTTCAAGTCCTTCATGTCACTTTTCTTATGGATTAGGATGATATTCGCGTTCTTCCAAGATTCCAGCACACTTGCGGTAATTCGGCATTGCGTATAGAGGTTTGCCAGTTTTTCAAGTACAATTTCTCCGCCATCCTTCCAGAGGTCTGCTGTTATCTGGTCCTCACCAGGTGCTTTGCCCCCTTTCATTTCTTTCAAAGCCTTCCTTGCTTCTTCGGTCGTTAGTGGTGGGATGTCTATCTCCTCTGAACTACTTTCTCGTTCGGCATTATGCTGGATGTCCCCGTTACTGTACAGATCACTATAGAACTCCTCGACCACTGTGCATTTTATCCCTATTGTGATGACATTGCCTTGCTTATCTTTAAGTGCATACCTCTGATTTTTCCCCCGCGAAGACGCCTCTTCACTGCTTTCAGGCTACCTCCGTTCTTTACAGCGTATTCGATCCTCTCCGTAATGTACTTCCGTATGTCAGCTGTCTTACGCTTATTAACTTCGAAAGCTCTGCTAGTTCTATTCTGTCAGCTGGGGTGGAGATTGTAATGGTTTTCCGTTTCCTACTTAGATCTTTCGTCTTCTGGGAAAGTTTACCAGTATCCTGTTTAGCCATCGTGCCCCTGACTTCTACTGCACACTCCGTGATAATGCGTGTAAGCTTGTCTCTGGCTTCTTGTGTCGTAATCTCGGATTCCTCGGTAAGAGCTGAATGTGTCTGCTGTATGTCTGTCTGAATGTCTGTGACTCGATTCAGCTACTCGGCCAAACGGAAACCGAAGCTGTGCAATATTTTTATATACCAACAGCCAAGTCTACACGCCTAAGTCCGGTGTCAATGTACATGCTTGTCAACATTATTCAACAAGAACAAGCATTACGCAAATATGTGGCCAAAAATCAATGTATAATTGCTATTTGCAGTGTTCCTTTATTAAAAAATTGTGGATGCTTGGTTTTTGCCACCCGAAATACTAAAAGCAATATTCCGTCGCCTGCCGTTGTCCGCGCCACTATAACTTCTGGCGGCATGTTAAGAAATCAAATGTCAACACAAACAAAATATTCCACTAGATAGGTTCCACGTTCTACTTGGAACGCACGTGGATAAGGCAACGTGGGTTATAACCGTTGTAGGACGGTGCCTGGATCACGCCCGTCTCTGCCGTGTGGCATAGATTGATTGATTGATGTGTGGGGTTTAACACGCCGACGCAACGCAGGCGATGAGGCGCGCCGTAGTGGAGGGCTCCGGATTAATTTCGACCACCTGGGGATCTTTAACGTGCGCCGAAATCTCGTACACACGGGCGTTTTTGCTTTTCGCCTCCACCAGAAAAGCGGCCGCCGCGGCCAGAAATCGAACCCGCGACCTCGTGCTCAGCACCGTGTGGCATCGAGGCACCGGGCCTAGAGGAGTGGAACGCGGTAAATATAAACTGACTTGAGCAAACCTGTAGCGTGATATATTGGGAAGAATCATACGGGAGAAGAATAGCGTAAGAGGCGAGCGAGAAATTAAAAGAATGCATTTACTTGTAACGGGCGCCAGTGTACTAACGTCTTCCGTCGACATTTGCAAAAAAATCCGCATATACGTGGCAACTTTTTCACCGAGTCCTTCAACTTGGTAAATTCTGCACAGTATGTTTTCTGAAGGAAGAATTCTACAGAACTCGCGCTACTGGCACAGAAGAAATTTATTACGGAGCACTTCGAACGGCCAATTATGTTACTTGAGTGTTTTCTAGAATTGCAAGAATCTTTCGACTTTATAATTCATAAAATTGGGCTTCAAATCCTGGATGAATATGACATAAGAGGTTTCCGCACAAATCTATAAATTCATCTTTACAAAACCGCCCCTGATTTATTGTCATCACAAGAAAACATTCCTCAATAAAACATCAAAACAGTTTTCCGGTAGGGAAGCATCCTAAAGCCATTTTATTTTTTTTATGTCAACAAAGTAGCCGAATTGAAGAAACAGTTTATTATGCAGTATATACTGATGATGCTAGCTTGTTCTTTGCAGGTAAGTCGACTGCTGTATTATGTAGTTTATATAATAGCATAGACGAGTGAAAATATTGTATAGGCTGAGTAAAAGTAAACCGTAAAAAAACTAACACTTGTATTTTACCCCCGCCACCCAACCCTGGAGTTGCACACCATTCTGTTACATAACACAGAAATTGAAATGGTATAATTGTACGAATCGCTGGGTGTGTTTTCTCAACAAACATGACTTGGGATCATCAAGTGAACTTTATCGTTAGTAAAGCATGTAGGACCGCCGATATCATGCGTCGTCACTGCCACTATTTACCTGACTTTGTTAATATGCTTCTTTGTAGCTCTTTATTTTCTTCGCATATTATGGGTTTATATATGGTCAACAATAATATAGCTAAGCATTAGCAGGCTTCCCGTCTTTCAAATATAGATCTTGACGCTCGTCCTGTGAAGTGCCATATCGCAGCACCACTGCAGACTTATTTAGGTAGCATCACATAATTCAGGTTCCGTCAATGTATAAATATAACCTATGTCATTCATTTGATTTATGTTGATTGAAAAATAATGATGCCATAACAAGCCCAGCAAGACGAGAAAAACACGCGGCCTCACAATGCACGCCAACCTGAAGTTGGGAATGTCGGTAAATGCATAACAAATTATGGAAATAAAATGTAAAATTTCTAGTGCCCAGAGTTTTCAACCGCATAATAACCGCAGGCATTATGTGCATACCCTCTAATTCCGAAAGAGCACTCTACCTAATTTTTATAATATGATGTGATATGGCGACTTCATTTTACAGGAAGGGAGTTAGCTTATGGTTGTAGCAAAATTTCGCGTCGTAACCAAAAAAAAACAGGAAGGACCAAGCAGTTCTTGTTTAAGGCACAAAGCGCATGCCTCAGGATAACAAGGCAAATAGCTTAGAGCTCAGTACCTCAGTCAGCAAATAATAATTAAGAATTCCAAGTCGACAATCAAAGAATTCGTCACCAGAAAGCTTTGCGTGCCACACCGTCGTCGTTTGACGGAGGTGTGCACGATTTTTTTTATTTAAATGCAATTGAGTGCAATGCTCATTAAAAACGCAGCCAGCCTAGCTGAACGACAAGGACATATAATCTTTGCCTTCCTTTCTCAGTCAATGCAAACTGAAATGAATAAAACCCTCAATTTTCAAACTTAATTTCCCAGTGTTTGAGTAGTGCGAATTTTCGCGTCACCTGTAGACTCAGCTTCGTATGTTTGTGAGGCCAAGTGAGAATTTCCAGAGTTAATATACGGAGCCATCTGCTTCACCACAAAGGTGTTGAGAAAGCAGTGACGCAAAAAAAAGTTGCAACTATATTTATGCAGTTTGGCAGCGCTATACTTATCTTGGAAAAGTTGAGCCGGTGTGACAGGGTTGGCTTGGGTTTTGGTTGGCTGCCGTAGCAGAACTTTGTTTTATTTCGTACATAGGCATTTAGCTAGAGCGTCTGAGGGAGGTTAGGCTCATGTTCCTAAATTTTATCACCATGTCGTAGGGCATCTCACTCGGTCCAACGCACTGAAGATGCTATCCACAAGTGTGAAACGTTCATCCTGGTGCAGAAAGCGCATAAATAACAGCGACAGAGAAGACGCGGCTCTTTTGTCTCCTTCTTGCATCGTGTCTGTTGTTTGCACCGTTTTTCCAGCAAGATACAAACTAAGAGAACTTTGTTACTGTGCAACGTTACTTTAGGTGACACATAAATGCCGAAATATTTTTGTTCAGACAACCGTTTTCCAGTAGACCACACGTACTGGCAAAAACAAGTTTTGCTCACGGCAGTAGGAGGAGGTAGGCCGTTTCGCCTTAGGCGCGCATGGGAAAACAACCAATGAAGCAGTGCAGGGAGATATGGGCTGGGCGCCGTTTGACGTTCAAGAAGCACTGAGTAAAATGAGTTTTGAGATGAGGTTGAGAGCAATAAATAAACGAAGGTGGGCAGCTAAGCTTTTAGGTACCTATACATGAAAAGCGTGGGCACGCAGTGGTTAAGAAAGACTAGAAGGCTAACGATGAAATACGGAAAGAACAGTAAAGAATCCAAAACAGCCAAGGTAACGAAAAAGCAGGCAAGGCAGGTTGAAACGAATAAATGGAGAGAAAAAATGCAATCTAAATTGTCGTTAGAGATATTCACGGCTGAGAAATTGAACATCAGAAAGAAAAACTTCTACGATAACTCTCTGGGCAGTGCTTTGCTTTTTGAGGATAGAGCAGGTTGCTTGCGAACTAAGACGTTTGTGGGGAAGTATTCACAAAATGTTGGGGTAAGCGTCGTCTGCGGAAAAGAAACAGAAACTATGCAGCACATTGTGTTAGAATGTGAGGGTATCCATCCAAATCTAAATGAGGGAAATATTCGGCTTCCAGAAGCCCTAGCATTTAAGGGTAGCAAAGAGGAAGTTAACTTCACGGCTGTCGAGGCGACAAAAAGAAGATTAGATAGGCGCTGGACGAAAAGCAGAGAGGGGAATATTGCCTAGGACCATTACCACCTGTCACCGAAAAAAAGTATTTTGTGCCTAATAAGCTTTTTGTGCCATCCCTAAGCAGCGCTAGTAATAAACCAAGAGTACAAAACATAGGTATATTAGTCCTTTTGTAAGATGACATGTTATGACACGGCTACAAAGGGGAAACCAATAGCGATCATCATCATCTTCATTATTATCATCATGAGTAAGGGCCGGCAATGTCAACATATATCTTGTCCGAGCTGCAGGATTCGCAAACAGTTTTAAAATGGGTGCCGCCATCTCGCTTTTTTCTCCACAGTACACATTGTACCGTCAAACTTTTAGACATATAGTTGATTCGGAGTGTTGACTTCCGTGTTAAGATACATCATTTACGATATGAAGCCAAGTAATCTACCCGGCAACTCCTGGGAGTCGGATCAGTCTTTAGGTATCAGTTTGGGTTTTCTCGGCAAGAATAGCACAATGCTTTGTTCTAGCTTCAATTTAAAGAAATTGTTTCTTCTCAGAGTACAGTCAACTCAACAGAATTATTAGAATGAGTGCGTGAAGTATCCCCCGTTCTTGCTGTGAGCACGTAAATATGTAAATATGTCGCATTAAATATAAAAAAAATACCTAAATGTTTCACATCCAATGGTGAAAACCATACGCTCTATAGGAAACCTTGAGAATGGGGAGTGCACTTCAGTCATAAGGACGTCCTGCTATTTATCGCCATTGGATGAAAGCCCTCGGCTGATACTTAGCCAGGGGTCCTGTTGTCAACAAACGGACTGATTTTTTATAAGCCCAAGCTACACTGGTATAATTAAACGCATAGTAAAGTGTGGCGTAATACTTTCAACCACCTTATGATATTTACCTTCCGCCAGAACCTGACGCCATGGCTAAGTTAGTTTTCTCCTGCTTTTGAAAAACGGCCGCCACAGCTTCTGTAGACCTTGTGACTTTGGAGTCAGCAGCGCAAGGTGTTACGCACCCCAAGAGCCACCGCGGCGCGGTCCCTCTTTCGCACTTTGTAGCCGGCCTTAGGTTTTCCGTAAGATGGTGGAATATAACGAAACATGTTTACAGAAAAGGGGGCATGCTTATTCAACGCCTACTTACCGAGAGGTACGAAAATGCCTTATCCGCCCTAATGTTATTGAACTGTCGGGATTTGCTTTGCAGCTCCAATCAGTGCACACAGAGGATGAAGTTGGTACTAGAACAAGTGTTTTTGTAAAAACAAGTGCGCATGTAACGTTAAAATATTCTTTATTCACACAAAACCAAGATTTGAGTCATTGTAGCACATTTACAATAGAACATGAATCTTCAAACATTTCCTACGTGCAGGCATCATAAAATATATGAGGAAATAATACTACTATGACCACGGCCTACGACGCCCATAACCTCACACGTCGTGTTCCCCCGACCACCGAGAAATGCGGTCGTAGGCGCGCCAGAGCGCAGCAACTTTTGAAATATCTTCTAGTCAAAAGTAAAATAACAGCTTGGTGTCAACGAGAATAATTAAAACACTCGTATAATTAAAACATTTCGTATATCAAAATTGAAGCGTGTGTCACGTCAGAAGCAGTCGGAAGTAGTGATCAGTCGGTGGCACAACAGTGCACAAAAAGCACGATATTTCGAACAACGCTATTGCCCGCACAAACATGTAAAACTGTGTTCATTACAAATAGTATTTAAAAGGTAACTAGGAATGAACCAAGATTTCGCAAGTGGCACCCCTCTGTGCAAGTCAACACAATCACTAAAATATATTTGGCTGGATAGAGCAAATAGGGTATATACATGTTTATTTACCTACATAAATAGGTACCTATAACTTGGGCACCTAGAACATAAAGGCAATAAATTATAATTGTGCCTTTAAGAATATTTATTTCAAATAAAAAAGACAAAGAACTCTCCTATTTTAGACCCAACTCTTATCCTTTTACCCGCTTCCCTCAACACGCCCAGACCTAGTATTTCCTCCAATAAATCCTCGTATCTTTCTTCCAATATCCAATATCTACTACATTCCAACATCCATACATCCAGTAAATTCCGGTACATTCGTCGTCCTGTATACAATTTCGCCAAAGCGGGATCAACTCCACCGACCAAATCAACAAGCACAATTGCAGAGCAATATTACAGCTGCTAAAATAGATCCAACTTCTGATAACAATAAACTCTTTTAAATAAAACACAGAAGATAAAGTTTTACCAGCAATTTTAACGCTATGTTGCCAAATCTGAGTGGTATTCAACGTAATAAAATTTTTAATTCAGTGCCCATTGCGAATACGTCCCAGATACGTATTTATCCCCACATGCTTCTGCTTGTCAAGAATTTATGAAATTATAACAACCAACACCTTCATAATTTAAGAACTGTGGAAGGTGCATAAAAACAAAAGAAGAGACGGCAACCCAGCGTTTTTTTTTATCATGAATCTTAACCAGCTACCCCGGCTTGCCCTCCTGCCATAGAACTAATTAGGCGAAACTTGTTTTTACTCACTGGTGCATGTATTCGCTAGGCCAGAATACTCTGCAGGAAAGCCAACTTACGAAGCGAGCGCATTTAAAAAGAAAGGCTAGCAGTGGTCGCTACCGAGCCGTAGTCCCTCGTGTTTTGAATTGGACGTCTATTCGATGCGCCATTCTTACACGGACTCTTAAGTTGTGATTTTCGACGTAGACTTTGACTCAGATTGCACGGGAGCAAGCTTCTCGTTTTAACCGCCATTCTGCACAGAAAGAAGCTTTGGATTTTGTGTTAAGTCGTCCAAAGCCCAACGTTCAGAGACCAAGTACATCGTCACAGTGCGGGAGTCACGGAAGTCTTTTTTCTTCTGGGATAAACACATCCGGTACGCCATCACATACAGAACTGTGTTGTAAAATGAATAATGCGCTTTTTAAACACGAGGCATACAAGATCACTGGGCACTTTTTACAAAATTTGCAAAGGGCATGGAGCAGCAAAATTTCAATAACGGCATGATCCAGCTAAAATATTGTGCGTAAAAAGATAAAAAAACTTCCGCATGTTGAAGGCCACTTGCACATAGATGCGAAAATATTAGATGCGCATGACTAAATGTGACCAAACATTTTAGGCGTATCTCAAGCATAAGTGCCTAAATGACATTATACAACCCATTTCTCTAGATAATAATAGCATACCTACAAAAGAAATGCCGTATTCTCTTGTACTTAAATGGAGTCCGCGTAAATACCAAACGTTTATTACTTGTGTTCAGGTAAAATATATTTGCGTACCTAATGGAGCCTGAGAGAAAGTGACTACTTTGTCATCACATAATGAAATACTTATGACTATGAGTAAACAAAAGCATACAAATGTGGTAATGACACTCGGATAAAAACACTGATGGCACTTTCGCGGGCACTCAGGAACCTAAGCCAACCGTAGTGAGGGCCCCTAGTCTTACTGGCGGAGGTGCAAATTATTCATTAGCTGTTAACAACTTAAAACTCAGGCCAGTTTCCCTTTTTCTTCTCACTCATTCTGACGCACTTGTAGCTGACCGTAACAAGTACACATGCTCTAATATACTTTCTTCACACCCTTTTCAAGAAGCAAATGAAAGAAGAGGCTTGCCATTCTTCGATCAATAATTCAGCTGCCAGCCGCAGCTGGAATTCAGCAGGGCCAGATGGATAAACAGCGCGTATTTGTCACCCAAACGACAAATTTTGTTTCACCTTTAACGGGATGCCTTAGGATGGTAGGAAAGGCAATTTGTGCTTTTGTGTTCCAATATAACGTTCTGGAATTTTAAGAAACTGATACTTCTTTATGTACAAAATGATTGCAGCAATGATAAAGCGGTATATTACATTATCCTCCATATGCACCTATTAGAGCTAAACAGCGTTTTTCATATTTTTCATTTTCCACATATATCTTTATCAATGGATTCGCCTGGACGTCGCCTTTAGCCACTTATTACATGCTAAATATATATGAGACAGCCATAAACGCTTCTGGAGGGGCCGCAAGTAGTAGGTTCAAGGTGTTCTATGAAGAGCCGCTGTTAGCGGCAAGTCAATGTACTACTTTGGACGTGGCCACAATGAAACCAGAGTTAATAATTCCTCCACCCGCCCGAAATATTTACAACGAAGAAAACCCGCTAATAGCTGAGCAGGACGCCGATATCCTCCCTTCATTCCCACCATATTGAAAACGAAAACAATAACATTAATTTTTCGGGATGGTAGGGGCACCTTCTGTAAACCCTTTGGCTAAATAAGTCACCAGTTTTTTTTACTAAGGCGCTTTTTTTTTACCCGGGTGCGGCTTCAGAGCAGAAAGCCCCATTTTGATCCTCTTTTGTCGATAAACCTTCATTAACAACTCGTACATCAAGGCTGAGAATTTCTTTAAAGTACGCTCGAACGGCAGGAAACGGCTTGATATGACGCAGACGTGTCATGTTTCCGGAAATGAATGTAAAACGCCAAGTGGCATCTCGGCTTATAGGTCGACTGAACGCGTCAAACAGTTTCTAAACTTTGGTTATTTTTCGTGCTTTTATCCTAATCAATATTCTGTGGGGGAGACGTTTTTTAAAAGTGTCAGACCTTTCTCTACGTGACCAGTATATTCGGTAAAGCGCTTGTGTATAACAGCAATCTCAAGTTCAATTACCGTACTCCTGAAAACTCGCAAGACATACTGTTTACGAACACGCTGGAGACAAAAGGGGTGGGCTTAGACTTTAGAACACCCGCAGCTGCTTTCTTTTTCATATCCGACTCTGGCGAGGCAAAAATAGGCTTTAGGTACACAAACTTTGTTATCGACAATCGTTTTACGTACTGTACGCAAAAGACGACAAACGCTGTCCGCTGGACACGTTCAATTTGTAGCGCACCTGGCCCTCCCGTGAAGATAACAATGCTTCAATATCGCACTAGCACGGTATATCCAGATACACAGGTCTCCCAAAAATTCAAACCGCTGATAGGGACACAACCAATTCTTCTACCATTTAGAGACTCTTTACAACCTTGTGCAGCTATGGTTTAGAATAACGAGCAATACTTTCTAAATGGTACCGTCTCTTCATTACAGCACGGAGTTCGAAATGGCCGAAGATCTAGTGATGCAGGTGCTGCATGGCCAGCCCCCGTGCCGCCCTCGCGGATCATAAGGACGGAGGCTCGTTTGGTGACGTGGGCAGCAGGGCTTCGTGGCGGACGCTGCGGCACATGTTGCTCGTGAAGAGACAGTAGATAAGAGGATTGGCAACGCTGTTCAGAGGCGCCAAGCTCTGGACAAACGTGGAAATGGCGATTCCGGCCTGCGTCTGCTGGTGTGCCGCCGTACACCTGGAGGAGGTCGTACACGAAGTACGGACTCCAGCAGAGCACGAACGCTGCGGAGTAAAATAGGTGTCGAAAGAAATGTTACGATATTTACGCGATGAAACTCCCTGCATGGCGTTGGGGCACGATAAAGACTATAGTAATTGTCATAAAACACGCAACGTTTCAAGCAATTTTGAGTATTCCTAACGCGTGTTTGGAAATTGCTGGTACAATTGCTCTAGAAAATCTTTACGGCCCTTTCGACATGGACGTTAGTTTTTCGATAAACATAGTTTTCTCAGGCGTCGGCTTAGGCAGCGTTTTACTGAACAATCATTCTCGAAGCAAACGGCGCTTAACAGGGCTTCGTTTGCGACCGCAAAGTTGTCGCGCTAATTATTTTAATATTTTTTTGAAACACGACGGTGTAAAAAACGGTAAGAATCTTCTTTGCCTAATAAACAAGATATTTTTCTGTAGAACGGAGTAAGGGGTATTATTATTCTAAAATTTTATTATGCCTTTTGCATTTCGTGTCATTTATGCCTTTTTGGTTGTTTCACCATGTAATTTAATGACATTCAAGGTTTTGCGGAGCCATGTGTGGTTTCCGGCGTCAGCTTCTATTAGCACACCTCGGTGAAATCACCAAGTATGGACGAGCATTCACCCTCAGCGGATCACTCGTGCCAACATAGCAACGACGCAGAGATAGCTCTTCTCTGATTGGTGGGAAACAGTAAGTTTAGATCGAAGCTTCAAGTAAAATGTCTAAAGCCAGGGCTAAAAAGGGGGTCATACAAGGAAAGTGCCTGATATGTGACACGGCAAACTGCTTGCGTCTGCACTCTGGCACAAACTTCTCGCAAGCACTGCATAAATTAGAAACTTTATTTTCTTATTGTTTTTTGCCACCGTTCTTACGGTATCAAGTTGAGTTTTTTTTTTCATTTCACAGTTGGTACGCCGCTTCCTTTTGATGTTCCGGTTGCAGAATACCCCCCAACTGCAACTCCTTCTGGCGAAAGTAGGTACAGAGTGCAGAAAAAAGTTACGTGATCCATCGGCGCTGACTATATTATTAACTTTAATTATGCCACTTTTATCGGAAGCAAAGTGCTTCATATTTTGGAACACTGCGAGTATAGGGCTACCGCTAGTTTAAACTCGTACACGAGGCACAATATTATTCCACCGCAACTCATCGTAAAACTCTCAATGGCTGTGTGGAATGTGTAGGATCAGTAAATGTTTTTCTGGTTTATGAGTCGTTGATGATTCCAAGTGATATATTTTTTTGTACATTTCGAGAAATTTCCTGTAAAAAAACTGAACATTGCTCCACTACAACCTTCAGGGAGCACCTTCCACTACATTTGCAGTAGAAATTCCGCAGATCTCCAACCTATTATATTGCCGCAAACCATGTATAGGTTTGTTTATTTATTCCCTTTTTTTAGGGGAGCACAAGTTCGCTCCAATAAACTTTATTTTCCTAAACTTATTTTCCTTGAAGACAACCGCGTCGTCTTTGACCACGTGACAATATGGTGTGGCGTAAAACTGCGAACCATTGCAGCTTGGAATGAAAAGGCTACGAAGGAGCTCAAAATAAGAGATAACTCTGAATATTTAACGTGGCGAAACGGTACTTTTTGAGAAATGCAAAGGTTCTTCGACCATAGTTCAGTCGGCGATGTGCCCTACGCTTATAAAGGGTCGGTCATGAGACTATGATTGCAGTTTTATTTATAATGGCCAGGCTTAAACACGCCAATTTTTACATTTTCGGAACACTACGGCACAGACTTATAAGTACATTTTTGCCCCAGAACTATTATCATTTAGGCTAGGCCCTATTATGTATACGTGCACAAAAACTGACATTTCTACATTTTACTTAAAGAGTGGGTACATTTTTGGAGCTTTTATCAAGAGCTGTAATTTTACATTAAGTATTAGCGGCTATTTGTTGCCTTATTTCATATGTACTTCTACATTCCCTGTTTTTGGGTTGATAAGGGGTACTACTATTACGGAAAATATTTCTTGCGTAGGGCGATGTCTCACACCTGTTTAATAATCAATTCATTTGAAATCGCAGCAATCGCATGCACGTGTTGTAGTTTTTCTTTGCACTCTTGAAAAAGAGTATGACCCGAGCAGAAAAGCCTCACTTCTTTTTACCCAGAACTCCCGGAGAATTGTAACTTAGTGCGTCCCTACAAACACTCACCTAGTACGATGACCAGCGTCATCTTGACCGTCTTAACCTTGGCTTTCGGAATAACTCCCCTTGAACTCGTCCTCCTCGCATCAATTTCTTTGCCGTGTATGCCTGTAGCGCGAAGTATTGCGGTAAATAAGAGTGTATATAGAAGGAAAGGCCAAAGCGTTTGACGCTCAATGGAAGAAACCTGTAAGCGAGGTATATTACTGCAGAAACACTTTACAAATTTTTGGAAAGGAGCGGCCTGCTCTAGTTTGTTTTGCTCGTTCGAAGTTATAAAGAGCCCACAAATAAAATAATACGCACAGGAAGAGACAGGCTGAACTGTGCTCGTCTCTCAACCGTCTACTGTAGCTCCGTCTCAGTCAAAATGATCAGGTTTCCGTTTGTTTTCAAAAGGACCCGACAACCTTTTTTTTCAACTTTTTCGAAATCCTAATATTGCAGAACATTGTCAACCTACACACCCAGTACTTAGATTAGGAAGGCGCAACTAAGGTAAGTCAAAAACTATGACTCTTGCCATTAAATAACTAAGAAACTTGTTCAAGAGATTTTTCTTTCTTTGAAGTTGTTGACGTTGCTCGACCTCAAATCACTTCCCAGAAGTGATGTAACGGCTCTTGACCAGATATTCTTGAGTTGCAGCAAATACCTCATCCGGTAGCCACTTTTAAAGTAAAGCCACAAAAGCAAATAAGGAACAGCACACGTAGCACGCATAGGCGCCCCATGCTGGCGATAACTGTAGCTTTCGCTGGGCTTCCAGGCACGAACGAAAGAGTGAAAGCACTTATCTAAATTTTTCCTTCAACTCTTTCTTCGAAATCTATCTTCCCTCGATTATATTTCTAACGAATGTATTTATGGCTTCAACTAACGAAATCCCGGCCATTGGCCACTACATCGCTGTAATGACGTAATTTCAGCGTGGACGAAAGCCAGGACCAAGGGAGAGGGAAACGTCTTGTGGCGAAGTTTTAAAGTTATCTGTTGGTCACATAGTTGATTCTGATGTTTAATGCGCAGACGCTACACAGGCAATAAGGGGTGACATTGTTGAGGGTTCCGGAGAAATTTTTACCACATAAGGATCTTTAACGTGCTCCAAAATGTAGAACAAACGGGGGTTTTCAGTTTTTGCCTGCATGAGAAAAGTGGCCGCGGCAGCCGGAAATCGATCCCGCGCCTTCGTACTCCGCAGAACGCCTTATACACTGAGCCACCGCGACAGGTGATGGGCGTATCGTCGGATTTTTTGGCTGAGGTTCTGTGCGACCCGCTCATCTAACTATTGGGTGTGTTGGTTGACTACGGTATGCAAGCAGTAAGGATTTCGAAAAAAGTCTAAAAAGTGATTCATGGTTCCTTTAATCGACATTCATTAACTCTATTCTCTAAGCGTTGGCGCAAACAAGAAGCCAATCTTACAATCAGCACAATAGAAAAATCGCATTTAACGCCCGTCTATATGCAGTACATTCTGAATAACAAAAATGGCTCATTCGTGGCATGTTTGCACAGACATAATCCGTGGACCCAACCCTTTATATGTTTCTGGAAGCATGCATCGGCTATCCCGATACGCCGCCTCTTGCAGCCCCTTTATTGGTCGACGTGACTTCGGTATAAATAGCGTTCACTGTCTTTTTATTTTAAATATTATTTCTTCTTTTTTTAATTTAATGGTTACAAACCTTTCAGTGACTTGCTCCGCTTCCAGATGGTGTATACAATGACGATGTAGCAGGCAGCTATCATCACTGCAGGCACAAAGAAGAGCGAGACTGCGACGAGTGTCATGTAGATCTGCCACTGCCAGAGGTCCAGCTCTATCCAGCACTGAAAACGGCCGTGGATGAGCGCCTCGCCATTGAGGAACACGGAAGGCAGCGACATCGCCACCGACGCGGCCCACGCAAGCGCAACCAGCCAGCGGGCACGCCTCCCTGCGGACATACGAACGAGACTTGTTGCTCAAACACAGGCACTTCGGTTGCAGTGTGCTCCTTCTGAAGAATAGCCAAGTTCCTTTTGAGTGATAAAAAATTAAAAAGTGCTTTCCACTGTAAGCGGTACAACGCAATGTATAGGTATGATTTTGGTATGATTGGTGGAGTACCAAAGCAGTGGTAGCCACCAGCAACTTATAACTCCTTGAAAAACACTAAATGGAACAAAGGTTGACATTTACAAAGCTCAGAGGAGCAGCGAGAACACCTCATCCTCGGAAAATATAGCTGAATAAGCGTTACTAGCCACCAGATGCTAAATTTGCATCTAAGGGGCAGGGTTAAGCGCATGGTTTTCCGTCTTCATTGAGTTTGTTGTTACATTGGACGGCTGCATTGCAAAACCGATACCTATTTCTTGAAACGCTGTTCACCTAGAGGGTTTCTATAAACATACGCTACAGGGAAAGTAATTAAGGACGGCGTTCGGCCAGTTACCAGCAATTTTGTTTTGTATTTTCTCATAAAAAGGCACTAAAAAAGAAAAATCAATGTCCCAAAAAATTTTAACAACTGTGAAAAAAAGAGTGTCACCGGTTCACATACCACAGGAAAATGATTTTCCGAAATACAAGAAATAACGTCTCACGTACGCAAAACTTCAGAAAGGATAGGGGAAGCCTGTCGTGTGTTTGATACCCGATACAAATCCTCACCTTCCCAACACTGTTCTTTTTCAAGTTTACAAATACTGCCAATTAGTAGCGTAAAGTCAAAATTGTCGCAAGAGTGGCGACAACGTAAATTGCTTGTTCACCATAGGCGTTCTTTATACTGATTTTTCCTAATAAGGTATCTAAAATTATAGTTCCCCTTGATTACATCTGCATTGTTCACCGAAATTGTGACATTGTGTAAACCGGAATCAAAAATTTCTTTAAAATATATTTCAGGACTTACAACTTCCAGAGAAGTTCATAGGCCTTGTAATGGCGTCGTAACGGTCAATGCTTAGGGCCACCAGGACATAAGTAGAAGAGTACGTCACCAAAACCTGAATATAGAAAAGAAAAGAACAAAAACAAATAAAAGACAGCTCAACTTTTTTGTTCTTGCATCCACTGGAAAACACGTGCACGTTCAACAAACGTTTTGAAGCCTACAACTATTTTTAAGGATTGGTCCCTAGCCATCCATCGAATTGCATCGCTGTGTTTGTACAGGGCCTGTCCGACTCCTACCTTGCTAAATGTAGCAAAAGATTCAGATACTCACCAAACTGCGATAATTCATTTTGCGATGCGAAGTCACTATTTATGCAAAAAGAACGCAATTATAAAACTTTCGCAGTGCGGTAAGGGCAATTTTGCAATTGAATTTGGTTTTTAAGCCGTGCATTCGCCAACGTAGTATGGCTAATTATTCGAAACTTGGTTTTTAATAGTTCGAAAGCTACAGTTCACAGGTTAAACTGGGTCAGACAGATAAAATTTATTCGAAAATGTGTGGCGATAAATGGAAGTAGACGGAATTAAAAATGTCTGGAGTCAGAATAGAGCTGTAATTAGTACGACTGAGGACGCATCAACCGACTAGGACATACGCTTGTTTCTAATACTTAGTATCAGAAGTAGAAGCCCGATACCTTCGTGGATTATTGGGGATGGCGTGGTTTACATAGACACATAATGGGACTCGGTGGATGTGATAGTACATTCTTTTGTTGGGCCGTCACTTTAGTCAGGCCGATTGCAAAAACGATGCTGATGGTGGCTGAGCTTGTAGTAATACTACTAATTTTTTTTGCTGAGTATATTCACGCTTTATAACGGCTAGTGCATATGAATTCAGTAAGAGTACCGACAGGAGCACAATTCGCCGTAATTTTTTGAACAAACAATTTAAAGAATTAACACGTTGGCTTGACGTGGCTATTGGTTCAGTTTATTTGATATAAGATATAGTTTATCTAGAAAGGGAGTACCAAAAGCACTTTTTTTCTTCGTTGTTGCCACTGAACCAACCAGTGGGCCACGGTTTTACTTATACCTTCCTTCTACCGTGGAGTACGTGACCCCGCACTGTTGGATATATCATAAGAAGAAACTAGCAAGAAATTTTTGGTCCTCTTGTCTCACCTGAGCGAATTTTACCATTTTGCAACCCAGGTTGCCTCCGTACCAGTCTACGGTACTCTTCCAGATGATATCCGTCAAGACGCTGACCAGCCCAACGCCGAGGTCTGAAAGAAATAAACGACCAGAACCAATATCCCGCGCAGCCTTATTAGAGCGTTGAGTTCTCCAAGGTCGGTGCTTTTATAGTCTAGTATTGGCAATCAGCCTTACGAAATTCAAAACTTTCAAAACTAAGGGCTGCTTGTGCAATGATTACGGTTGCTTTCCCTGCGCACGTGCACTTTTGCTATCCCGTGTGGTTCAGACCCATTCACAATGCGGTAATTGCGGCATTTCTCATTGAAATAGGCGCCTTGTAACGTAAAGCAAACCATCAGATTTTTTTTAGGGGAAACCCCCAAGGGGGAGTAAGTTTCTGTGAAGGAAAGTTTGACATCCACCTAAATGCAGCCATACGGCTACATCCTGGACCAGGACAAATTTTTCTTCAACTTGAAGTTTCCGTGAAAGCTGTATAGCCGTATGGCTGCATTTAGGTGGATGTCAAACCTTCCTTCACAAAAACAAACCATGTAACAATCCCACTTCTTGTAACACATCTTGTAACATTTTTTAAGAATACCAATGGAAAATGGCGCAAGCATGGAATAAAACATGCGATGCTGAGTATGATCAAGCCGGCATACTGTTTCTCCATTGCTCCTATAGAAATTTTAGACATTTGGGACAAGTGGCAAAAGCATTTCTTCTTCGATTGTTTCCGGCAGCGTTTGGCAATTCTGCCAAAATGGTTAGAACTAAAGGCCAAGTCTGTGACTGTCTCCGTGGGGTGGTTAGTTGTTGCATCGCTTCAACGAGAAAGATAGAGATACAAACAACAAACAAACAAACAAACATAGAGAAAGCACGGGCATAATTTATTTAATAGGAAGGAAAATGTGGTAAGGTGCCAACATGTCACCGAAACAACTAAAAAGCTTGTTATTTTTAACTAACTAAAAGCCTGGTATTTTAAAAGAGGTTAAATTACAGCGTTTTAGCTATCTGTTGTTGAGTAAAATTATTAAAGAGAACATTGCGCGCAAAAAGTGAGTGATTACAGCCAAAATAGGCACAGGGACAAATTAATAAAGTGTAGGATAGGAGTTCCTTCTCGCAATAAAAGTTTGCCCAATATTAACGTCATGATAGTTACACCAGGATTTACAAAATTACTGGGATGTATTTTTTGCTAATAAATTCGAATGAAAATCCAACGTATTAGTTTTGCTGCACTTTTAATGTCTCATTTGGCTCGAAATACGTATCACTAGCTTATTTCTATCCAATATAGTACATGAATATATATGTCATAATTTAATAAACTCAAGCAAATGTAGGTCAAATTGTAATATGGAACTACTTTACTGTAGCTGTAATAGCCTTTAAAAAACCTTTTTCCTCATTTTTGACGCCCTTGTCTACAAAAGCCTATGTAGGCTGTTGTTTTCAAATTCACATAGAAACACTCTCTAAAAGTGAGCGTTACAAAAAGTAAGAAATCACAGAGAATTTTACACTATCGGATAAGTTGTCATAACTTGGGTGTGCTCATGTGACCAAACCAACTGTAATGACGTATTTTTTTCTCTTTGAATAAACAACAGCATCAATGCCTTCTTAAGAACGCGGTAATACATTGCATTTATATACATTCAAACTTTTATGGTAACAACTCGATTTCAATTATCTGCCGCTCTTTTTAAGTGCTGCTAAAATTTGATCTGTTTTTACTCGACGAAAATTGAGCAGAAGTAATTAAATGTCGCCCCTACTACAGTGGTTGTTTTCTTTGTGCTACATTACATTTCTACCTCTAATGTAAACTGGACCGGTTTATTGAGACGCCTAGATTCGATGGTTTTTTTTACTGTGTAGCAGAAATTGCTATTGGTGTGTCTAAGCTTAAGATTGTTTGCATGTATCATTTAATACGTGATATGTTCGATAATTTGCGCGCAAAAAATAGCTTAGCATAGGCAGAAGAAATACTGCAAATTTTAGTCTTTTCAGCCCTGAACGTCTAACTAGCTACGCGAGAATCGATGTTTCTGTTCGCCGTTTATTCAAAATACTAGTTTGAACAAATTGCAGAAGAAACACACCAAGAAACCCATACCTGCAATGGCAAGGTGCATGATGAAAAAATTCATGCGGGACTTGCGACCTTTGGGCAATGCAGCGAGGACGGCGCTGTTACCCAGCACAATGCAGGCGAACAGTATCCAAAGGAAGGTTAATGTCTCGACCTGGAATATCATAAAAGTAGGCAATTGTGGTAATCAGATAGGTTCTAGTTTTGTATACCTTAAGGAGAAGTACTCGCAAAGCATGCCATACGTCCTTGTTTTTGAAGAGTACAGCTACAATGGCAATTACGGTGAGTTTTATAATATCCAAAGCAGCACCTAGTAAAACAGTAACTTCAAGAGGCAGTATCTATAGCTATATACATCGTTTAAAATAAAGACCCCTCTAATACGGGAAACCTTTGGTTCATTACGTGCCTCTCTTAACGGCTCCGCAGGAACATTTGTGCCGGTGAGAGGAAATAGGTGAATTATGAAGATGGTTTAGGTAAACATATATGCTATAAATATTGATTAAAAGAAGCTGTTCTTCTATCAACCATTTCGTCGTATATAAAGAAACGAGCTCTGTGTAAACATTTTAAATGATCTTCTCACATGCACCAAAATATAAACAAGCGCACTTTACGAAAGGCTAAATTTTATTACAGTTCGTGCAGTGCAAAAAAAAGAGACTACCTTAAAAATAATAATATTACGTTTTCGTAGCAGAGGCTCAGTATTCCCGAATACAAATGAAAACTACAGGTCCGACGGAATTTCGCTATGAAGCCCCTTCAAAGCACAGTAGAATCTAAAGCTCACCATGTCTCTACACACTAACGGAGTGAGGAAAACAGCAATCTTCGGAATCCTTTACACTGCAGGTTATTCTTCAAATTTTCCAGCAAAACTGACACAAAAATTGGTGTGAACTGGCGCCAAAAAAATGTCAATTTTACATACACAGAAAGCAAATTTTGTTTTGTATGGTGCCAAAGCCCACGTAAACGCCTTCATTATTGCTCATTTCTCGCAACCCGAGCAAAGAATCGTATTCACCTGCAAGAAAGCGGGTGGAGCGCTTGTTGAACAGCACTGCCTATCTTTTTGCATTGATAATGGAGTTGCTGGTCACTAGCCGCAGTGGCGCACGCTATGCTGGATCTTAGACTCGGCAACCAAAAATCCTCTTTTGATTTGGTGAGGCGTGGGTGGAATATGTGAAACTGCGGCGAATAAATTTAGGCGTGCGGGAGGCATTTTGAATACCAGGCTCACACTGTGTTTTACATTTAATATTTAGTGTAAATATACGACGAAGGTTTAAAATCCTAAATAAAGTTTGAATCGCTTGAAGTCTATTGAATAATTTGTGCTCGGCATCGCAAAAACGTTTGTGTAGCCGTTGCACAGCGTTTAACTTCATTCCCTTCTTTTCACAGCAGTGTTAAAACATTGCTGATAATTGTGAATATTAAATTTCATATATAAGCTGGTGATACTGTCCTACCTGACACAATCAGCCACATAAAAATGCCCCTTTTCAAAAGGAATTTGTGGTAACATCGTTGAAAAACACTAGAAGAATAAGTTGTTGCCAAACGTAATCGCGCGCAATGAAGGTTGTAGCACCACATCAATTAAATTGTCGGTGTGCAAAAAACTTCTCCTTTTCAACTGTGTAATCCTCGAAATACACCGCACAGATGGACACATTGACTGCCATATGCTATTCTGTATTTGTAAAAAGTTCTCGGTGTATGTCGCACGAACTTAAAATAAAACATCGAGCATATTTTTTTCCGGTGCATTACAACAGCCTAAATTATTCACACAAAATGTTCCTTTCTTTACACGAACGAAGCCAATTGCAGGGATCCTTTTAAACCTTTTTAATATCTTAACTTAAACCTTTCTACTGTTGAAAGGCATACAGCATACAGCATACAGCAGAAACCTAAATCTCAATATTGCACATAAGAATATACTACTAAATAATGCCATATATCTAGGTCTTCCGTATCAGTGTCTGTGTCGAGTATGTCTTTGTCATGCAGCGCTTGATGCGTTTAAAGAAATACGCCATGAACCAGAAATGTGTCATCACTGCTTCTTACTGCAGGGAAGAAAACAGTCTTGTAAAATTGGTTCTTTTTAGTAAAACACCTTTTAGAACGTTCGAAGAAAGGGCCAATATCTAAATTTTCGGTCCAGCACCTCAGCATGATCTCTAAGTTACCAATTACACATCGGTACCCTGGATAAACTGTACGATCACATAAACATCAACAATTACAAACAGTGAAGACGAAAAAATAAAAATTGTCAACCTCACGGCGCGTCGTTTCAGGACATATTCAGATATCCAAAGGGTTGCCACAAGGATTTTTACTCCTACATTTCTGGACACCAGCGGCCTGCTTTGACTACTTCGAAAGAGTCCGAAAAAAAACCTGCAAGGAAAAACGTCGCCATTCGCAGTGAAAGCTTTAACTCTGCAGGAGTCCTTTTTTAATTATCCTCAAGAGACTCTTGACACATCAGTATATTTCGTGCAAACGAATTGTCTCCTGAAGTACATTTTATGTCCACAATACTAGACAGGCAGCTTTGCTGCCCTACATGTTTTTCGCTGGACATTTTCAGCCTTGTTCTTTGTTTTGTTTTTTCAGAATAGCTGAGCTATATTGCTACTGGTTGGACTTGAATAAAGACATTCCTTGTTGTCAAGACCCTTTTCTCGAGCATAAAAAAGTGTGATACATTGCACTTGTATTTGACTCTGTAGTAGCACTTCCAAGCATAAAACATTATTAATTCCTTCCCCAAATGCATTTGGTGGTTCCAGGTGTTCTCTAACAAACGCCTTGGGTACGCACAAAGGCTTCAATCTAATGTTGATAAACACTTGCAAACGCAGTCATTACCCCCCCATTATTTTCAACTGAAGCAAAGATTACCAGCCGGCATGGGTGGTTAAAAACTATGCTTGCAGTGCAGCATCTGTCGTTGCACCCCACTCGAGTTTTTTTCTCGTTTACTCAAATGCAGGACGCCGGATAAAAATTATACAGCGGAGCTGTTTCAGTTTCCGTTCCCTCAGTGCCTGGCGTTGCTTTAAACTCGGCGCAGCAATGCGGAGAGCAGGAAAACGGTAGGCTAATAAGTGGGAGGGAAAGCAGCGAGAAGGAAAGGAGCCACATGGCAGGTGCGGGGAGTGCGAGTGCGCGTGTCAAGAAATATAGCTACTGTCCAGTAACTGTACCCCGAACACACTACTCCATTGGAACATTTTGTTACTGTTGCCGTTTGACTTTTAAGAATGCCGCTAAAGGCTCTGCAGGAGACCGATTTTGTATTTTCTGGGTGAATTGTTTCATTAAATCAAGCATCCATGTATTTTATTCAGAAAAAAACACTGCAAATATCACTTTTTAATTTTTGTTTTGCGTCAGGTGTGCGTATGTTTTGTTTCGCTTTCGACCTTGTTTGTGCTTTTGTAATGTTGAAGAGGGTTATTTATTACATTTATGCCATAGAGTGGAAGGAAGCCACCACAAAGCATGTATTTTATGTCCCCAAGGTCCGGGAACAAGCAATTTCCGGAAAATGTTTATGAGAACATGCGGTGCTTCTCGAAGACCAGCTGTTATGCTAACCGAATTTCTGGGTACTAATTTGTTGCAGCGAATTTATTCATATCCAAATACCTATTCTAAACCATATTCATACAGAACTTCACGATATAAAACTACACGAAAAGTGCGCGACTGGCCGGCCGTTATTTTATACATAGCTTCTCACGGAGAATCAACCTAAAGGGGCCAAGGTCCTGTGCACCCTCTGTTTACAAAGTCACGTGCTAACTGCTTTGAATATCTAGAACCCTGTCTTTTAAAACCAACAAATCCCCGCAGTTCCCGCAGTACCACAATTGCAAGGAATGAGAACAATTCTTTTAGGCTACCATACCGCCTCGACGAATGCTCAACCGCTCAGCTCTATTGTAACCGGAAAAAGTTTTAGAGCACTGGAAAAAAATAGTCGTAAAAAACATTCCGAAGCTCTCATTCAATCCAGAAGTTCAAATTCGGTATTTAAATTGAAGATCAAGCTGGCAGAAAGACTGCCGTTGCGAATGTAGATGTGCCTAGTGTTTGTACTGTAGAACAGTTCCAAACAAATTTTCGTAGCTCGTACTCGTCGCGTACTTTTCTATCAGGGAAGAGGGTTTATCCAATGAATTTTTGCTTCGTTCCTAGCGTGGGAAAACCCGAAAGCTGTTAGAAGCTTTTCGTCTGTTCGAAACCCTCTCTTTCTTTTAGAAGCGGTGAACTGGTAAACTTTCGCGAGCAGGCGCAACGGTGGCGTCATTAGGACGGGCTTGGCATCCGAAGCCGGTCATTACGGCTCCAGGCACCAGGGTTCTTTTTTCTTCCTGCTCTCATCGCGCTCACCCGCGCTGAGGCTTGTGCTAGTCGGTTGAGCAAGGCCATGACTGCAGCGAAAAAGTGGATGCAGGGAAAATGGATGACTTAAGCAGAGCTGCGTCCGCCACCCATTGTTATTCTGCGTCCCTCGTTACCGCTACAGGCACAGGCTTTTCTGAAGGTGGGGGGAGGGGCGGGAAATCAGTGTTCTATAGAAAAAAATATTTTTATTGACGCCGTAGCGAAAACTCAGATATGCCTTGGATGAATAATAAAAGAAGTGTTAAGTAGGTCACACAAAACTGGGTAAGGATGCGCGAAGAAGGTCAAAAATATGGCAGCCACACATAGTAAATTTACTGAATAAGTGAATAACAATAAGTTCCGAAGGTTCTCTAGGAAAATATTTACTACAACTCTTCTCAACTGCCAGACAGAGCGAAAATGGAGAAAACGCAGACACCGTCGCGCGATAATTACGCCCACCGGTTCGACATTCTACGCTCATTATGCTGCATTTTCTCCTCGGTCACACCCAAAATAACTATTGCAGTGAAACGGTTGAACACCGGACGTTTGTTTTTGAGGTAATTGTATGAGGACGATTCTCCTCTTTCGAATGAGAACTTGCCGTTAGGCCGGCATAATCTTGAAACAGCAATTCTGCAATGTGTTGACTTGTATTCCAGAAATACCAGATGCAGAGCCTTACTGATGACACTGTCCGTAAAAACAGGCAACGAGCATGAAGGGCGCATAAAAGGCCCCAAAATAGCGTCGCGAAGCGTATAAATGCTAAACCTTTTGCTCTGTCCTAGCGCCTCAAGCGCTGTGGATGCTACGAGCTGACACTGTTGTAGAAAGACGACTAAGAGACAATTGTAGGGCCCATGCACTTTGAAATACGCTCAGACATTGGTTCCCCGCAGCGGAACGTCACGCTTTTATTTTAGGAGCCAACGCCCATCCTCCGCTATTCGTTGCTGCGAAACACTGCTTTTCACGTCAACTATGTTGGTGTCAGAACGTTAGGCCAGACAACAAACACAGCATGCTTGGTCACGAAAATAATTGAAGATCTCCACTAATGACCAGCATCCAGCCCGAGTTTCTTGAATCCTGCGCATTTGAGGTGAACAGGTCCCCCTGAGGCCGGGGCATGCAGAAAAGGCTTAGGCATCGCAGCTTGTACTCGGTCACTGCTTCATAAAGCCGCACCCACGGCTACCCCCCGGAGCAATCTTTCCCCGCACTAGTAGACGCTGTCACGCATTTGTAAAGTGATTTAAAGCAATTTTTCAGATCAGGCGCGCGGCTACAAATTTTAGTTGGTTCGGTGCGTACGGATTCTTGCGCGCTCATTGCCCACCGTCACGTGGTAGCACGCGCATCGTGTGCAACTGCAGAGGAACCTCTGTGATTTTCAGCGTTATTAGACAGTTTTCGCTTACTGTTTTTCTTGGTCCGCTCCGGTCGGATAGCAAGCGGGAGCACAATTGCGTATGTGCGGTGCGCTTCTGTGCAAGCGGCGTTACAGGAGCGGGGCCGGGCATCTAGAGAGTTTTAGTTTGGCGTTTGTACGCTCTGCTCCTCTCCGGGAAGCCACGCTAAGCTGCAGCGGACCGGCGAGCGATTTTCACGTTGTAGTTAGCAGACATGCGCAGCCGACAGGACTTTTCGGACTAGCAGGGTAGTCAGGCCTTGTTTGGCGTAATGAAAAAACCAAAAACCATTTCGCCACTTTAACAAGTCGATGCAGAAACGCATTCGCGGTTTTCTCTTTAAACCAGCGCCTGAAACCTCGGCCATCGCCGCAGGTATGCTGTCTGTGGAGGCAGCTATCTTAGAATAAGCTTAGTCGACGCACGTGCGCCAGAGGGCGCCCGCATCGTCCCGCCGCGCTAGCGGAGAAGGCCGCGATGGTCTGCTCAGGCTGTGCTTTAGCGGAAATTGTTTCCCTCTCCGCTAGCCCGCTTGCGGCTAAACGGAGAGCGCAATGCGCAGTCGCACTCCCACTCCTCTTAGCTGCTGAGCGGAGCGTAAAAACTCCAAACAAAAATTCAATTCTATCGCTGGGCACGCTGAGCGGACCGTCGCGGCAGCTCACGCTAACCCGCGGAATTCTCAGATGGCTGCCCTCATCGGGGCGAGCGCGCTAATGCGAACTTCGTTTCTTCAGTTGAAACGTGAGCGACGGGGACGCGAATGTGGTTCCGAAAAAGAAACGATGTCACAAATATCAACGATGTTTAGAACGGAAGCGATATCCGCCGACCGTAGTGTGGGCCCTAGTTTATGCAGCTCCAAGAAAGACAGCCCTGTCTTAGATGATCGAAAGTTTAACGATGTCTTTAAAATATTTATATCGCTTCAGAGAGTAAATTTTGTAACAGAGGTTAAAAGTAGGCAATACACACGACATTTTTTAGTGAACAAATACCAATCATATTTTCGTTTGGATGAAGTTTTGTTTTTCAAGCGCGCAGTGCAGGAACAGTGTTGTTAATGATTCCCCGCCGAGGGAGATCCGGTTATCGGTTAGCTAAAAGCTTTACTTTTGCTGTCGCTCCGGTTGTACTCAGAGGGCCGTCGAAAGCGGAGCTTGCTGTCAAAAACAGTCGGCGAAAACTGTTTATATCTTGTAAACGATGCTCTATATAAAAAAAAACTCAGCTAAGCTGGAGCGACGGATGGCGACTCTCGACATTCGTTCCTAGAAACTCAAGCCATGCCCGAATGTCGGCCGCATAGACAGCGCTCGAACCCCTGTAAACAGTGGCGGCTTCTACCAGATCAGAAAACGCTGATTGGCTGCACATTTCTTGGAACCAGCAGCAAGAGTACGCCGGAGTATTCGGCGACAGCTGCGTCAAAGGAGCTTCATTACACGCAAACTGCTACGTCAAGACAGCCTTGAATGGCGACGACTATTCACATGTAGACAAGGAAAAGTAAGGAACACGTAATCTAGCGATACCGCTATCGACATCGGGGGCTACAACGGTTTCTTTAAACACGGAAAACGTCTGTCTTTTTATGAGACTACAAGTTGCGTCTTGCGGGGGATTGCTATACATTGCTATGCATTAGTACATTGCTATACATTCATTGGTTTACATTAGTCATGGCAATGGCCGAAACTAATACGTGCTATCTCGAATAAGTGGAATTGGTTTTGTTGAAATTTTAAGCGTAATAAAACCTAAAATTGTAGCACATGCGATATCCTACAGCAGGATGCTGCCGTAATGTCGTGTGACAGTGCTTATGCGTGTTCCCTGCATCTGGCACGTAACGACCAACCAGACTGGCACAAGTTGGCTCACAACTAATAAATGACCCTCTAAACAAAATTGTCTGTTTTAATGGGACAGTTTCATGTGATTCTATTTTTGTGTTTAGCGTTTTTTTTTGTATTTTTTCTGCATGTTCTTGGCATTTTTTGACATCATCATAAAGTGCCGTAAATGTACCCGTGCTTACCAAATGCCGAAGTAAAGCGAATTCTGAGACGGAATTCTTTGAAGGATTTCGGATAAAATATATTCAATAGGCAGCACATGAATTTACCCAACAGGAGCGGAAGGACTTGAACCAGGAATTATAAGTAAAAATTACAGCCATGCAGGGCAGTTTTCGATACAGCAGCTAGTACGAAGGGGAATATTTTCACGATTCGTTTATAGAAATATTCAAATCAAGAACATACTCCTGAAGCTCAGATGGCCGAAACCATAAAATTCGCCGTCAACCCTTGCACTTCAAAGATTAATCGCAAGTTGTGTCGAGACGTGTTTACCACAAAACTGCTCCTTTTTTTACCCAGCGAACTTAAGAATCTGTCTCGACAAACCTCAAGGAGAGAAAAATGATTAGGGAAACGTTCTATTAAAACCTGGTTCCTTATCGGCTGTACTTTTCGAGGGAAGAGACGACAATATTCTTGAAGCTAGTGTTCGCGTTTTAAATAAAAATTAAGTAAGGTAGGCAGATTTGCGTTGTGGCGCATTTCTAGAAAACCTGTTCTTGCGTTACCGTACTGCCGTCTCTACAAGTAAGCACTGCAAATATTGGAGCTTTCTGTATCCGACACAAAAAACCACTTCATTGATTTCTACCTTTCTAGTAGCCCAAAACCTTATTTGCATTTTCTAATTTGTGGTGCTCTGCTCAAACCTAGTTAAGTCCTAGTATTACAGACAGAAACAAATTTCAGGTATAATCTCTAATTTGCCGAGATTTCAAAGCGGTGTGTCAGTTCTGACAGCGACAAGCTATTTTTCAAATACTTGATTCGGCACGCGCCAAAGTAAATGTGAGAGGGGCAAGGTTCAAAAGAGTGAACTGATTTATGGCGCCTTCGAGTCAACGGTACTAATATTGAAGCCGTTTCAGGTGTCCGTCATACTCGCACAATGAGGATTCCTTTGTTTTTATTTAGTGCCAAAAATGCAAACACGTTCCAAAGGTCACCCAGCCCATCCCCACCTTTTTTTTTTCTTTTCAGCACAAAGCGTTTTTGACGTACGGCAGAAAGATAGCGTTTTGATTCCAAAAAGAGTCAATTCCTTAAATCAGGCAAATCCATTTCTTTGGCTCTTTTAAGGGCGTGCACGTGCAGCGCGCAGAGCTGCTCGTGTCTTTATACCAATCCCAATATTTTTTTGCCGCCATCACACAAAATCAGCAATTGAGCAGTGAACTAATCGTGCATCTTCACGCCAAAGGAATGGCGACGACGCCAACACTGGTTGTGATGCGTTTAGAGCTGTTTGGTTAGGCAATTTTCTAAGAAGGTCAGCCCTTTCGGTCTTCAGACTATGAGCCATAGAGGTGCACGTATCTATGAGACTAGCGTGAGAGCGCTAGAAGAGAAAAGATATAAGAATAAAATGCAGCTACCACCCTTAACGGACAAAATTCCACTTGAGGGGGCCGATAAGAGCAGCGGTAAAATTATTACAGTCGCACAACTTACACGAGTTTAACATTTGTTGATGCGACTTTCGTGAAAAAGCGTTGAAATTGTCCTTTAACAAGTAATCAAAATAATCAATTAGTGATGGCCTGTAATTGCTTTTTATAATTTTAAACGATCATAAATATATCAAAAAATTAGAATAGGAGTCAACAAACTGACAGGTTTTGTTAGTAGTATTAAAATAGGTGTTGGGCGTCCGTGCACATAATATAAACATTTCTTCCTTCATGAATACCTTTCAAACACTCTGTTTTCACGAAAAACGATGGTGCTAATGACACGTCTTTGTGCTCCATACTGTGAACGGAGTATTTTTCTGCGAATGCAGGTGCACCGATTCTTCCTGTCTAGGCTGCTTTGTCCTGGAATAAACGCAAAGTGAATCCAATGTTATCCTTCTAGTCGGAAACCAAGCTTTTATTTCACGAGCCTAAATGGCGCAACCTACAGTACAGTCGCCTCGCGCAGTCAACTGAGAAAAGAAAAAAAAGAGCCTAATCAGAGTACTATGCCGCGCTACATGATCGGAACTGTAACTAGGAAACAGAGACCAAAGATCTCACGGCAAACGAGGCAGCTCTTGTTTTTGCTTCCCACCGTCACACCTTCGCGCTGTTTTCCACTAAGTAAGAAATTTCGAGCCTTTCCACTACTGTCAATATAGAAGACCGTATAAACTGTAGCGGAGCCGACGGGAACGCCACAATATTTTCTATTTCTTGGTGAGCAAGGTAAATACAAAACCTACGCGACACTTGGCGTACCGTTAGCGTAATCTTTTCGGTTAATTACAATAGAACCTGCCTTCGGATAGTTCTGCGAAAGCAAGAGTTACAGCGGTTTTTCGCAACCATACTCTCTGCGTAAGGGCCATGTATTGACACCAGATGGGAATCCTGTAACGTTTAGAGTCTACCTGTGATCTGCCTAATTATGACAACCTAATGAAACTAGGTGTAATAATAAATTCGTCTTAGCAGTCAAGTTCAGTTAAATGTTTTTTTTAAAACCCGCTGCGGGAGCTCAGTGACTATGCCGTTATGCTGCTGAGCCCAAGGACGTGGGTTCGATTCCCGGACGCGGCGGCCACTTGTCTGATGGAGGCGAAAAGCGGAAGCGCCCGTGTGATTGAGAATTATATATATATTACAAGTTGAAGTAGGTCGCGACAATCTCGTCCAATCATCTTAATCTACTTTGGTGGTCATAGAAACATATGCGTGGTAGCTCAGGAATGGCAGGGAGTAAAAGAAAACTGCGCCGCTAAAAATGCCGCAGTAAGTGCTCTCGGCGTCCAAAACACTTTACCAGAAGCAAGATCGACGCAGAAGGAGCCAAGCATATCAGGAGATGTCATACCCCCGAAGAAAGCAAGGACCGAAAAGGCAGGAGGACATTACAGAAGTTCTTGCGGGGCCACTGTAACAACCAAAAACTTTTTCCCGTGATTATTGATCCATACTTCCAACCTTCCATTGTGACATTTGTCATATCCCCCATAGGCCTTTCTTGTAAATGGCCCACAATTTTGTTTTTTAATAGGGTCTGTAATATATATATATATATATATATATATATATATATATATGTTGTGTGTGTGTGTGTTGTGTGTGTGTGTGTGTATACAAGTAATGTTGAGAAATCCTATTTGAAAGCTACTTCTCGTCGGCACTCGCATCGAAGGAGACATATCTTTCTACCGCTAGTAGGTACGCACACTAGCCAATGCCATCATGCTGCAACCACTATAGTTCACGAAAAGAAGAAACTTTTGAAGGCGGGCATCTTAATGTGTGTAAAGCGAAACAGAATACCTGTAACGTTCTTTATACAATAAACCTCACGCGGATATGAGGAGTCAAACGTTATATTTGACGGAGCGAAACGCCTTAAGACTTTTTAAAGAAAAGAAAGTCAGCCTAAAGTGTGAGCTGACGAAGTTTCAAAATTGTATTAGCAAACCCTACTTTCATATAAACTACCCGACACGTTGACCAAGTGGCTAAGGCTTTATGCTTCGCAGCCCAAGGACGCGGGTTCGATCCCAGCCGCGGTAGCTTCTTGTCTGATGAACGCGAAAACCTTAAACGCCCATGTGTAAAGCTTTCGCCGCACTTTAAATAGCGGAGGGGATAAAGGTTAATCCAGAGCCATCCACTACGTCGCGCCACATAGCGCGTTAAACCCCACGTTGAATGTAGCGTACAACGAGACGTGCACCCAAAATATTTTTTCAGTACAGTTGCTACCAAACGCTATTTGTATTCGAAATAAAAGCAGGGGTATCAAGAGTGGTGTTCGGAGACCAATTTCGTTTTAAGCAAGCCTAATTCCCCAATACCAATCTAGAATACGACTTCCAGAGCAAGGCTTGACGCTCTTATAAAACTCCTGAGCGAAATTTTATTTTCGGTAATGTTGATATTTCCTGACTTGAGTTTGTAACTATGTTTCAAACATTTTTTTGTTAATGGTATACTCAGCCGGGCATTGATGCACTTAAAAGCTATAACTACGTTAGTAACCCACTTAATCATTTTAATGGTTCGTAGCCTCGTATATTTAAGGCAAAATTCAGAATTATTGCAGTTGTTGTAAACTATTTACTAAAACAGAAATGGTTATGCAAGACTCCGATTGTGGGAATATTTATGATTTTACAACAAATTTAAAAAGTCTGTCATCTTTCGCTTTTTAGTGTGGAGAATACAAAGCTCGAGAATACAAAGGAATACAAAAAAAGCTAAAACATGAAATAAAGCAAAAAGGTTTCCGCGGGCAGTGCAATTTGACCCGTGGAACATTCTTTTCTGCCAACTCAATACACACACGAGAAGCGTGTCCGACAATTGTTTTGCAGACGTGCAAAGACTGTCCGACATACGTATGGCATGCGTATGACAATTTGAACTCAACATCAAGGAACTTTAGAATAAACAGGACATATTTCACCTAATATTTATTGGTTAAAGTTTTTTTTTGAGACTCGGCCATGCAGTGGATTCACGGGTTAAGCATCATCCCAACATTGGTCAACATAGTGCCACCCTATTGTTTTTACTACGTAGATGCAAATTATAACCAATTGCATAGAACCTCTAGAGAGACAGCCCAGAAAGTCGAGGCAAAAGAAAGATTTTCCACATTAAAACACAGTACCTGATAAAAGTCGAACGGCTCCAGCTGGGTGTCGTTTGAGGGTGAGCTGTAGTTTCCCTGTAAATCCATGACTACGAAATGTGAGACCACAGACAGGTAACAATCAGATTAGCGTAGTTCACGAAACAATGTCCGAAGAACCGACCACAGTGCCTGTAACAATTCAACTCCAGATGAAGAGAAGGGCGATACTAGAAAGTTAAGCGAACTCGGTAGAAAATAGACTGTAAAGTTCCGCGCAAGTGGGCCCTGGCGACGTCGTAAGGGGACCAAACAACGCCTCAAATCCGGACGTTTCTCTAGACGAAGTGCCGGAGCGCGCGTAATTCTCGCCAGCTGTTGCAAGCGCTGCCAACGCCGACTCTGGGACCGCACTTCACGTCCGCAACGATGCGAGTAAAGCCGCGCTCTGAGATATTTTCTCCGGGGAAACTCCGGGAGCGCGTGGGCCCCCACATCTTCCCTCCCCAATTCCTTCTCTTCCTTTCCTCCATTAGCTCCTCCCCGTTCTTCCCTCTGCCTTTTTCTTGCCTGGCGTAGTGACGCCCATCCACCACAGGTGGCGGCACCAAGATTGACTAGGTGAGCGTGGCGTCAGATCGGGAGGCTCTTGACAAATGGGGCCGGTAATGGCAGTATGCGCACCGAGGAAAGAGAAATATCTTCATAGCTACGTTAAAAACAGCTGTCTTCGGGCTAATAAAACCAAATCAACTAACATAAGCTCTCTTAAACATTGCTTGTGTGCAGCCATTTTCTTACGTATTTTGGCATGGCCTAGGAATTTATTTAGGAATTATGACCTGCCGGTTGAGGTTGCTGATTGGCTAAGACGGGTTCGAATCAACATAGCAGGTTCAAGAGAGCTGGTTCGATTTCCGGCGCTGCAAAGGCTTTTAAGATAGAGGCGGAAAATGGAAAGATATGTGTGTCGAATTTCAGCGCACGTGAAAGATCATCAGTGGCCGAAAAATTTGGAGCCATCCAGTCTGACTTGCCCAATGTAGCTTACGGTGCATGAAACAGTAAAATCTTTATACTTCATCAAAGTAAGCCAACGGAGCAACGACAGAGGTAATGGATACAATTTTTGTCGTTCAGTAAAGCAACAATAAGCAAGTGATCAAGGAGTACAGACAGCAATGCGTGAAACATTGTAAACTGCAGGGATTCCAAGCCTTGCGAGTATGGTATACAGGATTGCGATGTTCGGCTTCGAAGCCTTTTTAGGTTTATAGGGCATCACGGCCGAAGTTATACCGTTTGAAACACAATGGAGTAGCAAATTTCAACGCCTCTTTTGCTTCAATGGGAGGAAGCAGAGGGGGCAGCGGGGGTGTCTCCAAGTGTGCAACATATCAACACTTCATAAATTACGCATGCAAATATTTCCCTTTTGTACAATTTAAAAATTTTGGGCGGAAATAAAAGCAAATATTACAAAATTTAAGAAATATTCAACCTTTTGTATTTGAAATCTTGAGGTAAAGGAAGAAAGCTGAGCGAGTGCCCTGGAAAGATTTTTAAAACATTAAAAAAACCGGTCTTTTAAAAAGGGGAACTTAATAGCTTGATTTCTCTGAGGACAGTTTCCTTTTTGAGTATCAGCCCTCAATAATTAAGACGGTCGGTACACCTTTTGTTCTCAGGCGAGTGCCCGCTCACGCTATTTATTTGAGAAATAAATACTACGAGCGTTCGGTGGTTTAGAGTTTACGCGGAACTGAGGAACGTTGCTACCGCAGCAAGATGATTCTCGGGTATATTCAAAAAAAAAAGTAATGCGAGTTCAAATACAGGCTCCGGTTTTCGGTTGAGGGCGTTGTTACTTCACAGGTAGCATTCAAACTAGATGTCCTATACGTTTTTTTTTTTGGGGGGGGGGGGGGGGGTGACGAGAGTCAAACAGTCAGAGAATTTATACGCTTTGAAAGGGTGTTTTTAAAACGCATCTCGCCAACCCGATCTAACTTCAACTCAGATAACTATTATTTTCAAGAAGTACGCCTTCGATGCGTAACGACACTCCGACTTGTTGGAGATAAGGTAAGCCACTTGCACAGGCCAAAAAATATTCGTGTTATACGCCGCTCTCTCAATAGCCACTACCAACTGACACTGAATAAAAGAAAAGTCACCCTATAAAATGGAGACGGGAAAACTGCGCAAGCGTTTCGCTTGTGGGCGTGACGTTAACACGTCTTTACTTGTCTTACCATACAAGAGCTAAACCGCATAAATCCTTCTTCATTCACCTGAGCAGTGCGGCAGAATTACTGTACTAATTCTCACTTCGTTTTAAACCTAGAAGGGGCGACTGATATTATTTTTCCGCGTTGAAAAAGATAGGAGAGTAACATAGGCAGAAAAGAATATTACAGAAGACGAATATTAGAGGAAAATCATTCACATCAGGGAAATGTATCTTCTACGCGATGTGTTAGATTTTCCTGTGATTTTTGTTATTTTGGGTATATATCTACGCTATTTTTGTTTCCTTTGCAAAACTGGAGTGTTTACAGGGTAATTTACTTCAAATTTGTTATGAAAAAAAGCGTGTATGTCTTTGTCTTGATGCCTTTAGCAATTATGTCGTTTGTTGGAGGTAATATTTCCGTTTAATAAGCTAAACGTGTGTAGGCATATGTGTATTTATTGAGGGATGAATGGTTACTTTTGTTTCTGTCGCTTGCGCTGTCAGATGTTAAAGCCTAGTCAAGCGGCTATTGCAATGGCCTTTTGCCTCTGAAACTTGGCAATATCTTTATTGTCAAAAGTTCAATAAACAGCAACAACCACAACAACAACGCTATGGCAGAGAACTTCTAGTATTTTGTACTACTGGCTTGCGGGAACCGACCCAGTGTTGTGCGTATCTGACGAAGGTGGCGCTGTGTGCCGCGGGCTCCGTGTCGGCCAGCTGTCCGGTGCAAACACACCCTGCTTGGAATTAGCCCGAATTCTTCAATCATGGGGAAGTAGGATGCTGCGCCTGTGGTGCGTAAATGGATCCGAAGTAGAGCCTGGCATTCCTTCGTACGGTGTCCCGCACAGACTTAGAAAACCAAACGGTTTAAATAGTCATTACCGTTCGAAACTCGTGAAACGCTGGCACTTGTGACATGTCTCCCCATTTTTTAGCGCAAAGAAAACTCCAGGTAGATTTAACACAAAATACATGTAATTAACCGGCAGCAATTCATCAATACCTAAGTGGAATAGCGACAACTTGAAGGGCCGAATGAAAAAAATGTGCTGGCAGCAAACAATAGTCCTGAATGGTAAACTATTAGTACGTGCAGAGAAAGTTGTTGCAGGTAGAGACCGAGCACACGTGGTATGCGCGCAGACAAAATATGCAGTGCGGTATCTAAAGCACGGAAAAAGGAGAGAAAAAAACACGATGACAGAAACTGTACACTGCCATCCAAAGAACATGGTGCAACGAAACTGTGCTCTAAGCCGTCACCTCAGCCAGACAAGAGGAGAACGATATATTACCGAAGCGCGCTCAGGGCGCCAAAGCGCTGCAGCAGGAGCTATCCTCGCAGACGCCCCCTATCGCCCCATTCGACACCCAAAACCACACGAACATTATAGGCGGCAATACGGTGTGTAGTCAAACAAGAATGATTAAAAAAAACGGCGGGGAGGTATTGTGAAATTCTCATGGCGGCGTTCCGTCTTTCCACATATACATCTACTATGTTCGCTTCAGAATCGTAGGAAGCTCATTCTACCTACGCTCAATTTGATCTCCAGCGCAAACTTCCGGAATGTATGCATAAAAAATGACTCCCTCGGATACCTCTCGTACGTGGTGGTGGAACGTGGACTGAATTACGTGGCCTGTACTTTGAATTACGTTACCTGTACTTATTGAAAGGAGTGTACGGGTGGTGGAGGTGCTTAGACAGCGATACACATGAAAGGCCCTTCCCGTGCTCCTTCTGAACTTAGAAATCCTTGGCCGGGAAGATATTTCAGTTTGGTCGCTGCATTCCTGATGAAGCACGAGGCATCGGTGTTTAGGAACTACGTCTTTTGGTGTCGCAATTTGGGTCGCCCTTTAAGGCATTTTTACAGGTCGACCTGCTGGCCCGGACAGTATAATTTGTCGCGACAAGGTTGGAAAATGCACAGCGCGACTTTGTCCACCGCCTTAATCTAGTCTTTGAGTACGACGATATTGAGTTAGAGCGATAACATTACTTTAAAATGATTAAGGCTAAAGCATTAAAGTGACCCCTTCCACACTTTTCTCTACTTCTTTCTAAATCCTAAATGCTCGCAGAACGTAGTCAGCCAATACATCCAGTACTTTGATTAGTGGGTCGCAAAGTACGTCAGACGAAAATTATTAACGTGTGCCTATCAGATAACTGATGAACTTTCTCAAACGTTTTCTCACTTTTCTGCTCTTGGCCTTCTTCCTCCGCTAGAATTACGTCATTACAGCACTTTAGCGGCTATTGGACGGCTTTTCTTCATTTGCAGCTATGAACCCATTGGATAGAAACTTTAAAAAGAAAGATACAAAAGCAAACCAGAGTGAGTAGGCGTTCCTGCTGCGACGAGCAAATCACGCAGTGCCGCTGTCCGTGCTTGCGATAACTATAGCTTTCGCAGCGCTTCCAGACGCGAAGGAAAAAGTGAAACCGTTTATTAGAAGTGTTGCAGAGCCCTTAGACTGCCTCCTTCGATTTAAGAATCGTTGTTATTGAAGTTCTCATAAGCTGAATAAAATGACCAACGCTGTAACAAAAACAAATGAAAAAAAAACAGGTGTAATATAGTAAGATTTGAAACCGGCAGTTCACCGTAGCAGGGCATTGCGCAAGCACTGCGCTGGCTCAGTACATTTTTACTTTACTTTATTTATTTCAAACGACACCTCTCTCAAAAACACGTCTTCCCAGCTTGGGCGACAAACAATCGTCGGATTTGTATCAAATACATGTTTTCTGTATATACATACTAGCAACCTTCTTTTTCTACATACAAAACCCTGCACTCAATACGTAATTAAAAGTACCATGTTTTTTTAATAGTGTCTCGACACGAGGAGTCAGAACCTTCAACCAGTTAGCAGGATAAGGCACCGCTGTGTTTTAATATATTATAATGGCACCGTGTTATAATGGATAATGGACCTGTGTTATAATTAGTAACGGACCTGTGTTATAGTTGATTTAGCTGCGAACAGTATACATTACTTGGAATGCAAAACACTTTATACAAAGCCCTAAAAGAGCTTATGCGTCATTCCAAATTGAATTTGTACGGGCTGCAGCGTAGAGCAACTGTCACTAATTCGCTAAAACAAACACGGATTTTAAGGTTTTGTTATTTCCAAATGATAGGTATCGCAGATATTTAGCAGGGTTCTTTTGGTAGTATCAGGTTATGCATAGCCGCGAGACCATAGTTACGGGTGATAATGAGAGCATGCACACCTTAAGGAAATTTTCTAGTTGTTCAGGTAAATCATAACCCATTTTTTCTCTCTATCGGCAGAATTTAGGTGACATGAGAAAAACCTTCGTATTGATTTTACGAACATGCCCCTACTATTTTATATAAATTTCAATTAGGCCTAGCTGCCCAAAGAAATTTCTTCGAGTGTAGAAAGCGCGATTCTGCTTTGTAGAGGAGGGGGGGTTAAAGCTTACGGTGTCAAATTTTCCGCAATTTTGGTGGAACAGATCTAAAACATGCTTCTGCAAAGAAGTGCCGCTAAAGCGAGACCCAGAAAAAAACAAAACGGCGAAAAATGCCACCCTTTCGACATATTCATAAGAAGTCCTGCCATATGTTTTAATATAGCGTTTTACGCTGCTCAAGCCTGGAATTTTCATAACCACCTAATAACTTCAGGTACGTACTTCTGTGTAAGTTTTAAGCAGAAGGTCGTTAAATTGTCGGGCTAATCATCGGCACGATTGGTGGAAAAGTTGTGGAAGATGATTGATCGAATGGATGTCATTGTTGCGGAAGGCCAACCAAGATAAAAAGCTTACATGCCCCTCTTCACCGTTCTGATAAGGATCATGCCATATCTTGCAATACCGAGCTTTATTGATGAATGCATGCGTGATCATGACCACCTAATAACATTAGGTGCGCACTGATCGGAAAGTTAAGGGCACACTTATGGCTATGAAAGGACATCTCTATCTAGCAGCAGACATTTATGTTCCCAGAATGGCTGAGATGCAATGGATCAGGGTTTGACGAGAACACGAATGAAATAATAAAGTTAATGTATGATGTCTCGCCGTAAATCAAGTTGTTTCGGCGAAACAAAACCACATGGTGCCTCAGTGATATTTTTGCTAGAATACAAGGATTGACACGCTCTGCTATCTTTCGTCGGAGTTATCAAAGTTAACAGTAAACTCAATCCCCCATGTCCTCTTCTTACTCTTGGAAGGCACGGTTGAGTCCGTAGGATACCTCTTTCAGGCGAAGCCTGTTGTGATCGCCATGAATTTTGCAAAAGAAATCCCACTTATACTGCTCCCCTTTTGTGTGGCATGAGAGTGCTTCTGAAGAACCATTCATTTTTTTGACACTATCTTGTGGCAGGGGCCATCGTCAATGCCCCATCGTGTTCAGTGCAAGCTTAAAAACTCCGACGATACGTAAGCACTTATTAAGGGTTATGAAAGAAATAGTATGAATGACCAAGGGAACCACAAAAACGCCTTGTAAAGGGTCTTGTGATTTTGGCCATTGCGATGGTTTGCCTTGCAATCCGCCTTAACGATTTTGAATTACCCTGATATGTCTTCAATGCGCTACAGCTCTGCTTGTACCGACCGCCCTGCAACGGTAGAGTCGACAAAGAGGGGGGAATAACGCCACTTGTGTATTCACTCGTTCGGCTGCGTTGTTCCGCTCTACCCACCAGCGGTTTACGGGCGTAGACGAGAAACGCTTCCTACTATTGACCTTGAGCGAATTGTGTGGAGCGCCCTTTGGTATGGGACGCTTGCGGAGAGGTAATGTCTTGTTTAAACCGAGTTTAGCCACGCGCCAAAAAAAAAAACCTCATGCTACAGAATACCTTATGGTATCTAACGCTTCTTTACGAAGAGCTTTCTATTACATAAACACCGGACACTGATTTTTTTTCATGGGAATTTTTGTGTATTGGGCAATAATAAAAATGCGTTTTAAATACCAAACTGGGGTGCGTGAAAGTTTGCGGCCTAATTAAAGCTGGCAGTGTTGCTGCAACTAGCATCAAAATAAGCCACTGTAAAAGATACTTAACTCCAGCTCTGTAATTGAGAAAAACCTTTGAATTTTTAAGGAAAAATGGCAAAGTGTCTCGATGTCACCTTGCCGTGAAGTGAAACAAATATTGGTTGCTCCGCTTGTGCAATTCAGAGCAGCAGCAATACGGAAGATGCCATAGGTTTGGGCAAAATTGTATAACAGATACCCCCTAATTGTGGTTCTTTGGGGTCTACTTACTGTTCCGCATACCATGAATGTGGGTAGGAGTTGTTAGAAACCACATTCTATAACCCGCATTCATTTGCAACAGGAAAATAAATCATTTTGACAACGTATTCTGACACCTAAATGCAGCTACAAGAACAGTGTGTAAAGTGCTGGGCTAATGAGAATGGAACGTTGAGGGGCAACCGATGCCATCACCAATCTTTTTTTATTGAGAACATGAGAACTCAGTAGTCAAATAGTATATTCAAGAAGTTTCCGTATACTTGTGGTAGAAAGTGTCATGTATAAAATCAGCGGTCATTCAGCATTTTGAACTCCTCATTGAAAAACGTATCGACTTCAAGTTTCGAAACAGGACAAAAATGCGAGCTTGGGAACATGTCTTGTTTTTGCAATGAAGTGTAGGTGACATCTTTATTTTAAGCGAGAATGCGAACCCACACCATTCTTCAGAAACTATACTCTAAGCGGCCTAGGGAAGTCACTGGCTTTCGCTGCATCAGACAGCGCAGGTACTAATTATTCCCTTGCTCCAACCTTCTACGATCATTAGTCATCGTGCTACTTATATAACACTGGCGGCAGAGTTCAGCGCGTGGGCACCCCTGATTACATCCATGTTTATAAATAAAACACAATGTGGTCTCGCGAGCTTCTTCTCTTCGGGAAGCTTGTGAATAAACATTGTCATGTAAAAAAATACAAGAATGGCTAACAAAAAGAAAGAATAGTGCAAGGCACCGGAGTTAAAAAAAAAAACTCGATCATCCCTTCCCAATGAAAGTTGGGAGAGGAACGAAAGCATTTTCGCTTCAAAAATGCGTCAAACGAGCGTCATAACCTTCGCTAAAAGTTCCTCCAACCATGGCCGAAGGTGCGTCCAGCCTATCCGTGACACCTTCAACTCCCAAAATCGTAAACGAAGAACCAGCCACCACGACGACTTTTTCTTGCGCACTATGCAAAGGCGCCTACAAAGCGTCTAAATGTATTCTGATACCTGGTTTGTCAGATATAGATATACTATTGCACTCCTGTTTGCATGTAGTATTGTGTATTCCACTGGTACATTTTAGCGATTTAGCACTTAAGCGCTTTGACATAATGGCAGCCTCGTTTCACGCATGCGCCGTGTCTCCAGAGACATTGTGAGACCTTATCGGTCGACCAACTGGTCTATGGGGAAATGCATAAGTTTTAACATGAAGCCATCGCTCAAACAAAGAAAGGGTGGCTTTAATAGCGATGGTGATTTTGCGTGCGTGATTGGTGTTCACCCGAGCACAGACAGAGTCGCGCAGATATTTGATTTCATGTATAACCTATACAACTAGACAGCCAGCATCCGCTCATATATACTTCCACAGATTATGATATTAGCCAAATGTGTATGCATTTTTGTTTCGGGGACTAGAGGAATGACTCTCATGCTGTGATGTCAACGGCAGAAGTTAGGCTGAAAAGTGTACGGGCAATCGTCACGGTGGATGTTATGTGTGATTCGTGATATTTGTGAAAGCGATCCACTTCTCCAGCAAACCACTGCGAGATTTAAACGCATTCTTAATCCCACACCAACAAGTGGCAGCACAGAGCCAACTTATGGGGGACCATTAAAGCATGAATGAACCAATGAACGTGCGTTACTTTCTAGGTGTGTCAGTCGCGTGTAGCATTCAAAAATGTAGACGCTGTCGTAGCCAAAGAAAAAACGCTCCTGTTTTGTTTTCTTGTTATATTCTTTCAAACTGTACCAACTAACAGAAACATCTAATTTGATGAAAGTATGCACGGATCGAAGTCGAAATCCGCTAAGACGACAGAAATTATTCCTGTACTGATCTTCATTTTTGTCCGCTGAGCTTTTTCCGTACAAATACAAACATAGAGAAGCAGTTATCACGCCTGCCATGAGCAAGCGTCGTATAACGGCCGCCATTAGGCATGACGTTTTTAAAACGTGTTGATCCACGGCCCAGACGCTTGGATACATCCCGCAACACAATGTTACCCCCTCAACACGGAGGCACAGTTTTAGTACCTTAGTCTCTCTTGAAGCTTTCTTTTTTAACGTGTCAACAATTCTACAAACTGCTTCGTAAATTTGTTGGTAGGTGAGAAGGTTGGTCGACTGGTCATTTCTCGACCCCATGATACACTCTAGCGCTTATCTGTTTGCTTTGCTACAGATAAACTGCTGCTGTGGCTTACACATGGGCACATTATATGGCACATTTCTTCATGAAAAGGAAACTTTGGACTATTATTCCAAAGGTACGCATCTGGCCACAAGAACGCAAGGTCAGTTTTCGACGGGGTTACTAAGTTGCTAGAAAAACGGTAACGTGGGCTACTTGGTTAGAATTGATGATGGTAACTTGCTTTCGATATATGGCGACAAAACGAGAAAAGACGCCAGGGCAAGCTCAGATAATGACGAGGGAGCCCATGCTCTGCTTGAAAATGACGGCTGTACGCCCATCTAGAAATGCATGAAGCGAACTGTAGAATACACCAGTGCGAGCATTTATTTGTACAAATGACATTGACCTTAAATCATCGGGATGAAACAACCGAGAAACAGTACACGCATGGTGCACGTATAAAATAACGGGACGGTGTGTAAGTCCTCTATCGGTCGCGTTATCGAAAGGTAAGTACAAATGCTCTGCAAAATATTATAGTGTATTGGGTTTCGGGTCTTGCGCTCGTGTTATGAAAGAACACGTACACATGTGCTTATTCGCGGTGATCAAAGGTTTTTCATATAGGGTAAAAACGGGTTGTGTTAAGATAGACTCACCTGTTAACATTACTATGATACTTACTACTTTATGACTCGCGGGCTTAAGAACCATCGCGCACCAATACGAGAAGACTTACATACAAATAGAAATGTTCAAAACGCCCTACTTTGCTTATTTTAGAAGTATGTCACTTCTGAAGTGAAACAAATATACAGAATTCTTGCTTGCTTGACAGCTGGCGGCTTGTAGTGAAAACTACATTAACCAAAATGTGCTTCTTGTTTAATTTTTATTTCAGTAAAGAAACGTTATATTCCTAACAGCAGCAAACTATGCCGTTGGAACATATGTTTGCATTTTAAAACATTTTGTATAGGTACACAATGCATATTAAACTCATGCGTCATCAATTACTAAGTCTTATAGTAATGTGACCAGGTGAGTGCCCATAAGAAGCAATATCAGTTGTCATTCTGGACTGGTGTGTGTATCGTTTAACAATGCCGCTGTTTAAGCTTGAGCTCCCTACGTTCAGATCGTTAACAGAAAACTGTCATCATAAAAATAGTGGAAAGAGGGAAATGCTAGGCCAAGAATTGTGAGGGGAAGTTTGGAGGACGCAAGAAACCCACGAGGAGTGGTTGGAAGTGCACGCCTCAAATTAAATGCGTTTAGGATTGCCCCGGCAATCGAAACCGGGGCCCTTAAAGGAGCCATGAAGACAAAATACAAGTTGGGTTTATTAGAAAGACTGCTTAGTCCCTATAACAATCATACCAATATCAACGCAATCTTCGAACAAATAACGGAGATAATAAAGAAAAGGTGTGAAGCAGTCGCGACCCCCTAGCCAATTTCCCGCAACTTTTCTATGACGTCATGGAACCTTGTTTGAGCGGTTTGCGGCCGCCTAACTGACCTGTCGCGACGACACATGACTGGACGTCTGTAATGGGGCATCTAGTTCCATTTGACCGCATCACCTAATGCTAAAATGCAGTTAACGCACTAAAAATTATGCTTTATTGGTGGCCCGTATGACGTCATTCTTGCTCATAACACGTCGCTGTGGCGCAAAATTTGAAAGTTTTAAATAGTTCTTGCTTTTTTTTGTTAAAAACATATTTTGTGACTGTAATGGAGCTGAGTGAGATACTGAATCCTAGTTCTTTCAAATCAAACGAAGTTGTATTTTCCCTTCATGGCTCCTTTAAGCCGTCAAACTGGTTATCTAACTACTGGGGTGCCCCAAAGGAACCAGGGGTACGGGGTTAAAATCTGCGGCGAATACTCAGAGGTGCAGCCAATTGGAAAAAAGAAAAACGCTTCGCGCAGTCGGAATTGAACCTGGGCCCCTCGCGTTATTAAACCGGCGTTCATACGATTGATCTATCATCCTTTTTTCTGTCTTTAATACAAAGAAAGTTTAGAAAAACTTTGGCACCAATGGCTAAGAACACCAGTCTAACAAAGATCGGCACCATTTCAAAACTCAGGCAAGCAAACGCAAGTATTCAAAAGAGGCAGCCACTCCGGTGGATCCACTGCGCCTCATAAACGCTCCACACCAACGGCGCGTGTTCACGAAAAAGGCGCTTGGTCGCCCTAGGGGGTTCCGCATGCCGATCAGTCATGCGCCACTTCCACAAGTCAAACAATCCTAGGAGAACGAAAACGTCATATGGCACCCGATTAACATCTTCAAAATGGCAAGAAGCGAATTGTGTATTTCTTTCTTCATTGCAGGTATTCGGCGTAAAAAAACACATACACCGAACGTAAAAATGCTCCACTGTATATACATTATACAACATATATAAAACACCTCAAGGAATTTGAAGGGAGAGATCGGTTTAACGGCCACTCGCCGCGCAGAATGGCGTGGGGGTCCTCAAGCAAAAGCAGTCCATCGACCTTTTCTATCAGTGGTTCCGGTGGCTCGTTAATGCTTGCGGCCTTTCGGGCAGTTTCCCGAGGGGTAATTAGTTTTATAACGCACTCTAAGTACTCAGGCGCAAACACCGCGAAAACACTAACAAATATTTTAATATCCGCCCGGTTTCCATCAGAGGCCTGATCTTGTTATATGACGTGCTATTAATAAAGGCATGCGTTCATTATGGCGCCCACCAGAGGGAAAAGGGTTATTTTGCAGTGTAATTGCTGGTGTTGAGTAACCTTAGCAAACAAAAACGCACATGCACAAAAGACCGGCTGCTCGGGGGCGGCGGTTGAGGCGGCGAAAAACTAGACGGAAAGCAGGCGGGATACAGACAGCAAAAATTTATCATCACACACGTCGAATAGCCAAAACTGGAAAGGTGGAATGGAAAACTTGCTGGGAACAAAACAAAATACGCGAAAAATCTAAGCATCAGCATTCACGGCAAACGTTTTTACACATAGGCGAAGGGGAGAGGTGGTCCGCAGTAGCATAAAAAAGTAATACATTATTTAAACTAAGATGGACAGAAAAGCAAAGGGAACAAAAGAATCAATATTACGTTGCGTGCAAGGTCCGTTCGATAAACCGGTTTCAAAGAGGGCGTGATTGAAGACATCACCCGATTACACGCGGCATGCTACGTCCGCAACAACATGAGCAGAACGATATATACTCGAAATGTTTTCCCACAGAACGCCTGCTGAAGCTGCTTTTTTGGAAGTAGCTTTCACGTGCGGATGCCCCCCACCCCTCCCCTTGCCCACTCAAAACGCCCGAACACACAACCACACGACCCTTACGTGGCTGTGCTGCGTCTTCACAGGAAAGAGAGAACAACAAAATGGCCGTGTATCGGCTCACTTCGGTGCAAATGTCCGAACGACGATGCCACGTTATGCCACTCTTAACTTTACTGAATAGGGGTAGCATCCATGGCATGTTGGTACGGCATTGAAAAATATAATAGCGCGAAAAATGGGAGACACGGGCGAAGTAAAGAACGGGCACACACGACGCCGTGTGTCCCCGTTCTTTACTTCGTACATGTCACCTCTCTTTTGCGCAATTATATTTTTGCCAACTTTACGTCCCACCTGTCATGCTCATTAATGGAGTCGACATCTCCTCAGATCATTCAAATACTGCCCAGTTCCGCTGCTCTCGCCATTTACTAAAACATGTTGTAACTTGAAATTGCCCCACTGCCACCAGGTGGCGTCGCTAGCGCGTTTTGTATTTTCAGGTAAAAACATTTTTTCAGGGCGTGTTTTTGTACTTGCTATCGGAAAATCAAGGGTAATGTATTTAGCTAAAGGAACCATGCAAATATCACTTCCGTATTCATGGTGGGCCTCAAATCTGCCTCATATATTCTTTTCGCCCGATAATATTGGAACAAATGAATGTAGACAACTGATTTAGTTGTTAAGAAATGTTTCGTAAATCTTTTGAGAAGCTTTTGATTAGTTGAGAAATGTTTCGCTCTGGCGGCTGAATCGAGTGACAGACATATTTAGACCAAAATTTTCGCACTTAAGATACCAAGGCGTTGGACTGGGCTAGTTGGTACATGTTTGAATGGAATAAAAATCAGCGGAAAACGCAGGACACAGAAGAAAACGACGGGAGAAGCTAGCAAGTAGCCAATAAATACTATTGTCTTTAAAACCCGGCTGAACTATTTCTACTCGTCGCGTGAAGTTTACCAGGTCTCTCTTCAAGATGTTAGATTCAGTTTCGTACGCAGCTCGGAACATCTGATGTGTTCCTTCATCAGTTTTTTTTAATGAATGCATAATGAATAATTCAGCTGCTTACCGATTGTCGTGGTTGCGAAACCCAAATGAATTTATTATACTGTTATTTTTTCGAAAAAAAAACACCTTTTGGTGGTCTGGCAGGTGAATAACTACTGATGGCATAGTCTCAGAAATTCACGGGGAAGCTTTCCTACAGGCAGAACACTCTTCTGGGCGCGCACGTTCCACTCATGTGGCGACGTTTGCTTGTGACGTGGCATGCGCCAGGATAATTGTTGTTCCCCTCAAGCAGTGGGCTGAGTGCAAAGTGATAACACGCGTGGATTCTGTTGTTACCCGAGTCTAACTTTCGTACGAACGGAATGCGTTTATATTTATTTATTTTCTCTTTGCAGACGAGTAGATTTTAGCACCGTTCAAGTACACAAGGATGATGGCGATGGCGACAGTCACTTTTCCAGTATAGTGTGAGGATTTCCCGTTAAAAAAAGAAGTGAAGTCTCCCACTAACAAAATACAAAAATGAGCATCTGATTCATAGTCGCTACTAGAACACGACATAAAAAAACGCCTCAAAAAGGACAAACAGAAACAGGAACTACAAAATATTGAAAACCTCCCACGTATGAATTCCCGGCAAGTGCCCTTAGCTGCAAAATTGGAGAAGCCAACCAAATTTACTGCCTAAAGAGAGTAAATCAGAACTCGCAGAAGCCAGAACTTAAAAATAGAAAAATCGTTTTCCGAAAAATGGAAAACAAAAATCAACCACATGAAATGATTTATCTAATACATCCCCTTAAAAAAAAACACCAAGCAAATCACTACACCACACCACCTAAGCAACTGCATTTGCACCAAACTGCATAATTGACTAGGTAGCTCATCTAATCATTATAAAGGTCTAGGTTTTATTAGGTTCCGAAGTTTAACAATCACTTTTGAATATGAAGAGTACAAGTCTATTTCTTAAGCTGCAGCGGCTAAATAGAGAGAATGAGCCGTAGGGAGTCTAACAAAAACTGCACACGACAAATACATTAAATAAAAAAGGCAAAAACAATAATATGTACAATACGCGGCGAATGAAACGCGAACACGAAAATATAAATCAGAACACGCAAAAGGGAAAAATACTGTTTGTTGAGGTGATAATGGCGGGCTATTGGTATCTTCGGAAAGCCACATTTCCGGACTTAGTGTTTGTAACCAAGCCACGCGTCATATTGACGTGTATAAGACGAAATTGCGCTATCTGCATGTTCGGATTCATACTTTCGTTTTCGCGTTCTATTGCCGGTCTCACAGAATTATGACAGAAATAAACATTTCCAGAAAAAACCACGAAACAAAAATAAAAAAATACGAAAAATAATTAACCGTGCACTACGCTGTTTGCCTGCGGGAAAATATATATTTGGAGCGGTGAAGGGTAGTAATTGCTTTAGTAGTGCAATTGTACACATTGGCAAAAATAAATAAAACCAAAATAAATTAGAACTGAACAAAATAAAGCATTGTGCTCGACTACTAACACTAACCGCAAAACCTCGCTAAAAAAGTCACAATAAAGACGAGCTGAGACTTGATGCTTACTGTTTAGTTGACAATTTTCCAAATTTTTCTACATTTTTGGTTCTTGCCTTCTCTTACCTAACCTCCACCTGCAAATGCAGGTGACGACAGCCGCCTGCGAATAATTCATGATTGCTTCAGAGGTTCAATTTAGCGAAGCATGACAGCAACCAGACGATCACTAATCTACCTCAATCATCACAACAAACAGACGACCACTAATGAACCTCAACGTGCAGCTTCATTATAAGACGACTTTTGTGAAATGCATAAAACAACAGTAGCCCTGCATTTGTTACGACGCTATCTTGTTCAATGGGGCCACGGAGACAAATTACAACTTTTGGTAATAAAAAGATAAATTTCTCTCGACAACGATGACACCTTCCTCACAGTGCACATGAAAGAATATCAAGGGCGGGGGAGAGATAATAACAAAAAACCTACTAAGCAGGGGTGGCCATCCAGCCACTTTCCGCTGATTTCCCTATGAGGTTATGGAATCTTGTTTGGGGCATTGGCGACCGCCAACAAGCTACCGCCAAGAAACATGAAAGCGCGATTGCAATGGGACCTCTAGTTTGGCTTATCGGTAGTTATTGAATGCTAACGTGCAGTTAACCCTCAGATAACAATTGCTTTGGCTGGCCCAGATTAGGTCACTCCGGCGCATACTACGTCACTGAACCTAAAAATTTGAAAATTTAAAAGTATTGCGTTGTTTTGGTTCAAAACGCCCTTCGTGGCTGGAAAGGAGCTGAATGAGTTGCCAGACGGTAGTTAAGTCCAGTTGAACAAAGTTGTACTCTGACTTCATGACCCCTTTGAAGCATGTAATGGTTCTCGGGTGTAGACCCGCAGTTCCTTGTTTATGGCGGGTCTTGCAGAACATAGGACTGACGCAGAAATACTTGCTCGAAAGGATGTAATCAAGTTCGGAAACGAGAGGGAGGCGCTGGGCAGGGGGCTCTTCGTTTAACCTAAAGCAAGTTTATGCTGGCCTTTGTCTCGGTGGAACCTTAACATAAGGAGCGCGAGGACGGGAGTACATGGGTTGGCTTCGCGAGCACAAACACTACCACTGGCTTGCTGCTTTTGATAAGCGCTCCTTGCCGGTTTCCTTTGATAACCACTCACGAGTTCCCTCGTCGAGCGGTGTTGGCTCTACAGTGAATCCGACACATTTTGCGAAAAATATTTCCCGTTATTTTTAGAGGGGATAGTCTCGCATGGGCTACCTAATTCCGGAAAATTTTCGTACGTTTGTATGTCTGTGTGTCTGTATGTATGCCTGAGTGTGCCTTCATGCAGCCATACGGCCAAGAGATAAACGAATTCTTCGTTTAACGAGGAGTTGATATCGCTCAAACCTTTCCGAAGGTCTAAATCTGGAAAATTTGTCAACATTGTAAAGCAAAAAAAAAATCTTGGTCATAATTTAGGCAAAACGTCAATCTACAACTGATATTCATACTCTTCTTGTATTTTAAAATAAAAGAGTGCTTGATATTTCTGAATAAAAATACGCATCGAAGACACTTTTATTATCCAAAAGTTAAAAAAAAAACAGCTTTCGCGAGCCGGGACCTCTTAGCAGTGTTCCACGTGTATCAGTGCAACACCATCAAACGGTTCCTCTATATAGCGCGAGCACTGGAGCGCAGGGAAAATTGAATTGACCTAACCGAACCTCCTCTTTTTTGTCGTGGAGGATAGAAAGGCAGGGGATGAGCGTGGGAGGTTGGAGGGAAAACGACAGGCATTTACATGTTAGAGGCGCGGGAAGACGGTCGTCTTTCAAAGACATTTGCGGTGAATTAGGCATGCACACGGCCAGTTATTGTAATATCCTAATATAGTTCCCTTTTTATATTCTTCTCTTCAGTTTCAACTGAAAAAAAGTTGCATGAATTTTGTGTTGTATTTTGTACCCTCCGGTGAACGAGAAACTTTATGTTCTTCTTTTTTGTTTTACAGGAAATTCGAAATGTGCTACTTGGACTACTATGCCCGTCATCTCTACTAAATGAATGTGCAAGTGAGCACAGAAAAAAAAAACATTTTTTTAGTGAACCTAACATCTGTGGCTTTGTCGCTCGCGATTCCGCTGTATTCCGCTTGAAATTGTCAATGCTACCCTTACCTCAGTCGGTCCCTGTCAGTTCGGATTGATTGAAATGGTAGTTAGGCATTCTTCAAAATTTTGGCTTCCAGCCGTAAGTAGTATACAACAATTTCCGACGTTAAAATCCCGTTTGCCGCCACTGCGTGCTGATGTTTGAACGCGAATCTCAATGCGCCAAAATAGAGACGTCAGTGTATCTAAAATGATCTACGTGTGGGCTGAATGTTGTTCTCCCGGCTTTCGCAAACTACTGGTCATTGCGGTCGTCTGTGGTAAGTATTAAGGTCCTAGTATCTTATCCCATCGAGCGTATTTATTGACTCTGTTTCTCTGAAATTTACTGTGAAAATGTTCTCCCTCGTTTCCAGGTGTTTACACACCGTCTTCACTGCTGCCATAGCGACTAAATGGTGGAACAGCTTTATCTCGAACAAACGAGTGCTTGCCTCGTACACTATGTCTATTTACACAAGTTTTATTTGCTTTCCTGCTCTGCGGATATTGGTTCCCACTCCCACGTCTATACATCTCCAGACTGGGAATCCTTCGCTGCTATTGGACGCGCGGAGCATTGAAAATGTTTTTATAGCATTGTCACTTAGCTAGATCACCTGATCGTGCTGAGACCGGCTTTATAGCTGTCGCTAAAGCTGCTCTTGGCTGTTTCGGAGTTGTGACTAGGAGTTCCACTTGTTTTTAAGGTGAGAGCTCTCAATCTCCCATTAAGCAAAAAAACGCCTTCCCGCGAGGGGAACACGATTAAATGCAGAGCACTGGGGGTCGTTAACGCCGCGTAAAGTCGCGTTAGGGGGGGGGGGGTAGTTGGGTCGTAGTTGCGTTGGTGTTGGTTTGGGGTAGAGAGGAGAGTAAAGTTGCGTTAGGGTGGAGCGAGCGTCAACCAACGAAGGCAGGAGCAACGCAGTGACTGAAGCACGAGCGACCGCTAGCCGTTTTATATTTGCAGCGCGCGCAGCAGAGGGAGGAGCGCGCATGCGCAAGCAGCGCACACCCTTCCACGCCCCACCGCGCTGCTATCACGCACCTGTTACGCCGAGACCGCGACGGAGCGAACGGGCTGACTACGACGCATGCGCGCGCCAGCTGCTGTTGAGAAACAGGAGGGAAGCAGGAGAGGCGCACCTGCTGCGGACGTGGAGCTGTGGACGCCGTCCGACGCAGGAAGAGGCGAGGCTAAGAAATGCTCTGCATTTAAAACTGTCCCTGTATCTGCTCACGTCAATGCCAATGCCATCACAAGACTAATCTCCTGTCACCCCGGCCGCGTAACTACCTCTCTTCGCTTTCCCGCCCACCTTCCAAGCTGTTCTCCTCCTGCTTCACTCCTGCCTCGATAAAAACAGTGGAAGATTCCTCAAGTCCGTTCAATAGAACTGCCGTTCACTTTTCGCGCACCATATACGGAGGCCTTTTGTTACTTTTGATCTTCATTAAATGAAGGCCCAAGATGGCGCAGCGAACGGATCTTATACTTTCAGAAAAATAATGTTTTCAAGCCGTATTTTTGTATTTCTTATTGCAAAAATGATGTAACCATGTATTTAAATTACAACAAAACTGCAAATGTTACTTAAGTATTGACGTCTTGCCTCAAATAGGCCGTGTGATTTCTGTCTCCGCAACAATGTCGAGAAGTATGAACATAGCCCCCAGGTTTAGTTTCTTGGAAATTATTAATTTCTTGGAAATATTTATTTTGTTGGAAAACAACCACAAATATTTAAGTTCTTGGAAAAATATCGCGCAAAAAGCATGCCTTTCAAAAATTGTTTTAACTTTACGCCGTGCGGCTGAATTGTAGGAGAGACAGACAGACAGACAGACAGACAGACAGACAGACAGACAGACAGACAGACAGAGAGACAGACAGAAAGACAGACACACAGACAGACCCTCCAAACTTTTTGCCCTTTTAGCCCAACCAAGGTTACCTTCTTTAAAAGCCAGAATTCAGCTTATGTAGGACAAACGATCCCTTTGGACACATTGTTCATGAAGCGTCCCACATCACAAGGGGTTAGAATTCGCCGAGGTTAAAATCGGCAGTAAGATGTGAACAACGCCAGTCAGAAGTCGTGTCTCAGGCGTTCGAATGGACATTCGTGCTTTCCCGTTTACAGCCAATAGGCAGTTTTAGCATAACGTTACCGTGTTTACGTTACCGTTTACCGTGTTTGCGGGAGTAGACTGCGCAGCGTGAGAGTTACCGCGAACGGTAACTTACCGGCACAGGCTTCACCGTCGCCAGCGCTTCCGGTAACACGGGTAAACGGTAACGCAAACACGGTAACGATATGCTAAAACTGCCTAATATCAAGTGCTTAGGCCTCCTCGGATAAGACGGAGCTTTAACGGGCTATTTAGTTCGTGTAAATGGGTGGTGTTGCTTCCGGTTTCTGTCCGAGTGCGACACTGGGCACGCTGCCCGAGATAATGCATGTCTTTTCGTATAGCTTAAATACCCCCTCTGCAGGGCACCCTTCGGCACTTTGCGGGATGTAAATTTGCTTAACGTACAGCTGGCGTTTCTCCTACACCAGATAACGTCTCCCGTTGCTCATCGCTTCCCCCGTGTGAGGAAAGCGACCCGAGGGAAAGGAGGGGAAGGACGGTGTAACCGGGGCAGTCGCCGCAGATGTGGCTGGTCTGTGCGTATTTCTGCTGCGTTGCCCACCGGATAGCGACTGGTGGCAAGCCTTCCCAGGTGAGCCCAGTTTATGCATGTGTCAGATTCTCTGAGCTTACAGCTTGTATCGTATTCGCCAGGGAAATCGAGACGTTAAAAGTTAGTCGTACGTCTAGCATATCTCGATGCACTCGTCACAGCTGGAAAATCCGCGACTACGCCGAGCAGTAAGACACTCTCGAAAAAATTCGATACGCACATTGTATTTCAACCCAAGCTTGCGACGAAGAAACTCTCGCTTAACGTCGATCCCCACCGATGCGTGAAATTCCCAATTTTCTTTTTTCTCGTTTTCATAATTTTCTTACTTCACTTCCTTCGCGAGTCGCGTCGAACGGATCCACGCTGCGTTTGAGAAGGCCATTTCATCGGTTTTTTTAGTACCCCAGTCTCTGTAGCCTACATTTAAATTAGAGTACGTACATATTTCAAAGAAATGCTTCCGATCAGATGTGGGAAAATTTTCGCCGGAACCTGCTATTGGGGCTTTGTCGCGTCGTACGCGGCCCTCTTTTTCAATCGCGTTTGTCGCAATTTCAATGAAGATACGTTGTGGATGGGACAGCGCGTCCGGAGTTTGCACCGAACGAATGTCGTTTTCTTGTTTTTTTTGTGTGTGTGAGACTTTTCTTGCGTTTTTCTGTGTTTGGAGCTGTTTTCGGTCTGCTTCTATTTTATCCTTTTCAGGGGCCTTTCGTATCTGTGCGGGGTCTTTTTCTTGGTTTGTTTTTAGTTTCTGAGTAGTTCTCCAAAGGCCGCTGGACGAGAGATCTTTTGATCGCGTTCTTTCTTTTCCATGTTTTTTTTTATTTTTGCGTTGTAATGTAGGTCATTTTGTTCACTTTATACAGTAGAATCTGACGATACGAATCTCGCAGGACCGCGAAAAATATTCGTATCACCCGAAATTTGTGTGAACCAACACAGACCAAAAAATTGAGCGCTAAAAAGTTTTCGTGTATTTCTTTTCTTACTTTCTTGTGAAGAAATCCGCAATTTTTTCTGCTTTTTTTTAACCTCCGTGTCGCCGAGCAGTCCTTTCTGGAGCGCATAAAACTTCGCACTGGTCTCCTCACTCGCAGTTCCCAAGCTCACTATATGCCGCAACGATCAAGGGATGAACCACATGGCGTTTTTGCATGCGATTCGTGCGCGTTGGCTATGCGCGTGCGATCATTTCACGCCCGCGTTGAGGATTCCGCGTCCCCGCGGCAGCTTCTGCCTTGGTCAGAAAATGATGCGCGACGCGCGCGGCAGTGGGAGGAGCCTGACGACTTGCGCCAATGGGGAGGCGCGCGTCTCATGGCGGCAGTTTCAAAGCACTCGAGACAGCCCACTGGCTCCACCGGAGATGTGTTATGTTACTGTTTTAGCCCACATTATCAGCTCCTTTACCGCACAACCAACTTTGTGTGCTTTGAGCGGCATTTTAAAGAGCGGTTAGAAGCGGTCGATCGAGCGCACCGCACCACTTCGTGGCCGAAGCCCAGCCATGCTGCCGCTGCTGGCCGGCCTGGCCGCGCGCATCGTGCGGGTGGTTCCGTGGCGCCGTCAGCGCGCCTGTGGCATGTGAGGTGTGTTTTTGCGAGCAGAAAACAACAGCCCGGCCGTTTTGAGAAAAGTGTCGAACACATGAGCGGAAAGGCACCCGTCCCTGCATGCATCTCTGCCCCGAGATCCTGTTTGGCTGCCGGATGACCCGCTGCCCCGCCGCTCCCACGTGCATCCAACCTGCTAGATATTTTGATGCGCCGCGTCAGAATCCGGATTGCTCGGACAGACATGTGTCCCCCGCTAAACAGTGACAAAGAGGGGAGAGAGAGCCCATACGTCGCCGTCGGTTGTTCGCTCGGCAGTCAGGCGCCTCGCCGGCTCGTTCGTATCATCCGCCGGGCCGCAAAGGTCCGTTCGTAACAGCCGAAATTTTGTCTATTGCAAACAATGCAATTTTTCCAGGACTTAGGAGAGATTCGTATCATCCAAAAATTCGTATCACCCAGAATCGTATCATCGAGATTTCACTGTATTGATATTTTTTGTATTTTAGATATGCCGTAATACTTTCCATTGTGGGGTTCAACATTTCACACACTAGTGATTTCCCACCCCGCAGCCATCCGCGCTCAGCAAACATGCCTTGCGAGCGCCGGCTGCGGACGGGTCCGTTGTTTGCGGAGACAGACAAAGGCAGGAGGCGGCGAGGGCAAAACATCAATGACAGCATTTATTGCAAAGTGCAAATCAAATATACTGCATACAGACTAATCGTAGGCCATAACGGTAACACTGGGAGCGAGACATTAAACAACGCTAGAGATCGAGATGGTTCGACTCACCGATGGCATACCGGAGCAGCAGAGCGCTGCGGAGTGCGAGCGCGGTTGCAGTTTCCCAGCTCGTCCGAACGCGTCCTTTGTGGCGCGTTCCCCAGGTCAGGACCAGCGAGCCGTAACGTCCGCGCGCTACCGGATCCCCAAGACAAGAGAGCGTCCTCACGTCATCCGACAACCCACCACACCTCGCCTTTTGGTGGCGCTAGTATCGAGGAAGAACTGGTTCTCGGGTAAGGCAGAGGGGAAAAGGGTCAACGCCTCCACCAGGGCGACAACAAACCGTCCGGTCGCTGGCGCCCTCCCGTATGGTTCCCGTCGCGTGAGCGAGGCGAATGTGCACGCCGGCCGCGATTGGAAGCTAGCCAGAAAGGGGTTCGCGTGAAAGTCGCGATCCCCACATCCCTCCCTCCTAAATTCCTTGCGTACGCCGGTGAGAGCTGACTACAGGACTAGAGGCGACGAAAAGTTCGTTCGTCGATTAAATCGTTAGTCACTGCATCGTGTTGCCTACGCCGGCTTCCACTCGTCCAATGCCACCGCTGGTAGTGTACCAGCAGGCCCGGTTGTCGCCCCCTGATGTCTGCAGGCAGGTAGCTCCGGGAAGAATCGCACCAGCCAACCCAAGCAAGCGTTGCTTAAGTGGCGGCACATCAGTGATGGCCCGTGGCCGCCGAGCGACCAGACTGCCGACTCTCTCAGCCAGGCTGGTGGCGGCATGCCGCACCGCACCGCTTCAGCAGGCTCGGAAGCTCGCCCGGAACAGTAGACAGCAGCTTAAACACGCTCCGTCATGTGGTCCAAGCCGGGGTGGCTTAGCTGCACAAACAAACTTCCCGCACCTTCAGTGTACGGCAGAAAAATAGCTCTCCGATCGCACCGCCTTTGTGGCGCGATCCTAAGTACAACTGACGAGTTGTCAGCATTGCCATCGCCCTGTTAATGTCAACAAAGCCCAATAAATAGTCTAAACCCTACAATGTATAGGGCAGGAAAAACAGGCTGCAGTAGCCCTTTAGTCTCATTCATCACGTGGTTCGATGTCGAATATCACAACTGCCCTGGCATCGGCATAACTACCTGCTTGTTAACGTCAACAAAGCACGCCAAAGCGTCCTAACGCTGCAGCGTGCAGGGTAGGGAGAATACCAACTCGATTGCATCAACAACGTGACACAATCTGACGGTTCAGCTGCTAAGTTTGTCAGCAATGCAACAGCTCTGGAAATGTCAACAGAGCTAGAACCTGTTCTAACCCTATACGGTACATGGCACAAAGAACACACACAGTCGCATCAATCGCCCGGCGCGATTCCGAACCACACAAATGCGAAAGCAGTATTTGCTCGCATCAGTAACACTTCATTCATACACATGAACGCGGAAACAGTATTTGCTCCCAACGACAGCCCTATGTTCACACACATGAACGGCACTGGCGTAAAAATGCTGAAATACGTTTCAACACACTGGCGCCTAGTTTACGTGAACAGAGCTTGGTCTCTCGATTCGAACAAGAGGGATCCTGCGACGTTACAATCAGCGGGCGCAAAGTTTGCCTTGCGCAATTCTCCCCGTTAGTGGAAAATAGGGATGGATGAGGCCCCCCTTCAGACCCGTCGCCCGTGCGGCGCGACAACAAAACAGCTACGCTGCGGAAAGGAGTTTTTCAAGCAGCGAGGGGTCAAAGCAACTGTCTTTCCTGAGGCGGGAGAGATTCCTTTCTCTCGCGCGAGGCGATTAACAAAAGAGGGGGAGCGCTCCGTGCGCCCTCGCATTGTTCCAAAGGTCGTGCCTTCGTCTAGGAGGACCGGCTGCGAAAGCCTTCGGGTCACTCACTTCGACAAATGACCCGCATCCAAAAACACAACAATATAAAACAGACCAAACGAAAATAAACCCTCAACGTGCCCGTACGTGCAGCCGTGAGGAGACAGGTGCTTTGTTAGGGCCCTACACGCTCGCTGCAACACAACCAGCTTATGAGCGAACGGCGCCTACCGTAATCCGTGGTATTGGAGCGCCCGTGCCACGCTGCAATACCAGCTAGCCTTTTGCGGCACACGTGGCCCGGCCACACGGCTCCCAGAGCCTCGACTCCCGGAGTCCACAAAACAAAAAGAAAAACTCGGACCCAAATTGCAGCTTCCGTACGCACTCACTTCGCGCTGACACAAAGGCGCGGCCTCCCTGGCCTCGCTTGGATGCAAACTCGGAAACCCTCGTTTCCATAAACATCAACGTCTCGACAAAAATTAGGAGACCACGTGTTAACTGGCAGCGATGTCCTGCCATATACACGATTGCTGCAAACTCTGCGCTTAACTAATTAAAAACACTGCAGCAATAAATACTTCGCCTCACTCTCAGGAAAGTTTGCCTCTGCTAATAACTCGCTCCAATCAGTTAGGCCTGAAGTCTGTTGTCTGTGCTCGGATCGTCCGACGTTAGAACAAAGGATGCTGCCGTGCCTCCTGCTCGTCTCCGCAAACAAGGCCTCACGTTGGGGCGCCAGATGTGGGGTTCTATATTTCACACAATAGTTATTTCCCACCCCGCAGCCATCCGCGCTCAGCAAACATGCCTTGCGAGCACTGGCTGCGGACGGGTCCGTTGTTTGCGGAGACAGACAAAGCCAGGAGGCGGCGAGGGCAAAACATCAATGACAGCATTTATTGCAAGGTGCAAACCAAATATACTGCATACAGACTAATCGTAGGCCATAACGGTAACACGGGGAGAGAGACATTAAACAACGCTAGAGATCTAGATGGTTCGACTCACCGATGGCATACCGGAGCAGCGGAGCGCTGCGTAGTGCGAGCGCGCTTACAGTCTCCCAGCTCGTCAAGACGCGTTCTTTGTGGCGCGTTCCCCAGGTCAGGACGAGCGCGCCGAAACGTCCGCGCGCTACCGGATCCCAAAAACAAGAGAGCTCCTTACGTCCTCACGTCATCCGACAACCCACCATACCTCGCCTTTTGGTGGCGCTAGTATCGAGGAAGAACTGGTTCTCGGGTAAGGCAGCGGGGAAAAGGGTCAACTACTCCACCAGGGCGACAACAAACAGTCCGGTCGCTGGCGCCCTCCCGTATGGTTCCCGTCACGTGAGCGAGGCGCGTGTGCACGCCGGCCGCGATGGGAAGCTAGCCAGAAAGGGGTTCGCGTGAAAGTTGCGATCCCCACGCCATACAACGCTTCGCACCTGTCCTACCTTCCCGCGGAAAGTGGCGAACATTTTCCGCGCCTCCTGGCCTGATATATAAGCTTATTTTCTTTTCAAGTTGTAACTTGCAACAGGCACGGAAATATGCTGTATAGAGAGCCTTGCAGTTGCTGAAGTGAATTGCATGGGTTGGCAGGATTCTGTTCGGCGGTTGTGCGCCGAACGCTTTAAAAAAGTAAATCGGCAACGGCAGGTATTACGTGCATGCCAAAACTATGACATTTGAAACAGAGCCGTGGGTGTCTGTATTCTTGGATTGTCGAACGGTTGAAGGTCAAGATGATGTGTTTGGTGGTAATTTTGTTATTATCTGTATGTAAAGTTATGCGACTCACGGCCGTGATGCCCTGATCCTTCTAATCTTTGGGAAGGTCGGCATCAGTTTCGTTTAGAAAGACTGGCTAAGAGATCACATCCTGAGAGCTATTGTGGCTCTAATGGGGTGTGGCCCTGATGTCTATACAGACCATGCCTGACAGAAAAAGGAGCTATGTAGCCTGCTGTTGATTGGCTCCGTCAAACAAGAATTTGTGCGATTCAGAGTTTGGGTTTGGGCTAGTTGGCAGCGGTACTCCAGGGCTTCTTGTAGCGCAAAAAAATGGACAAGGACAGACGGATGGATCCGTTTTTCTTGCCCTACACGAAGTCATGAATTGACCGATTCTTTCTTTCTCCCATTATGCCACTTGCCAATATTGCTATTAAGAAACTTTGAAATCCAAAAGGCCCTCTGCGAGCCAGCATTCTGGGCACTATGTACGGTTTCAACGACAAGAAAGCAAGAATAGCTTTCCGGCTTAGGAAAACTGATGGTTGGAAGTGCATGAAAGAAATCTTCGGTGCGACCCCCTAATCAGTGACCGATCAGGTTGGTTTTTTTCTTGTTTTAAGGGTAAAGTGGGGGGGGGGGGTTGAATGTTCCGTATAGCATACAAAAAAAGCACTTTCGCTTTGAAATACTCGCTAAGAGATCACACCCTGAGAGCTACTAAGGCTGTAATGGGGTTTTATTCTGATGTCCATATCCAACATGCATGACAGAGAAATGAGCATTGTGGCCCGCTGTTGATTGTCTACGTCAAGAAGAATTTGTCTGATTCCTTCTTTTTTGCATTACATCACTTCCCAATATTGCTATTAGGAAATTTTGAAATACAAAGGCTGACTGCGAGCTAACAGGCTGTACACTATCCAGGGTTCCAACGACAAGAAAGCGAGAGTACTTTTTCGGCTTAGAAAAACTGGTGGTTAGGAGGGCAGGAAAGGCAACCTCGGTGAGACGCCCTGACCAGGTTTTCATCACGTTTGTTGTTCGTTTCTTTTTTTGGGAGGGGGGTGTTGAATATTGTTTATAGCATAGAAAAATGCCGGGTACGTGGGCCCTTTCTTCACTAACTGTACCGTGATCGTCAGCGACTGGTAGACAGACAGGGAGTCCACCGGCCGAATATTGACCAGTGGTCCGACGGCAACCGTTCGGGGCATCTACCCTCCACCTTTCAACATGTCGTCATGGTTCGTTACAGGGTATGTATGGGCGCCCAGTGTCCGTGGTGTCACAAATACCGCCATCTTGAATACACCAGTTTCCTCGTGGCCGTTTTAGTCGCCTGCACACCACAAGCATTCTTATACCATTCACTCTCTTTCCTACAACAACAGATCTACATACTCCCAATACACATGCACCCTCTTTCATATAGCCGGTATTCAATGGCGTGGAATGCATGCAGGCAACCGCTGCAGGCAACGCCGCCATATCTGCGGCCAAGCGTCTGTTGCTAGGCGACGTTGTGCGCATGGCCTGCAGATCAGGCACCCCTCTTCTCCATGCAACCGTGTGAGTGCCCCCACGGCCGGGCTATAGCAGCGACGTGCTCGCGTTGGTGGCGGAACTTTACGTGCTGCATTGTTCTCGCCGCCGCTGCGAAGGCCGTATCAACAAATCGCGCACCGCCGCTCGAGCCCGGCCGTGGTGCGCCGTCACTCGTTACGTCGGGCTCCGCGGGATGGCGGTACATGTCCATGCTAAGCACGAATGTGAAACACATGACTCTGTTTCACGTTAGAAACTCTACCTCACCGAACGCAAAGTATTGCCTCGAGTTCAATGTGAGTGCGATTATTAACATCTCTGTAGACGCCGCCGTTTACAATCGGATTAGAACGGAGCAGATGACACACGCCGGTGTTTTCTTCGGCGTGCGGGCGCAGTGGCCCAAGCCGCGGCGTGTCGGTGGCGGATCGGCCATGTCTGTGGCCGTTTCCGGTGCTGCCAAGCGAAGAAATTGACCGCTAAACTTTTCAACGAATACCGCCTATGGTCTGGTTAGGCTCCGAAATCCCTACCCTCCTTCCCAATTCTTCCAATCCACCGGAGAAGTAGGCCTAAATGCTTGCGAGCTCGCACTCAACCGGCCATCTTATGCTATTCAACCAAGCCGCAGGGCCGCCCCAGCCCAGACACTCTGGGAGCAGGGGCTCTCCAACTGGCTTGGGGCCCATAACTAAGACCCATATAATATAGTTTTAGTCCCAAAAAATTCACTTCTTCTTGATATATTTATTTTATTTTCTTGATGTCGGAGGAGCTTGAGAACGTTGCGTGCATGTGACGTTGTAAAAGTTTCGACCAATTTGGGAATAGCTATTAGAGGACAGGCGTCTAATAATGGACAAATTACTAGAAAATTCCCATGCAATGCAACGCATTGCAGTTCATGTGAACATTCGTTCGGGAATAGCACTGGCATTTATATGGCGAAACAAAAAAAGATGTAACGTTTAGGAAAAATAGGTTAGGGCGGGGTTTTTTTCAAGTTTGTTTGCTTTTGTAACTGAACACGGTGCTTCTGCCTACGTGTTGCAGATTGGCTCCGTCATGAAAGCGTTACTTCGGCAGCTTGTATTAGCAGTTCATGTGTCACTTGGGATGCTTTCGGAAGAGACCGTCATTCTAGCTTTGCACACCGAAGCCGTTTCTACGGCAGGTTACATTATCTTTCCGCGGGTTGTCGAGATGCACGCTAGTTCCTTTGCTTTTTTATCGAAGCAAGTGGCATTTGGAGTTGTGGCTTCTGCGACTATATCTGCAACTTATAAAACTCGTTCTTGGCTTGCTTCTCACAGCAGTGTCCCGGTTCCTGCGGGTAATATTACCATTACAATGCCCAGTCCGGCACTTAAAAAAGGATGTTCGATTTTCGCCGTTGCAATTGCCTATCGTAGGTCTCTTTAATCTCTATGCGCCTTTGCGCACTACCTAGAACAACACCTAATCAGAGGTCCTAAAATTATTGTCGAGGAATTAGGTCAATGGTTCAGGTTGCGCAATATTTGAGGCATTTCTGTGCGATTGTAGCAACTGTGAGACCCCCGGGAATTGTTCGCTACGTGGCCGCACTTTGTAATCTACGTTGCTCTGCGTACTCGCATGTGGGTGTCATCTCGACACCCGACATTTCTTTCAGGGGATTTGCGCGCCACTGAGGTTGAGGCACCATGACCGGCTTTCTGTCCTCGGGCTGTTGTACTGATGCAGTATCCGGAGCTGCAGAAAGAGCTTGGGAGAGTTGGTATATAGGGATAACTGGGAATCAGCACAAACAGACGAATACACAAGTGGAACTGATACATAAACACTGCGCTGAAAGAACCTTTATTTCATAAAGAGCATCGCCCCTTCGCGTAAGGATATTGTATGTGGGGTCAGACTCAACATTCTAGCGCTTCTTTTTGGCGTGGTTAGTCTGCATTTCCGGAATTCTTCGTCTTTAGCTGTAGAGAGGGCACCTTAATTACAAAGTGGATGTTGTCTGGACCCTAACGCCGCACCGTCGATTTTGCGCATAAAGACGCCTGCTCATTGGGCATTAGTTCTAAATTCCTTCCAAATTTCGCTTCTGAACGTAGCACTTATTTTAAGGGCCAAGTTTTTCTTATAAAATGAGCTGCGAAGAGCAATATAATACTTGGAATGCAGCGACACTCCATACAAAACTTTATAACATTCCAATCTGTAGCAATCGGAATCCAACTTGGATTCCTACTGGCTACACCATTTGGTATCTGTCTCTAATTCGGGAACAGAAACACGCACTCTAAAGTTGCGGTATTCAAAGGTAATACTTAATGCATTTATTTATGCGTAAGTTTTTGTTAGTATTAGTCTTAAGCGCAGGCGCGAGAGAGGCAGTTATGCGCCAAAATGAGTTTATGCTGCTCTCAATCAGTGTTTTTGATGTTTTCCAGGTAAATATAAACCCTCTGTTTTGCTTTATTGACTAATTTTGGGTGGCACGAGCTAAACCTTGGTATTCGTTTTATTTGCATGTTCCTACGTTTTATTTTAAATATCTGTTACACATAGCTTCAGAAGAAATTTTTCCCAGTGCTCAAAGCGCGTTTTTAATTTCCTGGCGAGAAAAGTTCGGAAAGTGCATGTTCAAATTATTGCCATTATATTGAGAGGCCCTAACCAACAAAACAGCTGGCATGCCACCCTTCGACGTATTGATATAAGGATCGCTGCAATATCTTGGAATACAAGAGCTTTACTGATGAATCTTTGCGTTATCACGGCCACCCTATACCTTCAGGTGCGCACTTCAGGTTACGTTCAAGGCCTCTTCGCGGCCCTTAAAGAGCAACTCTTACCAATTAACACATATATATCTCTGAAAAAAATGTTGCGACTTAACCACTCAGTATTTGTAGATAACTCCTAAAATAACGATGATGACACATGATGTCTCGAAGGCAATCACGTTCTTTCCGCGGGCTAAAAACACTTCGTACTGCACGGACGTTACTGCACTGCCATATGGTACTGCACTGACACGCTCTGCAATCTTTCCTCATTGTTATTGACATTGACAGTAAAGTCAACCTTCCAAGTTCCGCTCCTCACTGTTTTGACGAAAAACTGAGTCGGTGCAGAACCTCTTTCAGCCAAAGCCTTTTGGGCTTGTTATTGATTCAATATGAGAAAAGGTCTCTCCTCCTGCTCCCAACCTGAGTTGCCTTTGACTACTTACGGGGACCCTCTAATTTTCTTGTCACTATGTCGTGGCAGATGCCATCGTCACTGCCCTATTGTGCTAGCTGGGCAGGTTTAACAATTTCGAGACTTCCTACACACTTATTATGGGTAACAAAAGCAAGAGTGACTTCCCAGAGGAAATCCCATTCTCAAGAAGATTTGCGATCTCTCCCATTGCAACCCTTTGCTTTGCCCTCCACCTTAAAGCTTTCGAATTTCTTCGATCAGTCTTCAATGCGTTAAACAACTGCGCGTGCCGGCCGCCGTGCAGTTGTAGAGTTGGCAACAAGGGTGAATATCGCCGCCTGTTATTAGATCGGTGGACTGCGCTATTACGCTGTCGCCATCTGCGGTATCTTGCGTATACGTGCAACTTTTCCTTCTGCCGAGCTTATCTGGTGGTACGGAGCGTCCCGTAGTACGGAAAGCTTGCGAATGGGCAATTTCTAGTTTATGCCGAATTTAAGCTGAACACCTAAGCTGAACACCTTGAACACCTCATGCTATAGAATAGCTTGTGGTGTATAACGCTTCCTGAGAGCCTGTTTCTGTCACGCGAACGCTGGAAACATCTTTTCTCCATAAGTAATCAGGGGTTTTTATATATAACACGTTGTGTGCAATTAACGTAGCGGCCGAAATAGGGCTGGGAGTGTTAATGCAATTAGCATCAATGGAAACCACATTTAAAGGAGTCATGACGCAAGTTACATACAGTACAAATTCTCAACTTTTACATGCAGAGATAGGAAAACTTCGCCCCACCTTCAATGTCTTCAACTGCTTTTACCGCGAAGAGGAGCAAACATTGTTTTTTTTTGCATGTGCAATTGATAGCAACTTTTATATGGAAAATATCATAGTTTTGCAGAAACTTGTATAGCAAACGCGCTCTTAAAGTTGTGCGCAGGCTTTGCTGGAGCATCATATTTAATTTAGCGTGGCATAGCTCGAACGTTCTGATGTGCAGCAACTAGAAGCAGTGTGAAGGACTTCAGTGCCACCTTCAACGTTAGAGGAGTGCAAAATGTTGTGAATAAATTACGTTAATTTAAGAAGGGAGAAGGTAGTAAGTGCTGAAGGCGTTGCTCCAACTAAGATAGTGGACAACTGCACAGTATGGTTCTTGTGGGCTATCTACCATTCTCCATGCCGTGAATGGTGGCACAATTCCCAGTCAGACTGCAAAATAAATTTACGCCTATTTGTAAAGGGAAATAAGCGTTTAGGAAAGTGTTGAGCAGACCAATATGCATCTTCAAGAATGGAGTTTCAAGCGAAGCGGTAATCGAAATTGAATGCCGAGGTAAAAGCTGGTGCTCTCGCCATTTTCTTCGCTGAGGACGATCGATGCCAAATTTAAAATAGAATGTTCGAGAAGTTCGGCATATCAGTTGTAGAAAGTCTCATTTCTCAATACAGCGGCCATTGAGTATTTTCAACTCACCATTTAAAAACATTTCAACATGAGGTTCGATACACAAGAAAAAGCACAAGCTTGCCTCCATTTCCTATGTTTTAAGAGAGTCTACATGATTTTTTATTGCTAGTGAGAACGCACACCCACGCTTCTAGGCAGAAACTACCCTCGAAGCTGACAGGGGAAGGCACAGGCTGTTGCCGTATTAATTATACATTCCCCATCCTCTACGCTCTCACCGACCTCCAGTCGCCTCCCTGGTTATATAATAACTGCCGCGTTCAGCGTGCGGTCATGCATGACAACCCACATATTTCAAAATAAGACAAACATTGCCGGATTTCCACCATTGTAACGTGTCCTCGGTAGTAACGTGCACGTAAGTTTATTACGAAATATCGAAAAAAAAGGACGCCGATTATACCGCGCCAATGAAAACGACATGCCACGTCTAGCTGACAGGGAGTATTTTATTTGCCGCACGCAATATTGCTAGCGAAAATTTTTGGTGACTTCCTAAACTTGCTTATGCAGCTGCTCCTGTCATTAAATATAGCATGGAGAGCATTATAAGCATTCGGGCTGTGCTTGGGTTACTTTAGTAAAAGCACTCACGACTCAAGAACCCCCAGTGTGCATGATGATTGTCGGTTCCCCTCGTTATCGACAAATAAAATTACCTTGCGCTCGCTAGAAGTTTCGTAGTTGTGAACCTTCTAAACCGCAATTGCTGACACTAGGCGGTAATTGCAGCAGCGGTAGTATGTGCAACAGCTGCCGAACGCACGCCCACTGAAGAATGACTGCACAAAAACTTACTCTCGTGATGTTGGCGGGTTGTTTGGATTGTACTGAGTTAGTTTTTAGTCGGAGTTTATTTCCGGGCAAAGCTGGTGGCCGCAGGGAAACCGATTACGGTTTCAAATACGACAGTCATTCCTGGCTAATTAAAAGAAATTTTGGTCTGTCTGTACGTCTGTTTGTCTGTCTGTGTGTGTGTCTGTCTGTCTGCGACTCGATTCAGCCACCGGCGACAGTAAAACAAGGCCTGCGCAATAGTCTTTCATAGTCACAGCCAAATCTACCCGTCTAAGTTCGGTGTAATCTTCATACTTGTCAACATTGTTGAAGAAGAGCAAGAGATTACGCAAATATAAGACAACAAATTGAATACATAAGTGATAATTGCAGTGTTCGTTTACAATATTATCATAGATGCTGGAATTTTGCGAAATTAAAAACTTCATCCACTACAGGAAAAAATTCCCTCCGCCGTCACCTGCTGTCGCCCGCGCCACTATAGCTTCTGGCGGCATTTTAAGAAATCAATAGGCAACAGTTACGAAAGGTTCCACTAGATAAGTTCCTTGTTCTGCGTGGAACTCACGTGGAGCGGGGAAACGCGGTTTTATAAACATTGAAGTAGCGCACCTCGATCCACGTGCGTCTCCGCCGTACGGCAGCGCTGGTATCGAGGCACCCGGCCTGGAGCAGTGGAACGCGGTATATTTAAAATGAATTAAGCAAACCTTCAGCGTGTTTACCTTGGGAGAAGCGCGACGCAAGAAGGAACAACATGAGAGGGGAGTGGGATAGCGAAGGGAGGCATTTACTTGGCAAATGTCGATAAAGACAATCGTCTTTTGGGACATTTGCAACGAAAGTAGCAGATAAGCGGGCCAATTTTTTTCTCCCGATTTTTACTCCATTTAACGTTTGCAGGCTACTTTTAAGCAAGAAATATTGCGGGTTACACTCTAGCAAATACGGTAGCCTCGCGAGCACCTTCTTCTGGGCAATGCACCGAACATTTAAAAATTGCAGCTGCGATTTGGCATATGTGATTGGTTTTCTACAAAAACAGACAGCGTCACTCTGGTATTCGCCTACTCGTATACAAATATCTGCTCATGCACTCAATAATTACGCCGTACTACCTTAGAAAAAAATATTCCCATATTTTTGAAGGGGACTAAGAGGAGTGTCTCTCATGTGGTGATACCAAAGTTATAAGTTAGCGTGCAACGTATCCGTTGCAGTAGTCACGGTAAATGTTACGTACGATTCACGGTATTTCGTGAAAGTTATGTACCTAACCCATCACCCACTGCGACATCTAAGGGCATTATTATTACCCCACCAACACGTCGCTGTGCCGAGCCAAGTTATCGGAGACACACCACAACCTGAATAATAGTATTAACGTGTATTAATTTCTTCGTGTGTCAGTCGTGTGCACTATACACAAGGGTGGACACTGTTGTAGTCAAAGTAAAGAAGGCTTCAATGTGGGAAATGTGACTTCGCGCAACGCAATAGGTCTCTGTGGAAGTCCCTTTTCACGCAACTCAGGGGATACACATCGAAAAACACATAAAAAGCCCAACATGAGCAAGACAATGTAAGGCAACACATGCCTGTATTTTGTATCTCGTGCTTCATTTTCTTGCCCTTTGAATCTTTCAAACAGTACGAACTCACTCGAACTGTCATTTTATTCAAGCAGACCCGGACCTCGAAATCGAAAGCTGCCGCAATACCATAAATTATTCCTTGAATGTGAATATCTTCGACAGAACTCTGTCTGGTTGGGTTAGACTTGAGGAAAAGGCAAATGCACGAAAAAGGCCGTTTATTCAAAGCGGTCCCAACGCTTCGGAGCCTCCTTGGCTCCTTCATCAGGAGTGACTGTATGACAAGAAGCAGGAATCTTGCCCTTGCGCGTCGGAGGCCGTGGGCGTAGATGGTGGGAAGGGCTCCGAGGGATCTATTCAGGCTTTGCCGGTTTCCTTGTATGTGCCAGGACTCAAGGAGTATTCTTGGTGAGTAATTGGTTTCGGTGCCAATCACCTGCGCGCCGTCAAAGTAAATCCTGTGGTCAGCTTTTTCGCAGTGCTCGGCCAATGCACTGGGCTGAGTGTCCGACTTGCGAACGTCGTTTTTGTGTTGGCGGAGGCGTTCCGGGAAGTTCCTGGTCTCCCCAACGTAACTAGCGGGACATTGTGTGCAAGCAATTTTTTAGACGACCCCTTAGGCTTTTTCTTTTGGCGGACGCTCTTTAGCTCGAGGTATGAACCGTCCAAGAGTTGACACTTGCTTGTGGGACATGACAATGCCTTCCTTGTGAAGCATGCGGGATAATGTTTCACTCGTTCCTTTAACATAGGGGAGGAAAATACGGGTGGGTCGGCGTGCGGAGAGGGGGGGGGGCAGACGGCGGAGGCAGGAGAGGGGCTGTTGACCGGCGGCGTCGGTACAGAGGAATGTTCTTGGTTGCAGCCTGATCGAGGGAAACCGGCGTTTGACGCGTCGTATGAAGTTGCTCGTGTATCCATTTTTCTTCAAGTCAGCGATTACGGCTTTTTCTTCTATCTTCCAGTCATCTTCGGTTGAGCAATACAGTTCTAGCTCTAAGTAGAAAGCTCAGACTACAGATGATTGGTGGGAATTTGGGCGCAGGAATCGAATTGCAGGTAGCGGCCGGTATGGGTGGGTTTCCTGTACACTGTGAAATTTAATCGATATTGCTGTATTTTTACCGAAACGTCGAGGAACGGTAAGGTGCTATTACTTTCTTTTTCATGGTGATTTGGATGGCTGGTTCGATCGCATTTAGCTGCGACAGGAAGTTGTCTGCTGTGGTTTCTTTCATGATACAAACCAGTAGTCCACGTACCGGAGAAAACACCTTGGGCTTTTGGGGGAAATTTTTCAGAACGGTCATTCTAGTTTTTCCGTTACCAGATTCGCTGTGGTTACTGAAATAGCAGCCCCCATTGCCGTTCCACTTACTTGCCTGAAATATTCCTGCTTGTAGCAGAAATATGTGCTTTGCTGGCAGAACTGCAGAAGTTGCGTTATCTCGCCGACGCTGAGGCAAGTCCTGGAGCTCAGGCTGTCGTCACTCTCGAGGGCAGGTGTGGTGGTTGCGTCGGCTAGGGAAACAGGGATGCTGGTGAAAAGTGACACGACGTCAAAAGAGACGAGTCTGTATCCCACGTTAGATGGGCACTTTGGAAACAAGTCCGATGAAGTGACCGGCGCTCCTGACGTAAGTGGACGTTTTGCGCACGAGAGGAGAGAGAACATGATGAAGCAAGTTGGACAGGGCTCAAAGTGGTGAAGTTGTTAAGTCCACAATAGGTCGGAGGGGCACATCGGGCTTATGAATTTTGGGTAGCCCATAGAAACCAGGCACTGAGCCCTTCCGGCAGATCAGTCGCAGACGAAGGCTTCGAAAATCGGGATACTTTCTTACTGTTATAACTGACTCACAGACTGCCTACAGAAACTTTTGAATTGGCCGCATATCTCAACCCGCACTGTACCTTCTTCGTCAAGAAAGAAGAGTACCACAAATTAATATCATCTGGTCACTCGGCGACCAGTCCTTCCAAGGGAACGAGGCGGCACAGGGCGGTGCCCGTGCTCATACACACCGGGCCGTTACCTCAAAGGGAGAAAGCAACGACCGAACTGCTTCAAAGCCAGCACCACTCCACACGTACACCGAAATCTTAGTTCACTACAAAAACGACTGCCGTCGCTTCCCGCCACATCATTCACAATTAACGCGCGACGAAGAAACCACTTTCTGGCGCCAACAAACCAATTCGTATCCCCATAACACCCTACTAAACGCTATGTACCCCACCCAATACCCTTCCACCTGTAACTTCTGCCCTGTTGCTGGTACCCTATACCACGTGGTATGGGAGTGCCAACGGACCCCCAACTCTAACCCCAAATCCCAACCCTACCTATGAGCAGTGGGTGGAGCAGCTGACCAGCTCCGAGCTCTCGGACCAGCGCCGACTGGTGGAACGGGCCCGGACGGCCAGCCAGCTCCAAGGCATCTTGGAATAAGGATGCCTCTCACTGGGTGGAGGCCCTACGAACATCCTCCTGCTCACCAGTATAATAAATGTTTGTCTCTCTCTCTCTCTTGAAAATGTTGGCCAAGAGTTTGTTCAGCTGCCTTTGAACTTGTGGGATTAGGTCCTTTTTCAGTTTTTCGTACGTTGAGCAATCGAAGAGGTCTTGAACTTTGCTTTCGTAGGCTTGCCGGTCAAGCACGACGGTACAATTTCCTTTGTCAGCATGGAGGATGACTACATTATCATCATCTCGTAGGCTACGAATGGCTGCAGGCTTCATCTGGGTTTAAGTTCTGTTGTTGCTTTCGGGGAATGCTCGAGAGAACGCCAATCACCTTCAGTCTGTCTTCCTCTCAGACGGATGCTTCAAGACGCATAATCACATTTTCGATGGCAGTCAGCAATTTTCCAGAGGGGGCCGGGTAGTTGTAACAAAAAAGCCATGACCTTTGGCCAAAACGTCCGTCTCAGAAGGAGAGAGTTGTTTGGATGACAAATTAACAACAAAGCTTGGACGGTCAGCGTGTGTGGTCTCTTTTTTCTTCAGCGCTGAAAGCTTGCTTTCTTGGGATGCCTGATGTTTCTCAGATGCAAACGAAGCGACACTTTTTGCAAAAGAATCCAATGAATAAACCTTGCTTGGTATGCGATGCTCCAGTTGCCTGCGGATGGAGTAAAGGTCCAATTCCTTTCTCCTTAGGGTCGATTGGCATTCGTCGACTCAAGCGCGCACCAAACGCCGTTTAGCTTCGCTACGATGTTGTTTCCTTCAGGAGTGTGGACCAGGTGCTTGAGCTGGAGGCTGCAAAGCACGAAATCCAAGTACAAGTTCTTGTCATACCGTCACCCCTAAAAAAGGAGCCGAGTTGGCTCCGAAACTTTGGACCGCTTTGAATGAACGCCCTTTGTTGGTGCATTTGCGTTTTCCTCATAAATGATGCCGCGTAGCTTTTTTGCACTGATACAGTGATAGACCAGCAGTTCTTAGTCCCGGCGTAGGCAAGCGTCACAACGCTTCCACAATGTGTCATAAAATTTTGTTTGATACATTCGCAGTACATAGGCGCAGAAGGTTACTACCCCCGCTACACTATGTTCCCGTTTAAGACAGACACAGTAGCAATACCGCGGATGCTGAGGAAGTTTTCATTTTCAATGTTTCAAAAATTATTTAAGCTCCTTTATTGAGTTGCAAGACAGCGCGTTACACATACTTTCAGGTGTTACTCTTAGCACATAAGTAGCGTTGAATGGCCTACGAACAGGCGTTTGCCTGAAGGCTCACCAAATATAAAAAAGCCCATGCCTTCTTTTAATTGCTTACCCAGACTACGCGTGCATACGTGAGGAGCGCGTTGTGCTCCTCCAAATGGACGTCGCCGAATTTTATGCACCCTAAATCTGTATAATGTGTTCCTAAGAAAGTAAATGAACTACTGTACAAATTACGGCATTCGTAATCACGCAGGGGCAGAAAAACGCGGCCCAGGGGGGCATATTTGGTTTTCAAATTTTCTTAAGTAGACTTACCTGGTCATATTATCGGGGGCGCGTTATAATAATGTCATTACAGCAATTAGAGGTGCAATTGCAGAAAAAATTCTGCGTTGTGTCGTGTAACCACAACAACGGACCCCTCTTAGAGTTAAATTCACCTTCATGGTGTACTATGAGTGTGCGTAAAACTTTGAATGCGAAGCGTGATTTCTAGAAAATGGGCCGTTTGCATTACGAGTGACCATGGAAAGTGTAAGTTCCACTCTCCAGAGTGCCCATTCATGATTATGTGAGTGCTAAGCGCTGGTAGTTGCGATGGGGTGCATATTTAGGTTGCAAGGTAAGTGGCCTGTTTTTGGGGATCGGAGTTGCTACCCAGATCGGGAATTGTGTTTTCAACTTGCCTAAGGGTAAGCTTATTACATTGTTTAGGTAATTTTACGAAGGGTAAGCTAAACAATGGTAAGCTAATTTTATTGTTTAGTTAAAGCAGCTGTGAAGGAGCCTTCCAACTGCGCAGCTGTTACAGATGGTGTTTGGCAGACGACCATGAACACACGCGCCTTGGCACAAACATATATGTACAAACACGCACGCAGGCCTTAACGCACGCACCACGCACGCACGCACAGGCTCTTGCGCCCGTGCGCCCACAAGCACAGTTCGCGGCCAAAGGAGAGTTTCAGCAGTCCGTCTGTTCCGTCGTGTGCTTAGTTACCGTGTTGACCGGGACCCGTCCGGGCACTTGGCACTTCGTCGTGGTAGGGGTATTAGTTACCCGGGCCGGCCTTCGCCATGTCCTAGCATTCGTCACGGGAGGGGGTGCGTCCTCTCTGTTCCTCCTCGTCCTTCCGCGCGCGCAGGCGCAGTCACGTCCCGGTCAACCAGGTAACTACGTACAGGACGGCACAGACGGTTTGCTAAAACTCTCTAATATGCGCTCGCAATATAGATCCCTTCCTAGAATAATCAACCCAACGAACGCAATAGTACTATAAAAGCGCTTTGGGTACCCAAAAGCTTGGTGTGCTTTGTATAAAAATACTGTCAAATTTCTTTAAACGGCCGAGGGAAGAATCAGTAAAGCAATGTTAATAATTGTACAGAAAGCACGCAATACCAACGTTGAAAAAAAGCTTCATAACGTGCATGAATTTCTTCACAACGAACTAATTCTCGGGATTACTGATTTAGGCTTCATGATCGCTCAGCACCTTCTAATGGTGCTGTATAATATTTCATCGGTCTTACAGTTCATGCACGTTGACACATTCGCTCAAATTACACGTCCGTGTCCTTGCGAAAAGTTCTCCGCCTCTGGCGGCCCTACTGGACTGCACGCATGGGGAATATTATCTCAGAAGGCAGCCTCCAGTCTCCTCATTACTTCAAACTCCAGACGCTTTATTGCTCTTGGTACGAGTGCTCATATTGCGAAACAGTTTTCTCTACCATGGCAAAGGTAGCACCTTCATTGCGACAGTGCTTTACGACATCCTGTTAACAGCACAACGGAATTCTGGTTATTACGCGATCATAGGTCCGACGGCATTCCAGAAAAGATTGCCACGAAGGGCCTGTAAAGGCGTCTTTAAGCGATGGGCACCGCTAGGTGTAAAGCCTCGGTTCACTGCTCATGGAAGCCAGTTTCTTAAAAATGAATGAATGAATGAACACACGTTTATTGAAAAACGAGAAGCCCCCTTGGCCGGGCCCGACGCCTCGGTCAGGAGAAAAAAAGGCATAGGAAATAATAACCGGGGAGAACATAAAAAAGGCACCCAAAACAGTCCTCAATGCTTGTTTCTCCGATGAAGATGAGCAGAGTGTCAATCAGGTTCCTCCTGGGAGGTGGAGCTCCAAAACGACTGGCCAAACTTGGAAGTAAGCCGTTCATAGGGGACAAGAGTAGAGGGCAGCGAGTACTTTTAAAAAGGGCTGGCTGCTTCTTTAGAGGATTGCTTTACGGAAAGGGCTAACAAAAGAGCCAATGACCCACCGTCTACCTCATCAGGATCATTTCGAAATTGATTACGATGTTCGAGTATCGTCAATTGGCCGGGCTGTGGATTATCCTTGCCTTGAATGCAATGTAGGGAGGCGGGCTCTGAGTGAGGTCCACACTTGGGCATGGCTTTGCTGCGCTTTGCAGCTGCCAAACTCCAGATGCGGCGTCCGAAGGAGTGAAGTAGTCAGCCCATAGTCAAGTAGTAGTCTAGTAGTAGTCACGTGAAGTAGTCTAAACTTTTCGTACCTCCATGGGCTACATTCAATAGTAGAATACAAGGTACGTAAAAAAGGGTGCTCAATGAAATAAACCACCAAGAAGAAGACATGGGCCAAGACGCGCATGTTACGTTACAATAGCAAGTATAAAGGGAACATAAGCAAGAACTCACACATACATGGCTGTGCGAAAATTCGGAGGTGATTTTAGTGCGCGCGTTCGCGTCACCACCATAAAGATAACTTAAGCGGATACGGCTTAGGGGCGTACGTGTTAGATAAGGTTTGTAAGTACAACGCGAAAACGATGAGTGACTGTGGTAGTGACCATTGAGACAGGCTGATGATTCCAACCAGCGCACGTCTTCAAAAATGAGTTACTCTGTTGTAGTACACTGAAATTGAATGCGAGCATTATGATGGTTTGTACACGTGTAGAAGGATAAGGATATGCGATGAAACGTAATCACAGCAAATGATTGTTTTAATATCTCTCGTGAAAGACGCTTAGTGGGACAAGCTTTCCGAGAGAGGCAAGTGAGGGAACGTTGAGTATGGTCTTCATGTTAGTAACGCTTGCATTTCGGTGGAAATTATGAAGAATGCATCGGACTGGGCGTTTCTGAATGTTTTTCACACTATTTATTATTGTAACGTAACGTAGGTCCAAAACAGAACAAGCGTACTTCTGTGTTAGATCGAAGATAAGTGAAATAGAACTGTTTTTTAAGTGAAGCCGGTGCAAAGTGGAAGTTACGTTTCCGGCATCCAAGCATATGGTTCTATTTTGAAACGATATACTCGATATCCCGTTTCCAAGAAAGATTGTTAGATATATGCACATGCACTTGTTTGAAACTACGGGTTCGAGAGAAATATTGCTAAGAAAACTAATTTGGACAGTATGATTGGTTGCGCGAAATTGTCATTGACATACATTTGGGAATGATTGGATTCACATGCCACAGCGCACACCAAGCAGTGGTATTATGAAGGTTTAAATATCAGTTGGTTGTTTGCTTACCGCACACAACACAATAATCAGCAAAAAGATAGATAGAACTAGACATATTACTAGCAAGAACGTTGATGTAGATTAGGAAGAGCAGTCGTGTTTTACTGGCGAGTACATACTGATCTCGATTAGTAATTAAAGCAACAATTCATTGCAAACCTTGAGAATTGCTTTAACCGATTGAGGTTTTAGTATTATAAGTTGATGGTTAACCAGTGTTGAGGAGTAAGCAAAATTCAAAAACACACAATCAGTTTTAAACCCTGAGTCAAGAAATTAGTGTAAGTCGTTAGTGAACGTGACATGTTGCGTTTCACACAAATAATGTTTTCGAAACTCGTGCTGAGACGGAGGGAAAAAATGGTTATATTCAATGAAGTAGGTGCGTAAAAATGATGTGTTCAAGAATTCAGCATGGCACAGATGTGAGTGAGATTGGACAGTAGTTAGATGGGTTTTGCGTGTCGCCTGATTTTTGAAGCGGAACTACTTTGCCTGTTTTCTTATCAGTAGGCAATGTTATGAATCAGCCTGCCGCGGTGCTTTTAATACTCCTCGGCTGTGCGGCGAAGCCTCAACTACGTGCGCCTTTCAAACAGGCCCCCCTGTCGGTGACTCACGCTTGCAGCCGACGATTCAAACGCGTCGCTACACATCTGGATCGCAGGCGCCTCAATATCGGCGTGATCAAACTTCGGTGGCTGCCGACGCAACACGCAGGGACTTGTCCGAAGGACGCTGAAGCCGCTGCGGAGACATCCTCTCTCTCCTCTCCCGGACTCAGCGTGCGCCGCTACTACCGACTGCTCACGAACTCTGGAAAGAGTGTTGTGTGTGTCTGTGCCGTTCGTGTCGTGAGCACAATCTAGATGGAACGCTTGTTTTGGCCGTTAGCGCTTTGGGTATAAGTAAGACCCCCCAAGCGCTGTAATTCCTTCCTGTGTGAGCAGTGAATCAATGCTGTCACTCTGCTCGAGTCCTGTACTGTGCGCTCGCCCGTGGGGGTATTGTTCTTTGGCGGCGGCTCATCTCTCGCCAAGCAGTAAAAAAGTTGCATTTGCCTTCGGCTTCTGGTCTTCTTCGAGGCAACAACATTGGCTGGCCGCTCGCTTCACCACGCTACCACAGGCATGTCGGAGGCGAAGGAGCTCGGCTCGGATACGGCTTCACGTATGCAACAACGGGTTGTCAGCGGTGGGATGACAACGTTTCAACAGCAAGCATTCATTGTTAATAGATTTGTTTGAGATAAAATGCAGTATTATGGAACTGTATTCTAAAATGTTCTAAAAATTAGAATTAAATCAGTGCCACAGGAAGATGACCCCTGAAGTCCCTCAATTATAGTTCTGATCCCTAGCAATAAAGTTCAAGGGGGGGGGGTATGGGTTAGAATGGTAAAGGCTCACTTTAAATTAACGAATTGTTGAATGAGCGGGTAAATGTTTTATTAAGTAGGGATCCGTAGTGCTGATTACGATCTTGCTCACCAGAGCTGTTTACAAGGGGTATAATGGTATTGTTTTTGGTCTTTACAACATACCAAAGGCGTTTAGAATTGTTTTGAAAGATTGAGGGAAGGTTATGATAAAAAAGGACGAATTTGGCGTTTATGAGGGCGTTAGAATAAACTTTTTTTGCGCATTTCCACGCTGACCATCGAGTTGCACTGTGGCACTTTTTGCTGCGCGAAAATGCCTCCTTTCGTATTACATAGGCGTTTAGTGGGGGGATTGTATGTTCTTCCTAGTGGAATGTATTTTTTTACAAGTAACGTGGGTTTGTTTGAAGGAGGCCCCAATTTTTCAATCGTTAACTTATTTCGATTTAGCAAGAAAGTGTTTAGAAAAGAAGATACGTCAGGGTTTATAGCCTCAAAATTGCCCTTGTTATAATCCCTGATATATTTCGCGCGATTCATAGCATGGGTGGAAGGAACAGGTAAGGTGAAGTGCACTGCGTCACGATCACTTAGGCAGGGAATGTGCGTTACTGGTGACGCAATATTGGGTGATCACGTGAGGATCAGATCGAGCAAGGAAAACGTTGATGCTGCAACCAGCGTAGGATGCTTAATGATCTTATAGAGCACGAGGTCTGCGCGAATTTTAGAACAATTAGCTTCAATTGACGCCGGCTTTCAAATAAAATGAAACATGTCCCAAGTCAAAAAGGGAAAAATAAAATCACCAAACAAAAAGATGGTTACACGGGAAAATTCTACTAAAATTTTATTGACACAGTAATAGATGTTTTCACAGAAATTTTTGCAGGACCCCGGCGGGAAATACCATACACCGAAAATAAGCTTTCTAAAGCAAAAGATTATGCAGCACCATATATTTCTAAATGGCATGCAAGCGACACCAAAAACAGTCGCATTTATCGTTACCCGCGATTAGTAAACCACGACCAGTTTTTTTTTCACGGTCATTGTGAAAGACGGGGATTGTTTTTTTTTGCAAATAAACCATTCAAAGGTAGGTATTTTCTCACAGAGCCAGGTCTCTGTAAGCAAAGTGATGTCAGCTTCGTAATCATTATTTCGGGCATTTAGCGATCGCTTTTTGGAGAAGAATTACATACGGGCACTTCTAACGTTATGCCGCCACTCCTCAGACTTCCTATTTTCTGTGAAAATACGGTGAGAGCGAGTTGCTCCTGGGCCCCAAGTATCGACATGTCGCGAGTCCCTCTCACCACTCGTCTGTCAGGTGGATTACATCTCGTTCAGGTCGTACGTGTAATATTCGTTACCAATAAGAAGTTTGTGGTGCCTTAACTTGAAACAAGCTTGTAGGCTTTTAACTTACACAACAAGGTTTTTGCGGGCAAGTCGTGTGGCAGGTGAAAAATCTAAACTAATGCTGACCTCAGAATCACCGAGCGATGATAGCTTCGCAAAAACAAGTTCTTTAATTTTGTTAGCAAAAAACTAGCAATTATAGGCCAGTTCCTACTGGGAGCAAATCTGCCAATCCTATGTGCGCGGGTAATAGCACCAGTTGGAATGTCACACTAGAGTTTTTCAGCCGCTAGTGCAATAATCTCCTCGAAATCTTGCCATGTTTCTGAAGTTCTGTCCGCAATTACATACAATAACTAAGTTGTCCCACCGAGATGGATCCTCAGTGTCATTGAAACGTGCTTTATGGGTTGATTATTCTTTTTCCATGCACTGTAGGATTTCACGTGTTCCGTCAGTACGTGTTTGGTCAGGCAGTTTCGCGTAGGTACGGTAGTACCTAGGTGCAGCGCGCCATTTAACAACCACTCGCTGTGTCGCGGCTTACCAAGTCTTCTAAATTATTCGGTTCACGTTCGCACGCAGCTCGCAACGGTATGATTTGTCCCTGCAGCAAACTTCCGCAATGCGTGCATAAACAATGATTCCTCCAGGTTATGTTTGCCCGTGGCTGAAAAACTCAAAACTTTATAATTCCTTTATTGTTTTGGAGGCGTGTGTTAGAGCCTGAGATACCTAGACAGTGCAAGGTTGGTAGGCCTTGTCCCGGGCAACATGTGAATTTTTCAACTTTGAAAAGAACAGCCTTTCAGCTTTCGTAGATTTTTTCATCACCACCTGTACGGGAGGTTGGCCTGTCTCATTCGAGGTTGCATTTTAAAGTATATTTAATTGTTGCACTCCAATATTCGTTTCTCTATTGGTGTATAGTTTGCAGTTGGACTTGCAACGTGGTGAGCTTTTCCAGTAAATTATAGTTGGCACTATTAGTAGCAGTGTTTCCTCGTGGTTAGTTGCGGCCATCCACTGATTACTCGACTTTGACTTACAATGCGGAGCATGTAAGAGAACGCAAGTTAGTTGCCATGTCATTATCAGTTTGATCAGTACCATGAAAGCCAATGGCATAAGTTTACCATTGTCTAAGAATTCGAGATAATGCAAATTGAGTAGCAACACAATTGAAGTTGGGTCTTTGTCGAGGTGAGCTCCAAGATTATTGTTACATTTTCTCACGAGTAGCGTAAGGCTTACCCATATGGTCGGACAACTCTTATTTAAATCGTCTAAGAGTCATTCACAGGGTGCAGATCTAGCTACGAAACAGAGCCCTTGATACGACATTTCCAAGAGTGTTAACGAGATTTCCAGTAGCTCTATGGTCAAATTAATACTATAGTTCCTATCGCTCCGTTGAGCGGTTAAACCCTGCAATAACATAACTCTTCCAAACGTGTATGCTTGTGACTGCCACTGTATTCTTCAAAAATGTCCGGAGTAAGCCGTTTTTCAGGCAAAAAAACGAAAAGTGAACAGCATCTTGTGTGTGCGTTACAAAACGTTCATTCTTGATTTCGTCCGTTGTAAACAACGATAGTTAAGCGTTCCTCCTACCCCCATGTCTAGCGAAATATCAGTGATTTCGCATTAGTCGTCTGGTGAATACTACCTTGCTCGAACAAAGTCTTTAGCATTTCAGAAGCTGCACTCGTTTTTTTTTTTCATTCCGTACGACTATCTTTTATTCCTTACTTGAGACCATTATTTTCCCGTGTTTTCATACATATACTGTTTTACTATAAGGCATGGTGGGCACATATCTGACAATGCACAGCCTTTGAGTTACTTAACATTTTCGCGTGGCTTATATTCCATAAAAGGCACAAGTTTTGTCAGCTATTGGGTTATCACGTCCCCGAAACATATTTTTCTACGACGTACATATTCGAAGCAAAGCCGCATTTGTTGTCTGCGCTGCAAAGCGACCAACCACTTACAGTGCCAATATCAGGTCTAAACGAGGCGACAATAGAATTCACTTGTGCTGACGTGTTCGAAGGTGACAGCGGTGATATGCTGCTGCCATCGCCGACGCCCGCAAGAGCGGCCAAGAAGCGCGCAGAACCGCCTCCCGGGGTAGCTCTTGTTGGCGTTAGAGCGCTCTACCAAGACGCAGTGTTTTTTAGTCCCCTAAACGTGCAGTTAGCTTACAGACGTCACCATAATAAGTTGTTTAGCGCGGAAAGGCAAAGAAGCGAAAGAGAACCAGAACTGCATGACCACCTATCAGCCACGCAGCGCAAATCCCGAAAACGCCGCGGAGAAGCGGCGGCAGGCGGCGCAGCGATCGCGAATCTCGAGGCTATTCAGTTAAAAATAGATTCTTTTGCCCCTCTCAGTTCAGAAATAACCCGCGGAATGCTGGTTTCGTTGTCCTCAATGCGGATTGGACGCTCGTTTGTTTTTTGTTTATAAGTTTGAGCATTTCAGTGATGGTTTCATCTCCAGGGCCCAGAGTTTCTTCTGCGTTACCGCACATTAACAAGAAAAGGTCACAGAATGCGGCAAGCAGCGTACTAGGGTATGTAAGCACCAGTACAAACCGATTCGTCTTACATGAAAACGTCAATATTACAAAGGGTTGACCAACATGCGTAAAAAAGCCGAGTCATGATTTCTAGACCATTCCAGTCATGCCTCCACGCCACGTAACGAACGGGCACGCCAACTCAGCTTTTAAATATTCGGATGGAAGGATGGCCGATGTCTCTGCGGCTGCGAGGCCGAAGATGTGGAACAGGTCGCAGGCTCGGTAGTGTTCGGAGAGCAGAGCGATGCTATAGGCACGGCTAGTAGGTCATTCTTCAACAGGCTGGGCCCATAGTCGAAGCGTGTTGTAGGGTGCCATACCTACCACGTAAGGCGGCATAAGATCTCCGCAAAGAAGACGAGTCTTGAGTGGTTGGCCATTCCAGACGTCCCCCATGCCCACTGACGAACGAGCGCGTGAACCCAGATTTTAAATATTCGGGTGGACGGATGGCCGTTGTCACTGCGGCTGCGTGGGCAAAGTTGGGGAACAGATGCGGAGGCTCGGTAGTGTTTGGAGAGCACCGCGACGCTCCGAAGGTAGGCACGGGTAGTAGGTAGGGATGCCTACTTATGGGGGCACGACATTTCACAACCACTCGCTGTGTCGCGGCTTACCAAGTCTTCTAAATTATTCGGTTCACGTTCGCACGCAGCTCGCAACGGTATGATTTGTCCCTGCAGCAAACTTCCGCAATGCTTGCATAAACAATGATTCCTCCAGGTTATGTTTGCCCGTGGCTGAAAAACTCCAAAAAATTTATAATTCCTTTATTGTTTTGGAGGCGTGTGTTGGAGCCTGAGATACCTAGACAGTGCAAGGTTGGTAAGGCCTGTCCCGGGCAACATGTGAATTTTTCAACTTTGAAAAGAACAGCCTTTCAGCTTTCGTAGATTTTTTCATCACCACCTGTACGGGAGGTTGGCCTGTCTCATTCGAGGTTGCATTTTAAAGTATATTTAATTGTTGCACTCCAATATTCGTTTCTCTATTGGTGTATAGTTTCAGTTGGACTTGCAACGTGGTGAGCTTTTCAAAGTATATTGATAAGTTGCGCACTATTAGTCGTTTCTATAATGGTGTATAGTTGGCAGCGTGACGTGCCGCATGGTGAGCATGTTAAAGTAGTAAAAGGTTGCGCGCTATTAGTCGTTTTCATATTGGTGTATAGTTTACATTGTTAATTGCAGCAAAGTGAGCACTTTAAACTATATGTGAAGGTTGCGCACTATTTGTAGTGTCTATTCCAGTGTATACATGTTTACAGCACTTGTTTATAGCGTCACTTGCCCCATGGTGATGTTTGGGGTATACTTAAATGTTGCGCACTAAGAGTCGTTTCTACAACGGTGTACAGTTCACAGCGTGACTGGCCACGTGGTGAGCTTTACAAAGTATATTTAAGTTGTACATTGCTAGTATTTATAACGGTGTATATTTTACGCCCTTACTTGGCACATGGTGAGCATTTTAAAAAATATTTAAATGTAGCTCACTAATTGTCGTTTCTATAACGGTGTTAGTTTACAGTGCGACTTGCCACATGGTAAGGCGCCTTCATTTCGTGCTAGAGAATAACCAGTTTGAGGTCGAGCGTGCACAGTAATTTTAAATTATTTCCACAGACGTATGGCCAAAGGTGGTGTAACAATACGCCAATATCCTTGTGGGGTCCCTGTAAATTGAAGTTATTAAAAGCTGTTACATAACCTAACATTTTGAAACGTTTGTATCTGTTTAGTTGTGTTTACTCATGTTTCGACTTAACGTTTCGAAACCTAAGCAAAGACTCGGTCAAATTCTCTGAGGGTTGTCACGTTTAGGCCCCCCCAGACAAATGAATACTCGATACGCGATACCTCGATACCTCTGGTTTGGCGGTGAAGTTCCGAGAGTAGCGGAGAGCGCAAGGGGACCAGCGTTTTGCTCAAAATGTTTGACTCATTCGGTGGCCACCCTTCGGCTTGTGTGGTCTATGGGTGGGATACTCATTAAGTCGATTAAATGTATCGCTTCTCGGCCTTTTGGCATCTTTTATTCTGCCTATATTTCTTCTCTTTTGAACCCTCAAAATGGGACCACTCGTCGCAGCGAGCGATGGAGTGAGCCACCCCACGATGTGTTATCCAATCCGTGCTTGTACCGGTTGTATCCCGCCTCCAACCGTCGTTAACTAGGAGACCTGCCCATGGTGGCGAGGCAAAGGTGCGGTAAAGCTGCGGTGCCGGTGCGCGTTAACCTTATGGTTCGCCGTCGCTCGGCAAAGCTTTTCTTCTCCGGTTTACCAGCCCAAACGCCAGCTTTAACAGCATCGCTGTAAATCGTGTGAAAAATCATGAAAACGGACCTAACGTGTTAAACCCCCTATTTTCGAAAAATACATAAGCGGTGATGCTAAAAAAATTTAACAACTGTAACGAATTAAATTGACATAATCGGTTAAAAAAATCTTAAAAACCAAAAAATACCAATAGTAAAATATCTCTGAGTAAGTGAAGTCATACTATATTCTTTGAATACAATGGCCTAGGATCCTTGGATTCGGATTGGCTTCTTTACAGCCACACAATGCTTCCGCCTTGATCTTTTGCTGATTCTATTTGTTTAGATGCCAATAGCTCCGTGAGGCAGACAGCCAGCAATTCCTGTGGCAGCTCCCCTACCATCAAAACTAGGCTGTGCGCGCACCCGTTCTGCACGTGTCGTCTGGTTCGCCTGTGACCCGGCGTGCACCTGGGTACTTCTTATTCCCCATACGAGTATTTCAGACTTCAAAAGTTTCTCTTCCCGTCTCGTACCTCTGTACGCACTTGCTGATGCCCACTATTTTGAAAAATCATCTACTACGGCAGGCAACATGACCTTCTCGAACAATTATATTTCAACCCAAGCATGCGACGATGAAAGCTTTGTTTTGTGCATATCGCCACTGATACGTGAAATGCGTAATTTTTCCAGCATTGCTGTTCACGTCCATCCTTTTCCAGCCGTCACACCAAAAAATTTCCAACTATCTGAAAGACATGTGGTTATGGAGGTCCTAGGAGTCGAACGCGGGGCCTTAACTCCCGACGGGTACGAGGTTACCAGCTGCGCAGAACCATAACAAGTGCCGCCAATTAGAAAAAAAAGAAAACGCTTCTCGTGGTCGGAATCGAACCGGTGTCCTCTGCGTTCTAAAACTGGCGGCTATCCGTTTATGCAAGCGTGGGCGTGGGCTTTGGACTACTTCGGTGGTTCCAGCGTGTGCTTACGCTGTCCACTTTGGGACAAATGGGAAAGCCTGCGGACGAAACGATGAGACCCTGCCAGTCTTCGAGAACTTTTAGCGCGAAGTTTGGAAATAAATGGTAGGCGCAAACGCCGGGTCTCCGACGAAGGGAGAGGGGCCACCAGACCCGCTCTTTCTCCAGCTTTGCACCCCTCGTCCAGGATGCCTGAATTTCTTTTGGACGTTTCCGTAATCTGCTTAAGCAGCTTACTTCGCAATTTCCGTAGAACGAATCTGCGCGACGTTTGAGGTGGCAACTCGGTGATTGATTCTAGGGTTTAGCGCGCCGACGCAACGCAGGCGATGAGGCGCGCCGTAGTACAGGGCTCCAAATTAATTTTGACCAGCTGGTGACCTTTACGTCCGGCGAAATCTCGTACACACAGGCGTTTTTGCGTTTCCCCTCCACCAGAAAAGCGGCCACCGCGGCCGGCGATCAATCCCCGGTCCTCGTGCCCAGCAGCACAACGCCTTAACAACTGAGCCACTGCCGCAGGAGGCATATCGTTGGCTTCTTTAAAGTGCCCCCATCCAGGCACGCTACATTAAATTGGAGTACGTATATCATTCGAACAAAAGCATTGGACATAGAGAAAAAGAAGATCACCGGAACTTCCTAATTGGGAGTTGTAGTGTAGCACGTGGCCTTGTTTGAATTGCGTATATCGCAATTCTTTTCCCACCGACGTGGTGGATTTGGCAGGATGTGGAGAGTGTACACCGAATGAATGCCGGTTTTTATGTGGCTTTTTGTTACATTCTTTGTGCGTTGGGCGCACTCGCAGTAGTTAGGGGATCTTCAATATTTGCTGTTTTTTCTCTACGTCTATTTTTCCTTTATTATGCCCTTTACAAACTAATGCGGCGTCTTTTTTTATCTGTTTCTTTTCATTACTTTTGTTACTCTCCAAAGTCCTATAGATAAGAGAGATTCTTTTGGTTGTGCCTTTGTCCTTCCAGGTTCTATTTATTTTTGCGTCTTCATGTCTGCTGGCCAGCTCACGCTCCCACTGCTCAGGGGATGGGGAAGAGAGGGACTTGGCGCGTAGGGGCATTCGCAGACCAGGTGGTAGGTAGTGTTCTGGACGGAGCAAGAGGGGCAGTTGTAGGGGTAAGTGGAGGGAGAGTTGTAGTGGAGTATCGAGTTGTTGTATAGAATGTGTTGGTCTGCAGCCGACGCCACTGTGCGAGGACCAAGAACGCCTCATCGCTTGCGCCCAAGCAGCTGTGCTTGCTCGCTCGCGGTTAACTGGACTAAGAAAGCCACCCACTTTATGGTCAATAAATGTTGTTCAATCCTATTGCATGCCTGCTCCTTTATTCACTTTTATAACAATATTTTTAGAGTAATAAAGCCGTTGCTGTTAATATTGCGTCGCTTTCCGAGTAAGACAATCATGATATTCCCGCGTTTACTCGGACATCCTCACCCAGTATCACCTTTCCTGTAATATCTGACTGCCACCCGGCGAGATACCTACTAAAAAGATTCTACGGGTTTTAGGCGCTTTCATATAAATCGTGTTTTTTTTCAACGCCGTACACTCTTCTTGTTATCACGCCACATCTAAATACTGGCGATCCCCATGCACAATATTCCCCTTCGTCTGATTAGGCTCCCAAACCCCTACCCAAGTGCCATTCCGTCCACAACACTGGTTAAGTGGGTCAGAATGGTTGCCAGCTCGGCCACAACCGTTCATCTTCAGCTGAGCAACCAGACTGCAAGGCTGCCCCACGTAATAGGCTGGAACCTTGTGGGGCTCTGTCGTGGCTTTGTGCCAGCAATTATGAATACCAGTGTTTTTTTAGTTCTAATATTGTTAGTTCTTCATTTTTATTGAATGTTTTCTTTTTTGTTTTTTTTACTTCCAAGATGTAGATGGAGTCGCCACCAATACGTGTTTGATGTTACACGCCACGTGTACCATGATAAAAAATTCAGAAGCTCTAGACAAATAATGAGGTGCCTTGGAGATGGTGTGAGTACAACTTGAAGAATCATTCTTTGTTTTTACACTGCTACTACTTGTGAATTGAAGTGAACAGAAATACAGATGAAAAACGGCCCGCGGTCTTCTTCTTTGTTTCCTTTTGTAACTTAACGCGGTTTTTCAGCCAATGCATTGCGCCCTTTATGCAACGTGGAAGTGCTATTTCTGCAACATACGTCACCGTTGAACTCTGAACATCGAACTTGCGGCTCTTTCGAGCGAGAGCATGAGTGGTATTGCATACCGACCTCCTTCGTTCGTCAGAATATATTTACCATCGTCTGTTTTATGAGACGTACCGCACCTCGCTCCCTCATTTTATTTATTCGTGTGATATTGGAAGAAGAGGCACCCACCACATTACGTGGAACTGATGCGCTTGCTTTGTTCGCTTGATTCCCATACTAGTGCCCTTCTTTCTGCGGCTAACATCACCGTTCCACCGCCACGTGCCGCACTTAAAGAAACGCTTTATTTGCTTGATTTTAGGAGTGACCTTCTTGAGTTGGTCGCCGGCTTCGTGTCTATGTTCATTCTGCACTACGTAGAAAATACACCAACCCAGAGGCCCTAAAATGCACCGTAGAATCTTTTTTTATACGTTTTAGTTCCCGCAATATTTGCGGTGCTGATGTGCGATTGTCGCAGCTCTGGCAACACCGAGAAGTTTACGCTATGTGACGGCACTTTGAAGTCAACGTTGCTCTCCGTAATCGCAGGTGGGCGTCATCTCGACCCTTGACATGTCTTGTCAGGGCTTTTAGCGCCGCTTGAGCACTAGAATTGTTCGCCAATTTGGGCGGTGGGGCTCGCTTACTCTTCTGAGTGTATTGTACCGGTGCTATATCGGGTGCTTAAAAAGGAGCCGCTAGGGTGGAAGCTTGGGAGAGTTAGCATGTCGTCACAACTGGAAATCAGCGCGAAGAAGAGGCTACACAAGTAGGACCAAGCCACAAACACTCTGCTGAAGAAGCCTTGCTCATGTCCGCAGCGGCGGAGTTGCTGGGGTGAGGCTGAACGGTCGAGGCTTGTTTCAGCCGAGTTTAGTTTGTGCATCACTAGACATCTCACTGTGCAGTCGTTGACGGGAGCACCTCAGAAATACAATGCATGTCGTCGGAACCCAGAGCTGCCTTCAATGAAGGGTGGCCATACGGACACCACCTCCTTCGGCCTAAGTTTTTTTCTGCCTGAAACTTTCTCTCTTAGACGTGCAAAGGAGTCCTCCTGTATGAGGGCCCAAAGTTACTAATGAAATTAGCTGCGAAGAGATCACAAAGGCGACCTCCAAGAGTTAAATAATACCTTCAAGTGGTATTAAGTAAACTTACCTGCGTCTTTATATATAAGGGCTTTAGAATCATGCAAAGGTGAAAATGGAGAGAAAATTGCACGCTGCCCCGTATACCGTCAACAAGGGACCCTTTTTGAAAGTAATTTCACGTTTATTGTGTGAAAAGATTATACGTAGAACGTGGAGCGTGAGGGCTGGCGTGTACAAAATGAGCTATTTACACTACGAGCGACCAGGAAAAGTGTAAGTGCCACTCTCCCGTCATTCACTATTTTATGAGTGGTACTGTCTAGTAAAGGCGACGCGGTGCATAATTAAGTTTCAACATCACTGGCCTCTTGTTGTGTATCTTAGTGGCACCCTAAAGCCGTAATGGCGCTCTGAACTAGCCCATCCCACGATTGGCACTAAAACGATATAGTGGCCACAATGAACACCCTAGGCAATGTTACAATTCAGAGCGAGAGAGAAGGGATTCGGGCTTATAAATATCAAGAGAAGTGGCCTGGTGATATTATTGAGCCCATCTGGGGGCTCACCTGCAGTCAACCAAGTCTGGTAGGATGTGGTTGTAATAGAGGAGAACAGGATAGGGTAGAGCAAAGTATAGAAAGGTAAATGGAGGATAGAGAAGAATTTCCGCAACTGCTACTACTCAACGCGCCAGTATTGTTTTCGCACGTAAGGCAAGCTTCGTGCAGTGGTCCTTTGCTTGGTGACCACTACGCGCGCCTTTCGCGTGGGCCAGGCTCGTTGGCGGTGACTCAAGCTGTTACCAGGTCACTCGGACACCAAACCACCAAATTGGCCTCAGTAGTGGCCCAAATTTAGCCAAATGCGGAAATTCTAATTAGGCCAAAAATAGCTCACATCACTTTTTGAACTGTTTTTTTGTGCATAATAAAATTACTTTTGCACAAGGACATATTTTCATTCAGTCATAACCTCTGAGGTGCGAACGGCGTGGTTGTTATCGCACCGCGCGAACCATCAGTTTATTATTGGAACATTACCATCCCGAAGGGCAAGCTCCACAGGAAGATGATTTGTGTTAGAAATCAGGGCTAGTAACTGACCGCTTAATTGTGTAATTTTTTGGCACCTTTACTGTAAGTATGTGAAAAGCAACTCCATATCAGAAACATTCTTTTGTTATGTGGACCACGACCGTAAGTAGTATCCACCAACATCCGGGAGGGAGAACGAAGGCACTTTATTGAAAAACAGGGAGATGGCCGGCGTGTACACACTCGTTTATCTGGCACCTTGGAGAGACGTCAGGTTCGAAGTCATCTCATTAGAGTTGATATATTGCGTCTTCTGCTGACTTCACAGGTTATGCACGTAATTCTTTAAGCACTCACGAATAAAATTAAAAATAGTTGATTGCCAATAGCAATGCGAAGTTTTCCCTGAGCCCTAAAGATCAATTGGTCTACTTGAAGACGTCCGGCTTGCGTCCAACGGCCCCAATCTCCGTCTGCGCACCTGTATTTCCTGTGTTCCTTGTTCCTTGTTCACATTCACCACGCCTTTCCTTCCATGCCCTCCTTCACGTAAGGCCTGCAGTTCGCGAGGTCTGGCGCTAACGTGTTCGTGGACCACGACACAGCGTCCGACGAGAGTGTCAAAGCAACCTGTCTTTTAAAACGTACGGCATGCGAAAAAACGGAAGCACTGTCGTTGAATTTAGTTGTTTCTCAGGCAAGAACATGGCGACCCTTGGTGCCATGCATCTGGGACACCGATGCCTGGGAGCTGACAGCTAACTGCTATTGTCCTTTGTCCGCATCGTTCTTGCGTTTTTTTTCTCTTGCGAGCCGCCGTTCGCGTTCGGGCACGTCTGACACACCGCCTCTCTAGTGGGCACCTCCAATGTCGAACACCGGCGCGCCGACGGAAACAACCATGTAGAAAAACTATCCCAAGGATGCATTTCGGCTGTCAATGAGTGCTGTTGGGGCCACCCGCTGCGACTTCGATGGCTTTGCCGGACAACTTGCCAAGGCAAGGCAAATTCCTCCTGCTGACGGCAGCCAAACGCGTTTGTTGCAAGGGGGGATAAGGCAAGTTGAAGCAAACACATAATCTGTGGAGTTTTGCGGAGGCTAGAAGCAGCAGCTCAGCGACGTTGCAAAACTTGATTGCTTTACTTCGGCCTATTACTGTGCCTACTCGGCTGCCTGCGTGTTCAGGCTCACATTGCTGTGCCCCTCCATTCCTCTCTCCACGATTGAGGAACACAAAAAACGGGGATCGCTATCAGGCCCGGGTGCGGCGGATAACCCATAGCTTTCCTTAGAGCGAACGCTCCGACACCGGACGATCCCTGCAGCGTATGAAACAAACAAACAAACGGCACAAGACACGCACCGCTTTCTCGAACGAGAACTCTGGTTAGAAAGAAAAGGGACCGTAGAATCTTCGGCGAACAAGCTGCAACTCCCAGCTGCTTTCATTTTTTAGGGGAAAAGTTCTGTTAGCCGAGCGACTTCTGCGTTAGGCCGAGGTTTTGAAGCTTAAGAAAAGCTGATAGTTTGAACGAAGTTACAATAAGCGGGGGCCCCGCCCCCGGGTTTCGTATTTCTCAGCACACATGGGCCGGTTGAAGTTCCATTGTCTATATTCCCATGCATTAGGCAAATTAGATTAAATGGGTTTGTTGGCCTGCCATCGGAGACGTGACCCTGGACTGCAGCCTCCTGGTTCAGGAACAAACGAAGGTCATTCGATCGCCACTGCAAGGCTTGTTGCTCCGCGTCGAATTTTCTTCAAAGAAAGGATTCCCCGGTCAATTTCTTTTCTACGGATTGCTTTGTTTTCACGAGGAAAAGGCGCACGCCACACCTTTGTTCCGCGCTTCTTTTTAGCAAATGAAAAGATGCGAGAGGAAGGCCATTGACAACACCGGTAAATCGATGTGCGGCATGCTCCCCCTACTCATGGTCAATGCTTGGGGAGGCGCGTTCTAGAAAGGGGGGAGGAGGAAACTGCAGGTTAGTTACGTTGCCAATGTAGCCCAAAACTAGCCACACCGCCACAAGAAAAAATTCGACTCCAACCTACTCCAACAAAATGTAGCCCAATTTGGCTGTAATAGCCCAATCTGGTATCTCTGGCCGTTGCAGCGACAGCCAACGGATCAAGTTGAAACATATCCTGGCCTGGTCGCCTTCACAGCCGAGATCTCCTCTCCGTTTCTTTTAGACTCAGCGAGCGCCGCTACTACCGGCACCTTACGAACTCGGAAAGAGTGCTGGTGTGTGTCTGCACTATTTACGCGCCGTGTGCAGAGTAGCCCTGTTAAAGGCGCGCAGTTGTTACGGTTGTTGTGTATAACAGGCGCCGTCTTAGTGGATAGTTCGCCTTCGTTTTGGAGCAGCGAATACATGCTGTCGCTCAGTTCGAGTATGCTGTAACCTTCTCGGATAGGTATTGTTACTGTATTGCTCCGGCTCATCTTTAGTCATGCCGTAAACGAGTTACATTGCCGTCGGCTTCTTGTCGTCATCACCAAGGCAGCAACCTTTGCTGGCCGCCACCACCGCGCTACACACGCATGACGGAGGCAATAGAGCCCTATTCGGGGACGCATTCCAGAGGGTAACCAGTGGTGCCAGCGGTGGGACATCCAACTCCACAGACGATAAGGCGTCTCCGGACTTTTTAGAATTCACGGCGGAGAGTGGGAAGTGCCAGACCTTTTCTCACTCATCTAGTGGGACATGTGTTTTTGAGGCGTGGTTATTCGCGCAAAACAGTTTTGGTGCCATGGGAAGTCAATACTCTAGACCGGCCATGAATATGAAAGCGTTAAAAAGCCGAAGTTCTTGGAGTTGCAAGAGAGTTGCGCTTGGATGTTTCGGACGCGCCAAGAAAGCCAGAGCTGATACGGAGATGATCAATGACAGGGAGACCGCTAAACGTCAGGCTGCAGAGGCAGCACTTGAGAGAGAAGCGAGAACACGGAGAAATTCCTAATCCAATCCAAGCACGACCTCTAGCTCGAGCGACCTAAACGGGAAAGAACGAAGCTCGGGCGGGAAAGACTCCATCGGGAGAAAAAGGAACTAGACTAGATTTCTTTCGAGCGGGAAGAAGTGAAGTAGAAAAATCCCGAGTTAGAATTGTTGCTCTGAAGAAGCCTCGGTTTTGAGGGAATCACCATACCAGCGCTGTGAGGAGCAGACGCTCAGGAGCGCTAGTCGGAGGCGACCATTGCGACTCAGAAGTACGACAACGTGACTAAGAGAGATAAGACGCTTTAGCTCAGGCTGTCGAGAGAAGACAGTACACGTTCACTGAGCGCGTGAATGTGTGGGCGTTGTTTTCGAAGATCTTGGCAGTGTTTCGCGGGAGACCCTGGGAACGGCTAGCGGCTGGAAGGTGAACATTTCGCAAGAAAGCGACGTTTCGCAGAAGCTCCGTAAACAATGTGCCTCCCGAGAGGCCGCACGGGTTCGCTTAAACGGAAGGTGTTTTGAGGATGGCAATTCAGACTCGAGCGACGTTGTTGCAATGTTGGCAGTCAAAACCCTAAGCAGTTTCCACAGTGCAGCCGGGTGTAATGACAATGTCGCGACTAAGCTAGTAGGTTGCGTCCTACCTCCAGCTGAGGTGCTCGATATCGAGCAACAGTTAGCGGATTTCTTTGAGCATATTTTCAGACCTGGGCAGCTTGGATCTAGTGTAGCCTAGACAGCTGTAAAAGAGAACAAAACACCCTTTGGTGTTCGCTAAGGGGGGTGTTGATCAAAAGGCGAAGGACGACGAGCTAAGGGCTGCGGGAAGTTACGAGGTGTCGAAAGAACACGTCGTGCCCTTGTCACTCCCAGCTTATGCTCCCGACCACAGGCCAATATGGGGTAAGCTAGTTGAGATTCCGGTATCGCCTGTGGCTGAGCTGAAGTCGAGAAACGACTGGCAGGACCTTAGGAGGGAAAAAGTAAACGAGTTTCGATGTTCGCTTGCCGAAGGCGTTCGTGAAGAGGCTAGGAACAAGGAGAAGGAAAATCTTCGGCGCACTTGTGGCGTGTGTTTTAGTGCGGGCACGCCGAGCTGCCGCGCAATGCCCTAAGCTCGCATCGCGACAAGGAAACGCTCCTAGAAGGAGTGCGCGCCTCTCGTTCCAACGCTGAAAAATGAAAAATAACGCCTGCTACTCCGTGCTCTCGTACTCCGACGAAAATGATGATTGGTGCCCTCACGCTGTAGCAGCAGTTTTTAGAGAACGGGCGAACTTAAGGTGTGATTCAAAAAGGGGAAAGCTCAAGGCTATTTCCAGTGCTCAAGTCGCCGCATTCAGCGCCAGAAGTGGCCCGTCAACGCCTGACATTGTCATTTGCTTTGTTTTCCCTGAAGCGGGTTTCACCGAGACGATTGCATTTGTTTTTATGTTGGACAGTTCCCTTTGCGCGAAATGTCACCTTTCGAATTCGTATGCTTTTTTAAGTCTACTGGGCAAAACTTTAACCAGTTCATTTAGTTCTTTGGGCAATTTTGTCGCACCTAAAAGCCTGTGAGAGCTTCAGTGGAAAGTTATTTTCGCGCTTGCCGACGATGCGGTTCTTTTTGTGTTGTTCTGTTTCTGGCCTGATCAAGCCTGAGACGTTCCTGGCAAACAACTCGTTGTCCAATGACCGGCCCTGTGATTCAACAGCACAGTGTCGTTCAGACCAGGCCTGGAGTCGAGCGTCTGCCGGCCACTTCCTCTTTAAGAGCTTCCCTCCGGACAACAGTTGAAGACCTTTATGCATCGCGATCTCGGAACCCCCGGAGGAGAAGATGTTACGAGTCAGCCCGCCGCTAGTGTGTTCGCGCGTACTGCAAGATTCGTGGAGAGCTGCAGCGCTAAGTGGCAGAGCCTAGCACTCCGTGCGCTTTCCGCGTGGGCGCCTCGTTGGCGGTGACTCAAGCCGTTGTAGCGACAGCCAACGAAACAAGTGGAAACATATCCCGGCGGGGCAGAAGCCGCAGCCGAGATCTCCTCTCCCGTCTCTCTCAGACTCAGCGAGCGCCGCTGCTACGGGCACCTTACGAACTCGGGAAGAGTGTGGCTGTGTGTTTGTACTATTAACAGGCCGTGGGAACAGAAGCATTGGGAAAGGCGCGCAGACTTTGCTGGCTGTTGTGTATAAAATACGCCCTCTCGGTGAATAGTTCGCTGTCGTTTCGGAGCAGCGAATCCACGTTGTGGCTCTGCTCGAGTAGGCTGTGTTCTGGCCCTGAGGGTGTTGTTCCTGTATTGCTTCTCGCACATTTATCGCCATGCAGTAAACCAGTTGAGTTTGCTTTCGGCTTCTTGTCGTCATCCTAGAGGCAGCAACCTTTGCTGGCCGCTCACCACCGCGCGACTACACGCATGGCGGATACGACTGAGCCAGGTTCGAGGACGCCTTCCCGTACATAACAGTACGCAAACACTCGCACAGCACTCGCATTGACAGAACAAGGGAGGTATTTGCTCACCGATCTCATTTCAGTCTTCAGTTAAAGCACCCGTGGATGAGCCTCACATCTTATGTTGGATGCATATATTTTTTGCCTTCACAGCGCGGGGTTGCGACAGAGCGTGCTTCGCAGACGACCAAAAACGCAAGCGCGTTCCCACAAACCTACAGGCACAAACACACGCACGAATGCCCGCACAGACGCACGCTCACGCACGCGCGCGGGCACGCGCACTGTTCGCGGCCGATATGAACCAATATAGATCGTTTCCTGGAAGAACCAACCAACTGTACGCAAAAGTTTGATGGAAGCGCTCCGGGGACCGAAACGCTGCGTGTGCAGAATAACACTTTCAAATTTGAAAAGCTTTTGAACAAGCTTGCCGAAAAACTAATCCTCGGGGATTACTGATTTAGACTTCATGATCGCTGAGCTGCACTAATGGTGATGCATAATTATTTATCGTTTGTACTGGGATCCATTCGCTGGGATTAAACTTGCATCGCCTTGCAACAGCTCCTCGCCCCTGGCGGGCTTTGCCGAGAGCAAACATCGCGAATATCTTCTCCGAAAACAGCCTCCGGTCACTTGATTAACTCAAACCCAGACATTTATTTGCTCCTGTTGCAAGCGGCTTCTAAACCCTTTGTTCTACTATTGGCGGTGAGCGCGACCACGGGCGGCGCTGCGAAGCGTGCCTCCGTGACGTCGGCTTAGGGATTCCCGCATTTGTCGTCTGCTTCACTCGGGCTCGCTCTCCCTGCTGTTTCTTTGCGCTTGTTGACATCTGATGCTTGTTCGAACCAGATTTGGCGTTTGCGTAACTTTTTATCATAATATTAGTCTTAAAATCGCATACACTAGCTCAAGGCGTGAGTTAAAGTATAGTTTTGGATACCGCCACGGAAGAAACATGGCCAGCGTCGTTCCATTCCTTGCGAAGCCGGTGCTGTGCGGAACGCGAAAAGGCGGAGCTAGGCGTGAGCGTCTGTATTATGCAGTCTTTCTAACAAAGGGAACAACCAGTTCCTAGTAACCGACAACAGCGAAAATACAAGACCAAAACCAATTCCAGGCCTACGGGGCTGTCGGCTTCGGCAGAAGGCATTGCGATTCCCGGCAATCATATGTAAGCTAAACAGCTTTTGCTGCCTTGCCGAATGCTCGAAAGTATTGTATAATATCACTTTACGTTGTCATGACATAAAAGTATGCCGACATGCACTATGGGCTGAAAAAACTGTAGGTTGAGTTCCAAATACACCAATTTGTACAGGCGCATGCTCGTTTTATAAGAGGCTTCTAATCAGTATGGAGGTTTATTGGGCAAAACGAGTCACGTCTACGGTAAGCATACAGTAACAGTATTTTTTTCAGACCTGGAGGGATACTTCGGTACATATCCCACATTCATATCTTTCCGATATTCAGATATGCGTTATAAAAAAACTTCACTCAAGAGGAGGAGGAGTTGTTGAAGCAGGAGAAGGAGAAAACTTTAACTGTAAAATCGGGCTGATTAGTGGGCCTGTTCCTCAGTCTAGGACAAGAGAGCAGGAGTAATTTTATTCAGTTCGCTAAAACGCCATCCCGAGTAGACCAGGATTTGTTCTTTACGCCTGGAAGGGTTGGAAAACAATAAAAGCTGCTTGGCAATATTCCTCGGTTTCGATTCTTGTAATACATGCACGTATACTATTTAGTGCGTTCTTTAACGAGTATATCAAGCCTTCAAAGCCAGAATCATGTCATAATTGTTCGGGTTGAGAGTCAATTCGCTTTGATAATTATGGTTACGGTAGAAATTCGGAGCACAAAAGCCGTCTCCAAGTATTCTGGACAATATTGTCTGGGGCGCGATCGCGGTAGTGTAGCACAAACCTTCTCATTGTATTTGCATGTGAATAAACAACGCACGCTGGGGATATGCACCTTCTTGCATGCTGCCATAACGAAAGCAAATTTGTGAAAAAGGGAATGTATGTCATGCAGCGTGAAGAAAATATCCACACGATTGTAGTGAACCTCACAAACATCCCCGAAATACTAATATGACGTTTGTGACGGTGCAGAAAAATTCATGCGTTGGGCACAGAAAAAAAAAAACATTCATCTGATACTAGTCAACGACAACAAAAGAAATAGGAGACACCCGCTTTATTTCCTGCTGTGCGCTGAGCGTGTTGGGGCCAGCTGCTTGGTAGCCAGCTGCTTGGTACGTAACATGAGACTGTTGAGTCCTTATAAGAGCATCTGAAAAATACCGTAGGGAAGTCTACGCATTTTCAATACCTTATCGAGGAGCTCTGAGCGCTGAAACTCACCAATAAGCTAGAAAGTACGAGTTACACGCGACCTTCTGACCGATGCTCTGAAGAAAGTAGTTCTCTCTCTTCTAAGGTATGTTGCAAACTTGTGGGGGATACAGCTTGAAACTATTCAGATGTGTCAGAAGCTGGCAAAAATAACTGAATTACTAGGAATACGCTTCTTAATGTGTTAAAGCATCAAAGCGGGCGATTTCCAACACAGGCACTGCTGCCCCTCAGAAGCGGAGTGTAGCAGACGACAGTGGCGGGAATCCCTTAGCCGACGTCAGAGCCGGGGGCGCCACTCAAACATCTCACCGCCAATAGGAACAGTGGCGCCCATATTACGACACCACTTTACGATATTGCCGCGAACCATGCATTGGGTTTGTATATGTTTTGTTTTTGCCTACCGGCTACGCCGGGCTGTGTTGTCTATGTAATCCTTGGGCCAAGTGAAGCGCGTGTTCCATTATTTATTTTTTTTACGCGGCACGTGTGATCTCCTTTGATAGGAAGAGTGTTTCGAACTAATGTCACCAGCCTAGAATAGTCTTCTTTGAACTACAGTGTTCTGGATGCAATTCGACTGTTCGACAAACACTCGCCCCGGGATATAAAATCCCGCAGAACTGACGCCGCGGTATTGGATTCACCGGTACTCGCCTGCGCACGTCGCTTTGTTGACTGCTGCTTCGCCGCCTGCGTATTCTTTGAGTTGTAAGGGGAGCGCAAGCTCGCTGCAATAAAGTTGTTTTCCTTCAAGACAACAGCGCTAGTCTTTGGCTTTGTCACCTGCGCTAGTTTTTAGCATTGGGCGCGCAGTAAAAACAGCAGTACGCATCGGTACTTCTATGTTTACGTGTACTTTCGCAACTTCCACTATTTACCCCACCATTGTTACTGTTATAAAACAATATGCCCTAAATATAAGCGCAAATAGCTCTTCCGGCAAGCTTATAAGCCCAGCCAAATTTTCTTTCGCTTTTGCCTGCCTCAGCCGATCGCAGAGCTGCCACATATGACATCATAGGTTCTGTTGCGGGAAATGAGCCACTGGGTCTCATAGCCATTCCTTTTTTTTCTAATTATATAGCTGATTTAAGCGAAGTTTACGTTAGAAGTGGAGTCAGTATGAGTCTAATGAGGCAATCTTTTCAATGAAATAAACTTGTGTTTTGTCTGCATGGCCTCTTTAAGAACGTCAGCCGGTTATGGGCGACCTAAACGCGTAACGTTTGGTCGTCGTCGTCTTCGTTGTCTGTCTGTCTGTCTGTCTGTCTGTCTGTCTGTCTGTCACTTGATTTAGCCAGTTTCCCCTCCGCAACAATTGAGCGCCAATCTGTTTGCTCTGCTAAAAATAAACTGCTGCTGTGGCTTATACGTGGGCCCATTATTTAACTGAAAAGGAAGCTTTGGCTTATTCTTGCGACCATACGCATGCGGCCTCAAACACGCATGGTCACTTTCAGATTGGGTAATTATCTGGATTGTCTTGGTTTTAGTGGAAATAACAGGCAGGCTTGTTTGTCGGGAAAAGTAAGAGGGGCTCGGAAGTCCGGAGCTGGTATACTAAGGAGGTTCCCGGTTTTACTACAAGATTGTTCTAAGCTGTTGAAAAATCATATAGCGGGGAAAATGCGAGTAATGGCTGGTATAGGTTTCATTAAATGCAATTAGTTAATACGGAAATATAGTGCAATGCTCGATAAACCTACAGGGTCAGGCAAAGCAAAGAAATAAAGCCAATCTCGAGGCTATACCTGAATATTGCTTATACCAAAGTAAGAAAGTGGCCAAGTACGTACAGGAATTTCGGCTGATAGACAGGCATACGGGTTCATCTGATTTGATAAACCTGTTTGGCAATGGGTGGTAAACTTTTAATAATACCGTTTAACCAGCGTATGTCTTTTTCGATCTGGATATGGGGGTGTAGTTAGACTGCGGCAGAAAGTTTGAATTTTCGTTTGTTTGGCCGGCGGTAAGTAATGACTTCAGACACAAACTCGCACGGCGTCTGTCATGCAGTCGACTTCTTCACCAAAGACAGAAAAAAACTTTTTTGTCAAAAAAGACAGAAAGGCCTAGATCGGGAAAGTAAAAACTGTGGCACGCCCTCAGTTCCCAAGTATGAAATTAGGGCAGCGGTAAGCACCTGTAGAGACGGGACAAAGTGGATTGGCGGGAACGCCACCTTTCGTGGAGGCGCACACTGGTACAATAGAAGGCAGGCAATGGTGACTGAGCGTTCAATACAAAGATAAATTACTCATAAACGGGGCCGGCCTTCGGTTCGCTCAACACCGGCGAGGGCTTTCGAGACAAGCAACATCATTCTTATACCTGTATATTGCTCATTGAATACTGTGGAGGACAAGTAACACATGTTCAATAAGCGGCTATCTTTTGCCCTTATATTCTTTCGGGATATTTTTTCTCGGGATGACAAATTTTTTTTTCAATTCAAGAATAAAAATTTGGCTTGTAACGCCATTCATGTATGTTATAGTGGCTTTAAACCTGGCATAGCCTTGGTGGAGCGGGTATTGTTCCCGATATTGTTTTTGTTCTTTCTTGGGGGGGGGGGGGAATTAGGCGTGTTACACAGAATTTTGAAAAGTTTAAAGCGACAAGTAATCCAAGTTCAACCGACGGCTATCCATGGCCCTAAGATTCTTTCGGGAGTCGTCTGGCCTCTGACTCTTGTTGCGACGCACAAGTACCCGAATAATTTCATTCCTCTTTCCCCCTTTCCGTTCCTGACTCTTTCCCGTAATTCCCAGTCTTCAAAATTTCCGATTGCATCATATGGCGTCTGGCACATTAAGGATCCGAAAATAGGCCTCCATAAGAGGCGCCTTCAAGCGCGCTATTACTGCTTAAGTGTTTGTGACAAGATGCACAAATATTTACACCTCGGTGTACTGCTACGGTCCTGCAACCAAGCAAAAGATATCGTTCATTTTTTTATCCGTACATTTGAATTCTCGCCGCCTATGAAGATTGAATACGACGTAGCTTTACGTGCACAACGTAGCTTCTATGACGCAGCTGGAGCTGAAGACTGCGGTGCCGCTATTGGCCGGTTTCCCTAAATGCTCCAGCCAACCCGCATTTCGGGCCCTGGGGGAAGCCGCAGGTGCCCGTTTCGGCAGTTCGGGCAGCCGTTTGTGTAGCGACACTCCGGAAACGTCGTATCCTTGTAGGGACGAAAGTAGATAGTCCCACGCAACCCACTAGCTTTGATGAGTTTGTAGGTATTGAGCGCCGTTTGCAAAATATAAAACATTGAGGCCCTTCCCCTCAATGTGAAAGCTGTCGGAAGTGCACAACAGTGATTCGCATTAATGGGCTGTACCTCCGTTATCCGCTCACTGCTACCACTCCATGCATTTCAAAATTTCCCGCATTCGCAGTGCTCGCGCGCCCCCCTGCCTGAAACTGCGGCAGCGGGAGTTGTGTTCTTTTTGTGCTTGTTTTAATTTCGTATGCTGGAGCTGTTTTGCGTAATTTCGAACGCGACAGTTTTTTTCTTGCGCACCTGGAGCCACTGCGGCATTTCGAACGCGCCATTTCCTTCTTGCGCGTGGAGCCTTTCTGCTGATTTCGAACAGGCCATTGTTTTCTTTGCCCTGCCGTTTTTTCAGCGTACTATCGTAAAACCCAACCAAAGGAGCGTTCCTAACTAAATGAACGCGGGCACTGCAGGTTAATTACGTATATTTTGCCTAATCTGTACCTGCAGTTTCTTTGCGCTAAACAACGGGGAAAAGTAGGACAAGCGCCAGCGGTTCACGAGTTTCGAACGCTTATGACTATATAAATCGCTTGGCTTTCGAACCGCGAACGACAGCGTTACCGCAGGGCGGCCCGTCGCTCTACTTGGATCCAGCGAGTGAGCTACGACAACACGGCGAGCGCCTGAAATGCTCTGCACATGTTAACGCCGAAATACACGACGCGCATGTGCGGCTGGCACCTGAGTGCGCATCGGCATACACCACTGCAGCTAAAACTTGTCACCCCGCGGAAGAGCACAACTATTGCTTAAATCTGTTAACAAATGCGTGGAAGGTTGTAATATACCGGTGAAATATTACGCTCATGATCGTCGTCGGCATGGCTACGTAACGTGTTGACTGAATACCTACGGCGACACAACGCCTTTTTTTAAAGGTCGGACGGCATTTCGCCACGACACCCGGATTTAAAGGGACGGGAGCGGGGTGCCCCCCCGCACATAAATAAAAAAGCATCAAATCATCAGGGCCAAACTTCGACGCTCGCCAATGGCGGCCGCCAGCACTGGTGGGTTTGGGAAAGCCGACAACAACAATGGAAGCTCGGATGGCCATTCCCTTGGGCCACCCCTCCCCCTACACTATATAAAAAAAATACTATCCGGTGCCTGGTTTCGATCCCTCGACCCTGCGGGCGGAACGCAATGTCATGTGCTCTACCCACTGCGCCAAGCCTTTTTTTTTTTTTTGCGAAACCGGCCTCGGACGGACCTCTTCGCCGCGACAGCGCCGGATGCAAGGAACGCTAGCGGGGTGCTCCCAAGCACAGAAGTGCAAGCACAAGCATGGCAAATCATCAGTGGCCAAACTGTCTGAGCTCGGCAATAGTTCGGCCGCCAGCACTGGCTGGGGTTTGGGAAAGGTGACAAGCAACAATTGGCCAAGCTCTGGATGGCCAATTCTTGGACAATGCTTGGCAAATAATATTGACGTGATCATGCCTATGCGTGTACCCTATGCTATTTTCATGCACATTTCTGGCTTGCGGGCCACTACTTACAGCCAATATCTATTCTATGAGTTGCTTCGCGGCCCTAGTTCTGCTTTATCTATGCCAATTATGCAAAAATTATTAAATTTGCACGCATTAACTAATTTTCTCTACATTGACATGTTTAAAACAAGAATCATTCTGCAAGGCACAATAAATAAACTCCATCAAATTTTGTAACCAATTACACGACTCCCGAAAAACAATTGAGCAGCATAACACAGCCGACTTCTTCGGTTTTTTCTAATGCACATCAAATGTACAACGAGAAACCTTATTTAATAGTGGCAAGAATACAAAAAAGGTTTGTCCAAAACCTAAACACGAAAGCAAAACACGAACACAGTGAATAGGCAAAAAATGAAAAAGCTCATAAAGCGCGAACCGATCCAGGCTTTGTGTAGCTGCTTGAGATGCCTACAAAACCGAAGCAATCAGGTAAATGAAAACAAGAACAGAAGCGAACGGAAATTCGTCGATCGACCAAGTTCGCATTCTGCAATCCAAAAGCAGTGTTGTAGAATAGTACAGCTTGGAAGTATTGTTCTCTCTGCTACATCCCCCACTTGTCCAACGGGAAACACCTTTAGGTTGTAGCTCCAGTAATAAGTTAAAACATCGTTCACTACGCAGGTAAATGCACGCGGCTTACTAAATACAGCCTTTAGCACCCTCAATAATGCATGTACGAGCGAAAATATTCAGCCTAAACATTTATCCTGTTAACACTCGCTCTCAAACATAAAACGTACTGCTATTACTGCTATTATTTATCGATACTTTGCTTTACGGTACCATTCACTTAGCTCCTTTTTGAGAAAACCGTCCGGAATTTCAGCGAAAACGTGCTTCACACTATGGCAGTCGCACAAGTTAACAGGAATAAAGTATAGGAGAGAAAGCCACACGCTAGCGGTTGTGTGAAATTTTTTTTATGCCGAATGTAGTCACACACAATGAATGGCAACAGACAGAAATATTGTGCCGTAAACGTTTTATGCGCATAACTTTTGTTTTCTAACAACGCGGGATCACAGACTACAACGCAACGCGCTACACAATCAGTTGGAAATACACGTAGTTTCACATGCTTTTCCGCAAGACATCTTGCAACCTGGAGCTAGATGGGGAGCCCCGTGAAGTTTTATGTGCTTTATTTTTTAGTGGTAACTAAATAAAGCGACAATTTCGAGTGACGCTGCAAATCTAACTTGTTAGGTATTAAACTTATTACGGTGTTGCTGCCGCCCTCCTTACTTCTGCCTCGTCAGACGCACGAGAAGCGAACGGAACCGAAGGAAAAGCCCAGCGGCAGTGTAATTTTTTTCAATCAATCAATCAATCAATCAATCAATCAATCATCAATAATCAATCAATCAAATCAATCAATCAATCAATCAATAATCAATCAATCAATCAATCAATCAATCAATCAAATCATTAATCAATCAATCCTTCTATTTCGAGAAACAAAAATAAATAGTGTGCTACAGGGACAGAGACTAAAGGCTAAATCATCTGATGAGGACTCTGTCCCTCTGCGGTTCAACAGCGTTTCCTGTACATTTTACGCAAAAGATATAGCAGTTTGAGTACAGAGCAAGCACAGAGCAACAGTACAGGGCAAGATTACCAACAAAAAATCTAAAGCAACTTATCTAGTAAAAGAACATCAAGAAAAAAACTACATCCACAATATATACGAGCAAGTTCGCAGCATAATATAAAGCAGCTGATACAACCGATCCCATAAAAAAACGCTTACAACTGATCAAATTGTCGCACCAATAGGACATGCATTTCACATGACACAGTGTAAACTATACACGTGTGTATAATGTTTCGTTAAGCAGGGTAACGCCATTCACAAAAATAAAGAAAGCAAAAAAAACCGGAAAATTTCAGCTAGATCGCGTGAACAAAAAATGGCAGGCAATATCAATTGGTATAGTGTAGACTCAGTGACGGCAATACATTTTAATGTGCTGTTTAAACGCGCTTACCGAATGCGTGAAATCTATTTTACCATTTATTTTATTAAGTATAAAAAGTGTTCGATATCCAGTTGTGTGTTTGCCATAATTTGTCCTGATTTTCAGCATTCTCTTTTTTTGTCGTATTGAATAGCCTGAATCGTGACCTACGCCCGGCCTGCAAAAGTTATTCTGTTGCATGTACTAAAGCAGCTTAAAATAGTAAAGCTGGTCTGCGTTTAATATATCGTGTTTCAAAAACAGGGGCGATGTCGGCAGACTCTGGTAGTTTCCGTGATAGTTTTCAAAACATCTAACCACTTTTTTTCTGTAGCACAATTATTTTACTATAATTGCCGGACGTCGTTGTTCCCCAGACTAATATATCCATAACAGAGCTTCGAATAGAACAAAGACCGGTAAAGAAGTTTTTTTAGCCAAAGCGGAATTAATGTTAACTTGCACAGAGTGCCAACAGTTCGAGCTAATTCTATCCACAAGTGTTCAACGTGTGCTTTCCACGATAACTTCTCCTGAAACCAAACGCCAAGAAACTTTTGCTCTCTAAACCTTAAAAGGAGCTGGTTTTTGTAACATAACTTTAAAAGTGGTGGCCTAACGGTTTATTTATAGGGCGAAATATGATGTACGTAGTTTTTTCTGGCCATTCAATTGTAACCTGTTATTTTTCACAGCCAGTTGGCCCGGCGTCGCATGTAATCGTTAACGCTGCTTCCAAGTGACGTAAGATTCTGCGTAGCTTACGAAAATAATGAAACGAAAGCTTCATTTAAAGCTAACCGTTCAGGAAGCCAGATAATACATCCGTAACTGTCATACTCCACACGAGTCTTGCTTCAACGTATGCTGGACGTCGTGAACATTCACTAGGAGCAGTTCCGCTTGTTTGAAAAACACAAACCCGGAAAGAGGATAGGTAGAACTGGCATCCCACAAATGTAAGCACATGTATGTTACCGCGTAATTCTTCGCAAGAACCATCCACACGAAGAAGCCCTCAAGGACGCCAACCGTTATAAATGACAGCTCAAGTTTAGGCGGGTATGAACGCTAGCCCTCGTGTACAGCGCACTGAAAAATGAAATGGCCACTCACCTTTTCAGCGGCGGCCACAGTACGCAAACGCCGTTATTCCCTCAGTTTTCAAAAACACCTACCGACACAAAAACAAACCTCACAAACAATCCACTAGAGAAAGGCGGCCGTGGCAGTGGCGCGTCCGTTCCCGGGCCCAGCCGCGGAGAAAAAAAATAAATTCCTTCCATTGAACGTAAAAACTACCGAAAGTGCAGAGCAGAGCAGGGATTCGCCATTATTGGCAGTAGCGCCGTTACCCACTCACTGCTACCACCCAATGCAATTCAAATTTCCCGTCTACGCAGGGCTCGCGCGCTCCCTGCCTGAAATGTCTCCAGCGGGAATTCTGTTCTTTTTGTACTCGCTTTTCCTCCGGCGCGTGCCGGCGTTGCACCGCCACTTTTTTTCGCTTAGTAAAAACCAACCCAACGAGCGTTCCAAGGTGGATGAACGCGGACGTTGCCGGTTAATTACGTATATATTGCCTCAAATGTACCTGAAGTTTTCTTTGCGCTAAACAACGGAGAAATGTATGGCATGCGCCATCGGTTCATGAGTTTCGAACGCTTATGACCATATAACCGCGTGGCTTTAGGGGCCTCTGGGTTACGCCGCGATGACAGCCGCTATGACGGAACGCCGTGTTGGCTCTACTAGGGTCCAACGACGAGCAACGACGACAATGAGAGTCCATAAGTGATCTGCACACAAAAGAAATGCCGAAGGGCACAAGAATACTAGTCCGCCGGCAACGTTGGCGTTAGGACGTGCAAATGACCCCTTCCTATAGAACGTGTAACTTCATCTTCTACGCTATTTTAAATACGCTGTACTCTAGTTTCCGTAGGCGTTGTTGCCTGTTCACCGCCCTAACCGTTGTGTTTCCACACGCCACGCACAGGCAAGGTGTTGGCCAAGAACCGCTTTTATCGGTGTGCTGAAGCTCGCCCTCCAATGGACTTTCCCTGTGACATTCCTTAAGGTCGCCGTTTGCTTGGCGCTCAACCACTCTTTCAGCCGAGTTACTGATGGGTGGCCGATAGCTCGGAAGCCAATTGGGACCCATGGGGTTCAGACATCAGGAATCGGCCTCTGCTGCTTGGGATATTCGTTGGTGTAAATCTGCAATTGTTGCAATGGGTGAGAATATGGTGTTTTAAACCACCATATCTCACTTTCAAGAACTCGTTTCTCCTTTTTCTAAATCTCACGTGCCGACGCAAGCACCACTGGCGCGAAAAGCGCGGAATTGCGGGTGGGTGGCTCAGCGGCCTCCGCTCGTGCCGCCCGGTATTGGAGGAGCATGCGCGTCGGGGCTTAGAAATGTCTGCACCTTAAGCTAACGTTGGATGTGCGAAATGAAAGCTTTGTTTAGCCTGTTTTAGTCTTGGTTTAGCACAGTTAGGTCAATTTTTCTAGCCGAACAGCTAGCTCTTCCTCGGTGTCCTATACCAGCTTAGCGCGCTTCGCATTCCGGACCGTATCCAGTGAAGCAGCTCACCGGCCGATATCCGCGGGGCGGTCGGACAAGACGACGATTGTTGACGACGGTTTAGAGCATCCCACTCAAGTTGAACGCTCAGATATGACGGCCGGGCCTCGCTGTCATTGATGGCCAAGCTTGCACTGTCTAGGAGAGCGTGGCGAGTCACACGGTCAGGCGGTGACCTAACTGGGGAGACCGCATGCGCTGAGCCTGAGTCGGCGGTGGTGGATAGCGCATCCGGCGATGGCGCAGCTCTGCCCGGTGAGTCAAGGAATTCAGTAGACTTGTTACTGAACGAAAAAAAAAGACAAGCTTATAGGCGCCGTACAGATAAAATGTCTTAGCTTGAAAGGACGCGCGTACACACATTTGGAAATGCATGGTGCGCAAAGTACAAGACAGAAGTGGAGCCTTTATCCGCTCAACTGCAAATGGTCTTCAATCGATGTGATGAAACTGCCAGAAAATAAGGGAAGCATGAAACATGTATAAAATAACGGGAGCGTGCGTGAGCTATCGATCTGCCGCCTTATCCAAAGGTAAATTCAGATGCTAAATAAATTAGATAGCATATTTGGCCTCGGGTCTTATGCTTGTGTTATTAAAAAATACGGACTCATCTTCTCACGCGCGGTGATCAAAGGTTTGTCATAGAGGGTATAAATGTGTTGTGTTAAAAGTAATATGAGTTGTCACTCTGCGCTGTCCTTTGTATCGCTTAGCAGCGGGGCTGCTTAACATTGAGCTTTGTGCTTTTAAAAGTTAACAGAAGACTATCATACTACGCATGCAATTGAGTGTTATTGCAAATTACAAAGAGAAGATAATTTCACTCAAAGCCGCAAGAGAAACCACCATGATAAGTATTATAAAGTGGAATTTTTTCGCCGGGTACCCCCCGAGCTTAAAGTGCGTTACACCCTGCATTTGCAGAAAAATGCGCAACTGATGAAGTGAAGTATCAGTTGAAAAGTAACGCAAAAGCAGAAATATACAAAGCAAAATTGAGAAGGTTATATTATTCAACTAACTTAACGTATCTTTTGCTTTACCCTAGGAAACAAAGAGCCGTGAATATATTATGAAGAGAAAAACCGTAAAAGGTGTTTAAAATAGTGGAAACGGCCCAATGGAGTAACACCCTTTATCTGCTACAATTGCATAACTGTTGAAATTAACACAGTTGTTTGCTTTTACAGCCTAAATAGCATTTGCGCTGAAAAATAATACAAGAAAACCAAAAAATACAAATATTAGCAAAACAATTGTGGAGCCCTGAAATCGTCCTACGGGCGTTGAAGACAAAATCCTAGCCATAATCAATGACTTCTGTACAGCCACAAAATTTTTTGCACCTATTTCTTCGTTTACAGTTCCTACTGTTCAGACAAGAACGACCGGAACATGCATACAGACAACCATTCGTGTGGAAGCTTCCCTGCAGTAATCTTCTACTCTTCACGCCCCACTCCTGCGCATGCACCACCACGTTCGCTTGTGGCACTGCGTGCCCCATGAGATTTCTTATTCACCTTACGGCAAATTGCGAAGTTCGCATAGTGGTAACCCAAGCGGCTCCTGCTCTCAAGAAGAGGGTCTAACTTTTATACGAACGGAACTGTGTTTTATTTAATTATTTTCTTTTTACAGTGGAGCCCATCTCGTTGCCGTTCGGGTTTGCTCAGAGACGAAGAAGGTGACAGTCACTTTTAGATTCGGTATACACATGTAAGGTTTTCGCCTTACAAATAACAAATGATAACCAAAAATAACAAAATAAAATATGACCATCTGATTCATCGTCACTAACAAACGACAAAAACGAACCGATCCAAAAAGACAAACGGCTAGCTTGAAAAAGGTTGGAAACTGAGCAAGCATGGACGAACTGCAATCGCCCCTAACTGCGAAATTGTACAAGCTAACCCGATTCATTGTTGCAAGACAGCGACTGAATAAAACTCGCAGGGGATTCTATACAAAAAAGGACAATTGAATGGCGGTAAAACCGCAAACAAGAAGCAGCGAAATGATATTATTTATCTAGCGCACCGCAATCTCAAACCGAAGACAAAAAAGCCCCGAAAGCAAACCGTGACACAAATGAAAACCGCGAAACAGACACACCGCATAAGGCCCTGAATTTGCACAAACTTGCATAATTGCCGAGTTAACCCATGTAAAAGTCATAATGTTATAACTACTTTCAAGCAGTACATCTTAACCACAACTTTTACAGATGTTGCTACACAATTCTCTCGAACTAAGCTGCACAGCCTAATAGAGAGGATTGCCGTAACAAAAAATACAATGTTCAAAAAATAAAAAGGAAATAGTAAAAACAAGAATGTGTATATGGGCATTCCAAAACTATGAGAGAAATAAAAATTTTGGGAAAAAAAGGAAACACAAATGAAAAATTCAGAAAAAGAATCAACCGTGCACTAAACCTTTCGTCTCTCGCAGAATACATATTTGTGACGTTAACGATCTTATTTGCTTGAAGTGGACGATCGCACAACATCACCCAAAATAAATAAAGAATTATAAATAACAGCGCAAATGACACAATGTGCTCAACTACTTACTGCCGAATCTTGCTACAGCAACTCACAATAAAGAGAAGCGGAGTCTGAAGGATTACGGTTTCTTTGACAAGCCTCCAAATTTTTGTTACGCTTTCGACCTTACCCTCAGTTTAATACCTTCCCCTTGAAAATAAGGCCAACGACGCGGAAAGCCGTTTGTAAAAATTCATGACAACTTCAAATGGAACAACTTAAACCCATGTGTATTTCCTATCAACAATACGGTTGACGCTTTTGTGCAAAATTTGAATGCATTGTTTGTGTGAACCTTGCATTGTATTCCCACCCTGTAACAGCCCGGAAGGGCTCACAGTATTGAAAATTAAAAAAAAATGCTACCATTAGAGCTTAGCTTTGCAACAAACATACGGTCACTAATGAACCTCTACCATGACAACAGACGATAACTCATCCACCTCAGCCGCCTCCTCCCTGAAATGTCGACCTCTATAAAATCCATAAACAACATTAGGACTGCATTTGTTACGATAAAGGGGCCATTGGAGAAAAATTACAACTAAAGTAATAAAATGACTACTTTCTTTGGACAACATTGATACCAACGTTAAAAACATTTCAAACGAATATTCCAGAAAACAATGAAACCTTACAAATCAGTGGCCACTCCCTAGCCACTTTACGTTGGTTTCTCCATGACTCCACGGAATCTTGTTTGTTTAATTGGCGACCGCCGACGAGCTACCGCCAAGAAACATTACTGAGCGATTGTAGTTAGTCCTCTATTTAGTTTTGATGCTAGTTCTTGAAAGCTAGCCTGATGATGATGATGATGATATGATGATAATGATTTGAAAGCTAGCGTGCACTAACAGTCGGATAGCCATATTTTAATGCTGACCTACGTTACGTGATTCATGCCCTTACTGCATCACTGTAGTGAAAATATGGAACTTTTTGTTTCTTGCGTTTTTTCGGTTAAATCTGTATTTCGTAGCTGCAATGGAGCTCACCGAAGTTTCAAAGTCTAGTGTTGTTTTTCCAAATTAGCCGAAGGTGTATTTTGTTTTCAGCACCCCTTTAAAGCACGTATGCCTCTTGGGTATACTCCCGGGGTTCCTCTCCTTTGGCTTCTCTTGCCGAGCATGCGGGGCGACGCAGAAAGACCAGCTGGAAAGGCTGTAATCCGGTTCAGCAGCAAAATGGAGCAGGCGCTTGGCAGCGGGCTCTTCCGTCAACCTACATCATGGATAAGCTGGCAAGCCACTTTCATCTCGAAGGATCCTCCACGTAATGTGCGCGGTGCGGGACGAGGATGGGAGGACGCTGCAGCCTGGCTTGCTTCTTTTGAAAAGCGCCCTTTGCCGTCGCTTCGACAGCAGGTCACGTGTCCCCTTTTAGAGCGGTGCTGGCGCTGCAATGAGGTCATCATATTTTGCGCGAAATATTTTCCGTTCTATTTCTCCCGCTTTTAGATGGGGATTAGTTGCTTGTGTAACGTATCGCCTTTCTTCTACCCGTAGTAATAAAGGAAACTCTGTTATACCACTAGTTTCAACGGAAGTTTAAAAATTGTAAAGGAACCCTCAACCCGATTCTTTCTATGAAACGAAAGAGAAATAGAGTGCGGAAAGCAGCTTTTTGCAGTAAACCTACGTTTAATGGATGTTGTAGCGAAAGAGGACCAGCGTCTGGCTTCCGATGTGGTGATGGGGTCGATTAGCGAGGCAGCGAGCGCCCCGATCCTCCTCTTCCTCTTCGCCTCCTGTCGCCCCCTGCCTGCGCTTCTTTATTTCTCAACACACTCCCGCCGCCGCCAAGTTCGTTAGGCGCTAGCTGGCAGCGGCACGGGCAACGAGCGCTTGCTGGGTTGTTGGGTCAAAGTGTCATATCTAAAGGAGAAGAGTACAAATGTTCGTATGGTCACCCGGGATAACAAGCTGTGCTCACGGTTTTCGGCCAGAAGGCAGCCGCCAGGATCGAAAGGAAACAGATGATGCGGGCAACCAAGTGCCGAGAGAACATAGAGCGAATGCAGTATCACTGCCGCTGGGCTCATATCCTGTCCGGCCTCCACGAATCGATCGATGCGCTGAAGTAACAATGCTGTTTCTTCGGCGGACAAGGAGACTTTACTTTGGTCGGGCGCGTAAGCGTGGCAGAAAGGCGCGTCCTGCATGGAATCGTGCCCGCCAAAGAAGGGGTCGCCACCATCGAAGCAACCGTTCTGTGTCGCCGCGTGGATTCGTCGCCAACGGGATAGTATGAGAGCGGCTGCTGCTCGCCTCAGTAGTCGAACCTCGCTCACGGAGCGCCGGAGAAGCATCCGCTTCGTTATCCCCTGAAGCGGGTCTACCTACCAGAAAATGTGTAGCGAAAGAGGACCAGCGTCTGGCTTCCGATGTGGTGATGGGGTCGATTAGCGAGGCAGCGAGCGCCCCGATCCTCCTCTTCCTCTTCTCCTCCTGTCGCCCCCTGCCTGCGCTTCTCTATTTCTCAACAGATGTATTGCACATCTGGTGCGTTCATGCTACTCGATCTCCGCGGGTATATCGCAGTTTGTGTTCATTACGAATGGTAATCAGGCATTAGTCATCAGCTTTTCCCGTACAACTGTGCCTCGCATGGACCGCTCCGTCATGCACATGTGTGTTTTGCTTCAACCAGGACCGTAGGCCGAAATGATAGCGACTTCGGTTCCCTAGAATCAGCTTTAGGAGACCCACCGGCACGCATGGCAGCCACAGCCAACTTTTTTGACCACGGCGCCCTCTCACGCCCACGTTATCGGCAACAAGAAATACTGCTATACTTTATTGGCAGTAAAATGTACTTCACCGGCTTTTTTAATGCCTGTGTTTTATAATTGGGACGACTCAGGCCCTGGTGTACGTCACGATCGTGTGAGGGTACACTGCCTGGCAATTCCAATATGTTGCTAGGCATCCGATTGTCAAACGTTCGACTGTAGGAGTAATGCAATGAAGCTATTGCTAATGATTTAGGTACAGCATGAGCAATCGTGGTTTCATATATAAAATACCGATAAAATGATTATAAAACACAAAAATTATACGCAGAATTCTTCGAATGTTTCATAGAGAAAATACAAGTTTGGTTCATAAAAGACCGGTTTGTCCTTAAAACAACCACCGCGGTTTGATCACAACCAAAGATGTTTTGGAAAAGACACGGACAAGACGGGAATCCACAGCCATATTTGATGATTTCTCAATAAAGTCAGAGAACTTTGTTTCTGCGATAGACTTCTGCCGGCGTAAGGCACATCCCAAAACATGATTCACCTAATATAGTTGGACCCCTACTTCATTTTTATTCTATTACCTACTGCTAAAATGCAGTTATATACCGATTACAACGTTTTTTTGTATTGGTGCATATTACGTCACTTCGGCCCAAACTAAATCATTGCAGGGAATTTGAAAGTTTTTGAATATTCCTGTTTTTTTCGGTTTAAGAAGCGTATTTCGCGGCTAGAGTGCAGCTAAAGGAGTTTTAAAAGGATAGTTCTTTCAATTTTGGAGAATTTTCTTGTCTTTATAGCCCCGTTCCAGCGTTTCTTTTTGTAACTTCGTGCGGTGTTTTGGGCCTGTTTACTGTGGTTAGCATTACCATCCGTTGCCCAGTAAGGCTTTAGAAAAAAAAAACGCTTTGTTTGTTAGATTTGCGAAACAACGGTGCTGTTCGGGATGCCTACTTTGTCTCTTTACAGCATTCTGTCATCACGCCTGCAACGCTTACGCCTACAGAAAAGAACCATATTTTGTTATATCAGACACAGAACATGTCCTATCGCCGCCTACATTTCTCGTCGTAATGTTTTAACATCATGTGCAAGAACGTCTTTATGCGAGTAAAGATTTAGCAGTATTCTGCACTACTTTGACGCAGCCCTTGTTTACAGGAACCGAAATCATCGGTGTGCTCTTTGTTCGACTTTTCAGGTGCCGCATCATTTGCGACATTTTGGTGCGAATGTCGCTGCTTTGTGGAGTTTGTGGTGCTAGTAAAGGACTACACAGGATAAAGGTGAAAAAAAGACAGAACACACAGGTTGACAACACAAGCGTGTGTGTTATCCTTCCTCCAACTTCATGCAGTAGTAGTTTTCGCTAGCACCATGAATTCCTTCGTTAGAACACACTTGCGAAATGTCGTCTTTAATTATTTCAGCGTAAGTATCACTGGTAGTTCTTTTGTGTTGCCACACACGGAAAAGTTCGTTGCTCTACATCTCCGGGTATAGGAATCATCTCCTCAGACAACATTTCTTTTATGGGTTTTACGTATACCGCTAGGCTAGCGGCGATACTTGAATGTTTCAGGCACTGGTGCTCGCTTTCTGCGCTAAAAGGTACCGGTACTATCTCCGAAGCTTTAGAAAGCATTGCTCATTCGTGTAGCGACGCGATTGCTGGGGAGAGACTGACTATTGTAGCGCTTTTTGTACCGGTGTGTCAATGCACTTCTCTCTTTATCAGTGTGAGGTCGATGCGAACAGCCATATATTAAAACCTGCATGTATTCGGCACCCCATTGCACCCACGTATGTAGCGTGAACAAAGAAGCACCTGCTGAATCAGCTTTCCACCTAAACGTCTCCAAATTTCTTTGATTTCAAGTAAAAAGGAGCCCTTTTGTTGAGGACTAAGTGTTGACACTACCAATAGCTCCCAAAATGACAATATTTCTTGGAATGGGACGGCACTCCTTGGAAATATTTGCAGAAGATTATGCGTGAACACAAGTTGTATATTATGTGCCAGCAGCATTGGGTAACGATCGAATTGGCAATTACAATCAGGCTCCCCAGGGTGCGTTATAAAAAATATTATGTTTTGCACTTATTTATGTAAACGTTTGATGTTAGTACTTGTTTTCTAGGCGCCGCATGGCAGCTAGATGCTCAAAGATTAGAATATACATGAGACCTTCACAGACATTTTTCGTGTTCTTGATGTGAAATCTATTCCTTTTCTACGATTTCACAGCCACGCATTGGGAAACCTGACCTAAAATGTGGTAATGATTTCGGAAGTCTCCCTTGAACATTTTATTGTAAAATGTGGTGTATTACGTGGTTTTGGAAGAATTTTTTGCTGGCAGGTTTACGTAGAAAAATCGGGTTTGTAGTTTGGAGGAGACGAGATCGTATGCCTAAGACACTTGACGAGTGCCAGGGTTGGTCAAAAAATCTATTACATGCTTGTGGGAAAGATAAAGTTTTTCTACACGCTGCAGCAAGAGAAAAGCAAACGTGCCACCCTCGGACGTTTCAATAAGGATCTGTGCCATATCTTGCAATACGGGGCATTATTGACGAATGGTCTAATCTTCATGATTGCCTTACTCCAAGTGTGTTCTTCTCGGAAAATTTGATTCAAACTAAGGGCTATGAAACAATCGCTGTCACAAGAAACATATATGATTTACGAAAAAGTTTGTATGTCCGCTCCTAGTGTTTCACGAGATCTCCCTAATAAAAAACTAAAATGACGCGTGTTTCTTAGCGGTAATCAGATTCTTCTGGGAACATAAAATGAGGTAGTACCGCGCTAATAATTTCGTCAAAATGGAAGGATTGATACGCTCTGCAATATTTAGCCATTGTATCGGAAGTGGACTGCAAACTCCGCCCTCCCGAGTCTGCGCATCACGGTTTTTATGAACGGTTGAGTCGGCGTGGTATCCCTTGTAGCCAAACTCTTTTATGACCGCCATCGATTTATCAAAACCAAAGTTAGCACGCCAATGTCCGAACCTGAGTAACCTTGGCCTGCTTCTGGGGAGCCGTTTGCTTTCCTGTCAGCATCATGTGGCAGCTGCAACCGGCACTCGCCCGTCCGTTACTGTGGGGAAGAGAAAAAGGTGCGGAATAACGGTGCTTGTCTGTGGCTCGTTCGCCTGACATGTTTTGCTATCTCCATCTGCGGTGCACTAACATGAACCACCACATCTCGCTACTGCTGAGTACAAGGCCGCGCTATTAAACGCCTCATGCTTTGGAACACTCCCGAAGGAGTCCTTTCTGTTATAGACGCCCGACCGCAGTTTTAAAGGACGACTGTCTTTTTAGGGAAATTTAAACCTCCAACTTTTTGTCTGTCTGTCTGTGTGTCTGGTCTGTCTGTCTGTGTGACTGTCTGTCTGTCTGTCTGTCTGTGTCTGTCTGTCTGTCGGTGCCTTGAGTCAGCTCTCACACAAAAATTTGAAACATGTCGAAAACAAGTACATAACACAGCCGTTGTAACTTCTGAAACTGCGTCACTAAGTCATATGTGTCGTCGTTCTTAGTGCAAACCCAACCTCTGGCACATTCGAGACAACAGGTAAGCACGCAAACCTGGGTTGCGTGTTTTTTATTAGGCAAAGGCTTTGTGCTGGCTTGTACGAAAACAAGTGATAATAATGATCTGGGACAAATGGGACACATAGGCTCCAGCTAGTACAGTAGAAACGAAATAAGAAAGAAAGGAGCTCATGCGCTGGGGCTGTTCCTGGCACAACAAGCAATAAAAAATTGAAAGAAAGTATGACAGCTGTCTTAGAAGATGGCGCGTAATCAGTGAGAATGCGAGAAAATTGAATTGAAGTGAGCAAAAAATGAATTAGTATGGAGGACACTGAGAGGAGGGTACGAGCTTTAGGGGTGGAAGCCGCGAAATTAGAAGGGGCCGCGTGGCAGCGAAAACAACGACTATCGTCTTTCGACATTTTCAGTGCAGGAAGCAGATACGTGCCACATTTTTTTTTCACTCAGTGAGCCATTCAGAGTTTTCATCACAATAAAAATAGGTCGCCTGCAAGCTTGATTCAATGCGAATATCTGACACACGAAGTAAGAAGGTGGCGCCGTTGCAAATACGCGTCTTTCGCAAAGGCGCACTGTCGTCAAGCCGGCGGCAGACCGCAGAGGAAGGAAACGCCCCTTCTCGCGAGAGCCGCTTGCGCTGGGTTGCCGAGCGGCTTCCGCTACAGAGGCTCCCCTCTAGATTGCGGAGCTTTTAAAGAAAGGCAGCAGTTACCGGCTGCATAGCGAAAGGTCAGAGTCTACTTGTTATCACTGAAAGCGTACGTGAGATGCTGCATGAACAGAAACATCAGTATGAGCACGCTTGACGTGGTCGACGGCGAGGACTTCTCGTTTGCGCCGCACGTCGATTGTGATGGTGTTGTTAATACGTCCCAAAACTTTGATAGGGCCGTCGTACGGTGGAGTGAAGGGCGGCTTCGTTGAGTCTTGTCGCACGAACACATGCGTAGCTGAGTCCATGTCGGGAAAAGTGAAAACCTTTCCGTTGCGGGCGATGCGAGGTGCTGTTGGCCTGAGTTGCGAAAGCCATGTGCACAGCTTCTCGATGTGATCGGAGGCTGCTGCGGTGGTAAATGTCTGGTCGGAGACGAATTATCCCAGGAGTCGCACTGTCGAGCCGTACACCATTCGCGCTGCGCTGAAGCGGAGGTCTTTCTTCACCGTTGAGCGCAGGCCAAGAACGAGCGGGAGCTTTTCCTCCCAGTGCTGGCGATCGAGTTCCGCTGTAAAGGCAGCTTTGAGTTACCTGTGCAAGCGCTCAACCATTCCGTTGCTTGCGGGGTGGTAGGCGGTTGTATGCTGCAGCCTCGTGCCCAGGAAGGCCGAAAACGCGGGAAAAAAGGTTGCTCTGGAATTGCCGTCTCCGGTCAGTTGTTATGCAGGCGGAACAGCAAAGCGGACACCCGTCTGAATAAAGGCCTGCGCGACGGTCTCAGCTGATATGTCCGCAATTGGTATAGCTTCGGGCCATCGGCTGTATCTGTCGATGCTACCGCCCTGCCTGAAACCTTGGCAGGGTGGTAGCGGTCCCACCAGGTCGAGGTGAACGTGGTCAAACCGCGACTCAGCAATCGAAAATTCCTGTAGTGCAGCCCGAGTGGGGCGAGTCACCTTCACTTGCTGACACGTTTCACATGTCCGAGCTCAACCTCGCACGTCCGCGTTGACTCCGGGACAAACGAAGCGTTACGTTATCAGCCGCTGGGTGGCGCGAACACCTGGGTGCCTGATGGAGTGGAAAGTGTTTACTACCACTCGGCGAAGATTCAGTTGGACTAAAGGTCGTAGGGTTGCCTGGGAGGTATCGCAGGTTATCGTGCCCTGGATGTAGGGCATTGCAACCTCCGAAAGCACGAGTGAAGATACCCCACCTTTCAGTCGTGTCAACTCAGTGTCCTCCCGCTGAACCGCTACCATCGCCTGGAAGTCCAGGACTTTTGTGCCGGAAGCGTTGACGCGAGACAAGGGGTCGGCTGCTTCGTTTTCGACCCCGGGAACGTGGCGGATGTCTGTAGAAAACTCAGAGATAAATAAGAGCTGGCGAATCTTCCGTTCTTAGTAGGAGGAGCTGTTGTTGTTGAATACTTAGGTGAGGGGCTTGTGGTCTGTCAAGATGTACAATTCACGACCTTCGAAGAAGTAGCGAAAATGCCTAATGGAACAACAGATTGCGAGCATCTCCCTTTCAAAAGTGCTGTACCGTACTTCTGCAGGTTTCAGGCGTTTTGAAAAGAAGCCCAGTTGCTTCCACTGTGCACCCTCCTACTGCTGCAGCACTGCTCCGTCCGATATGGTGGACGCGTCCACCATGAGGCGTGTAAGAGCATCAGGCAGTGGATGAATGAGAAGGGTAGCCGCGGCAAGCTCGTCCTTAGCCTTCTCGAAAGCGTTCTGGTGTTCGTGAGACCAACAAAATTCTGGTGCCGTTTGGTCGTCTCGGCGTAGCAGGTTGGTCAATGGCTGGACTACTCGAGCACAAAACGGAATGAACCGGCAGTGGAAGTTTAAAAGACCGAGGAAATTACCAGCTTGCGGAAAGATGTTGGAGCAGGAAACTTCTTGACGGATTCCACCCTCGATTCTAATGGCATATAGCTTTCAGAAGTGATGTGGTGGCCGAGGAAGTTAAGAGCCTCGATACCAGAGCCTCGAGAGCCTCGATACCAGGAAGTTGAAAGCCTCGATACCGGTCTGGTATTGAGGTTTCAATACCAGACCGTCCTCATCCAGACGCTAAAAGAGCTGGCGGAGGTGCTGTTCGTGCTCGGTAGTTCTGCTGGCCACCAAAATGTCATCCAGGTAGACAAAGACGGAAGGAAGACCCCGAGTGACCTCATCCATGAACCTTTGAAAGGTCTGTGCTGCGTTTTTTACGCCGTAGGGCATACGGACAAACTCCAACAGGCCGAATGAAGTTGTTATGGCTGTTTTTGGTATGTCCTCCGGTTCGGCGGGAATTCGGTGGAATGCCGCTACGTGGTGGATCTTGCTGAATATTTTTGTACCTGCCAACAGCGCACTAAAATCGTGAATGTGTGGCAGATAATACTGGTCCGGCGTTGCCAATGCATTCAAGGCTCTGTAGCCACCGCACGGGCGCCAGTCGACCCCGTCGTCTTTAGGCACTAAGTGCAGCGGCGACGAATGGTTGCTAGACGAAGGGCGAAAAACTCCCAGCTGCAGCATATGCTCGAACTCACTGAGTGCAGCTTGAAGCCTGTTGCTGGACAGCCGTAGTGGCCGGGCGGTGACTGGCGGCCCGGTGGTGACGATGTGGTGAGTCACATTATGTTTCAGCGGCTATTCCGTGTTGCGGGGCTTGGTGAGAGAGAGGAATTTGGCCAGGACGTGGTGGTAGGCAGGTACTGGATGGAAGGCGCAGATGCCAGATGAGCAGATGTTGGACTCCAAACCACGTACTTTGAGGGTTGTGTGGTTATCCTTGAGGCATTGTCACGTACGCTCACATCCACGTTGAAGTGGCTTAAAGTCTGCTCCGAGTATGACGAAATTAACGTCCGCTACCACGAAGACCCAGCGTAATTGGTGCCTGAGCCCGACGTCTACTGTCAGCGAGCGGAAGCCGTACGTAGCGATGGCAGTGTTGTTCACCGCCAGCAGCGAGGATACGTTCTGGCTACGTCGCCGATCCTCGGGGGTTACCGGGACAATAGAGATTTCGGCTCCAAGTTCGACTAGCAGGCGCGAGTTGCTTACACTGTCGACTACGAAGAACAGGCGGCTGGGTGGAGGGCCGATGTCGTAAGCCACCTTTAACGACTGGCCGGAGTGTTTCCCGGAAACGAACAAGGTTGAGTGCAGCGGCCAGCACCCGTGCCAAACCTACGGTGGTACCAGCAAACTCCGACCTGTCTATCTCGTCACTGGCTTCTCTGGGAAGAGCTTGGCTGTCTTGATGGGGATCGGTTGCGTCGTTGCTCACCCTGTTGGGGAGAGCCAGACAGCAAAAGTTGCTGCATGGTCTTGGTAAGTTGTTGCACTTTCTCCTCAAGGTGCCACAGTTGATCTGGTTGTTCGTGTGTTCTTGCAGCATCTATGCGCTAGAAGTTTGGAGTAGAGTATTCGGTGATGCGATCGGCCAATTGCGCCAGTCGGTAAAGGGACGTCTCATCTGAACCCGCGAGAGCCACGCGCACCGACGGGGCAGCCGTTGCAGAAAACGTTCACGAAGAAGTGGGAGCTGGCCGTCATGACTCGCGTGCACACCGAGTAGTTGCCGCATCCGGTGCAGCAGTCGGGAAGGTCGTTGGTCACCCAGCTCTTCTCGACATAACAGCTGCTGGAGTCTGCTTTCTTCAGGCGCGTTGAGGCGGTCCAGGACCGTCTTTTTGAGGGTGTCGTATTCCCCTTGTGTGGGGGGTGAAACCAAAATGTCCTCGATAGCATCAACAATTTCTGGCGGCCGGGCTGTGACGACGTGAAGGTACTTCCTCGACGGCGAGGTGATGTGCCCGAGCTGAAAACGGGCCTCCACTTGGTTGAACCAAACTCATGGATTTTTAGGCCAAAACTTTGGTAGCTTCAGTTCTGTGGGGAAGACCGCAGGCGTGGAGGCAGCAGTGTTGTCGGAGCTCATCGCGGCGTGTTCGTTAGAGCGTTGTTGGCTGCTGAAGGAGGCGAGAAAGCGGACGTAGAGCTGGTTTGCAGTTTCAAGACAAGACTGTTTATTTCCAAACGATACGTAAGATGAGAGCGTCCCCCGACAAGGGCAAGAAGGGGAACTCCCGCGTCCTTCAACAGATAGAGGAATAGGCCCCTCCCAGCGAGCACACGGCAACGACGCCAAGACTAATGCCAGGAGTCGGCCGGACAACACGTTATGACTCTCCCCACGGCGACCGTTGAAGAGGGCGTGGGAATGACCCGCGAAAGTAAGCAGGCGGCGCCGTCGCCAATACGCGTCTTCCACAAAGGCATACTGTCGTCGAGCCGGCGGCAGACCGAAGAGGAAGGAGAAGCCCCTTCTCACGGGAGCCGCTTGCGCTGGGGTGCCGAGCGGCTTCCGCTACATTACCTATCCCATGTCAGCGAATGTATTGACCGCCTGTCTCTGTACTACACCTAGACCTTAATCTGCACCGTTCAGTTCGCGAGTACGCATGAAAGTCTCGATGTCGAGATATAACACAGAAGAGAGAAATAGAGGCAGACAAACACAAGTGGCAGTAGAAGTTTCTGCTAATAAAAAGCGTCTGTGATTTCGCATACAATATTTTTCATATATCGAGCTCAGACAGTTTCCTGCAATTATTCGTTTACATGCATATATGGTGCGCACTCCGTTTCTGCTTATACAAAGGGGCCATGAAAAATATTGGTTGGTTTATTTTGAAAGAACTAGGGAGAGTTAAATCATTCAACTCCATTCTACCCCACAAAACACGTTTTTCTAAATAGTAGTACGTAGGATATATTCAAAAACTTTCAATATTTGCGCTATAGTGAGGTAACATGGGCTGGAGTGATGGAATAAAACCCAGCACTAAAACAGTTGTTAGTATGGTAACAGCACGTTAGCAATCAATTGATACGATCAGACAGAACTGGGGGCCCCACTAGTAACAACAAGTAATTTTTCTTGGCGGGAGGCCTAAGTCGGTGGGCGCCAATAACAGCAGCAAGATTCTGTGACATCATAGAGGAATCACAGGAAAATAGACGGGGATTTGCCGCTTGTTCGGCGCTTTTTTACTGTCTGGACTGGTGCTTCGAGATGTAAGTAAATTATTCTAATTGTTGGGACCAATCAGTCTCCCTAAAGGAGCAAGCTTGAATTTCGACTTCGTGGCCCCTTTTTTATTTGCGCAAGCAGACTTCAGCAAAGACATTTTACGCACATGTTTCAATAGGTGGATAGTCATGTCGTCCATTTTATGATACCAACAGTAAATGTTAGCCGTGAAGCATGAGTGCATTTGTCGTGGCGGATGTAGAAATAGTTTTCTGCAATCCACTGAAACAGGACACAAGGTAGGCTTGGGAGAGAGAGAGAAGGGTAATATAGGGCTGCGGCCGGCAGCCAAACCCTCCCCTTATCGCAACTAGCAGCACTGAGCAAGTCAAAAAAATGAACGAACAGCCTTTATAAAGAGAAAAGGTGGTCCAGGCCATCACAAGAAAAGAGGAGGGAGAGAGAGAGAGAGTAGGCTCTTTATTTAGAGAGAAAGCCGAGATGTTTGCCGGAATTGCGACACCGACCGGGGGAAGGGTGAGGGGAAAAGAAAAGGGCCCATAGATTACAGGGCAGAAGAAAGAACAAGAAAGAGAAGAAATAAAATCAGACAGAAAAATAAAAAAATGAGGTTCAGTTTGTGAGTAGTGGGATTAAAAAGTCTGTCTTCTAAACTCTGAATCACTGAAATCACGCCAATCTCGCCGAGTTAGTCGAACAACGCCTCCAGTATTTTGCGTTGAGCTAGTGGAGATGGCCATGGACCAAAAAGTACTTTCAAGGTCATTGGTTCTGGGCTGAGGCGCTCTAGTCTCTGCATAAGACTGCACCTTGCGTGTATGTGTGCAGAGCATTCCAGCAGCAAATGCTTCACGGTTTCCGGCGACCCGCAGTTGTCGCAGTAAAGGTTTGTGATGACAACAAGTCGAAAAAGGTATGACTTCGTTATCGCTGCGTTGAGACGAAGTCGGTGCTATAACGTCTCTAATCGGCTCGAAAGTACCGCTGGCATTCTCATCCTGAGCTGGAAGGGACCAGAGACGGTTCCGTTCTATTAAAACGAGCGCCTTCGCAATAGCCGTGGCATCACGCTTAGTGAAAAAAATCTTCCCCAAATTGCACATTCGGTATACGGACAAGCGGGAAGCTTACGGACAAGCGGGAAGCCACTGAAACTCTATACGGTGTGGAATAATTGTTTCCTAAATAATGTATGCACAGCTGAACGATAAGGAAGCGCGCACGGTCCCAAACCAGACTACCCTTCCGAGACTGCTCATAATATCTGGTACGGTGTACTTGTCTAGTTGTGGATAAACGCATGGTCCCGTTGGTGTTCCCCGGAAAAAAAGGGGCGAGACAGGGGGAAATAGAATGCACGACACGCTTTAAAAAAGTTCGTGTGCCGTACCGTGCACCCTTCCGGCTGCATTTTGTTACGGTAATAAATGAGGCGTTTTTTTTTTCTTTTTCCAAATGAGCCAGATCCAGCTAACGCGAATTTTAGCAACATGCAGAAGTTTGTTACTGGATGTAAATGCAACGCCGTCAAAGCTATTATACGATACATCTCGCATGTCAGCTATGGGAAGTCGGTGCCACAAAAAAATAAAAATTATTGCCTTGAATTTGAGCAATATCAGGGTGATTATTTCGATTTGGTTCATAATGAATTGAAACAATCAAGTTGAGGCGGAATTCTTATGAGAAATTTATTTAAATTGACTTTCAACCATGCCGCGATGGAGTTTGGTAGGAAAGGCAATAAAATGTGCAACAACCAGCTCTGTTGAATTCTGCCACAGGATAATTTTCTTGGGCACACATGAAGGCCCTTACGAAGTAAGCATGCTCTCCATTGTTTTGCCATGACTTTCGAAAACGCTTCACAAGAAGGCTCCTTATATCTTCTTTTCTTAAAGAAGCCGTTCGTACTCTCACAGGGTGGGGGAGATTTTCCAGGGCTGATTAGAGGCGGCTATTTACTTAAGTACTAAGATGGTAACCATGGGAATAAAAATAAATATAACCAGAGGTAACTCGCAGGGACGCGTGAGAACAAATAAAATAATGGTTTCACATCTCTGAGTTTCATTTGGTTCATTTCTCCCGTTCGCTTCGTCGTTGAAATCTGGGGGCCGAATGTCTAACGAAACGGCGCGCGCCACTTGTTCCTCGTTTTGAAACGGCGACTTTGGGGGCGCACGTGATTGGCCGTGTGCAAAATGTCGTCACGCCTTGCGTCATCCGGAAAAGTACCGCGGAGCAGTCGCTCCTAGCCCGTGACCTACTTATTACGCCGTTTTATATGGTTTGAAAGAAAAAAAGGCCGTAATTGATATCGTCAACTGTCAATCAACCGCACGCCAAAAGGCGGCCAGAAACGATGCGTTGGAAAGTGCGTCGTTTCAAACGGCGCTCGCTTCACGGCGAAAGCGTGCGAGGCCCCTTCGCGTTGCAGAGGTGGTTGCGTTTGCGCCTTGTCGTCTGCTAATTGTGTTTACCTCGGTTTTTTTGTAAAACTCGAAGCTCGTTCCCGCCAAATTGTTCGGCGACGTAGCTTAGCGTGATTTCAACGAACATTTTCACGCTGTCGCCGATGGGCGTACCCGTCTGTCAATCCGAACGGCCCAATAACTACGCGCGCATGGAACAAACATGCCGCGCATTTTCCCGCCAGGCGCACTTGGGCTGCACGAGTGCGCCAGTATGCGGCTGGTCCAGTATGGGCAGTACGCGGTAAATCGAACGCTGCCGTAAACCGCGCCTAAATCGGTGTATCTCGACATGGTGGTGTACCTGCCTCTTTGTTAGCGGCGCAGCAATCTCCGCAATCTCCGAGACGGCAAATGCGATGGCCAAGGCGGCAACGCACGCCGTGCGACGCATTCGCCCTTAGCGACGAGGAGCTTGCGCGCAAATTTCGCCTTTCCAAGAGCGTGGTGCGCAGTCTCTGTGGCGAGTTTCGGCTCCGTCTCGAACCTCACCGGACAACGTTCCCTAGAAGTCTTTCTAGGGACAACGCTACTGAACGTAGCTTGTTCTTTGATTGGCTAGTTCCTCTTCTCCGTTCTTCCCGACACCGTGGAAGGCCGGGGTCTTGCTCGAATTTGACGCCAAAATGACGTCACACGCGAAATGACCGCGCCGTTTTGAAGAATTGGGCCCCTGGTGGCATATCTGTTGCCTATCTCCCAATTTCCGCCTGAACTCACAATAAACCAGCTCCCAAAAGCAAAAAACATAAAACTTCCTAAAACACCCACGAAACATTCTTAACAGTCACGCCAAAGGAAACTCCTATTAGGCAACTAAAATTACTCCTTTCGATCCATGAAACAGCAGAATCTGGCTCATTTTTGATGAGAACTACAGTCTGCGTACAAGCTTTCAGGGCGACCTCTCAACCATGTTTTACCGTACCCTTTTAAGGGGGAAGTTGCCAAGTTTTTCTTGTCACTGCAGTTTTATCCGACTTAGCTTCGGATTCTGGATCTGCCTCCTTTCGAAACAAACACGCCTGAAATCTTCAAACGGAATACTAACAGAATGGAATACTACAACGGCCTCTTTACGGGCGTGCATGGCGTCACCACAACATGACGAAGCTCGACATTGGCGCGAACGAGCAGCCATTTAAGCAATATATGAACCGACTTCTGTTCGGAACGCATGCACAGGCTCACTCTAACAAATTTTAAGGCGATTCTTTAGTCATTCGCTCATATATGTTTCACTGCCACATGTACCAAGACGTCGTCTCTGCGAACGCGTGGTTACAGGGTCGTTCTCTTGTCGTGGGATCTTTCGGCGTGGTGTGGAGGTGTAAACGCCCCGCCCAATTCCTGCCATCAGCATTTCCGGCCGTGGACGGAATGCAGAATGGATAAGCAAAATGATAAAAAAGGGCCCAAAGGGAACGCAGAAAGCCAGATAGCCTCTCTCCCAGACCGATGCTGCGGCGAAGAATATCGTAGTATCTGAAGGCGCCCGCTACCGGATGTTTTTGCAGATGTCACCGGAAGCGACGCATCGTGCGCCGTCGCGCTGTCGCGGTGCGAGGAGGTGGACCAAACAAGGTAGATTCACGGCGCTGAAAAAATTCGATGTTTTGGATTGCTATTACTCCATAATACTCATCGCTGAAACACAATTCTTGAAGGAGGTGACTATTAGGACCTAAAAATGCGAACGCCCATGTATAGGCAAAACCTTTTTCGCCCCTTTAGCGGATCACTCAAAAACAGCCATCAAAACTTAAGATATGATGATTCCAGTAAGAGTTATATATCCGTCTGTAATAAGAGAAGAATCAAATATTGCTTCACCGTACGAATGAACTATTCTGATGTGCAAGCGGATTCGAGAAAGTTGGGGAGGCGATCCCATCTTAGGATTCCCATGAAGTCAGTTGTAGATTGTCTATAGTTTGTTTTGGCTGTAGGTAGCAAAACACTGTTATTTTCGTAAGACTGCGTGTTATTGAAATTAGAGCTGTGGCCAGTTAAACTGTACATATACAGTTCCTGGTTGCGAGCACGGTAACTGCATGTGGTTAATTTTTGTTGAAAAATCTATTTGAAAGGTAAGATGCTTGACATCCAGATAACAAAGACATCCAGGTAAGAAAGGTAAGGCTAGCTGGGAAATATGGGTCTTGTGGGTGCCGTGGACGGACTGAATGTAATGAGCAGCATAGCTTGGGTTTGCAAAGGCTGCACATGCACGATGAGTTGTATAAGTGCCGACGCGTAATATTGCAAATAGGTTTGAATGAAAGCGTGATGAAGAGAGGTCAAAATAAGGAAAATAGTGACGCGAATTGATAAGTACCTTTGTCACTAATCTATTTTTTTCGATTTAATTTTAATGTGGCAGTGGAATTTGAAGTGTTTATCTAGTAGCACGCCTAGGAAAATTACATCTGATGACGGATGAAAGGCATGATTTTGTAACAAAAACGGAGACATCTATTCCATACTGTACGGCTGTGTTTGAAAGATCATGAATCGAGTATTTGCAGGTGTAGTGCAAGATAGAGAAAAAGTAATGGAAAGGCAGAAATGCTAACCAGGCTACCGCCTAGTATGCTATCCTGCGCGGGGAAAGGGGAACAACGAGAAAAAAGAGGAAAACAGAAAAAGAAGCGGAAAGGTACAGGCATAGTGTAGAGTGGTGTGCCCCAGTGCGCCCTCAGTTTATTGGTAGGACATTATAGACAAATGGGTTCAGCGAGTTCAGAGAGGGTAAGTCTTTTGTGCTAGAGACTTCTGTGAAATTCCGTCATTTTTAGAATACCCAGGAGCGCTTTTGTCGCCTTGTCCGTAGATGACGGAGAAGGCCAGTGGACTGGGATTGTCTCCTCAGAAAACGGGTGCCGATAGCCTAGCTTCCGTACTATAAAGTTTGGTTTTTGTGCACGGGATGAATAGGTAGCTTGTGTAATAATTTAATTGGTTAACTACCTCGTTTGCCTATTTAATCTGTGCATAAATTGTGGTGTCACTCGAACGTAAAAAGCTGCGACAATAAGTTAGGCATTTGGCAGGTCGGTTTTATATATTAAAATAAGATATGGCCTGCGGAATTTTGTTCTTCATACTTAGTTGTTGTGAAAGTGAATCAATAGTTTTTATGACCTCAGATTGGTGAGATAAGGTCGCTGCGCAGTAGTGATAAGGCCGGCCAGTCAATTCCAATTTTTTAAAGTTTTTGGCGAAGGATTTACGACTAATGGTATCAAATGCGTTGGTAAAATCAATACAAACTGCTTTAGCACTGTACCTGCGTCAATTCGGAGTTTTATATTGTCGGTAAGCGATAGTAGAGCAAGCCCAGTAGAATATCGTGGGCGGAAGTCATACTGATGCGGCGTTAGAAATTTAGATGTTTCGAGATACTTTAGCAAGCGAGTTACAATTATTTTTTTCAATTATTTTGCTAAAAAAGTGTAGTGCAAAAATTCACGATAATTCTAGAACTTTCAGGATTTCCTTTTTTCGATGGGGGAGTAACCCTCCCAAGCTTGAGGGCGTCTGGAGATGTGCCAATTTTGAATAAACTGTTTATGATATCAGATTAAGGTCGCGCGATATAATGGGCTACCACCTTCATTTTCAATAGATAGATTAATCAAGTCGGGGCCACATCGTTTTCAGACCTAGTATACTAGTGCTATCTTCATGCACGTCAGTCAGAAAAAGCTAAAACGATTGTTGAAGCGGCGAGGGGCAATATGCTGTACCAGAAGATGATGAGTGGCTGACTTCATTATTAAGAAAAGATCGACTGAATTCATAGCAATGTCAGCTGAGCATGTTAGCATACCGGCATGTGTGGTAGTTTCTGATCCACAATGCTTTGATGTAGGAACGTTTTGCCAGTACTGACATTTTCCTACTGTCCGTTTCCCATTTCAAGAATTTATTCTCGAAATAAGTCTTTTTCGCCCCTTTTAAGAGTATGTTAAGCATGTTAGAGCAACTAGTGTACCGTGTCCGTAGGGCTGAGTTCAACGGTTGACGGTTTAATTTGTTTTGTAGGTTAAGTCGTTTATCGAGGCTATGCAAAATGGCGCGGGTTTTCCACGGCTTCGTTGCTGTTGAAAACCATCCCGTTGTATTGGTGGTGAAAGTTGCTACTTTGTCGGGGCTTTGTGTGAGAACTGAACTTATCAAAGACCATGAATGGGTACTCTTCCGAAAGGATCGGACGTCATTCAGTGCTGGATGTAGCTTTTATAAACTTCCGCTATCGAAAGACCTTTCAATCAGCTAGTACACCTGCTGTGATCTGGTTTACTTCAAAAGTAGGAACGCAGCATAATGATCAGCTACTTAAATATAAAGACCACCTGCAGAACATTCGGTCGTTAAATTTGACAGTGGGTGGTCTATTATCGTTTCTGAGCCGGTAACAAAAATCTAGTCGGTACCTTTATAAGTGTCTCGAGACCATAACCTGTGTAACAATTTACATAGGTAGAGCATACAGTACTAGCAAAATAAATATAAATATAAATAAATAATAAATAATAAAATCACCAAAGAGCGGGAAGTTTTTGTTTTCACCTGTTAACTTGTTTAAAATCTCTTAAAGTTAGTAGCAGAAATCGCTGTAATTGGAACATGGCGATCTACATACTTTGATGACTATTGAACTTTGGTTGTTCGTACTTTGTTCCTATTATTTTCCCTTGTTCGTGTTATCTTTGCTTCGTTATCTGTAATATTAGATAGTGGTTCCTTATTCGTATTTTCGTACTTTGGTTAGAAGCTGTTACCTATAAAGTAATTGGTATTTACATAAGAGTAAACTCGAAGAGCCAGTACTTACTACCGTGCTGAAACTATTCCTTTAGATGCTGAAAGAAAGCGCACCCTGGTTTATAAATAATCGGCATCATCAACATCCGGGATTGGTTTTAGCTGGCCCCATCAAGCAACACTTCCCAAGCCTCTGATTACGACTCAGGATGCCCAACAGATCTTATTGTCTGAGCAACTAGGATGCACGTCGGCAAATTGTTTATGGTGCTCTGTTTCCTTTCGCGTAGCTCTCTAACCATATAGATCGATACAGTAGCAGATAACAAAACAGGATATATAACTTTGGCACACCCTTTGTCACTCGGGCCACAGTGCATGGATACAAGTAGAAGCACGGAGTGCTACCTGCCGCAACCTTGGTACGGCTATTCAAACAACCGCGACCGCTTGAGAGGGTTTAAAATCCAGTCTGTGCCCACTGTGGGCAAAGAAGAAAGAGGGAAGTATAGGAATAGGAATCGGAAATGAATAGGAATGGCGGCAATGAAAGGCTGGAGTTTTCGGGCACAAAAAGGACTGACGCACCGTTAGTGTCCCTTCTTTGCGGTGTAAAATTACCACTGAGACGGTTAGAGCACTAAGCACGTTGACGTGTAGGCAAGACGGGCGACCAAAGTCTCTTTGCGGGCTTATCACGCTTGACCAGGCGTGCATTCGGGTCTAGCGTGAACATTTTAAGGGAGGCGAACGGATGCTCACGCATCTTTACCAATCCTGTAGATAATCTCGGAATAAATTTTAATGATGCCATCGCAGCACAAGTCCTCCTCTGCCCAGAATCACAAGGACCGCTATGGTTCCTTTTTGAATCCAAGCGCACCTATGCTGTGTTGAAGTTTGTGGGTATGAACACAATTCATAGGGTTTGGATATGGATAATAAGTGGTGCACACAGCGGGTTGCCGATGAAAAGTATAAGTCATCATCATCACCATCACTATCAGCCTATCTACGCCCACTGCAAGGCACAGGCATCTCCCATTATTCTCCGATTACCTGGGGCCAATTATTGCCCGCAAACTTCTTGATCTCATCTGCCCATCTAACTTTCTGCCGCCCAATGTAACGCTTGCCTTCTATAGGGATCCACACTTTTACCCTAAATGACCAACGGTTATCTTGCCTTGGCATTACATGCCCTGCCATATCCATTTATTCTTCTTAATTTCTGCTAATATGTCCTTAACACGCGTTTGTTGCCTGACCCACTTCACTTTCTTCTTGTACCTTAATGTGACACCTGTCATCTTCCGTTCCATTGCTCACTGAGTCGTCCTCAATTTAGGTTGAACCGTCTTAGTGCGGATCCGTGTTTCTGCCCCGTAGGTGAGTACCGGTAATATGCAGCAGCTGTCATAAACAGGGACAATGGTAGGCTTCTATTCATTATCTGAGAATGTCTGCAGTATGCACTCCACCCCATTCTGATCCTTCTAATTATCTGTGCCTCATGGTTGGGATCCGGGGTCACAACTTGGCCTAATTAGATATATTCGATTACCGCTTCCACTGCCCTACACGTATCTCAAAGTGCTGTGCTGTCCCATGGTTCTTTATCATAACTTTAATTTTCTGCATATTAATTTTCAGGCCCACGGTTCTACTCTGTTCGCCCAGTGCGGAAAGCATGCTTTGCAATTCGTCCCCCGAGTTACTTAGCAAGGCCACGTCATCAGCAAATCCGAGGTTACTGAGGTATTCTCCATTAACCCTTGCTCCTTCCTGTTCCCAATCATGAAAGCGAACGCACCAGTCTACAAACTCCACCGAGAAGATTGGTACTTTCCTCGCTAGTGGGCACTCCAAGTAGTCTCCACTCATACCATCGCTGCTGGTGCGCTCAGCCTCGCCAAAGCAGTTTCATGAAAATTACACACCGATCACTCTTGCTTGGTCAGTTAGTGCCCCCTTAAGCGAAACGCGCAACATGCGGCCCAGGCATAGTAACAGCGAAGCTTTTTATCAAATAGTAATTTTTTCTCTACGCCGTTAAATATACCTAGTAAATGTTGAGCGCACACTCGTTTTTGCGAGCATCGCGGCGACCGCCCAGGTTCTCCGGCATACGTTAGTCAAGGCAAGCATACCAACATAGGAAGATTGGCCAAAATTTGCCAAAAATAGACTACGGCATTCGCCGTAGTCGTGGTAACACTTGGTCGGAGTGAGAAAGACATGTAATACCGTACGGCCCTCCTATGTGATGTCCAATCATTGTCACTTCAAGAACAAAATTAAGGAAGCGCCCACTTTCAGCAACTATGATGGAGTAAAGGTCGTTGCGGCATTGAAGAAGAATCAAATCGCACTCAACCGTGGGAATAAACCATCGTGATGTTCATGAAGGTTGCCCACAGCTTCGCTACCTTGAAGTCTTGGGCGTTCGAATGAGCTTCCTTCATTTTTCGTTTGATGAACCAGGAGCAGGGATCGATGTTGCCTGACAGAAGACCACGCAAAGTGAGAAAACAGGTAAAGGCCCACCCAGTCGCACAACGGCGCAAACGCATGCATGCTAAAACAAACCCCCTACAAAGGCACACATGCACTCACACGTGATCCCCGCACTCCCTCACACGCACACGCACGCACTCACTCGTGCACGCACGCACACACACACACACACACACACACACACACACACACACGCTCACAAACACACAGAGAGAGAGAGAGAGAGAGACAGACAATTATGCACTGATGGCGGAAAACGCAATCCACAACATGGCTAACAACCTTTGAACCCACTCATCTTATTCCAGCCGCTATACCAAAGGGGCATGTTTATTGCGGATCCCCAACAGATGCCCGTGCAGTAATATGAAAACATTATTGAACTTAATACTACATGGGGACGAAGCTATCGATCAACGTTGATGTCGCAAAAAACCCATAAATACAGTGTCGCAGAAGATTCTTTCTGGCATGAAACGACTTCTTAACGAGAAAGTAATTGTAAGGTCCACTGATGAGGTCAGGGGCCAAGCGACCGGGCGGCGCGTGAGAACCCGCCGGCCCGTTTGGTGGCTCAGCACTGTAGACTCTACGGGCCCACCCCATACCACAGGGATAACCCCCCATTGAGAAAGCAGACGGCACCGCCGTATTCCGGGACCGTCGACGTGAAGAGCGGAGGTGGTGGGATTACCAGCTCCAAGTGCGCACAAATCACTTGAGCTCCTCAACTTCGTCTAACTCTCCTATCCTCGGAGCATACACAAACCGCTCGAGAAACGACGGCCGAGACCCTGTCTCGCCGCAGGATCCGTCTAGTTTCCCGGTACGGCGCTGCACCATAAACTTCCGACGCGATCCTAACCTTTGTCCTAGGGGGAACGTTGATGTCGCAAAAAACACATAAATTCAGTGTCGCAGAAGCTTCTTTCTGGCATGAAACGACTTCATAACGAGAAAGTAATCTTCGAGGATTACTGATTTAGTCTTTGGGATTGCTCAGCGTCACACATGGGGCTGCACGGATGTCGCAAAGTTCTTGTACTGGCACGTATTCAAGGAGATTAAAATTCTACCGCTTTGCTAAAAGCTCTGCGCCCCTGAGGGCATTCTCGAATGCACTGCATATAGATTATTTTCTATAAAAACATTCTGGGGCTCTTGATTATCTCAAACTCCAGACGTTTTATTGCTGCTGTTGCGACCAGTTCATTGTCTGAAACTGTTTTACTACTATGAGAATAGTACCACATTCATTAGGACTGTGCTTTACGACGTGGTGTTTGGAAACGGTTGGACGGCTGGTTATCATACGCCCACGCACGTCCGGCGGCCTCCTTAAGCTGATTGCTACGAAGAGCTGTAAAGATGCCTTTACGCTACGTTTAGCGCTCCGGCTGAACATTCTGTTCATGGTTCGTGAAGCCAGTATCCAGAGCACGGGCAGCGACAAGAAAAGATTTCCTGGCGGCTTTCTGTAGAAGATTGCTTTCTTAGAAAGCGCTAAGTAAGGCGCGACAGTTTTTTGGCCCTTTTTAACTGTAAACCTAAACTTTTAACGACGTTCCTAGTATAGGCCATTTTTGTTTGTTGCACCAACTGCTGTCAATTAACATGAAAATACAGGCCATTGCTAGATAAATGTAAAGAGTAAAGTTAAATTTGGAAATACACATTTCTCCATCCTCTACCTAAATACATCGTATTAATACTGGGGAAGCGGCGAGAAACGTATAAGGTTATTGGCGGCGTCACCGGCATGTGGGCTCACGCACGTTTAAAACATACTATTTTGCGCTACGTAATATTAAACGTCCCGAAGAATGTTGTTTTACCTAGCGTGTGTCAAATTAGATTAGTGTCGATGCCGTTTCTTAAGATATAGACAGCACCTTTGAATGTTTCGGTAGTTGTACGCGTGCTCATTACCAAGTGCAGCAGAACATTTCAGGGCGTCTGTCATACAGGTGACTTTATCAATCAAAACAATGACTATAAATATGCCAAGAATAAAATAAAGGCCCAGGTCTGTCCACGAATAAGAGAAAGAACGCTGGTAACACCCACGCGAGTCGCTTAGAGAGCGGCACAATTGTACACATGGATCGAACTGGATGGACAGGAACTCCACATTTCCGGGAGACATGCACCGGTACACAGAATGACACGGAGATGCGGCTCTTCGTTGCATATAAACACACATTACACGTCACGCATTCGGGCTTTACTTCCCTGATCACCGAAAAGAGGCTTTCAAGACAGCCAACATCATTCTTTCACCTCGATTGGCCGAATGAATACTGCGAAGGGCAAGTAGCCCAAGTTGTATGGCACGGCTATTCTCCACCCAGAGAATCTTTTGGCCGTCCGGCCTCGGTAACCTCTTGTGACCCGTAAGTATTGAATTTTTTTCTTCCCGCTGTACCCCTATGTCTCTTGAAAATATTTTACCACAGCGAAAACGTCGTCGGCCTTACCGCCCCAGCTGTGGCCAAATAAACTTGTTCTGTCTGTCTGTCTGTCTGTCTGTCTGTCTGTCTGTCTGTCTGTCTGTCTGTCTGTCTGTCTGTCTGTCTGTCTGTCTGTCTGTCTGTCTGTCTGTCTGTCTGTCATTTCCCCGAGTTTTAATATGTGTGAATGCATGAGCTGTTGTCTGGCCACTTCAAGTAATTTCATTTTACAACGCGCACCACTTTTGACTTCGGTGGTTCTGACAACATATTTATTGAGTTAAACAGCGGTACCCTTTTGATTACCATGAAAATAAATAAACGTACCAGTCTATATGAATACACATGCAGAAAATTTAACAAAGACTGGGTTCCTTCGGCTGTCACGTAGTAATTTTGGCGGTTTCCTTTACAGTCGATAGGGACTCGAAAATGCGCAAAACAGTACTTTTTATGGCTGAGTTAAAACCCATTACATTTAATTTCAATTGCTTGAAAGTATAACAATTAAACTCTTAAAAGAAAAGATAAACTAACGGAAATGGTGTTTAACCAGTTTTCATCATATAACAAAACAGCACACGCCTGCCCTAAAGGTTACGTTCAATAAACCAAAGCTGCTGACACAGTTCATTGATTGTGTGTTCATTGATTGTGTGAGGGCTCCATAATAATTTTTGACCACTTGGGGATTTTTAACAGGCACGGAAAGCTCGAACACATGGGTGTTTTTGCTTTTCGCCTGTATCAAAAGAGCTTCCGCCGGGGCAGGGAATCGAAGGCTGACAGAGTTCACTGAATACCCGCTTGCTTACGTGTGCAGACTTTTTCTTATTTGCTGTGGCTCAATCGGAATATTAATTTGACATTTTATGGAGAACTATTCCCGGGCAGAAGACAAAGTTTTTTGGTCTTCTCATTTATGGAAAGTGTACTGTCTAGAATGGAGAAACAGAAAAATCTACGAAACTAAACCGTTCGCTTGGTAACTTCATCACAGATTCAAAAACCATTGATAGAAAATCCCGCTGTGAATACCCAACATTTTTCTTCGTTTGGTGCTAGGTTGCATTTCTCGAAAGTATCGCTTGTTTAACAGACACGTAGTACAGTGGCACCCCGCTGGTACGTCCCCGGACTTACGACGACCCGCTTCTTACGACGGATCACCGTGGCCCCGCCAAACTCCCCATAGAAACACTGCATTACCCCCCCCCCCCTGATATGACGCTCGGCTGCACGCGGTCCGCTTCATAGGACGGTCCCTGGCACGGAAAAACAAAGGTTTTTCTCATATTTTACACCACCGCCTCGTAACGACCTTCTTTATTCTTCATCCCCGTTTAACGCTGCTTGATATGCAAAGGACCGCAGGCGGGCCAGACCACCTGATGAACAGACGCAAGCAATCGAACGGTTACTCCTAAGCGGGAGTTAACCTGCGACGGCCTCACGCGGCAGCAGTACGGTAACGCGCCAACTGCGAGAAGTCGAAGTTCTGGTGGTAGCCAGACCGTGAATTTGAAGATCCCGTCGAGACGCTGAAGAACTTGCAAAAACGTGCGACGCAACACCACGGCGAGCCGCTTTCTCCACCCGGTCGACCGAAGTTTCTTCCTTTGAAGACGCGCTCTCTCCCTATATCTCTGCTCTCTGCTTATCAGTGTCTTTCAAAGCCGAATTGTCACTCTGCTCCTTTATTTTCTAGAACGCTTCAATTCACGCGCGTGCGCCACAAAGATGGAGACACACGCAAGTTAGCACTTCCATTTTGGGTCACTCGCTCTCAACCGCAGTAAGTAAGCAAGGCCGCGCTATAATTTTCGTGGCAACACAGTTTAGTCGCGACGTTTCAATCATCTTATCGATTTCGCGTATCTCGGTCTTGTTGGAAACGAAAACAGCTATGTGTTGAGCACTTTCATGGTGTCACCTTGCAGGCGACTAAATAAAGTTGCTTCTATCTCTTTACCCAATAGCGACCGTTCAAAAGGTGTCTCCACCATGTACGGCAATACCGTTTTTTTTCATCTCCGTCTTGTACTATCGCTCAATTCTCTTGGCCATGGCCGTTTCCCAGTCGCCTTTTCCCCTCTCAATTGGCTCAACCACGTCGACCACGTCGTCCTTAACTCCTCTCGCAAGGCACGGGGCTGGTGGGCTATAAATAGCGGTGGACGGCACGGGTATTGCGTAGCGTGCGGCGCACATTCGCCGCAAGCCTTTCATTTTAGCGCCGAAGCTGGCATGTCCCAAAGCAGCCTCCTAAGGCGGAGAACGCTTGCCCAATAAGTCTTATTCGAACCAAACTGGTGAAATTCTTGAGGAGGGTTGTCCGCTTTCCCGCTAAGATTTAATTTCTGGATGGCCATACTTCAATTGTGGAGGTATAAACGAATTCAATTATGCTGATGCAAATTACCGCAGCGAGATGTTTGTTGAATGGCAGCTAGACCCTGCTTCACTAGCTTGAATATAAGGGCGCGCTTGCTTAAGGCGTCACCCCGGAGCTGTGTGGCTTATTTTAGACCAAGGCTTCAATTTCTGACAAAGGGTAGCCTGCCCACTACCACAAGGATGCCGGCTTAAATTTTAATTAGAACCTCGTTCCAAATTATTCTTTGCGGGGCCGTTTTAATTAGGCCTAAACAAACTTTCTCCTCTAATATGGTGCATTCGTGGCAAGCAATAAATAGTTGAGCAACTAGACCCCAACTACGAAAAATGTTAAAAACTAACTATTTTTAAATGTTTGATTTATACTTCAAAAACAAATGCTCATCTTGTGAATAATACGATGTGTTTGCGCTCGTAAACTTTTGGGAAACGACGTTTTTGGATATCTCTGAAAAGAAAATTGGTAAGAAAAAAGGGTAAGAATATTCCTAATAATTTCGTGCTGTATGAGTCGGTGGCCAAGTTGAAATACATAAATGTCTTCGGGCGCCTGAGAGGTCAAGATATTGGCCCTTGAAAAAGAGAGAAGTAACTAACCAAGAAATGTTTTCAAGACGTTTGGGCACAGTAAAAACAATACAATATAACTAAGCAGTCAAGAATCTGAAGAACTACTTCTTCATAGGAATCACAAAGGAATGAGAGCTTATAGTTACAACATGTCAGGACATAAAGTGGTTACAACCCTTAGGATGGACAGTGATGTAAAATTCGCTGAAAAATATGGAAAGCGAACGACATAGGAGTCCAAATTGAAGTAAACATAGTAGGCAAACACAAGAACAACACGTCAGCTTCAGCTATACAAATAAATTCCCGAAAAAGAAAGAAAGATGTACACACACCTTGCCGTTTATGTGAGGGAATAAGTGCGCCATTGTTGAATGCAGGCATCTAAACTAAACGATGTGGTAATTATTTATAAAGGCTGCCACGGCGAGAACAGAAACACTGTGTGCTCTGCATCCCTAAAAGCTTAAACGTCTTGTAAATAGAGAAAATAGTATAAAAAGGGCCTTCTTTTTTTAGCCGAGAGAGAGAGGCGAAATAAATAGGCATTTAGTGCACCAAGAGGTATTTTGAGTTAACTTAAACTGATATGTAAGGTAGCTGTTCACATAATTGTATTTAAACAAAGCAACACTTCCAATCCAACACTCTCAATATACGTAAGTTCGGCGGTTGAGGCAAAAAAATTGTGAGAATCTATAACGAAATATTTTACACTTTACCAATTCCGGCGAAGTCAAAATTGCACGTGCTTTCTAGATGAGCCACGCAAATTTTTTACCACGAGCACAGACAGCTGAGTACAGCGCCATGAAGGCTTCAAAATTACACAACTGTCTACGCATGATGCCGGCTGTACCGAGAATATGTACCCAAAAAACTAATTTCGTAAATATGCTTTTTGACGTCGCAAACCCCTCTGTGAATTTAGACGGTGTATGTGCAGGTTAAAAAATCAGATCGGGTTGAAATGATTGAGATAATACAAATATACTACTATATACCGAAACTCAGTGTTCCCCCAAGAAACTTCTACATCCACATAGCAAAGACGTCTCTGGTGTACGAAGGAATGAGTTTCCGCAGAAGACGAGGACTAAGAGGAGAGAGGACAAGACGAGCGCTACTTCCAACTTTATTCATTAAGAAATAACAATACACATACACACCTCCCACCGGAGTTACCCTCTTTCCTATCAGCAGCCGCACCGCCCAATTCAGGGTAATAAGAATGACATGTCACATACAACAAACAAAACAATTCGATAAACTGGGGTAACCAAACATTATGCACCAGATAACAGGTACTGCTTAGATTGTTTACACGTCGTCCACAATCAACACATGTCGCAGTGGAAATCAAAGATAAACGAATAAAATCAGTGCCAAAATGTCAAAAAACCACCAAGAACAAAATAATAACATGTAAACACGGGTGGAAGAATTGAAGTGATGAGCAACAGATTTCGCGTTTCGAAGACCTATGATAAGCTAAAACGAATCAAACTTCGATACTACACACGCTTTTAACATCAACACGTGTCAAACCTAAAACCAACGTGAAAAAATGAAAGCATAAACTCAGAACCAGAAGACATAAAAACACTAAAGATAGAATAATAACAGGGGTGGGATGGGAGAATGGAAGCGGTGACCCACATGGAGGGTGCTTTGCCAAAATTAACCAAAAGCCAAAAAATACCTAAAAACGTCGAAGTTCTTTTAAACCTGACCTTTGAAGAAGGTTAACTCTGTGAGTAAGAGGCTTACCGTGTGCTTGCTTCAATAATGAGTCTCTCCGTTTGATCTTTAGTTTGTGCTAGTAATTCGGTATCTTCGAGCTGGGGAAAGCAGCCGCAGGTTTAGCGATGGGTAGCCAGATTCCCTCGGTTCATTTTAGGGGCGAAGCTCTTCTGGCTCGGGCTCTGTCCCGTCCCTTGTTGCTGCTGTATACGGCAGCGCACATTAATGATGATTTTGGCAAGATCCCCCCACGGATTGGCCAAGCAAAGATTGGCCGAAGAGGAAAAAACGTTCGATGCGTTCGTTGCTACCCAACAAGGAGAAGAGGAAGAATAAGAGGTTGCCGTTCGTCGCCTGCGAGCTCAAGACACGTACCGGGGGTACACGACACAAGACGCTCTGCAGAAGGCGACTCCCAAGGTGGCTAAAATGTCACACACCGAATTCGCCAACTTACCCATGAAGATTCTCATCGTCCAAAACAACCCCTACATAACCACCACAAACATCGACGTCGTCGACGGGCTTGTCAACGGAGCGGTGGAAAGCTTGACGTGTCGAGTCTTTATATGATGTTCGGGCAAATGTTTAGCGGTTTTACGATAAGCATTTTTGCTTCGCCCCACTCATCATCATTCACTTCGTGGAGATGGCGGAATTTCTTTAGCAGAAAGGATGTGCTCCCACCCACTGTCAATAAAACAGCGCCCAGTTTGACTGATGCACACCTTTTTGCAGGTCAAGGGAATTTTGTAGATAACATTTGAAACGCATTTCGTGTAAAGTTTTTTTCTGGGTTTTTTGCCCACTCTCTCTTTTCCTTTAGACATTACTGGGCAAAGTTTCGCAAACTTACACGGGGATAAAAAAATTAATTTTAACTGTACCGGCTGGTTATCACGTGCTGATGCGGCAACCACTTCGTAAGACACAGCAGGTATGCATAAAGATACAAGGTTTCATAAAATTTGAAGGGGCGTGAGAAAGCAATTTTTGTGTTTTTCTCAAAAAATTATGAAAAGTAAAAAGACAATTGCCGAGAGATCTATAAAAACTCGACATACGTCTTAAGACGAAAGCCTTAAATGTCTCGTCAAACGCGGAAAGCGACCCTAGTTGCTTGTGTGATGCCCCAAATAAGGGAAGGACGTCACTCTATAATTGGACAGGCGTCGGCTCTTCCAGGTTTCTTTTTACGCCGTCGGCTGTGGGTTTCAATGGCCGAACGTCGCACTGGCAATTACACGAATGACACGAAATTACGGCCACTGTAAAAAAGTAGGCAAAACATACATAGAATATTTTGGGGGGTTTGAATGGGATTTGAGCCCGCCTAGCCACAGCCGCAGCCAAGTGGGGTAGCTACAGCGCCAACCGTGTGTCGTGCCTGGATAGAACAAGAATTATCGGATGCGCGCCGCATGACAGGTGAACGTGAGGGTACCGCAAACACTATGCAGCAGTAGAGAATTCTCGTATAATTGTTGGGTTTCACCCTCAAATCAGTAAAGAGACTTAAGTGCCAATTAATTTTTCCGTTAATACTAAAAATAATAGGATTGCTGTGTGGAGCATACCAAAAGTCCCAGCTGGGCTGCCGCTCTAAAAATCTGCGTACGTTTTCATGTCAAGGCATTTTTCTCAGAAAGCGCTTCCCTCACTGACGATTGGTCGCATCACAACAAATTTCTGCTGAGAAGGTCTGTTTGTTTTTCTTCAATGTTATTCTGATTGGTAAAAAAAAAGAAACCTTGTTTTTTTAACGTTTCGTATGTTTCGTATGTTTAACGTTTCGTATGTTTCGCTCACGTCTCTAGATATGCACCGTCACGCAGAAGACTGCAATCCGCACTGCGCCCAAATTTTGCATTACGGAGTATCGTAATTGTCTGCAAGACTTTTAAACTCAAATTCCTTGTTTATAGTATCCTTCCTTAGAAATGGGCCGTCATTACAAGTATTCACGGAGCGCTTTTCATCCTGTGAGTGGTGGCCCATTCGTTGCGCCGTCGGAATGCCGTTTTGTGTGCCAAAGGCGCCGGCTTTTTAGGTGCGGAGTACCTTAGGACCGCACAATTGCCGTCCGCGTCCATCCGTGTGCGCACCGCCATCAAGCGAAAATCAAGCGAAACTCGATTTAAGCTGTGAGTTGCAGTTTCATTTAGGGAATAATGAAGGTGCAACTCACTGCTTAAATCGAATGACTGCCGGGGCGCAAATAGGATGTCACTCGGGGTGCAACTTGGATGTCATTTCGAGTTCCTGAACTCCGCACCTTCGCCATCATCCACGGAGGGGGAGATGCTGCCATTTTTTCTACTTTGTAATAAAGGCTTTCGCTTTAAAAGTAGGACCGTATGTGTGGAAATGGAATCTGGATAATCAGCGTTTTACATCGCCAGTGACTACGGAAAGCGTAAGCGCAACTCGAAATAGTTCCTAATGACCCAGAGTGTGACTGCTAATAACTGAAGCTTGGCACACTGCAAGTGTGTGAGTTCTACGTGTCGAGTGTAGACTAATGTTGTAAAACTGAGTGTCACCGGCGAGCGTTACCGAAGCCCCTCAAGTTGCCACACCGACAACAGGCACTTAAAAGCTCTAGTGGCAACGGGAACCCTCCACTCAGGCCAGCACTACCACTGCAATCGCCTTTCAAATCAGTGGTAAAATTTACTGACCGACAATTCTTGTTTGGCACGTTTGTGCAGTGAGGGAACATGCAAGCCTTCTGTACCGACATGTGCAGTCACGGACAAGCAAAAAGCGAACACGAAATATTGAACCAGAACGCAGGACTGGCGCGATTTCTTTCCATACAAGTGATATTTTTGCGAGTCTTTGTTAGAGTAGCAAAGTTTCAAAATTCATATAAAATGCACCATTATCATTACGTTATTTGATGCACACTATCCATATTTTTTTTACTTTGCAAGTTCTCTTTGATAGTTTTGTGCGCACATTTCATTTGTCCATGATTGAGAGCACTATTTTCTGCTTCGCGTCGTTCAGTTTATTTTTTTCATTTTCGTACCTCTATAAAACCTGAGGGAACGATAGAGAAGCAGACAACGAGATAACAAATGATGACTCTTTGTAACGCTGGTCAAGTGGCCGTACTGACGAGCAGAAGCTCGCAACGCCAGCTGCCACTGCCTCGACAAGTATAGCTGGCTGTAGAGTCTAAAGCCTATCCACTCCCAGTGAGGCGGGGAAGGGGAAGGAATGACGATATTGGTGGACGAAAAATAGCAACGTGCAACCCATTTCTCTGCTAAAGCTGCAAACGCGACCACTCAAACGGCTAGAGCACTAAACATGATTGGCTCCATTGCGTTGCGGACTTAGGAAGAGTTCGCGCGTAGGCCCAGCCTGAAGTACGGAAGAGAAGGAAAAGAGAAAAACTGCCGGAGGTGCAACGACTTCTTTACGAGGAAATAATACTCAGGGTAGTTACGCTTCAAGATTGCTTGGGCCACTGATGGTGCCAGCGTAATGCCTAGTCAATCTTGTATAGTGTCTGCACTGGTGAATCGAAAACAATAAAGAGTGCGCGCTTTGCTAAAAGCCCTGTGCCCCAAGGGTGCAGTATGGAGTGCACAAATGAAGCCTAGCTTCTAGGAAAACAACCGGCTGGCATTCGGTGGATTATCGGAATATCCAGGCGCCTGATTGCTACTCTTGCAAACTGTCAGCAACCATTTATGTTCCTATCAGAGTAGTAGCAGTACCATAAGGACAGCGTTTCACGGATGTCCATAAACGAGGTTATTTGAGGGTTGTTACTACGCCCACATAGTTACAACAAACGACCTGAACACATTTTTAAGAAAAGCTCCAAAGGGTAGAATGTACGCAATATGGGCCCAAGGGGCTCAAACCTTTGTTCGCTGCTAATGGAAGTATTCTGAAAGCAAAGGCAGTGAGCCTATCACGGCCTAATGCCTGCCTGGTGGGTTCTGTATTAGGATAGCTTAGCGGAAAACGACAAAAAAAAATCGCACCAGAATTTTCTCGGTCGCAGAGTTATGATCTCCGTAGTCTTTTTTTTATATTCTACGTTCGTAGTACGGCCAGATGTAAGTTACCGACTTGTTTCTATCCATTCCTTGTGAACCTAATAACGACAAACTGTCTTGCTCGGGCAACAAAAAAAGTTTGGCCTATCTGCCCCTGTCCATTCGTCCGCCTGCCCATCTGATGTCTCTGTCTGTCTGTCTGTCTGTCTGTCTGTCTGTCTGTCTGTCTGTCTGTCTGTCTGTCTGTCTGTCTGTCTGTCTGTCTGTCTGTCTGTCTGTCTGTCTGTCTGTCTGTCTGTCTGTCTGTCTGTCTGTTCAACAAGTTGCCGCACGAATAAAAGAGTATTTGCGCAGCTTGCACTAGTGGTGCAAGGCTGGAGAAAAAGCAGAGCGGGCGGCCCCTCTCTCTTCACCGGAGACTCGGTGGTTGTATAATCATCATCCGCAGCAGAAGCCCACTAAGTACACTGCAGGACGAAGGGCTCTCGAATAGACTTTCATTCCTCGTACACCATGACAAGCACGGTGTGCATGCTAACCACCTCAATAGTCACATTTCTCACTTTGGCAGCCGCATTGCTGCCCATACGGTATACGTTTGTGTTTGTCCACAAGTATTAAGCCGCGGGCACTATTCAATTCCGTAGCTCTATCCACGTGCCACTGGGTTGCAGAGTTTATTTATATGATTGCGAAGGAGGAGTCGGAGAAATCGCTTCAAACCGATCGATGAGATGATCTTCTGAAGCGAGACGTGCGAATCAGTAAGAGGAAAGGTAGGAAATTTCGGGGTTGGATTTAAAAGTCTCAATATGGAAACGGCGGCCGCGAAGCGAAGGCAGCAACACAAAATTCCTTCTCTCCTTTTTCTCTTTTTGTTGTGTAAGAAACTGATCAACGACGATTAGCATTGCTGATATGAACCCTGCGTTCCTCGTGCCAGAATAAAAAAATTAGAAATGCCTTCAAACGCGCGTATAAACAAATTTTAGCAGTCATTACAACATGGTAGCTATGAAGCAATAAACTGGGTTTAATCTACTTGTATTTTAGAGCTATGACTCTTTAATAGTCCACGCACAAAACAAAAATTAAAAATACATCGTTTCGTCGAGCGCTCACTACGAGCACTGGCTTTAGCAGTGGGAAACGTAAAACTCCCTTTTCTTCGCCGTTCACTTGCGAAACTAAATGTTTTCGTAGCTTTTATCTAATGAGAGTCTAGGCTGAGCTGGGGAGGTGGATACACGGGATTGAATGAGCTTTGTCAACATATCGCACCAAAGTTTTTTATAAATATTTCACAAAACATTCCAGCAATACGTGGTTACTAGGTTGGCAATTGCAACGACGTAAACAGTTTTAAGAACCCTACTTGTCAGGGAAAGGGGCTTTTCTATACAAGTCCATAAAAAAATACTTTCATAAGAGACCAGTCACATTGTTTTGGCAGGAATCTAACCAGCATGCTGTATTTATTCTTTCATCTACAGACCATCAATTACCTATTTCCCTAAAATAAAGGACTTTTCGGAACAAGATATATAACAATATTACATTATTGGGGCAGGTCTGTATAGAAAGCTCGCACGCGTAACTTCACAAGGACTAGCTACACGGTATCCGCTAAAAAAAGTTCGTCATTACAGCAGATCAGGTTTATCAGTTGGCTTAGCTGGTTGCAGTTTTACTATAAATGGCTCCTGACTGTTTTAGCTTGAAAATATTTAGCCGTTTTTAACACTATTTCTTGGAGGGAATACTTTTATTACGGGAGATATGACTGCCGGTTCGCAAGAAAATAACCTCATTAACTGGGAAGATTACCTGCGCGAAGTCAAATTTTAAACACACCCCTCCGCATTCCCCATATTCTCTTCCTCGCAACATGATATACACAAATAAAAGTGAAATACCTAATACATGAGAATGCAGATGGCCCGCATTCCATTTGCCCTTCATTCTGCGCTCACCAAGCGAGGTCGTTGTTCGCAGCACACTCAGAAAATATGGTCCGACGAACTAGTCGCTCCAAATTGAAAGCACCGTGGGCGAAGTTCTTCCCTTGTGGCCCAGGGTTACTCCAGAATTTCATCATTCGCTGACTCTGCTTGGAAAAAGTAGGGAACTTAGGAAAAAAGCAGCAATTGCAATTGATATGTCATTCAACTTACCAGGAAAGAGACAAATTTTATGAACAAAACACGTAGTAATGTTTTACGAGGTTGCAACTGCTATTAAAAAAATTGAATGAGAATGAGAAGTTGCAGTAGATTACTTCTCTTTTGCCTGCCGAGTTTACGAGACAGACAATTTTGGAGCAACAAGTGTTTGTTACCTTATTTTACCAAGAGAATTAAGGTAATGCATTACCTTACGGTTACGGGCAATTCTGGTTAAGCAGTCAGTTCAGAAGCATTTTTCCCTGTGTAATCAACATTTGCGAAGACAACCCATAGTTTGACGTTCCAGGAAACCTCGATGGCCTCAGCCCGGTGAGGTTTTTTCACACACCCATTGATGCTGTAATTATGGTATATTCCAGCCCCATTGTTTTGAGTGTTGGCTATTAAGTCATGTTGGAGGTTATTGGAATGATTGTGTTTTCAACCACGTCAAAATGAAAAGATTACAATTATAATATTACAACCTAAACTAGTTAAAATATTCTAACGATCGCGGTTTCCGCATGACACGTAGTCGACGGCGCCAGGGTTGGTCGCTGCATTCTGTTTTTTTTTATTTGTGCCCTTGATACCTTCTATTAAAAACTACCAATTCAGCTAACCTTTCCTTCTGTTTCTGTAAATTTCGGTTGTGTATTGGGAGGAATGCCTAAGAAAGCACAAAGTAGGGGGTAAAGAACTGATCCCTTTATTCTAATAAAAAGGCCAAGAAGCCTTGCTTGGGGATTTCAGAGTAAACTTAGGAGAAGATGGTTCAGATATCGGTTGTTCACGGCGCTTAGATTTACTCAAGTCAAGTCTTTTCCCACCCATAGGACTACCACACTCAAGTTGGTAGTTGTGGTAAAGAAACTCTCTAATTATGGTTCGCGTGTGGCCTGGTTACGGCGGAAATGGTTCGCAGATTAAGAAGACCCAGGGCGGCTGGCATACAACGTAGAATAGAAGATGCAAGAGAGAGAGACAGAGAGAGAGAGAGAGAGAAAGAGAAAGAAAGAGAAGAGAGAGAAGAGAGAGAGAGAGAAGAGAGAGAGAGAGAGAGAGAGAGAGAGAGAGAGAGAGAGAGAGAGAGAGAGAGAGAGAGAGAGAGAGAGAGAGAGAGAGAGAGAGAGGTTAGTCGTTACGCGTACCTATTTATGTTTAGGTCGGTTTATCTGGACGAAACATGGTACGCGTCCTCGTAGGAGAATAAATTGCCAGAAACAAAATTGCTATACCTAATATGCCCTAGAGCAGCTCTGCCAGGCGGAGAGCACTCTCGACTGTATCTTCAGCTGTTATTTTTGTTAATATTTTTTAACACGGTTACAAATGGAGGAGACTCTGCTCGCAGTTTAATCAATTATGCTGAATAAGGCCGGAAAAATAGGAAAACTGAAACGCTACACGTGGATTCAATCAGCACTTCCATGATCGCTCATTTCTCAACACGTGGTGCCCTTTCACACACCGGCGAAGAAACGCCGAAAATATTCTCCGTTTTACTGCTGCCGGCACAAGAATAGTTGAGTACCGGAGAGGTGCGGCTTAATTTATTTTGTTCCGCAGGAAAACCCGAACTTAATAGCATTCCGGTATTTTTGGTTTTGTAGTCCGGATAGATGTTTATGCGGTAATTTATTATTGATTTTTTGTCTTGTAAATGGGTACAAGTTCATTCTTTCCAACTGATTCTCTTCTCACAGGTTCTTGCAATCTTGTTCCCACTTGACTTTTATTTTGATATCTGGTTTTGTAATAAATTTATACATAATAAATGGCAATAAAGTTTGTTTTCTGTATGCTTAAAAGTCTGCAAAGCAAATTTCAGGACTAAAGAAACGTAAGAAATAGAAAACTCGCATGTAATACCCTTTGGGGTTTTGTAATGAGGACGAATATTTTTGTTTTGGCTTCAAGAGTAGGGAAGGACGCAAAGAGTGCACGGTTATCTTAGTGCGAACAGCGAAATTGGTAACTCAATCACGAAAATGGATCGGCTTTAGGTACGCGCATACACGTGCAGGGCATCCATGTTTATCATTTTTCCTTCTCATCGATACAAAAATAAAACAATCATAATTGAAATGAACATGGTTTGGAAAAATTCACCTCTAGCAGCTGGTTACACGTGGAAACTTAATGAGGTGCAAAGAACTCCTGAATACAGCTGAAAAAAAATCATTATCCAAATGGCGACGTGACCACATTCAGACGAAGGAAAATGAATTGATAATGTTTCCTTCATGCCACCCCGTGACACTAAGGCCCACTGTGAGACTAAACTCATTTACATATACTCGATCGTCTAATCCATTCATAATATTAGCCTCGACGAAAATGCCGGCAGAGTGCCTCAAACAGGCCCTGGCGCAAAGAGAGCTCGGGGGCAGTCTTTTTTTCTGTACAGTTGCAAGCTTAATACCTTCCAGTAGGCGCTTTTGTGATAGAGGTTGTGGCAGGGGCGTGACCCGAACAACGGGAGCTAGGAAAACTAGATTTCGGTGTTTTAATTGCGAGATTTCCAGCTCAAGTACATGTTGAGAGTTTTTTTTTTCGAAATGAGTAAAATCCACCTAAAGGGATTTTGAGAAAGAAAGGAAACATTTTTTACTGGCCCTAAACGTAATGCTATCAAAGCTATTATATGATGTGTTATCTATGTAAGAGAGGAATGTTTATGACCACGGTAGATTGTGCTGCTGATTTGACCAATAACAAAATGATAACTTTGGATTTGGCTCGTATTAAACTCAAACAATGGTTTGGATTCCGTATATTCTAATGAAAACATTATTAAAATTGAATTTCGACAGCGGTATGATAGTGTTTTGACGGAAACGTCATTAGACATAGGCAACAAGATTTCAAGAGGGCTAGAACTATACATGTAAAGCAGGTAAGCCTTCATGGCTGCATAAGCAGCCCTCTCCGAATTATTCCGCAGGATCATTTTCTTTGGCCAGTCTGGAAAAATGCTTCAAAAAAAAATGCTGGTCTCATCTTCATCACACCAATAAAGTGATTCGTACCTATAGAAGGGATGGGTAGCGGCTAGTAAGTGGCAGCTATTTATATAGCTAAGCAATGAAATGGTACATATACGAGTAAAAAAAGCACAATTAAGTAGATTCATTCTGTAGGCGCTTGGAGGACGGGAGTAAATGAATAAGTTGACCTGTCTAGTTTCATTTCGTTCGCTTCTTCCTCCTATTTGTCTATTGATCACTTTGTCGGTGTTTTACAGATCTATTCATTGCCGTCCGAGTGCATGACAAGCCAGATCCGAAACGCTAAAAGCCTGCGAAAACTCCCTCATAACAGCAGGAGCTGTCAGGCGGAAACGCCACAAGGGGGATACAATATTGGTTACACGACGTCACGGCAAAAGCACAGTCCCATTGGTAAAACACAAATGACACATTTTTATCAGTGACAGAAAACATTAATATAGGGCCTCATTTTCGATGGCAACGGTTTGTACGACGGAAAAACCGCTCAGTATCTCAGTAATCTCAGTATGTAAGTGCACGTTTGTACAGACACGTTCTTACGTAGTTCTGTGGAACAACTCTTTTAGGGCGACGTTGCAAAATTTTTCATTGTCCATGCACTTTTATCGTACTTTGTTCCTGTTTGTGAATATGATTCATTTCGAAGGACAACTCCTCACTCACTCGTTTGGGTATAATGCAAGTGGTGCCATCTTGTTCAGTGCACCAGGACATCAGCGCCGATTGCAAAGCCGTTGCATGGTTCAGGAAATTCTGGGCAACCCACCGCGGTGGCTCAGTGGCTAAGGCGTTGCGCTGCGTAGCACGGGGTCGCGGGTGCGACTCCCGCCCCGGCAGCCGCTTTTCTGATGGAGGCGAAAAGCAAGAGCGGATGTGTGTACGAGATTTCGGGGCACGTTATAGATCACCAGTTGGTGAAAATTATTCCGTAGCCCTCCACTACGGCACGCCTCACCGCCTGCGTTGCGTCGGCCCGTCATACCAGCCGATCAATAAAATTGTGGGCAGCCCGTGACAGGCGGAAATATTTCGCCAAAAAAGTCGAAAATATGCCGGATGGTGTCAAAGAAAAGCCTGATTCGGTTTGTCCGAAGAAAAATTCAATGCAACTTGCTCGTAGAATTAGGGCGAATAGTGCTTTATGGTATGCTTAGACTACCGACGTAACGCCATATCGTGCGCTATGGATGTACAAAAACGGCGTTTCATGCAGTTTTGATGGGTGAGACGTGGAATGACGTCATATTTTAAACATATAACGAAGTTGCGACACCAGTCTGAACCCGTCCTCACACACTTTTTACTGAGGAGTGGTAAAATAGTAAAGCAGACGTGCTACCCTTCCCGTTGCCTTTTTTCAGACCGCCTTATCTTAGTCGGTCCTCTCAGGGACATTTTGGCGACAATGCGGGCTTGCGCATTGCGCTTTAAATGAGTATGCTGCGCATGCGCGCCCATTATTTGCGGCTACTGTGAGCGTAGCCAAGGGAAAATGTTTCTCCTTTGTGGCGTGTGCAACGGGCTAAATGTAAAAATTCTTGGGATCGAGCCAAAACATAAAATTGTCTATAGGATTCTATGGGTTGGTGGATTTGTTTATACCGGGAATAGGAACTGGTGCATCAGTTACCGGGCAGGTGAGCACCGAGTAGCAGAAGGATGAAACTTGGTATGTCATATGGAAGAACATTGTAAAAAATGCAGGTGTGCAACACGACATGAACATCAAAGACCGTTCAGCGGCCTTGCGGTCATACGAACAAAAACTAGCTGAGGCTTAAATCGGCTATGCAGGATATACGTAGCGTGATCCAAGATTGAGAAATCCAATTCAATCCAATTCTAATTCAGTCCAGTCCAGTCCAGTCCAGTCCAGTCCAGTCCCCAGTCCAGTGCAGTCACTGCTCCTAGCGCACGCGCAGCACGCTCTCCAGGAGCCACGCGAAGCGGCTAACAAGGGGCTCCGACGCAGCACCAGACTTGGCTACAGCGCAACGGAGGTCCACAGCTGGGCACGCGCCGGCGCCAGTGCGTCTGCCGCGGATATGACGTCACTCCTGTGGAATCCGCAGACCGGCGAATGTGCAGACCCATTTCTCTACACACCGGTACTCCAATTGGACTGCATTTACAAACCAACCCAACACAATCGAATTTAATCCAATCCAATTCAATCCAACAAAAATCTATTCCAATCCAAATCCAATCCATTCCAATCCAATGCTCCTCGCGCTTGCGCAGCATGGCGCTTCAGGGGGTTCGCGAAACTGCTCAACCTCGGCCAGTGTAGCTTACGCTACAAAAGCAACACAAGCCTACTGCGGAAATAGAGCCAGGGAAAATGAAGGCACACTACCAATGCACTGTTTACAAAGGGATACAACTTCTACGCGGGTTTCTGCGCAAGCCTAGTGCCGATGGGCCTATATATCTTCTTATACTTTTTTTTTCTGTCAAGTCTTGGGTGTAAGGTGGCTTGGTTGCTGGAAAAATAAGTTATTTGGAAGAAATTCTTGTTTTCGTCTTTCTATGTATACTCTTACGTCCACTTTTGTTGGCGATGTTTCGATGTTAACTTTGCTACCTGTAGAATCGGTAAGAGGAATCATGACACCCGTCGAGACGGCATCCGACCGTACCAGCGTTGCGTGTGTCGGAGGCGACGCGCGCTTTGTCTTGACTCTCTGGCGCTTTGTCTTGTCTCCCTGCTTCACAAGAAGGCGGCAACCGTCGCGGAGGCAGCTTTCTGCATTATGGAAGGTATCTTTCTATACACTCTCTACAAACCCTCTCGTCTGTGTTTTTGGTTCACTCGCTCTGTGGGGTTTCAACGCGTGTCTCGTGCTGCCCTAACGGGTAGACTTGACAATTTTGCCTGCCATGACAAAACATAATAAGGGTGAGGCGCCAATTCTCGCTGCACGCGCCTCCTAATAACACGTTAGGATGCAGAAGCGGCACCCAGCGCGCTCATTCTGAGTGTGACAGAGTGCTGATCCACGCTAAAGTGAGGCAATGTGTAATCACAACTGGTCATTCTAGTACAAGTCTTCCACATTGACAAAACTCCGTTAGAACATTGCATTCGAGGAATAAACGGGTGCTTGAGAGCACTGTATTTGAAATGTCTCAGTTAAATTGTCTGGCTGAAAATAAATATTTATTTAGGTCACACGGTGAAAGATAACCTAAAACAGTCGCAGTCTCATTATTTTATGGTTAAAGTTAGGTCTGGTGTAGTTTAGGGTTACAGCCGAGCTACAGGTAGTTTAAATTTCCCGGCACAGTACTGTGGCAGCTGTTTTTCCCACGTTTGATATTCTGGCGTAAATCTGACAGGTTAACAAAATTATCATAATTTTTGTTCTTTTGGGATACGAAGGTTCAGCGCACCCGTAGTGCGCATGCGAGCTGCTAATCACCGCAGTTGATTTAGCTGATACAGATAGAATCCCAGTACACTTTTGGCACGTCCACGTGTTCGCGCGCACCACCAAGCCACGGCGAAGCAATGTTGCTAGTTCTTATATGTGACCACACGTAGTTATCTCCATACGCATTGGGCATGAAATACGTTTAGAAGCAGTCCTGTCAGGTGAAATGGTAGAAATTGAGATGAACTGCTGGGACGCGGTACAAAAACGTTCCTTCAAAGGGCCTTCAAATGTGGCCCCCTTGAAGCAGGTGCAGCAGCACTCGCCTTCTAGGTGGCTGCTGGGACTAGTTGGGACCATAATTGCAATGCATATCCAGGTTGCCACATTGAATTTGCGATATATTGTACGACTGGTGAAAAGGTGACCAGTTGTTCCCTTTTAATCGTGATTATTGTACCGGTTGCGTAAAAATGCTTTTTTCTACACTAGATGGTGTCTCAAGTCGTCACTGAACTATACTATAAATAAAACAGAGTTTTTGAATGGAGTTTATAAATATCATAAAAAATCGCGGATGGCCAGAAAAAAGCGTCAGTCTTAGGTTTCGAATGAAAACATCGGTTTACACAATACTACCTCGCAAAAAAACAAAGCAGCGCAGCCTGAAAATGAGGGGACAGCAACAAAAAAAAAACAGCAGTCAGGTTATCTCAACGTTTATTGCTCACATAAGCAGCACTAATGCCACCCTGAGGCAAACCAAAATTTCTAGCTCACCACACCCATCGACTAACCCGAATTAGCCAACGACCAGTATAAACCAAACACGAAAGAATGGACACCGGGAGTTGTTTTGTTATGTTATCTTGTGGATCGCTAGAATTTCTTTTACTTGTTTACAAAGGCTAGGAACTAAGCCTCGACCACGTCTTATTTCCATAACAGCCATTAATCATTTCAACGTTTTATGAGGTTAGAAAGCTAGATAAAAAGATAAATTGTAGAACTCAATGTTGAAGCAAAGCTGTTAAACACCCTCGATGTGGGTGGGTATGAGAGAAATCCATTCAGTTTGGTGTTGACGTGGCAACACCTACAAGGATATTAGGACCCATAAAAGTACCGGCAATATTAAAGATGTATATCTACGCAGAAACTACAAAAAAGTGTAAAATAATATTCCGAACGCGTATAACAAAGCCTTGCCTCCTTGTTAAAAAGACAAGGAAAATGCGGCGCAAAATGGTGAGAGAATGGAGAAAGCACAATTATTGATCCATAATAAAAAAAAAGCGGGGGTGGCCGTAAGCGAAGAGCTGTGTCTAGTTCACAGCCAAAGATGGCAGGCTTGTGTGGCGTTGTGAGATTCTGTGCGTCAAGCAACTTATTCTTTTAATCAGACTCGCAAGATCACAGTGGCAGCTCTTCGGAGAGGAAACTACTGCTTGACTGCGACGTCACAGAAATGACTTCCCCCTATCACCCGCAACCACCTCATCTTCCCCACCCAACAGCCTTCCAACAGTGCGTCATATCCCCAGCTAGACACCCTACACCATATGATAAGGGCTTAAGTACGCAATCGAGATTTGTCCCCGCAACATTTACACTATTGCTCTTTACGAACCCCCCTTCGAGCAGTACACGGCTTCCCTGGTAGCCCAGACCCGAAAACCCAGTGGAACCCTGTGACCCGAGCAAGCACTGCCAGTGGAATTCAGAAATCGAGAACTACGGATGCTTTTAAAGGGGCCAGGCCCATAACATCGGCCTCTGCTCAACAACTAAAAAAAATAATAATGTCAATCTCGCAATCTTTTTTTGCGAAAGCTGTAGGAGCGCGCCCCTGTTTCCGCAACAGAGGCGACCTGCTTGATACAACTTCCTTCTCCTGAAAGCAGTAAATGAGGCCTGAAGTAGATCAATGGTGTTTGCTCGTTGAGCGCTTTGTTTACCTCTTCTATCGACCAGTGCTCTTTGGCTATAAAGGTTGAGTGGGATGATGGACTTCATGAATGCAGTCCAGTATTGATTCACCTAAACTTCTCGATGTGCTTTCTGTTAAGGTGGGCGACCTAACATTTTTTGATCATTCGTTTGCTTTGAATGATCCGCATGCAGTGGGCGCGGTTGCTTAGGTCGTGAAGTTGGCTCTAAGTTGTCAAACTCTCACGTTATGCTAGATTTGATATTTTTTGTGTAGATATTCACGCTGACACAAGGCGTTTATAACAAACAAAGCCGTCAGTGATTAAAAGAAATACTGCTGACCGAACTATCGGGAACTAAGTTGTGCGTGAGCGTTATGCGATCATAATTCAGGATGGTAATAACTATGCGGATATCATTCTGCTATCCCGCCTGGGCCGGCGGGGACTGAGGGTGGCTGGACGATAACAACACAGCACGCAGATCGCCGTGATAGTGAATGCTTTATTTAGTGTGATACGCTTTTTATCCGGCGGCGGTGGCTCAGGAAAGAAAAACACAGCAGTCGATCGGTACTGAGCGTCACGATATGCAAGCCGGTCTCAAGTTTGCAACGTTCAGGATATCAAAACTCTCCACGCCGTTGGCACAGGTGAATAACGGTCTATTGGTTTCTTCTTACGGCGAGATCGTCGTAGTTGCGGAACCAGGTTGTCTTCACCGGAAACGGGATGCGCCAGCGCCGCTTCTTCCTCAGGAGGCACCAACGCTGTTTCTTGCACCGACGCTGCTTGTTTCGAAGAGGCCTTCGTCACTTTGGCTGGGCTCTGACGTGGGCGAACTTGATCCAAGTGTCGCTGCAGCTCACCTTCATCAGTCTGGATTGTGACCATGCGGGAGCCCGTGGTTCCTTTTACAGTTCCTGGAAGCCAGCGTTCTCCTTCGCCGAAATTGCGTGGCCAGACAGAGTCACCGGGGCCAGGCGTACTTTCGCTGTCCTCCTGCGTACAGAACGGAAAAGACACAGGCGGAGGAAGGCAGGTGTCTAGGCGCGACCGAATTTGGTATCCCAAGAGCCGCTGGGACGGGGAGTGTCCGTCTTCCTGAGGTGTTCTTCGATAGTTAAAAAGAAGCTTCGCTAAACGCGTAGGTAGACTGCCCACCTGAAGCTTCTTTAAACCGTCCTTAATGGTCCGAACGGCCCTTTCAGCTAGACCATTTGATTGCGGGTGGTAGGGTGCCGTACGCAAGTGTTTGACGTTGTTTCCAGCCAGAAACTTGGCAAATGCGTCGGACGTAAACTGGGTTCCATTGTCGCTTACCACCGTTCTAGGTACACCTAACCGGCTGAAGATCTCGCGCAGCGCTGTGATAGTAGCCTCGGCCGTGGCGTGCGGCATGGTGACTGCCTCTATCCATTTGGTGTGCGAATCCACCACCACCACCAAAATCATCATGCCGTTCAGTGGCCCTGCAAAATCAACATGCAGCCGGGACCAGATCTCCTGCGTCATCGGCCAGTTAACAGGTGGCTTCGCCGGTGGCATAGGCCGAAATTGTACACACGAGGGACAATTACTCGCCATTTGTTCGATGTCACTATCTAAACGTGGCCACCAGACACTCGTGCGAGCGACCGCCTTCATTGCACAGGCCCCCTGGTGAGTCTCGTGGAGCAGTTCCAGCATCTGTTCCCGTGCAGCAGCCGGCACGATGACTCGATGGCCCCAATACACGAGACCATGAACCACCGTCAGCTCGAATTTCCTTGACAGATACGGTTTCAAGCGCGGATCGCATCCTTTCCGGTCACGTGGCCAGCCGTTGAGTATGAAAGTTCGAACTGTCTGGAGTAGCTCGTCCTTGGAAGTCATCTGCCGGAGCACCTGCGACGAAAGATGCGTGTTCTCATTATTGCAACGAATGCACGTACTCTGGAAGCTCCTCGGTGACTTCCTCCGGGGTGTTCAACGGAAGTCGACTGAGGGCGTCCGCGTTTCGGTTCTCAGGCCCGGGCTTGTACTCGATCTTGTACTGATGGGCTCCCAGCAGCAAAGCCAAACGCTGGATCCGGGCCGCGGCCATGAGTCGCGTGGGGCGGTCTTCTCGGAACAAACCCACCATTGGCTTGTGATCTGTAACAAGTATAAAAGATCGTCCAATCAGGTAGTCCCGAAACTTTGTAACCCCAAACACCAACGCCAACGCCTCTCGCTCGAGTTGCGAATAATTTCGTTCCGCCTTAGACAGCCTTCACGAGCGGAACCCAATCGGCTTGTCGATGCTTCCGACTCTATGAGAGAGCACCGCTCCTACGCCGTGCGGCGACGCGTCACACTCGAGGCGCAGTGGCTTGGTGGGATCAAAATGCGTTAGCATCTTGGCTTGCTGCAGTGCGAGCTTCGACTTGTCAAACGCTTCCTGCTGTTTCGGGCCCCATACCCAGCGGGAATCCTTACTTAGCAGATCGTAGAGCGGAGCGAGCAGGCTAGCCATGTTGGGAAGAAACTTGTTGTAGTACGTGAGTAGACGAATGTAAGAACGCAACTCGCTTACGTTCTTGGGACTTGGAGCCTTCATTACAGCTTCTATTTTCTTCTCCACGGGCTGTAGACCTTCGCTGCTGATCCTGTGACCCAAGTATGAAACCTCAGGCCTGCGGAAGGTGCACTTGCTTTTCCGGAGCTTCACGCCATTCTCACGAAACCGCTGGAGTACCGCCTTGAGAGTGGTTCCACCGTCCAGGTTTCTTTCAGCAACCAGCACGTCATCCAGGTACACGTGTACCTCTGGAATACCTGTCAGAATAGTTTCCATGGTGCGCTGAAAAATAGCCGGAGCCGACGACACTCCGAAGGGCAGGCGGTTATAACAAAACAGTCCCCGATGGGTGTTGATTACAGTCAGCTTCTTGGACTCTTCGTCCAATGGTATCTGATTGTACGCGTCGCTCAAGTCCAATGTGCTGTACAAGTCTTCCTCGTTGAGAGCAGCGAAGATGTCGTCTATCACGGGAAGTGGGTATTGTTCCGTTTCACACGCTGCGTTGACGGTTAACTTGTAATCCCCACAAATCCGGATTGACCCGTCTGCTTTCTCAACCGGCACGATGGGCGTTGCCCACTCCGAATGCTCCACTGGAGACAGCACACCAGATGCCAATAGTCTGTCCAACGCGACGTCCACCTTGTCCTTCGTGGCGTATGGTAGCGGCCTTGCCTTGAAGAACTTCGGCACCACACCTTCCTTCACGTACAGGTGCGCGGGTGGTACCTGAATGGCCGTATTCCGGCTCAAACACATCCTGAGTCTGTCAAAATGGCCTCACGAAGTTATGACTCGCGCATGGAGCGTGCCTTCGCTCGCTGACATGTTTGATGCGCATGAGTCGGATTTGCTAAGCCCATAAAGAAGGAACTCCCAAGTTGTTCTCCACCTTTGTATGAGAGTCTGCGACCTGCATAGGAACATTGTGCACCTCGACCTATGCCTGATGACGAAGCACTGTCACTGGGCAGTAACGGTCTTATCCCCGTAAGAAACTGGGAGAGTCAGCTTACCGGCGACTGGCAGTGGTCCCAAGTAGCACGATAGCTTCAAATCAGACTTCTCGAGTGGTGGCCAGCTAGCTCGATGGATGTTGTAGGCGTCCCAGGATAACACACATACTGGTGAGCCGGTGTCTATTTCCATAACGAGGTCCACTCCACCCCAACAGAACTTGCGCCGCACTGGCCCGACGATCTTGTCCTCGACGACGGGGTCTTGCTTCAGAGAGGACAGCTGCGCCGACTGCGTTTGGTCGTCGTCCGACTCCAGGTCCCCCGTAATGGCAAACGTCTTTTGCTTCCGCTTGCCTGTCGAACGGCATAACGCTGCAAGGTGGCCTTTTCTTCCACACTGGAAACATTTGGCGTTCTTGAACGGGCAGGTCGCTTCGGAGTGCTCCTGGCTGCCGCACCGGTCGCATGCTTTCGATGGTCCGTGCCGGTCCTTGGTGCTTTTCCATGAAGACTTATGCCGCCGCTCACTTGCCAGCTTGTGTAGTTCCGGCTCGACCTTCACGTCTGGAGCTTTCATCAGCTTTGAGTCTTGTCCCCGCTGCTTCCGCCCGCGAGCACCATGTTCTCCGCTTCCTGCAAAGTCAACCTTCGGTCGAGCCAGCAAGTCCCTTTGGGTTTCGACACTTCGAATTCCGCAAACTATTCTGTCCCGTAGCATGCGGTCCAACATTTCCCCGAAGTTGCATCTGTCGGCCAAGCTTCGAAGTTCCAAAATGAACCTTTGCGCAGATTCGTCCTCCTTTTGAATTCTGCTAAAAAACTTGAAGCTCCCCGCTATCTCGTTCGGCTTCGGGTGCGGAAAAAGTCTTCCAAGAAACTTCACGTTGACGCGTAGGATAACTGATTAACCTTATGCGGCGCACAACGCCCACTTAACACATCGATGGTTTTTGTGCCGAGGGCCGAGACGAGAAGCGCTCTTTTCTTAGCATCATCTACAATGCCGTTTGCTTCGAAGTACGATTCAATGCGGATGACGTACGAAGTCCACTTATCGTTTGCGTCGTCGAACTGTGGCATTTGGCCCGACATTTCCGCAGGTTGGTGGTTGCCTCCGTAATCTTCAAAAGGCTGGTTCGATACTCGTCGCCATTGCTATCCCGCCTGGGCCGGCGGGGACTGAGGTGGCCGGACGATAACAACACAGCAACGCAGATCGCCGTGATAGTGAACGCTTTATTTTGTGAGCCTCGCCTTTTTATAGCGGTGGCTCAAGGAAAGGAAAAAACACGTGAGGTACTGACGTCACGATATCAAGCCTCCAAGTTTGCAACGTCAGGATACAACACATTCCAAGCCATTTAATGTGCTCTGTTTTGAGAAATGTATGCACCAGGCTTCCAGCGAGGTTTGCTTGTGCTCTGGTTCTATGGAGTCCTTCTAGTTTTATATTTTTTTACGATTTACATTATAGCTTTTTTTCGAAATGAGCCAGGTCCACCATACGCAAATTTGAGAAAAAAGTGGCTTTGTTACCAGACCTACGTGGACGGCCATCAAAGTTATTATATGATATATTTTACATGTAAGATGGGGGATGTTTGAGGCCTCAAATTTGGGCAGTATTGTGGTGATAAGTTTGCCTTTGGCCTATATCCAATTGATGCTGTAACTCTATGAAAACTTTATTTAAATTAACTTTCAAGCATTGTGCAGTAGCGTTTTGTGGGAAAAGGCATTACAATTATGCAACAGGGCCTCAAGAACAGCAGAACTATACTTGGAGAGCAGGTGCGTCCTCTTGGTACCATTAGCTGCTCTTTTCAAATCTTCACTAGTATAATTATTTGGGGCACGTGTGAAGACACTAACGAAGTGAGCAAGCTCTTAATTTCCTTGCCATGAATTCTCCAAAATGTTTCACAAGACGGCTCCTCAATACTTATACTTCACCGAAGTGATTCCTATTGTCAGAAGGGGGTAGCAGGAGGAAGGATTTGCCAATAGTTCGTGAGTGGCGGCGATTTAGTTCAGCACTGAAATGGTAAATATAGCAGTAAAAAAATAAATATTACTAGGGTTATTGTGCTAGGAGCGGGTGAGACAAAATGAAGCCAATGCTTCCCATCTCTGTATCGTTTTGTTTCATTCTTCCGTTCACTTCGGCGTTTGACATCTGGAGAAAGTTCTTTGGCCGATCTCCTAATTGCCGTCTGAATTAATAATAAGCCAGCTCTGAAACGGAAAAAAACTTTCGAAAACGCCCAAAAATAGTCTGAAGGCTCAAGCCAAAAGCAAACTCCCATTGAGCGAATGCATTTGGCCAGTTTCATCCGTGAAACAGCAGAATGTGACGCATTTTCGATACGAGCTACGATCTGCCTACACATTTCAGGGCGTCATCTCAACTATTTTCTCGCCACCCCCTTTTTAGGGTAATGTGGCCGAGTTTTTTTGTCACTGCAGCTTTATCCGACACATTTTCGGTTTCTGGATCTTGCTCATGTCGAAAAAAAAAACGCCTGACTTGTTCATCGTTTACCTAACCACGAGTTGCGGTTTATCATTGCTCGTTTAACCTGAGCTGGCCTGCACCCAACTGCAAGCGGTGGCTCATTGGCTGAGGTCTATTGCTGGCAAGCCCGAGGACGCAGGTTCGATGCCGTCTGCGCCGGCTGTCTTTTTTTTCTTGAAAAAGGTGGACAAAGAAAAACGCCTCTGTGTCCACATTTGGATCGGGTAAAGAGCATCAAACCGTAAAACGTCCTCCGGAGCCTTGCCTATGGCCCTCTTGCCAGCTGTTTTTGTTCCTTGGGGCATGAAATTTCGAGACGGTAAATATATGGAGAATAACTATCAGAATGACGCATATAATAGCTTTAGCTTAAAAATCAAAATATTCTTCAAGCAAACGTCCGCCACTATAACTATCACAACGTTAATGAATATTTGTATGAATTTTTTTCAGAGAGGAGAGTAAAACACCTTGAGAGGGAAGAAAACCGACCAGGGAAAGCTTCAGAAATCAGTTTTATAAGAAGCTTACAATGCTCAAGTGTTATCGTAAATGTGATTGGCTTTACAGGCCCCATTACCGCCACAGGCGCTCTGCAGTTTGAAGCGAAATGCCTCTTGGTGGAAGCGATGGCGCCCGGTCAAAGAGCTAATGCATTTCCCCATATATCGGTTGGTCGATCAAAACGTTTTGATAAGATCTCTCGACACACATGACGTGCGGAAAACCGGGTTATTCCGTAAAAACGGTCAGTTAGAGTTTGCGAAAGAAGAGCCATTTCACTTATGACGATACACGCATCGAAAACGAAGGGGTACAATTGTATACCTTGATCTTATAAACTACGTATTAGTATCTATTTAAATCATTTGTAGACGCGATTACTTAGTGCGGGGAACATACTCGCATGACCGTTTTTCTCTTTTTTTCGATTTTGCCATTGAAGGTTTGACGATCAGTGCACGCACTTTCATAAAAGGTTGGACGAAGTTTCAGCGAAGGATTTGGTGCATTTTTGACACAGTTTTCTTACAGAAGAGCTTTCGCGCTCTACTGAGCTCTCTTCATGAATGGATGGTAAAGTTTTCCTCGGGAAAACGGTGCGTGCGGGTTAGATCATTGACGCATTTTTTTTTCGCATATGCGATCAGAAGAAATCCCATCGGTATCCGTTGACGACCGAATGATTATTTGGCTAGTCGATCTCACATTAAACTATTTTTTAAGACCATCTGTTACGCCGAGTCTGTTATCAGTTTTATCTTCCAGGGTTATATATAGCGTATTGTGCATGCTCTAACTACGACTCCAGAAAGTGGCACTCGCGAGGAGCATTCTGGAGCCGTCTAAAAACCGTGGAGTCGGCTCAAACAAGGCCGAACAATTTTGCTGTTTCATCACTGCTTACAGAGGAGGGGGGTTGTCGGTGAGCAGTAACTCTTTGGGTCCGTCCACTTGGCAACCGCAGGTCGAGTTGGCGTCAACTGAAGACATCTCCCGTTCTGATAATGGTCTTAAGTGAGGAAAGAAAACCAGAGGTGACACCTAGAATACGCTTTACCAGCTGCGGTCTTTAGCTTGAAAACAATTTTGTTGCCAGCGTGGATCAGACTGTGACCGCTAGGTGAGCTTGTGCAGCAGCAGTGTCCAGAATTGTCAGAGGATTTGTGCAGCCACCCTGGGCAGCGTTATGCGACTTTTGGATTTTTTCGATCACTCCAAAGGTGTCCGAGGTGGTTTAGACCACGCGCATCGTGATGAGTTCATGAGAGAGGTCGCGTACGATATAGAAGATGTCTTGGTGACATTTGGTGTCAACGTCGTAGTGTTTGATTGTAGGCTTTAATCCGGCGACACAACGCAGGCGATGAGGCGCGCTGTAGTGCAGGGCTCCGTATTAATTTTGACCACCTGGGGATCTTTAACGTGCCTCGAAATCTCGTACACACACACGGGCGTTTTTGCTTTTCGCCTCCATCATAAAAGCGGCCGCTGCGGATTCGGCTTGCTGAGGGCAACGTGCGATCCAATAATAATGTATAACCTTGTGTGGATGGTCGAATAATGTGCCTGTTGGTTTAAACAGCGCCGAAAAATTTCGAAGAGTTCAACATAATACGGAGGCCACCGGTGTTCATAATGTTAAGAGAACCGCCAAGTTAAGAAATTTCAGGATATCTGTAACGGGTACATTTAACTTATGTTTCCACTGAAACAAGATTTCTGTGTAATATTGATAACTGCATAAAGGCGGAAAAATTCTATCATGTTGGTTTATCTCTTCTTTCATGTGAGCAATGGAAGAGAACAGCTACAACAAATGAGAGGGTTTAGACCTTTCCAACAATGAAAAGGCGAATTCTTACTGGATCCGCAGTTTCATCTGCTGTTGAACTGTCTGGTGAAACTATACGGCCGCAGCCGTCACCAATGGATCAGCCATGAATACGGCACGTTTGAAGCTCTCTATTCTCCCTCGACATCACAAGGAGCAACCTGTGCATCCTCATGGCTACCTCTGCATCTCAAGGCGGTTTGTAGTGCACGTATGGTTCCAGAATATAGCTTGCTCATGCGGGCAGAGCACCGACCTTTATCAGAGCCCTCATCCTGCCCTAATCGGACAACGTTGTTTCTAGGCGTGTGATTCCTTGATGGCGAGTCACGTCTCACGCCCTATTTCTTTGTACTATTCTGGGTACTTCGCAACAATTTTTTATCTAAGGTGTTTCTATAACAAGAGAAAAACACTTTCGCCCTAAAAGAACAACTTCCTATAATATATATTGCGAATCCAAAGACATTTTGTTGTCGCTTAAAACACTGCTTTTCCGGGTGTTCAAAGGACGCTTTTTATTTTAGCGAGCGTAAATTTTTTGAAGACTGGGCTATTCCGCGTTACTGAAAGTTGCTTTCCCGAATACTCTCAAATTCTTGGAACCCATACGCTACCAGTTTGTGTTCAAAGATTTCTAAACAACCCTCTGAAAATATCTTTTTTGCAGTGGTGGGACTTCTTTTTAAATTTCCAATTTCCAGTACTTCAGAGAGCTTAAGGACTTCTATGTCCCTCGCATCAAGCCACACCACTTCCAAACACAGGCTTTACTTGTTGACGTTTCCAAAACTTAATTCAGTAGGGTGGTGAATATGTGACTTTTTGTTTGGAGGTCGCCCCACTTGGTTCATTTGTAAGTTTTGCATTATTTTTGGCAAGCGCGTGCCTGATGCTTTAGTATCTTAAAGAGATTGAATAGTCCGCCTGTGGTGACTGGTGCAACAACGAGGTGGCTATGGAATTTATCGTTAATTACTAAAGCACGCAGGGAGCTCGTCCTGTGCGTAAACGCCAGCTCGAAATAATTGTTTCTTTGTATGCGGTTATCACCCATATTGTCAAAGCTATTCACATTATCCATTTGCTGACGGCGCCTCGGTATTACCGGGAACGAGCGGGAGCGTGTGGAGACAGGTGACGTCAACATGAACTGGTGGCGGGGGCGCTGCTTTCTGGCAGCTGCTGGCCGCGTTCAAGAAGCGACGGGTCTTCGGCGCCTCAAGCCTCATCCCTCCCCCCTCCCGCCTCCCCCGCTTCGCCACTCCGGAAATCAGGTTGTGTCGCGAATACAGGGCAGAGTAAGCGCGGAAGGGGCGGTACGGGATTGACGGTGATTAAGTGCCAGCACTGTTGGACTACAAAAGGAGTGACAGCCAGCTAGTTGCGTTGCTAAACCGGAAACATATTGGCTGTGGCTTAACTCAGTTATGCCAGAGTGTGCGTAGCGATACGTACGATTAATGTTATTGTTTAGCTTGGTTCTCTGTACGGTTACGACACTTTTCGCGGCATGCGGCACGTTCTTCCTCCGTCTTCTCGGCTCGCTGCCTCTTCTTGGTTTAGTTCCTATGGCGAAGCCTGGCTTCTTTCAGTCTCTCCGACTCGCTTTCCTTATCTGACGATGAATCCCACCGAGCCGCCCCTTCTTTATATACGATGCAACGCCAGCTCCTCTGCTGTTGCAACGCGGTTTCACCGGCTCCTCCTCTGACGTCATCCCAGATGGCGTGGCGAGCGGCGCTGTCAGCTGATGCGGGTGGTAGACGACCGCTCTACTCGTGGTGTGGCCTCCGGCCACAGAGAAACGGCGAAAATACGGCCATTGTAGCTCACGCTACAAAACATGACAACTTGGACTGTTAGGGAGCAAAGGAAAGCTGGCACGGTATGCGAGGTGAGAGCGAGAAACTCCGTGTTGCGGGCTCTTAAAGCCGGAGCAAGGCCAGCACATCGGGCCAAGCACCAAGCTATCAAGGGAATTATCAGAAATTTTAAGGGCTTCTGACAGATCCACCAATACATCTTTGAACCATTTTATAGAAAAACGCTTGGTGCTACTCTCACTCCCTTGATGTTTCTTAGATGCTAATAAAACTGCCAGCCATCTTATTGCATGGTTGTAATTCAAAGGTCGGAACGGGATTGCATAGGGTTTTTATGTTATTATTATCATCCTGGTTCTGCAAACTATTCCAGCACCGAAGTTTTATTTATTTGCTCAACGATGCATCGATCATATAAACATAAAACGGAAATATTTACCGCAGCTTAATCTTCAGAGAGAGAGAAAGATTGTAAATGAAATTTAGACAGTTTAATAGTAAAATGAGAAATTTTGCGCACTGAAAATATGCCGCCTTTGAATTTTTACTCAAATATTCATTCAGCTTCCAATTTTTCTACCCATAGTCACTATCACACTTATGCCGTTTCGGCCAATTTGTTTTTCGGTCTAGCACAGAAACCGCATTATTAGGTTAAATACAGCTCACAATTAAAAAAAATTCTGAACACCTGTTTGTTTCCAGGCGTTTCACACTACTGCTAATTTCCGATAAACACCACGTGTCAGTTCATAATAAAATGTTCTGTTGCATTTTAGGAGCTGTCAAAAAGCGTACAGACAGAAAAATACACGAGTAAAATATCCTGATGCTTCCGGAAATATACAAAGCAATGAGAGGCAGAGCGGAGGAGGAAATTTCATCTGCTTTGGCAGTAATGCAGGGCTGAATCCCAAAGAGGGGTAAAAGTTACTGTCAAAAAAATACAAAAAAATGCTTCTTCTCCAGAACGCTGGGATTTAAATGGAACATTAACCGTTTGATATGCATTGATTCTGTGCTTCGTCAAAAAGCTGGGGCGTCAGCGTTGCCTCCGAGTTCGTTTATGTACCCTTGGAACAATTTTTGTTTTTGCATTTAGCTGACCTCTTTCCCGAAGCTGTTGGTGTTGTCTTGTAAGCTAAGTGGAAGAAAATTTATCGCTGCCATCCCAAAGTAAAAAGGTTACAGACCTTGCTACTGAGAGGGACATAAGAAGCGTTAATGTCTGGGCAAGTACGCATTTCCTGTTTCCTCAGCAATGAAGGACACTGCGAAGCAATAAAAATGCAAAGGTGTCTCCCGAAAAAAATTATAGCGCCTTAGACTACGCGCTACCGTTCTCGATGATCTTCCTTAAGTAAAGAGAAAGTGAATGATCACTAAACGAATCCAGTGTTCTCTAAAATGATCAGGATCTGGGTGTGACGAGAGCATTTATTCAAAGCTCCTATTCCCTCGGAAAGCTTTATAAAATCCTGTTAAAGTAATAGCGTTGTGCACGCATGTGTACTGATTTCTGTGGAGCACTTATGCATTCTCGAAGTAGAAACTTCCAGCGCGCACTGCGTAGGGCGCGTAGATATTGAATGGGCGCTTTTTCATAAAATTGGGCAAGTGCGATACCCGGGTTCTTGCAGAGTTAAATAAATTTGCGGAGACTTGTGAGAATGAAGGCACACTTTGATACAATATGGATCCGAAACGCCGCGCCTGCGATCCCCCGGATACCGGCTGTCTGCTGCTCGTAGCCAACGCCTGGTAATTAAAAACAGGTAGAAATTGTTCTAGCGTTCTTTTCCCTATTTTCACGTATAGGCGTCTTCAAAGATTCAGTAGACGAGTTCAAAACTAAAAAAAAAACGTTTTGAACGTGAAAAAATCTTATTTGGCGTCTTTCTTTACTCATTTGTATACACAAACTCCACAGGAGGGTTACGCTTGATCGTGGTATTGGCGCGAGCGTATGAACGTGGATGCAACAGCTGGTCGCTGCCGTTAAATGTGGTCCAAAAGAACAGCTTATTTTTCACGTTTTAAAATTAGATAATTTCGTCTCCTTGGCATGGTATTCAATAGACGGCAAGCCTGGGGATGTCTTGATGTCGCTTTGAAGATTTAACTTAGAAGGTTAAAGGGCTGAAGGTTTAAATTGCTTTGCTTCTACGAAAAACAAGTTTAAAACAGTTTTTATTCAAGGTATAAATGTTGGGGCAGTCTGGTGAAAGCTACGAAGCTCGTGAATTTTCGCACATTTTGACGTGTTAGACAGAAGAGTACAGGGATTGGACGAATGCGTACGTACCTTCATATAGCAGCCGCGGTTTTATCTTCTTGCATAGCCATTGTTTTTTATTTTAATTGGCTCCATGCAATTATGCGGCACAGTCGGAACCTTTATTCACGTTTTCGAGATCTGTGCGTTTCTCAAACACTCCTGCATGTACGGACTACAATATACATAAAAAACTATTTTAGATTGCCGTGAGCACTTCAATTGACAAACTTCACGAATCAGAAGTCAAAATAGGCACGAAACAGACAGCCATAATCTTGCGCTATTGGATAAAATCCATGCTTCTAAGTTTCATTACAATCAAAAAGCTATAGGCACTACTATTAGCTAGAGATGAAAAATAAATACGGGTACATTCACTGAGGACATATGTTTTGCGTATCAATACACTTTAGCTGGTCCTGCACTCTGACAGAGAAAATGGCTGATTGTATCTCTCTACACTCACTGATAAAACGGTTTCAATAACGAACGATGACCGAATTACTGCATTCTATAACGGCGGTCAAGACACCCAGTTGTTGGAAAGGGGAGAAACTGGGAGAAAAGATCCTTCAAGTATAATTTCTCAATGAAGTTTAGACCATTCACTTGCGCCCTTAGTATATATTGTCACGTGTACAAGAAGCTTGAAGTGGATGACGACGAAGGGAACTCCTCCAGCCACCTTTCCAGCGCGTGCCGATGAACTGTCGACAACGACGACGAGGAAGAGCTGGGCGATGTAGAACGCCAGTCTAGCGCGTGGTGTGTGGGAGCAAGGGACTGCTTCGCTTAGTTGCTAGTAGGCACAAGTTCGCCTTATTAAATTAACTTCACTCCCCCGGACTATTCCGTCCTTATTCTTGTTATGTGGCAATATGTTTACCACTTATATGGGAAACAAACGCATGGGTTTGGTAGAGCTCACGAATCTTAAGATACCAAGAATCACCGTGGAGCTGCACAGGCCACCTTTAGGGAGTAATTTACAAGCGGCTGACGCTTTCATTGGCACACACTTGTGTTGAATTCGAAGTTCGTGAGTTTGGAATGTTCCCTCCTTTTAATGACCCTCCATCGAGGGCTAATAACAAGTGTTTATGTTGAAGGTACCTTGCAAAGTTGACGTGTTCGGCAGAAGTGGTTAAGACTATTTGTGGTCGGAAAATAGGCAGCGCCAACTTCAGTTTGCTGAACACGTCGACATGCAGTCGACTCCCGTTAATACGAAGTCCACGGTTCTGCAAAAAACTTCCAACCAACCGAAATTCCACTTAAACAGAAAGACCAAACACAGCAGTGTTATTATTCTGCAATACGCCTCACATCTTGGTTTTCAGCAGAATTTAGACTTTCATCGGCAGTGCGAGCGTACGACACGGTTTGGCCTGATAGTCAACAGTTATCGCTAAAATAGAAGCCTGAACCACCAACCTCGTAAACTGCTGACAAGGAGGTGTCCCCCAAAATGCAGGTACTTTACGTGTGTGTGCAGCCGGAGTTGCGACGGCACCGACACAGTGCAGGTCAATGCGGGGTTTTTTTGGCGCTTAAAACTTGAATTTTGTGGAGAGATGACAGCCACCTCGACGATTTTAATTTGAAAAGACTTCCCATTCACTATATATTGAATTTTTGCTTCCATATAGTGAAACATTTCTTCTAATGAATTGCCTGTATATTTTCCCGGACTCAAACATCAGCTCCAATATTGCAAAAATTCTAGTTCAGCGAAAGGAAATTATCGAGAATCGTTTGTAGTATAAAATATCCCGGTGGAGCTGTTACTGCCTCAGTCCCTGCTGCGAGCCCTGCTGAAACCGAGTTTACGAGCCCCGCCAATCGAACTTTTGTAACAAGTTGATAACCACGGCAGAAACTTCAGATGAAGTAACAAAACATGATGTGTAGCGCGCTGAGTGACAGCTGTCTACGTGAATTTGGGCACTCCCTTACGCGTGTACGAATACTACAGGGGCGTCCCCGAGAGAGGGCGTGAGCTCGAGGAGTTATAAGGCCGAACTTGGCCGTTAGAAATCGTTCTTGTCTGAGCGCTGAGCTGGGCAATTCCCGGCGGGACAAGGAGTCTCGACCGTTAAAGCTAGGTTGTGATTTGTGAGCCCCCTAGGCCAGAGGTTAGGATCGCGTCGGAAGTTTAGGGTACAGCACCGTACCGGGCAACTAGACGGATCCTGCGGCGAGAGAGGGTCTTGGCCGTCGTTTCTCGAGCGGTTTGTGTACGCTCCGAGGATAGGAAAGTTAGACGAAGTTGGAGAAGCTCGAGTGACTTGTACGCACTTAGAGCTAGCGTCTAGCTGAAGTTTGAAGTTTTTCCATTTATTACTTATGTACCCAGTTTTCCTACTGTAAATAGCTGTATATAAACTCTTCGTTTCACTTAATCAACCCCAACGCCTCGAGTTCGTCAATTCGACCGCCGTCTCCAAGAAATTCATCACTATCGCCCTGCCAGCCTCCTGCCAAATCAACTGGAGCCCGGGCGATTGGGTTCCTGATCGACACCGGACTTCGGGGAAACGAACCCAGCAATCCTTACTCATGATGTATAAAGTGGATGCTCATTCATCTCCCGTTCCAGGATTGTTTATTGCAAAGTTGGGAGCACTGCCTTTCTGGCGCTGCTTAACTGGGGCCTACAGAGCTCTCTGCAACATTGTTAAAGGTAAATTTCTCAGGGAAGCTATTAGCAATGAATATCCCCTTTACGCTCCTTGGAGGTATACAGTTCCGTTCCCCACAATCGCTGGAGTTTCATGACCACATTGCGGTTGACATAGGCGAAATCATGGTAAAGCAACCGAAGCACAACACAGCAAACCTTTCTTTCAAGGGACGCAAATATAACTTTGAACGATCTGTGATAACTTGCGCAAGTTAAAATCTGGAGAATCTAGGCCATAAAGTGGCCAATATCGCGTTTGCGCGACTTTACTGCTAGCGTAAAAACCAAATTCGAAAAGGCTGTCCTATTGCCTACATCGTCCCTGCCGATTTCTTGCATTGTTCTGTGTGACGTTTACTCTCACAGGCTTGGCTTGACTACGAGGCTGCAAAAAGTAACTGCACATATAGTGCACAAAGTAAGCCTCTTAAAAATACAGCCTCATCGTTGTGCTCTTGGGACAACACAAGTGTTCTCTAGACGTAATGGCTGAAGCTTAGCCCACCATCCCTCATTAAATACATGTGAAGCACAAATAAACGCAATTGCTCAACATCGGAAGTTGGCAGTTTCGCAAAGTTATTGTGGCTGAGTTATTAATCGATTATGAGGTTTAGCGCGCCAGCGTTACACAGGCGTGGAGGCACGCCGTATTGGAGGGCTCTGGAATCATTTTGACAACCTGGGGATCTGTAACGTGCGCTTAACTCTCGAACCCACTGGTGCTTTCGCTTGTCGGCTCAATGGGAAAAGCGAATGTCATGGCCGGGAACTTTACCATCGGATATTAGGGTGGTAACACACACCCGCTTGAGCTCTCATAAAGCTAAATAAAAGATCCTACGGCGGCTGGTTTATTTTTATTGCAGGGATAGCTTAATCCCCAAGGGTGGGGTTTTTACACGTCCTGTATCAATGTGTGGCGCTCTTTGCCATTACAGGTCTTGCGCCATGAAAACCCAAACATAATATTAATTATGAAAGTAAATTCAAACTAACACAAACTAAGAGCATGAGACGGATAACATCGAACGTTGTTTTCAGAAATGTTTGCTAGGCAGTTTGGACGGTTCGAAGTTGTATTCCGCCAACGGTTAGCAATGCACATTACACAAACTGTGCGTAGCTACGACATCCCTTGAACAGCCCAAGGTGCTGCTCCTATTCATGAAACCCTGAATTATATTTATTATATGCATACTGCTTGCCTTACCAAATATAACGTATTGCACAGACATCAGGGCTGGCGCATTCTCGACCTGTATATCTCCAGCTAATCTTATAGGTACCTAAAATGGCTTCAGACATGACAGTTTTAGATGGGTTCAGTAAACACTCAACATCATTTTACACATTGCCTTGTCGGCATAAAAATCGGCACGAAAGATAAATTGCGAATTTAACAAGGTCACCCTTTTAGCGAAGAGAATCTAAATTTATTATTTTAATTATTACTGATAGGTTCCTGAGCTTTATCTAGAAGCAACATAGCGTTCGATTTTTGCTTTTCGTGACGGTTATTTAAACTGCATAATGTCTGACCTAACGTTAACTTTATTTGTCATGCGCAGTGTGGCGGGACCAGTTGGGAGCGCCTGCCCAACGAAGAGGTTGTACATGACATTCAACAGCACGGCTGCGTGTTTGCTTGCTCAGCTGCAATCGAAAGGCAATGCAACACGACGACAATCCTGAAGCAACTGTCCTAAACCCGCGAACCACACTGCACGCCCCTTATACCCTATGCTACCAACCACTTCAAATAGAAACCTCCCGTTCATCTCCCGGCTTCCCCTGCCCTCCTTACCAATCATATCTAAAATTTGGTTCCTCCTCTCTGCACCTTGTTTCCGACCTCGCCCCTCCTGTATTTCACCTAAACTCTCCCAACCATCGAAAGCACGTGATTTTTCGCCGCTCCAATTTTTAGACATTTTCACCGCTTTGATAACATTTCCTTGAAAGTAAAGAATTCGCCTGCCAAGCAGCCTGGTCTGTGCTTTTTTGTAATCAATGTCAGTGCATTTCTTCCCTCGATTGCTTTTCTTTGATATCAATATGCGCTTTTACCCACATCTGTAGTACCGTTTGGGTCGGCAGAAGTAGATGTACGGCTTGTACATAGGTAAAGCCACACTTGGAATGCTCATTTGGTCACGAGGCGTATTCAGTTACTTCCAGAATGCGGCCACTTCGGTGTAATATATGGCCCAACTGCCTCAATGATATGACAGACAGTTTCGTTCTGCAGTTTGATAGAAATAAACTCGTAAAAATTCTCTCCCTCAAGTTGCATTTTCCCTGTCTTCGACTTTGCCTCCATTAATGCTGTTTCTTCGCGTTGTCCCATTCCACTTTTCCTCACGTATAGGCCCTTTGCCGTCTCCACCTTCTTTCTATAGTTCTTCGAAATTTTCTACCGTCCTAATACCCTCCTTATTGCTGTTAGCGCCATTCCCTTCTCCACTAACAATTGATCTTTTAATCGTATTAATTCTTTGCTTAGTCCTCATATTTGTGAGACCCAACTCGCTCGTTTCGTCATCCGTATCAACAAAATCTTTTACTCCTCTTTCCTTATTGCCTTCCACGTCACTGTCCCCAGCTTACTCTCTCGCCGCCTGAATTCTCTTTCCCTCTCTCTGTGCCCCAGCCTTCTTGATCCAATTCTCCTAGGCCACGCGGTATTTTCCACTTCCGCCTAATTTATTTTATTTTCCTCAATAGCACTCTCCCTTACACTGCCCTTCTAGGGCTGCCTTTTTCCCCCAGATTCTTTGCCTTCTCCTACGTTAGGTACTGCATCCGTACGCGCCACAAGGGCGACAAAAAAAGAACTGCTACATGAACAACTCATGACTAAGCTATAAATACGTACAGGGCCAGTGGGGCGCCACAAGTAGTTTTGGGATCACTGTCTCGTGGTGAGAACCAACCTGCCTCTCATCAGATTGTATAGTGACTGCAAATGAGTCGATGACGTAATAATGAGCAATCCCAGAGGTACTGTTACTGGATGATTTTGACAATGAATAGATTATCAGGAAGAGTGCCATATCGACAAACCTAACTATTCACGTTGAGGCAGGAGAATAAATTCAACACTGTTTAAGAAAACGATGTTTGTATTGGTCTCACCATTGCGTAGCGTGCTCACGGTAAAAATTCCCGTGCCGGTTTTCACCATTGATCTATTTTGCTTTCCTTTCAGAATACTAAATTTCGGCGATCTTTAATGACCACATCACTTGCTCAAGCAAACAGCTCGACCAAGGTCTCCTGATGACGGATGTCACAGTCAACAAAATGACTGCACCCCTCTTGCACGCTGTGATAATGAAGGAAACACGCGATCTCTATCCTTGCGTTCACACCATCACCGCCAGGAGCAACCACCATAAATATAGGAGGGCATTCTTAGGCAACCCACCAAGAAAAGTTAGTGAAACACGTCGATCTTCCTCTCACACAAACGCAAGGAAACCATATTTTAACGTCTAATATTAGTGAGCAGTAGCTCGTTTTTATAGTTGCATAAAATAGATCCTTTCCAGCCGTAAGGTCTTTGGAGAATATGAGTACATACTTATTACAAATTGCTTCATTGACACAACACTGACGTTTTATTAAATTTACTGATGAGAGCACCCCGGTGTGAAAATTTAAACTTTTGAACACCAACTGGGCATACAAAGTGAAAGGGCCAAGTGAAACGCCAAGTGAAAGGGCCAAGTGAAACGCCAAATGGTGAACTCATGTAGCAAATACATGGGACACATACAGGGGCTGAGAGCTAAAAAGGCCTACTTGCAGGGAGCAGATTTTGTAACTCGCTGCCTTCGGGGTACTTTTATTTGGACATTATTTCTTTGCTTACCACTATGGAGCATTTCGTCATTTGCACTTTAAAGAATCCTGTAGCTTTGCGGGAGAATTACGCACTCTACAACCGCGCCGGCCTTCTTGATAACGTGTACGGCACTGTGAAAAAACCCGGAATAGCAATTACTAAAGCCACACCTATATCTTTACTCCCCGAGTTTCCCCAAGCCATAAACAAGCTACCACGCATTTTACTCTTCTCCTCACGGTGTGTTCAAGGTAAACAGAACCCTAGCGGCAACCTATGGTAAACACTTCGACGGAGATATTTGTTTCGGAAATGCCCCTCTGGAAGCGCTTAAGCCATATTAGAATACCCTGCCCTTAAATACACTGAAAAACTGCTTTCAAGCTTAAAGAACCGTTTCGGGAACAAAAACGCTCTTTTTCTGTTGTGTGGGTAATGGCGGTGTCCAAACTACGTTTCGTGAAATCTAGTCCGAGTCCGTATCATTCAAATGGGCGTCTACATGGTTGCCGTAAGTTAATCGATTAAACTTTGAACTGTTTTTTTTTTCTGCACTGACAAGAAAACGTTCTTTATCTGCTTTAGTACAGTCTCGGATGCATTTTTGAAAAACCAATTGGAATATTACATACAGATCTTGCAGTTCCAGAGCCCGTGTGGCCCAATAATTACAAACAAAATGCGGGTATCAGGAGAGATAGTTTTCTTGAGGATGAGATCCCATGGCAATAGCGATCGACGATTATTCTTGATACCATTGACTACTCTTCGATGTAAGTCGCCTAACAAAAGCACCTATAGACCATAGCATATCCGCGAAATATTTGCTGCTTGTCATGCCAGACAAAATACAATATTCCTGGCTTAGGACGTAGGAAAATGACCGACCAATTGAGACCTGTGGCACGTTGTTATAAAGTAAGAAGACTGGAATGAGACACGATGACGTTCAATGTTTTCTCTGTGTGCGGTTCAGCAGGATTTCGCTTAGTTAAGCTAGCAATAGTTGATGATGCCGCGTGTGGTTATATAAACAAAAAGAAGTTCTTTTGCGCAAACTTCATCAAGAAGCAGCCCTGTCGATGTCTTCTTCCACGAATACTTCGTACGACGTGCTTTGTTATTGCTCTGTTTCGAGGTGAATACACAACAAACTTGTGAGCTTTCTTCTTACAATTCTAACGTGCTCGCCAGTGCATGCGTGATGCCTAGGCAATGTTGTCAGCCCGAAGATTAATGGACTGCCATGATATGGTCCTATAGGCACAGCCATATCCAACATGTTGAAAGGAAGCAACACGCTGCAGTTGAAGCGAACGTATTTTATCCCATCACGTGGGCACTGACAATCTTTCAAAACTATTGGCAGTTTTAGTAGAGAGTTATTCCTACAAAATATCCCATTTCTAAATCGCTTTGCAAGCCTGTGATTTCCACAAAATACCAGAAGTGCTTATAGCATTTGTAGCCGTAATGAAAGGGATGGACCACTGGGCGAAAACTCTTTTATACTTCCTTGGCGCGTTTTTGTTTATTTTGCTCTTATTTCTTGGATTACACCTGTTTTGTTTCTTCTTCAGGCACTTCTCTTTATACGGGGCACGCAAGCAAGCACGTGATTTCATTACCTGCTCATTTTTATTCTTGACAAATAACTAATTTATTTTGCTTGAAAGAAATAGCGCAAATTATATCTACAACATAAAGGTGGACTTGGGATTGGAATCACAGATGCCAACAGAAGGATCGTATTGTTTCTTGCATGCAGATAAAAGGGCCGAGAGCATTTGTAGAAGTCGACATATAGCGAAACATGAACTTCGGCACCAAATATCGCGAAGAAAACCTCATTTAGGAAAACGCATCTTCTACGGCTCGCCCTCAGGCATTCTGTGAATAGGCTACACAAGATTGCACTAGACAGGTGACAATAACAACGCACAGAAAGGTTCGTTTGGCCTAAATAGCTTTCTGCCATAAAGGCGATGCCCTTACATTAGGAGTGCCAGAAATGCAGTGTTTCATTAAGATCGCTTTCAGAGATCTGTAAGGACTCTTGCTTCCAGCTTCTGATAGAGGATCCTGATGCCACCCCTTGCCTTGCTCTCAACTTAAGAAAGCTTTTTATCCCATCCCCTACACTGCACAGCAAAAACGTTTATTCTTCATGTATTCTTTTTTGTTTGAGAATATTGTTACGTTTCGGCAGAAATAAATTTACAGTGGGAGGTTGTTACAAAACATGGGTGGACAATGCCCTCTTGTGCCACCATGGCCCACCTTTAAGGACGATGGCGAACGGGTGATTGTAGCAGAGCCTGAGCAAATTAGTTTCGATGGTTCTCCCTCATGTTTAAATCAGTTTCTCCACAATCTTCTCAGCTTGATTTTCGCCTAATTTACCTGTTACCTTCTTCTACAATGCTATTCCAATCTAACTTTGCAAATCTCCTAGATCGGTACGCGCCATTGATTTCTTTCTACTCACCGACCGACCGACCGACCGACCGACCGACCACCGACCGACCGACCGACCGACCGACCGACCGACCAACCAACCAACTAACCAACCAACCAAGAATCAGCCAAGCTGATAGCCACCATGTAGAAAATATACATTTTTCTCTTCTCGTTGTAAATACAACGTTTTACCGTCACCCTCGGATCGTCTCTTTTATTCTACCGCTATTACACATTACACCCTCTATAACACCAAACAAAGAAATAGTCATTTCTCACACGTAACTCATCTGCTAATATACTTCAATTTTTTGTGTAATATAGTTGTATCGAACGGTGCTGTAGCTGAGGTGTTGATATTATTCCGTCAGTCCGGGTTGCGTGATTCCAAACGCTTCGCTGCACAGAGCACCCCGTGATATGTGTGATGTCACTGCGCGCGGTATTATTTTGAGCGCCTGCTAAACCGAGCCGTCCGTTCGGGCTCTGTGGCCTTGATGTAGAGTACTGAGTTCTGGCGCTGAAGGCTTGGGTTCCAGCCCCAGCAGGTCCAATCTTTTTTTTTTCATTGCCTAACTTTTTTTCCTTAATTTATTTTTTTCTCAACTCAAATGTGCGGGTTGTTTTTGTTAATAATAGTCATTTCGTATGTTTTAGGTCACTTTAGGTTTAGAGCGCCGGCAATGACGACGTTTAATCACGGTTCTGCATCACACGAACAGACATGTCACGTGGGTGCTCTGTGCAGCGAAGTGTTTGGAAATACTTTTGCGGGTTCGCAAGTGGCGTGTTGGTGGTTTCTACCCTGGAGACCAGTAGTTGCTGCGCGTCCATGTTACCGCTGGTATCGGTGAAGAGGAGATGACAGAGGCTAGAGCCTTCGCTTTTGAGCACGCACCACTGTTTTGTGGGTAAGGATGAGTGTTCCAGAGAAACATTTGCATGCTGCGGTGCAGTGTGTTAGATATACGTAATGCACCCAGATCTGATGACGGCAAACCGTTTGTAGGGATCTTGCGGAGACTAAACGCTGTAGGTTGTTGTCTGCAATTATTTTATACACTTCTGGTCAGAAACTAAAAAAAAGCAGGTGTATTGGGAACCTACGTTAGAAAGCAGTACTCTTGTATACAGGCGATAAATTTTACATCACGGAATACATTTGCCCACAATTCTTGCCTGTATGTGTACTGTATTAAGAAAAAGACTATCACACTGCGTATGTTAGATAAAAGTGCGAAGTTTCCAAATTACGTACTCTCCATTTGCAGCATCAGAGAATGATGCTATGCGTTATACCCGACTATTCCTAAAGAGCTCCTTTAGTTATTTTTGTTTATTGCCTTTGCGGACAAAAGTTTGTGGTGTTTCGTACACACGATGAGGTGCCGGAAAAAGTGAAGGAAAGAAAAACTCAATCTCACGCTAAACCTCATGCACCCTAGTCGGGACAACAACACTACAAGAATTTACCACAAAACAAAAGAACAGCAGCATTCACTAAACATTTTGAGAAAAAGAGCACTTTTACATAATGCGCCCAAACTAATCAACTGGCATTTATGAGCTTGTTTTTCAGAGAAAATGAAGGAGCGCCAACACACGCAGCACCAAATTGTTAACTGCGTGAAATATGTCTAATATTCAGGGGGATCAACGTTAAGTCGACAGGTTTTATTAAAATTACTCGCTCAAATGTTCGCGAAGACCACCTCTACAGTGAGGTTGTGCGCCCACGGGGACACAGAATAAGGTGGGGACTATTGATGTCGGTTGGTTAATTAACTAAAATTGATTAATTAACTTTTTAGTGGCTGCAGTAAGCAGGCATGTTTGTTTTGAAAAGTTAGACGAAGTCGTGTTTCTACGCAGTTTCATTTGGCAGAATTCTCCTTGTACATCCCATCTCCGAGATACCAAACTGCAAAATTTAAATCGCATGATTACGCATGCAAGACAGTCTTCACCGGCGCAATGCTCTCCCTTTCGCGACGTGCCTGCTATGTACAGTGTTTAGTTCGACAAAGTGGTGGAGAAATGGGCAAAAATGATAACTGGCACCCATTCAGTCTTGGCTGGCGTTATCATATCTGCACTAGTCGCAACCTGTATCGAAACACGGAACAAAAGGGTGAGCTTTGCGCCGGTCTTTGTCTAGCATGCGTAATCCTGCGAACGGCAATTAAAATTCGCAGTTCGATATCCCGGACTCCGGATGAGCTAGAAGAATACTACGAAATGAAACTATGTAGAAACGCAATTGCGTTTAACTTTCTCATACAGACATGCCTGGTTACTGCAGCCAAAAAAAAGTTGAATAATCAAGTTTAGTGAATTAACACGGCGACATCAATATTTAGTACTTAATATGCGTCCCCGTGGCCGCATAACCTCACTGTACAGGTGCTCTTCACGAAAACCTAAGTACCTAATTAAAAAAAACCGTGTCGACGTTGTTTTGATCACCTTGTATGTTTTTCCATGACCTCCTGCTCACCGCCTTATATATATATATATATATATATATATATAATATATAATATTATATATATATAATATATATAATATATATAGTATATATATATATATTATATATATATATATATATATGATTATATATATATATATATATATATATATATATATATATATATATATATATATATATATATATATATATATATATTATAGCTTAGAAGTTGGTAGAGAACACAAGAAAAGAAAACTTCGAACAAGGTAAAAACCACGACTGTTGCCAACGTTTCAGCAAAGAGACTGGCCTTCGCCAGGGAATAGGTCTTGCCTTGCCCTGAGACTTGCCTTTTGCCCTGACATCCACATCTACTTAGAAAGACTCCTTGTCATGAGTTCTGCAAGCTATACTTTAAAGAAACACATGAACTTTCCCGCAGCAAAACATTCTGATAATATCCCATTCGGCCCTGGTGGTGTCAATTTACGCTATCACCAAAAAGTTCCTCTATCGCATAGAGAACGAAACCAAAACTGCTAGTTTTCTTGGGCATTGTCTTCCAATGATTCGTGTTGCGATAGATATCACTGCTGTTTCATTTTAGTTGTGCTGGACGCTGCAAAGAAGAAGCTCCAGTGAAGACGAAATTGCGATATTGAGGCTGAAAAAAAATGGCGGTCTCAGTTTTAATGCCAAGCTTGTAAATCTCTAAATACGTGCACTACAAAGCTGTTTTTTGTTGATTTATGTAGTCATTAGGTTTAGGAGGGTATGCAAAAGCGATGTCTCTGCTCAACGTAACATTTGTAATTGGCAAATGTCCTCATTAATTGCCTCAATACTATGTCTGTCAACATTTCCACTTCTAGCTCTATTTTTGGTTTTTGCGCTTATGGGACCCTACAATGTGTGAAAACACACAGAAAACATTGTTTTTTTTAATAGAAAAATTATGTCTGAAAGGGATATGACTGGTTAAACTAAGCGCGACACACGCCGCCCGCCAGTTAAAACTCTCCGAACGCGGGAAAATTTATGAAACAAAGTATTCGCACCAGTCGAACCTGCTGAAGCGTTCCGACCTTAAATCCACATTAGTACCAATTGCGTTACAAGTGTGTGAAGGGTTAAATCTTTGGCGCCCATTAAATGCATTTAGCATCTTACGTCACACAGTCGGCAGCACATGAGAAGCACTTTGCCGGCCATGGTTGCCTCCCTCACAGTAACTATTACAGGGACGGAGATTTATTGATGTAAAAAGTGGCACTGATATGACAGTCCCCATTTAAAAGATAGGAAAGTTCAGAAAAGAATCAGTTCCAACATATACCTCTCAGCGTTGCGGAAAAGAAAAAAAATCCTAAAAGCCGGTCTGCACAGGGCATCCTTTCTCAAAGGCGATATTATACTTTTCCATGCCTTGTTTTAAAGCGTTTTCAAATCCGCCAATTCTCAGCACTGAGCGATGTTTCACCTGCCCACGAAACCACAACAAATGCCGAGGCTGCTTCAAACGAATGCGTTCCCCTCTCGACGAAACTGCAAGTAGTGTAGCTTTACCAGTACTCCACTCGGTGCGAGTTTTGTGCATGTCAATAAAGCACCAAGTAATGCTAATTAACTCGTTCCTCTTAAGAGCTGTGAGAGAGTGTACTGTCCATTCAGGGTGTCCAGCTCCGGTTGGTGGACAGAGGTGTTGCAGCTGCCACTACGAATGGGGTCCTGAAGTGAGGACAACACTGAAATTTTTTGATAATAAAGAAGATTATTATCTCTCTCTCCCACCTTCTACACGACAGACCTAGGAGTGCACCGTGCATAATTTTTTGTTGTTTCAGAGGCAGCTGTGACGTTCCTCTTTTTGCATTCAACAATTTGTCCTTTTACCTGGTAGCACTACTAGGCACCGGCCCGGCCACGACGTGGTAAAGCTGCTTTTGCCAGCTCGAGATTACATGTTTCGTCTAACTGCGCAACAGGCTCTTACACAGCACTATGCCACAGAAAATGTCTCGTTTATGGGGTTTAGCGCGCTAAAACTACACTAGTTGTGAGGACCGGCGTAGTGAAGCACTCCGGAATAATTTCGACCCCCAGGGGATCTTTAACGTTCGCCGAAATCTCGACCCATGGGCGTTTCTGCTTTTTGCCTCCATCAGAAAAGCGGCCGTACGGCCGGGAATAGAAACCGCGTCCTTGGACTCAGCCGCGAACGCCTTAGCCACTGAGCCACCGCGGCTGCTACACAAATAGACTTCTTATCGGGTTCCATTGGCGGGTAAGCAATACGCTCGATTAAAGCGGCTTTGATTTTCCAGGAATTATAGTTGACTTTTCTTATATATTTTTTTAAATCTCTGGCAGCCACCCCGTGACGCCGAGAGCAGAGCTCCACCGAGCGCTCCAGGGTCAAGGTCTTAATTGCGCCGAAATCGAGAACCTTATATTTCCGAAGCGGCCGGCCGCCAACAAACGGAAAGTCTTCCGCCACCTGCTCCTTTTCCTGCAGACAACCGGCCCCACGCAGCGGCAGTAACTGAGTGACGTGCCTGGACGGACTTAGTCCTACGTTTTAATATTTTTGTCTTCTTCACGACGTCTTTAACAGTCTTCTCCATTTTTTAACTACCGCCTACTTCCCTTCATCGGCAGAGGTTTGTAGTGAGGTGAGCTCCCTGCTGACCTCAATAATGTCCCCAGTGCACTTCAAATCCTTTTTCCTTTCGCTCAAGCCCCACCTACACATCGCCTGCTTACCCAGAAGCGCGCAAAAATGCCTTCCAAGCCATTAATATGTGCATAGCAGTGAAGCCAACACCAGAAGGACTTGGTCCATAACTACATGACTCAAGCATTTATCTCACAATTCCCAATAAGGGGCTTCTGCAAGTTGTAAGCGGCGTAAGCAAGTTATGTTCTCAACCTATAAGGGATGACTGAGCTAAAACGTAAGATTATGTGTATTTTCTTGGTTATTGGAGCGCAGTGATCAGCTAGAAGAATGAGGTGAGGAAACAATTTTACGTATATGAGAATTTTTTATCTGAAATAAGTGTAATCAACCTGCACAGAATGTGAGCGGGAAGCGAAAGTTTGTTGCATGACCTACCTGCAGCGCTGTGAAAGCTATTATTTGATATGTCTTACATGTCAGCCGGGGACGTTTACGAGTACAAGTAAATAAATATAATGAGGCAGATTTAACCAATACAAGGACGATAACAATAAATTTCGCTTGTAATCATAATAAACACAATTTGATACGGCATTCTCATGAAAATTTATTTTATGAAAATTTATATAAAAATTATGCAAGGGAAGTTTGGCGGAAAAGCCCTTCAATATCTGCAACAGGCTTCAAGAACACTTTACTATATGTGAAGAAAACAGTTAGTCTTGGTGGTATCTCTCTTGGAATCCTTCCGCGAGATCATTTTCTCTGGCGTAGCTGAACGCTCTCACAATGCAAGCAAGGTCTTCACTAAATCGGTAAGATTTCCAAACGCTTTACGAGAAGTGCTGGTGATGGCCCTAAAAAATACCACATACCGACTTAGGGCATTGGCCAAGAAGGGTCATGGTATCATGGTAACTTGGTAACCATTTATACATTGCAAAATAGTGGAACAGAAGAAAGCAATTAGGCCAAGGTCAATAGAGAGAGAAAGAGAGAGACAGAAAAAGCAACAGAAGAAGGAGTAGAAAAACCACCCGAAAATCTGCATAATCGGAATATGTTTAGCACGGTAGACGATCTGACTCAGTAAACGAAGAAGTCGATGGCGTGGCACACGTCCCTATAGCACTGTGCCAGCTTAGCGCCCCCAAATGGTAAAAGCACTGGCACAATCAATGTCAGGTGCAGGTGAGCCCCAGCAGCCTTCTACGACGATTACAAAATCGGCGGCAAAAAATGCACAAATGTTTTTCCGAGAAGGCTGAACCTATCTGCTTTGCCAACAAAGGGGCACTTTGTTGGGAAAGTTTCTTAAACCTAAACGTAATACAGCGTGGGCAAAATAATGCTACCAAAAAAATTACCGTAAGCACCATTGCAACATACGTTTTGTATGCTGGTGCAGTTTTTGCAATTACACCTGCCTATTAATCAAATATAATGTTCTTTTTTGGTGCACAGAGCCCCACAAAAGCTAAAGCTTGTTTGTGATAAAAGGAACCATTACTCAAGACATTTTAGTTTAGTGAGAACTTGTGTGTGACAAGGAAATATTACTCATGACATTTTAGTTTAGTGACAGCTTGTGCATGGCATATTTTACTGTTGTCCGTTAACCAAAAAGAAGCGGCGTGGTTGAAATGGAATACTCAGTACTAAACAGCAATGCATCCACTATATTTGCTTGAGTGCGATGTAGTTTTGCATTGTTGAAAAGTACCGATTTTTTAACTAAAAAAAACTCTCCTTTGTTAATATGTGGCTGCATGGCCAGAAATGTTGTACAGCGAGATTGACAATCACGCCAAGGCAGAATCATCAGCGTGAAATAAAAGCAAAGAAATATGCGGCTACATCATGTTTGGATTAATTATTTCTTTCTCACAATAAATTCTCCTTTGAAAAAGCTCATTTCATTGGATTTGTTTTCGCTAATGTTAGAAATTTTTAGTGGGCTTTGAAGGATGAATCGCTGACGGTAAGTACAAACAACAGCAACTAAGACAACACAAATCTGCTTTTATCCACACATATTGAAAATTGATGTTTTTTGTAGAATGTATTTTTCGGCCGAGTTCCTCTTCACTCGCATAAAAAATAATGGTTTTTTTTTTCTTGTGGGAGACGTAGTAAAGTTGAGTTCGATGCTGTAGTGAGCTTGTTTTCGAATGAAAATTTTAGTACTCTCTATCTTAATATTGCCGACAGGCTGACGCACTCAATACACCACCGACTTAACGTGGACAGCGTGGACAAGTGCCTTAGAAAACAGTTACGGTAATTTAACCCACATGCGATTTATGCCCGATGGAACCAGAATACCTTGTTGTTTTATAATGAACTTAAATGTAAGCTAGAACATGTTTCCAATCAAAGTGCAATCGACTATTAAAATTATCCTTTAGAGGAGCTACGTCAAAAATTTGGCGGGAATATCGACACGTACACCACTAGTATATTTACCACTACCCCGCAATATGTGCGATATGAAAGTGAGGTCCGGTTGGTCACAAAAATGCGTAATTATTCTACAAAGTGGGCTACAAGGTATACCTTTCTATTGTTTAGCGATTGTTTGCCATATCGCTGTTTAAAAATGTGAAAGCAGGTACATGGCAAACAATATTTTCCATCCAATTTGGTCATGTACATGCTGGCAATGTCGCTACACGTCTGTTAGACCGGACTACTGCTATTCCTACAGTGAACATAGATGGTAGCAGTGTTTCAAAGAAAACATAGAAAGCGGCCTAGAATGGAATAGCAACCATCACGTGGGAAGCTGGCTCTAGAATAAAACGAGTTTTGTTTGCAAAGGTGAGCTGTTTTAAAGAGAACAGGATGTAGTTACTTAACCTGCAATAATTTCCTTTACGCGCAATAGCCTAAGAAAAGGAAACAGAAACGGCAAGAGAAAAGATTACAAGGTGGATCAGAGACTACGCAAACCAAAATATGTGCAAAGTGGGCAACATATTCACCAAGTTGTGCAACAAGAAAACTTACAAGGCCGAAAGCGAACGTACAGCTCTTTGGCTCAACGCCACAGTGACATTGTATATATAACTATTAAAATCTCAACTGCGCAAATGTAGAGCACAAAACATATCCCGAAAACATATTGCACACGGCGATTCCTCAGAATATACGAGCTCCAACGTGCATGCCCTGAGAGGTGTTATTCCGCTACTTCAAAAAGGGATGATTGACTTGGATTCCGTAACTTGCTAGAAGGTTAGTAAGCCATAAAAGGATTCTGTACGTTTTCGGAAGGCCCTTGCCACAGAGATTAGGGGCTCTTAGACGTAATGCCACGGGCTTTGATATTCATACGCGTAATACAAGGCGTTTGTCAAACTGTGGGTATGAAAGATATCATCATTAACTACTTCCGCATAGCAGTTCCTTCGTTTGGATAACCTCTAATGTTTACGTCCTGCCCCGTGTCTTTCCCTTAACGAAAACATATTAGCCACTTAGCCTCCGGAAGCAGCTGGGAAGGTTATTAAAGGCACAAGAATACCCGAGCAGCATGCTAATGCCTTTCACAACTCCCCATTACGGAGTTGCCGTTACTATCTCCGCAAGGCGATTTTCCTCGTAAGGAATGGCCGCTATAAAAGATGGCTTTACCCTTAAACAGAAGGTCCCGCCACAACCGTCGGCTATGCTCTCTAGGAATTGCCAAACGGTAAACACTGCTATCGGTAGCGTGTGATTTCCGTGAGTAATTCAAAGCTAAGCCTCATATGGCTATAATGCCATGGTCACACGCCGGCGGCAATGTTGTACTCAGCGGCGTGAGCTGAGCGTACAAACACGTAATCAACGAAAAAAACGCGGCTGTGGCCTTACTTCTTTTCTTGTGCTTTGCATGGTGAAGCAGTGCCATCTACTCAGTGTGTTTGGCTACAGGAAAATTTTACGCTCCTCTCTCCTACCACTGTATTTTTTCCGAGTCATGTCTACTTGCCACGCGCGTTGTGACAAGTTTTAGAAAAATGAGCGAGTAGGAGAGAATGGCATGTGACAATAACAGTCGGGGAAAGTAGTAAGCGAGAGTGATAAGTAGGAAAGAAACCTTTCCCCTAAGATTATTCAATGAAGTGCGCTCTTGGGCGGCCACCTGTATGGTGCACTGGAGCCCACGCCATGGTTGGCATAGCCACACCCCAATACTACGTCATTGTCCTTACCCATCTATCATGGGTGTTGTTATCCCGTGCCGTAGAGATGGCGGCCACTGCCCGTATAATTAAACGTTGCAGATTCCCAATATTTCTAACCCCTAGCACTGCAATTTCCGCAAGAGCGCCAGCTTTTCTAGGCTTTCATCTTCACTGGTTAGATTAACTCTGAATTTGAAGGATGATGAGTTATTGTACGCAAGTACGGAATCCTGTCTATGTTCTGTCGTGTTTTCTCCGTATAATGCACATGGACTCACTCCCTAGTTTTTTGTTTCACTATGGCCACCGGCAGTTCTACAATTAAATTAAAGTTTTGGAATCACGAGCGCCTAAAACCGGGTTCCATGTCTTTCATTTGTTTCTCCAGAATGAGCACCGCGATTTCCCAACACGTAGCTAGAGCCCATCCTCGCGATCCCCTCTTGATAAGATGATGGCCCGATTTAAATAGTAGCAGCGGCTCCTTAGCTCGCCTTTCAAAACGCTATCAGGCATATTGCTTGGCAATATGCCTGATAGCGTTCTTTTTGTGTTTGTGTTTTTTGTATGTGTTTTCTTTAGAAAGCTCCTGATTTTAAACTAGAAGACGAAAGCAATGAGTGAAAAATTGTGGGGTTCATTTAGAACGGTTGCCAAAATGATCGCTAAATTGTCCATGATACACCACGTTTTCAAACACAATATTGTTCTGCAGCCTTACGTGAAAAGCGCAAAACGATCAGGGCAATATATTATCTGATACAAACGCATTTTATCTGTAGGTAAGTATTTGTGCTTATATTGAATAGGTGCCTCTATGTAAAATCTGAATGGATCCAGAAAACTAGCCAGGCGCTTTGAACGGTTCACACCGTATATCTTTCTAGTGCCTTTTCAATGGAATGTAAAGTACCTTTGTGCGGCAAATAAAAAAAACAGTCTTCAATTACGATTGAGAGTGCAACTTTTATCACATTGTTTGCAGCTTGAGTGTCTTCAATCAAGTGCATATTTATTTAGGTCCTCGTGATTCTATAAGCTGAAACTCTTTACCGTTCAAAAATACCTCAGAATTTTACAACCAGCAAAGTACAGGTTGGTTCAAAAGTACGAAAATAATTGGTTTGTTTTATTAACGAAGTAACACGACCGGCGGCTACGAGACAGCTCCAGACGCCTCTGGTTTCACGTGCTCTGTTCACAAGCAAGGTGACAAACACAGAATTCGCAAGGGGACGAACAAAAGCAAAGAAAGGTGACGAACAAAGAACAATAAAAGTATCGGGTAGTCTAATACTTTTACGAAGAATGAAAGGTTTATATTTATAAAAAAACAAGTAAGCGGTACCTCCAGTTGGTGCTATTGGCAGCCGGCCGGATGGCGCCTGCCATTACTGCGTTTTAAAATAAAATACGTATCGAAAAATGAGTTTTGAAACAAGCACCGAGGGAAAAGAATGCTGGTAGAAAGCGTTGCGTCTTCGAGTCTCCGATGCTGCTGCCTACGACATGTTTCATGCAGCAATACTGTGTTCACATTCTGCGAAAGGAAAACGTATTCGCGAAAACTTGCTCCAACTATGTGAATTATCCTGCTTTTGATGAATGTTCACGTTCTCAACTTATATGGTAGACGAGTAAGGGTTTTTTGCCTATTTGTGTCGCATGTGGCTCATCACATTTTTTTTTTGTATTCACGCTCTTGGTTTTTCTATCCTTTGGGCTTCATTATCTATTTGAATTTATAATTGGTTATAGTAAACTGCAAAAGGAATTACAAGCTTGACCGACAACTTGTTTTTGCTAATTGTGGCCACCTCTGCAACACATTACGGTTGTTTTCGAAGATTTCTTGGGGCAAAATATATTGACGCCATGTGATCAAAAAAGGTTTTTAAACCTCTTTTGTGCTTTTATTTATGGCTGTGCTTTGGCTTTTATTTTATTTATGGCTTTATTATGGCTGTGCTTTGGAGGGGAGCACAAAAAATTTATTCCCAGAATCTCTCCAAAGCAACGTCCAAATTATTCGATAGAATAACAGTTTGCGGCAGTCCTTACGACTTCTGGGATTTCTTTTGAAATGCTGTTAGCTCCTCCCGATGCTCGTGAGCCACGTTCTTGGAAGGCACTTTTATAAGTGCGCGGATAATCTCATACCAGCGTCAGACACTGGGACAAAGAAAAGAGCATCAGACGGCTCAAGAAATTTTTAGCGTGGCTGCCAGGCACGAATTGAATTTCGGGGATGGAGTCTTGAAATACAATTCTCGAGTACTACAAGGCACGTGGGAAGTATATCAAACGGGAATTCCTAAACGGTAGGCCAGGGCAGTATTTGTTATTGGAGTGACCACTGTATCCGACCGCTGCAATTTCTTTTCAGCGAGGCAGCTCAAGGCTGAAATACATTAGGCGACCAATCCCAATGGCGTCAATTCATTGGTGGGAATTCGAACACTTGTACCTTAAAAATATTCTACACGCGTTTTACTTCATATATTCGAACCAAACATTCTCCCCAGACGTTGTATCAAGATGCTTTTCACAGTGTACAATTAAAACATGGTAAATGTCCTTAGTAGAATAAGAAAATAATACGGGTGTACTGTTTGAGTTTAGTGAAGTAGACCGAAGCGCGCGCTTTGGTATTTAAACCATTTGGTGCCGCTCTATAATGCCCCTAATTGTCTCAAACTCATACCTGCTGGACTAGACTTCTGTATTTCACGCATTTTTATGATTTTCACAATTGAGTAGTCTACAAAAATGAATGACGACGTGGCTACAAGGCAGCAGTCTGGAATTTTTTTTTTATATTCGTGTCATGTAATGAAACTTAGTTAAATATGCTAATGGTGAAAGCTCTACGTTTTGATGCCTGAGCTAGCTAGAGGGCATGAGGAGGCCCCATGTCATTACCGTCTTAGTGAAACTGCGATTGACTGGCAATGAACCACATATCTGTAATAACCACAATGCGTAACAAAGGTTCGCAGCAACGCATGAACTGAAAAACAAACTCGAAAATCCCTTTTCCTGAATGTCGATGACCAGCGAAGGTGGAATCGGGGTAGATGCTGTTTTGTGGGGATTTCGATTACGCCACTTTAAAATGGAAGGTCATGACACGTGACCGACACCTAAATATTTATGACATGCACGTCTTCTGGAAAGGTGTCCTGCAACAATGCACTGCATGAATCAGGTTTGCAGCAGCGTGCGGGGTGCGGCCTTCTCATCACGACGACATACGAAAAGGAAAATTAAACATACAAAACGGCCACTTCTCAGCGCGTACTAAATGTGACCCAAGAAAAGGCAAGCAGGCACGCAAACAACGAAACAAGCAAGAAAATTAACAAACACACGCAGCCTAACGTTTCGCGCTAGGGAAGGCCACGCGCTTTGAAGATACGCCTAGACTCCGGAGTTTTGATCCCCAAAAAGAAAAATGCCCGGAACCATAGCCATAAATCGCTTTGCTGCGAAAAGAACCCAAAGGGTGAAACCTCACCCTGTGGTAGATGATTTAACAAATAAAAAATACGCCAAGTTCGGCAAATCTAAATTTTAGTAAAGGCACAGAAAAAGATTGTTCGGAAGTACCCCCGCGCATTTCTAAGACGGATTTGTCGCTAACTGCACTGGTTACGTCAAATAGCTACGCATCCTAATAATTTCATCAGGCTACTTAAAAGCAAGCTGAGCTTTAAACACAAGAGAGAGTGAAAAACGCGCAACAAGTTGCGTGGTGGATTACTCGGCTCAGGTCAATGTCCGCTAGAATAGTGGCCCAAATATTTCAATAATAAGGGAGAAGTGTATCAGCGACATCGCACTATTATTGACCTAACTGTTTAAAATGGAGGAGTTTTTACTTTTACACACTCTAAAAAACAGCCAGAATCTAATTTTGATATTTACGTATAGTGTGCATTGAATCCTATTGCATTAAATTTCAACATACGACCATGCATGTCCTTAATTATACTGGATGTGTTGCATCGAATCCAGGGGTAATACCTTCCAGCTCCTAATCTTTTTTAAGCTTTGTTTCAGTGCTACGAGTAGTGTTCTTGGAAGTTTTGTGCGTAGAACTATTTATACCAAACACCATACTTTTTTCTCAATTCATTATGAGACAACACTTTCAGTAGTTGAAGGAGTACTGTGATGCCGACAACAGACCGCATGCACCTAGTCCTTTACAGTGGAGGGCAACGACTCCAACACCTAATATATATGGTCATTGGATGCGTACTGATTGATAGCGTCAACATATATCTTTCGCTTGCTGACACAGGAGTTCTCAGTTGCAAAACCGGTTCGTTTGTCCTCGAATGTGGCGCATCATTATGCACTTGTTATATGTCTTGGCGGTGCATTTAAAGTGGAATCTATTAGGCCTCTGAGGCATGAGTTTCGGCACGTTTGCTCGTCTAAGACACTCATTATCTACTGCGATAGGTGAATTCTCATAGCATACGCCTCCCTTGCGTCATAAGAACTGCAAGAGTATCTAACCATGCCTTGGGAATAGGGGAATAGCCATGTGGGAATCCATTCTGTTTAAAGAGTGTTGATACAAAAACTTGCGGTAGACAGCTGTCGCCGAGCGTTCGCAGAGAAGAAGCTCATCTTGAAAACAGTTTTTGGAAGAATCATTTGAAAAGACAGCACTAAACGGCAGAGGCTCTCTCCATGAAACGAATTGCACGGAAAAGTAACGAAAACTTCTGAAAAGCCGTCGGTTTTCTTTGTTACAACACTCTATTGCATCTTCACGCACATCGACAAGATTAAACGCTGCAGAAATGCGTCAAATATATAGACGCCCTATACGCTTGCAACTATCACACCGTGAAAATCTTACGCATGAAAGAATGTTGTCGTAATCAATAAAATGAATCGTGAAGTTGAAATATTTTCCCTTTGATGCACGGCGCACTTTACCCATTACTGCAATCGTTATCTTAAAAACATATTTTACTACGACCAGTATGTACTTTTGTTTTTGGAAACCGTTTTATTATTGTGGTATCTTATCTGCCATTGATTTATTCGTGTGTGTATTATTCCGCATGATAATTTGGCTGGGCAGCCTTTTCCTAGCCCATCGGCTTATTTCAGCCACCCGATAACGTCGCACCGCTGACTCAGCATTGCCTTGTATAAAACGGTAAAAAGCTATGCTACTTTGCACCAATAGCTAACAATACAGTTAAACCTGGATGAAAGGAACCTGTATCTAATGAATTCCTGTGTTTAACAAAGATTTTCAAGTTTACACTGCAAGCCCATTTGAAACGCATGTGTTTGCGACCTGTATGTAACGAAGGCGTTGAAATGGTTAAACTTGATATAAAGAATTCGCTACTGTAATGATCCATTGTGTTTAGCAATTTTTCTGAAAAATCGTCCAGAGAAATGCACTAATTATAGAAACTTTGCCCACAAAGCAAAGTATCATGCATTTCCAGTGTCAGTGCGCCGTCTGTTGTGCTAGGCCTGCCTGTCGGCGTGTAGTCGCGAGTCTCACTGGCGATTGTGGGGTCGGTTCTTCGGTGGTGAGTTCTGCTGCCAGAAAACGAGAGGTTTTGTCTTTTCACGAGAAGCTCGCAATTTTAAATGCCATCTCCAGCGGTGAGAAAGAAGAACGTCACCGCCCTGTACAATATCTCAGCTAGCACCATCTAAGCAATTTTGAGTGCGGCAACGAGCATCAATTTAGGGAAAAGGAGCCCTCTCAGCATACTTTTGGTCCATGAAACGGGTTGGGGCCTCGCAAAATAAGTAAAAGTGGTTCTTAGGTAGCGTTTGTGAATATGGACGTAAGTGACTTTGCTTTTTTGGAGTGCCGTTCAGTGACAGAGTTCGCGGGAATGCAGCAGGCGCATGTGACGTAGTTTTTTATTGCCATTCAAGGGTGAGTTCAGCATGACTCATGCCTAGCACTTTGGTTTTGTTTCTTCTTCATTCACACGACCCTTAACCCGATAATGGCACGAAACAAGAAATTGCAAATTTTTGTCACCTTCATAATATTTAGGTTGAACTGTAAAACAAATTGCCGCGTACCTTTTCGAATGAAGTTCTTACAGGTCACTGTGGCTTACCTTAAGTTCATTTCGTGAGCATTGACTAACTGTGTGCTACAATGTATCCATACCAAATCGCCTGGTTGGCTCGAATACAGATTTGAAATTTTGAAATCTACCGACAGCTGCATGTGTTGCGTGAAAAAGCTTTTTGAGCTCAATCCTGATTTCGCTGATCATGGCAGCTATTGGTTACGTCTTTATAACTGTTACATTCATTCTCTTAAAAACAGAAAGAAACTGCCCATTTTAAAGGACGTTTTCAAATACGCTTCTCGTGACAAATTTGGGAAATGTAAGGGTTTCGGGATTTCGTGAGCCCAACTGTTATGACAAATGGCCCCCTTTCGGAGGCCTAGCTATAGTTCCGCTTCATGATGGACAGGTTTCGACAGCATTTGTAATCATTACATTTGAATAAGTGTAGATAATCAATACTCCTTAACAAACAGCTATGGCTGGTTACACATCTTCTCTTGAGCTGTAAATACCTTTTTCCAGCACATCTATGCATCGTTGAAGTGCTCGTATATCTCAGCAGCGAATGGGGGTATACTAGTTATGCGTCATCTACTCACTGAGCGTACTATATGAACGATCATTAGATTACTCATAATGATTCGATTACATACAGCTAGTAGCGAGTGAATCCAATTCCCCGAGCTTCCGCTGTTATACCGCTAATTCAACCCCTCAACAATGATGTCATGCTGGAACATTCAGATCTACACGGACCGCAGTTTCGCCTCGCATAATGATATCCTTTCTATATAAAAGCCTTTACGGAATGGGAAGCTTTTCGTCGAAAAAGACAACTGAGTTACACCCCAAGTTCTAAACGAAGAAGACCTGAGGTGCTCGTTCAGAACCAGTATTTCGAGAACCTCCACAAGCCTCAATAAAAAGTGCCCACCAGAAACACCGACAGTTGAAAGTTTGTTTTTGCAATTGAAAGAGGACATTCTGTTTTTGTTGCGTTAGTTGTCAGAGGGCGGTATACACAGAATACACAGCACCCTAATCAGAACGGTGTTGTAACAGCCACCAGTCGCAGGTGAGAATGATGCGGTTGAGAAGGAATGAGAATGAATGAGAATGAGAATGAGTTGAGAATGAATAAATGTGAATGCAGTTCAGAATGAGCTAGACGCACGTATTCTAGAAAAAGCTAAATTAAAGAGCTCGCCGGGACAGAGCAACTTATTTGCTATCTACGCCATAAAACACTGCAGAAAGGTAAATTCGCTGCAACTAGGTTAGGCCTAATTCGTCATGTCGGTGAACACCTCGAAAGAAAAAAGCGGGATAAAACTGTCTCTTAGCATCCTCGGTGCAGACGAATTGGATGCAGAAAAACGTCTGGCTTCCTATCATATTCCTATCAACGTTGATTTGAAAAGTAACCTGTATGGTCTTTGCTCTGCATTAACTGTGGCGGCGCTCTGCTGGTGCCAGCGACGGGCAAAGATATGAGGTGACAAGTTTTTAAATTTATGCCCTTTGACGACAGTCTCTTGCTTAGAGAGGACACAGAGGAAACTAGAATATTTTGCCTCCAAATGCGGATTATATCTTGCCCTTTCGTCTACACTCATATGCGGCCTGATAGCTTGTTTGGCTTTCCACAAAATATGAAAAATACAAACAACTCTCAGCACACTTCCTTAGACACATAACCTAGCTTATCCACTAAAATTGGTCTCGGTGCAATAAAGCCAGGCTGGCGCTTCGTTGCCATGCTACTTTCACGGCAGCTTTGTGGGTAAATTACCATGCCGCGAGTGCTTTAAAACCTAATAAGGGAGATTATTGTCTATAAATAAATAATTATCGTTGAGTAGCATACACAAATATACGTACAGTAAAAATTCAGTAGCAAATTCGTTTTCTTTTTTACCTCCAAAGGAGGAGTACGTTTAACCAGTGTTTACGCTCTGAACTTTTGCGTGTGTATCTTTGTGTGCACATTGCAAAAACGGGAGTGTTAAAATTTTGTGACTGGAGAACTCAGTGGCGCAAAACAAATTTTTTTACGTACGAGAACTGTTAGCGACAACGTTGTCATCGACTTAAAAATATAGTTTAGAAAGAATATTCGTTATCCCGTCTATTACTTTTGTTTTATCAGGATTTATGAGACTAATATACACGTGAGCTAAAACGAGCAATGCTATTATTCGGTGTGCGCAAGAACCGCTGCGAAAACAATTTCTTAAGAGGAAGCCTCGGAAACAGTCTTGCAAGACCAGAGAGGAAATTAAAATAATTTCGGTGCAGCATTGCAGCCCGTCTGTCAAGGATAAGCTAACGACTTAGCTTACAACACCAGGAGATATCTGATATATAAAAAATGTCGACACGCGGGTGTGTTTTCTCCATGAACAGCCGTCATCCACTTTTCTTGAGTAGTTTACAACCACTCTCACTTAACCTTCTTGTATCAAGCTCAATGTTGGTACTAAAATGTAAATGAATAAATAAAAACATAGCAAGTGATTTCAAAATGGCCGCGCGAGGTATCGCGACACGCGGTGCAGGAATTGGGAAGCGCTAATATAAAAATACGCCACTAAGAGAAGTGTAGGTATAAATTAAAAGGTCGAGTTATCAGATCTCGTACCCGGGCGAGCTCGGGGCCTGAAAAGCGCCACTGCCGAGAAGTGGCGAAAATCGGAGAATGCCGTCACTCACACGTTTGCCGCACGTGGCCGGAATAGCCACTCATTTTATATTAGGGCGCAGCGCCTTGCAGCTCAGCTTCCGGCAGACGGGAAGTCTTGCCTTCAAAGGCTAAAATACGGAGATACACTTTCTCTACTGGCTGAAAAAGCTTCTTTTCTTTAAGTCTTCTCTATTACTTTTTGCATGTTACTCATCAGATTAGCCCTCTTCCCAACAACCGAGTGCCATATTTTTTCCTTGCCCCTTACCGCATTTGTAACTCGGGCTCAGTTAAAAGGAGGAAACCCGCTTGTATTAGCTGTTCAGCAAACCCCAAATATTTCTCGGCCAAGCGTTCGTTGAATATTACTTAGGCCTTTTGGGAATGCTGTCTAACAGGCAACAAACACTGTCAAAGATGAACCCGGAGGGCACATTTCAGCTCGTTGTGTCTGACAAGCAGTGTTTACTTTCAAAATAGGGTTCTCAAAGTAATTTCGCAAAGAAATATTGACCAGCATTCTTGCATGACATCATGTGTTGCGGCAGTCGAACCACGGCCAAATGGATGAGCGGGAACGATCAGCTGTTTTTTACGGGGGTTTGAAGATGGTGTTGAACTTAGACATTACTATCGTGAACTATACACACCCGAAGACGGAAAAAAGGCAATTTTATTGATTTTTGTAAAGCCTGTGCCCTGCTGGATCGCTAACCTCGTCTTAGTAGTGTCGTCTAAATTAAAATGGGTTCTAGCTTTTGTGGTAAGCCTGCCTTTAATTGGCATAATTATGCTCATGCTTACTCGAAGAGAGACAAAAAGACAATTTAATTGTATTTTGTAAAGCCTTTTCCGCTGGTGGACACTGGGACGTTGTCGTAGTGATGTCGTTTAAATTAAAAGGGGTTCTATCTTTGTGATTAGGTCTGCCTTTATTGGGCTTAAATAAGGAAAGACACAACACATGGTGCTCGTCCCGATGGTACACCAAAAGAGCGGTAACCTGTTAGGCCTCATGCATGAACGAATAACAAGGTCTTCAGGAAAGTGCGAACATTTTCTAGGAACAACTGAGTGTTCTTTTCATTATATCCGTAGCGGGCGGGCTTTACCAGATTTATCAAGCTGGGATACTCGGTGGCGCGCCGAAGCAGACGACGTTCGGCTGCTCCTGCGTCCCGCCGTTAGTGCGCATGTGCCGGCTGTCATCGATTTTTTCTACTTCTGGGCGCCGGCGTTTCGCCACGCGATCGCCAGTTCCTTTTAGCTGCGTACCCCACTAAAAAATCTGACAATTCGTCCCAACAAATACGCGCTGAAGTTGTTGAAAGCAAATATTCAAGTGAAAAATAGCCATGAGCGCGTATTTAATGGAGGCGATGAAATAAAAAGCTAAATAAAACACAGGACAGTACATCCACTTTGGGAATATTCACGATAGTCTAATTACCATATAATTGATAATCTGCTAAATTTCAATGAATGATGTTAAAAAGCAAACACAATTGTCTTACAATGAAACGATGCGGTGATCATTTTTCAGCACACCTTGAAGTAATACTTATGGGCGGTTCTAGGCAAACCTTTCTATTATAAATGATTCTGGTGTTATAAGGGAACTCGTTTGCAGTGGTTTCAGCTGGAATATTGTCCACAACCAAGTGGTAATTCTTCCCTTGTTATGCTTTTTATAAGATGTTTGTCTAAGTGCCGCTTTAGACATACGGTCACAAAACAAGTTTTCTTTCTAATATCCCGAATACATGAGCGCAAAATAGTGTATGTCGAATCATTCGAACATACTTGAAGGGCTCTCGTAATTCTAGACATAAACACTAATAACTAAAATGACGTTGACGCTTTCTAATAATTCAGCTTTCCAAATACAAAACTGAGCTGTTGAAATTATAATATGGCTTTCCCATGGAGCCGTAAAATATTTTAGGTGGGCACCAATGTGTCTAGCGATAACACCGCCGACCCTCTCATCACAGGTCCAGGTAGCTCGCGTGGAACTATCGACAGCACCTTCGTCTGGGTATTACAAAATGTTTACATCGTGGCGTCGTTTTGCATGTTGTAGAGGAATACATTACGGCCTTCATACAACGGTTCGAACGACCGAGACATTGGTTAAACGCTTTGTTTGCAAGGCATGTAAACTTTTGTGCACTGCTGACTTGCCTCCGGAATTGGTAAGGAGGGTTTACAAACCACGAAATTTTATAGACACTATTTTACAAAAGAATAAAAAGGACAGGCTCCTTCCCGCGCTAGGTCTGTTTAAATCCACTTTAAAGGTTTTTAAAGCACGCATACACAAAGAAAAATGGTACACGTAAATTATAGAATTAATTTTCAACTTTTAATGTGGTACAGGACAAAACAAATTTTATTTGACTGTTAAAAAAATGAAGGCATAATAGCAAATGGACACATATTACGGAACTGTCTCTTGATTACCGAATCTGCTATGTGTGTTGTCGCAGTATAAATTAAGCGTAAAAACAAAACATCGTCGCTGAAATCTTGTCCCGGAAACTTCTCAATCATAAGAAACAACACAAAATGAACAGTACCTCAGAGTAAATCAAAGCCCGCGTTCAAAACACGTTTCTTAAAATTCTGTTAATTTTGGGCCGGTCCTATGCGTAGGTACACTTAATGGGTACAAATATTCGGGTGTGACGTAGCATGGTAACCTACCCATTGGTAATGAGTAAGTGAGTTTCCTTTTTTTACTACGACAAGCAATGGTGAATGTCCTGTGTCAAGTATAAAGAACCGGTTGTGGGTACCAAAGGCGCTCGTCTTCGCTATGGTTAGTTCTGGTGCAGCTGAAGTCATCGATTAAAAATAAAGTTGCATATCGCCCTGTTTAACATGCCAAAAAGTGAATTTTCAGCTTTTAATCAGCCAGTTGTCGCAAATAAGTGTCGTAGTAGTGGTTTGTGCTTCGAAGTTGTGCAGTGGTTCACTCCGATGGTGACACCCGACTCAAATTTTACTTTCGGTGTTCATGAGCATACAAACTACTCATTATTAGTTATGGAAACATTGGCGATTCACGGCGTTAAGGCAAATGTATACCGGCTATTTACCTCTAATTAGTTTGGTGGACCGCACCATTGAGAATGCGGAACCATGTCGGGGCTGCTGAAATGGAGTCTCGACATGACGAATGTAGAATTATACAAGCGATGCGCAAAATCAGTGGCCCTAAGGCAAATACAGTACTGTTCAACTTTGAGCAAGTAGTCTTGACTACGTTATTATCGTATTTTCTTCCCTAAAAGCGTTTTTACCAAAAAAACAACAAATAATACAAACATTGCCCATGCTGACAACATAATAAAAGGAGCGATAAGAAAATGGAAATACTGCATCCTGGATGAACGATTGTAATGCACATGCGCTCAGCGATGCAGTAAAATACAACTACTTGCTTTGATTACCGACCGCGCAGGGCTTAGGCTGCTGTTTTAAAAGTCATCAAAAAGAGACTAGAAGCGACTGCTTTAGCATTTCCACGAGGTAAAATATTTCTTTAGTGTTCGCGTTACAAATTCAAGCAGTGTGCTGAGTTCTTCGGCCTTTTTAATATAAAACTTGATTACAAAACAGTGGCGCGTGCTCTTCTTTTCTACGCTTCTGTCGCTCCGTCCTCGGGTGAACGGCATGAATGTTAGCTGATAGGTCGTTGGTATTGTTTACACAATGAGCGTTTAAAACGCCTAAAATAAGAAGTAAGGCCTACGTCCTATGGCCTTGTGCTGGGCTCCCCAAGGAAGCGGGCTCGTTCCTGATAGCGTTGGCTGCTTTTCTGATGAAGGCGAAAATCAAGAACGCCCGGGTGCCCAAGTTATGGCGACCGTTAAAGATCACCTGGTGGTCAAAACTACTCCAGAGTCTTCGACTACTGCGAACCTCCTAGCCCAGGCCTGGCTTCGGCACCGTAAACCACCAAGTAAATACAGAGCTAATACAAAATATTGCTTCAAAATAATAAAAACGTTATAGTTTTTAGCTAAAACACATTGCAGTTCCAGCATCAACTTTCACCAAAAAGGACGCTGGATAGTGAGTCTCCAGCTGAGCTATAGCTGAGGCTTTTCCAGGCCATTTTATCAGCAGCCTTCGAGCTTGAAATAAACTGCACCTCTACATTCCGCCGTACAATGCTGATGATCAGCTCTTTAAAGGGCGATGGCTCCTTCGCGTTCCCGCTGAAGAATCTGTAGGCAGGCTAAAACGCTTACCATGAATCCGCAATGGACTCGCAATACCTTAGGTTCAGCGAGTCCAGAATAACAGGAAGCAGTCCAACTTTATAGGAACAATGTGGCCTTCAGTAATGGACGAAGCAGGGATATAAAAGTTATTGCTAACTTTGCTTTCCTATTTCTGCCCGTGCAAAAACGGTAACGATAACTCCAAAGAAAACCGCATTGACATATATCTAAACAAGACAAGATGGCCGAAATAGCAAGCCATCGCCACCCAACTTAGCGACGCCTGCAGCAGTTTTGGCAGTATTAATAATGTAAAATCATCTTTCCCTACAGGATCATGAGAAAACACGTTTCTGCATGCAGTTGGCAGAACACCTTTTTAATAGTAGGCATGAAATACAACTTCGTAAGTTAACTAGCAATGTTTTTTTCCCGAAACAGGACCATTGCGTTATATAGAAGGCGCGTGAAAAGAAAACGCTCATCAGAACCTTTATAGGCAAATATGATGGTCGGCTTTCGTAGAGCACGTCCACTGCAAGTTCATTCGAACTTTAGTCGCTCTTGTATACGCAACAAAGCGCAAGAAAGCTCGAAGTTCTCAGCGTTTTGGAACGAAGCTTGGAGCGCAAGGCATTCCCTCACCGTTGAAAGGCTGTAAGGACCAGCCGTGATCGTGTGATCGCAGACGTATCGATCGCATGGCCTTTCCGGGTGACCACCCGGCGGCGCCTGCGCACTTACCCTGCATATTACTTAGCTCTCGAATAGGGAGATCTAAGCCATTTCCTAAGGACCTAGGTAGCCTGGCCATAAAAAGTTCGCAGCTTGAGTCGCCGATGGCGCATTGTTGATGCCGGAAAAACAACGTACAGGCCATCGACTGAAATAATACATTTGCCTCGAATTGCCATAAAACAGGAACTGCGGAATCATGAATAGCAAAATTCTTGAAAGTTGGTCCAATACGTCAAAAGAATGTTTTATTGCAGAATACCGCCTTTCTGGGGTCAACAACGTCGAAAGATTCATAAGGTCGTTCAAGCAGTCAGCTTTATGGCGAGCCTTTTTTTTTACCGGCTCAAAGGAACGACTTTAGAGGAGCGGCCCGAAAGTGGGCTGTTTTGAGATTGGAAAAAAAAAATCACTGCGCTGTAAGATAGCGTGAGCTATGCTCTATTCAAATCGCATTACGGCCAAAAAATATGAATAGCGTGGCACCTGCATTATTAAGAATTAAACACCTGTGCATAGAAAATATTGATGAAAACTTTGCTTTCTGACTCATATCTTTGATATCTGGTTGCCAGCGGCTCGTGTGTGCAGCAATAAAGGCGGGTATGGGGGAGGGGCACCAACAGTGCGTGCTTGACGCGCTCTCCTCAGTCCGCGGCTTTCACTCCAATCAAGACCATAATTGTTCCTACACTGCATCGCAAAGCAATCACTTCATTTTGTGATTGACAATTCGGAACCGTTTTCCTGCGGCAGACGCTGGATGCAGTATTTTCTTCCTCATGCGCGTAAGCGTCTGCATGGTGGGTGCAAAAGGGGCACGTGTCCGTCCCAATCCAAACCAGCAGAATTTTCCCTCTCCCTTGCTCTTCTCCCTTTCACCCTCAGGATCAATGGGCATGCCCCCTCAAGAAAAACTCCTGCCAACGCCCATGCTATTAGGTCATAAAAAAACTCTATGTATAAAGGTTTCACTGCCACCACAAGAATAAACGTTGCGCATAGCTATTTTCGTCTTTTCCCAGTAGACGAAAACCACAAATATTTGCCCAGCAAAACCTTTTATTATTTTGTTGTGTATAGAATATAAATCATGTATTAACTTGTGCTTTCTGGCACGTAAAACGGGTACAAACGTGTGCAATAGATATAAATCCATATAATCATGCAATAAACGATAGAGGCAAAGTTCAGTGCAAGTGAACCAGCGGAATCAGTTTAACCACTTTTCGAAAGATTGATTCCGGCTGCATTAGGGAAAAAAACATCCATCGTAATAGGAAAGCCACTATTGTGTTGTGACATTTATAAAGAAGGATATTTTCCGGTGAGAAAGTGTGTGCGTGTGACGTTCATAATCAAGGAGGGATAAGCTTAATTTAGAAAACAGAATGCAAATTTTTCTATTCGTAAGAATCTTTCAAGCTGCATATGCTAATAGGAATCCGCTATTCTCAGCGCCACTTATTTAATCGTTATTTTGAAAAATCACACGCTGCAATTTTTAACAATTTAGAATATTAGGGTGAAATAAATGATGGGGGGTTTTCCGAATATTGGTTTACTCTTTTAGGCAACTAGATTTTGGTATTATAGCCAGCCACCAAAACAATGGTAAAAACGTTACACATCCAGTCGTCGAAGGCAACTAGGGCTGATATACGGACGCGTAGATGTAGCGCTTTATTATTCAATTTCTTTGTTTAGTCAAAGCTGTCACCTAGCTTCAATTAGCGGTGTAGAGCGCCAACCTATCCCCCACCTAATCGAATAATTTGGAAAGAGGAAACCAAGAAAAAACCTGGTGCTCGTGCGTGCACGCCTCGTGACGACCGCCGAGGGTCCCCTATTCACGTTTGTCAAGCCAAGAATACACATTAAAAAAATTGGCTAAAATGGGCCAAAAGAAAAACTCCCGCATTCGCTGTGATCTTGGCAACATTCGCTCAAACAAGAAAGACTCCAGCGTTCGCCGTAATCGTGGCAAGACTTGCTCGGAACGAGACAGACCCGTCATAAGGTGCACCATTACAAGGTGACGTCAAATGGTGATCACTTCAAGAAAATGTAAGACGCTAACACTTATAACAAGATTTATGGACCGAAGGTAGTTGCGGCAGCGAAGAAGAGGCACATTGGCTGCAATCATGGACTTAAACCTCCGTGATGGCTTTGAATATTTCGTACAGCTTCGCTACCTTCAAGTCGTAGGAGTTATTGTGAGCTCCCTTCATTTTGCGATTAATAATTTGCTTGGTGTGCACTCGTTAGCACGCTGCAAAAAACAGGTGTTTTCAGGCTGAAGGACGCAAAAAAGACATTGACTGTCTGTTCCTCAAAATATTTGCGGAACATGAAACTGTTGTCATTTGTATTGTTGATAGTACCAGAAATGAATCAATTGAAACAAGGAATCTGTTCAATTATTCAGTGCGTCCTAATGCGTGTTTATGAACCGAAATGTCCCGTGAAGCGCGTAGTCGCGATGGTACAAAGCAAAAACAAAAGCGTAGTTTAATGAAGGACGGCCATTTATTTCCAAATTCGAACAGATTTGACAACACCTGGTTTTGAATAGTTTCGGTGAATAAAGAAGGTCGTAAGAAATATTTTTCCACCCAGCCACCATCTAAATTTTCGTTTTCTCTGGCTGCGCATAAGGACATCTGCCCAAACGAACTTGTGGTCGTGCATGTGAGCTGAGCAGCCTGTCTCCCTCTGCTCGAGCTTGAATTGTTCACCATGAGTCTGAGCAATATTCATGCAGTTGTTACTTTCTTTCTCGGGGCAAATTTCAAGTGATACGGATAAAGTCGTCACTACCTCCTAATTTTCACTTTTTTGGAGTGTATTTCTAGGCGACTAAGGTTCCAAAAACAACCCTGAGTTTTGATAGGTGACTGCGTGAAAGGGCTCCACTCCACGGACGGCAATTTGAACAGGTTCTCTTCTGCAGGACACTTACCCTTCCCAACTCTCAGTGGCTCTTGATGAACCGGTAGGGGGGTTATGCTGTGTCTATAGGACCTGGCGGGTGAACGTACGAGGAAGGATTTGGCTACCTCCTGCCTGGTTAGTCAAGCATCAAGCCGCATCGTGCGCTTCATCCTTGCGAGAGAGGCCACAGCGAGCTGGCGCCCACACAACTTGGGCTCCTCAAACTCTATATCTGTGGAGCGCGGATCCGGAAGGTGTTGCGGGTCCCTGAAATTTAAAGTTGCTTGCACAAGTTTATTAAAAGGAATTTCGTTCTCCGTTATTGCGAGTGCAAACACAGCCTTCTAAATGACCTGTTGTGATCTCTTGAGGACTCTGCCGCCGGTGCCTGAATAGTCGTGTTGATGAGCTACCAATTTGGTCATCGCGTTGCCACCGATATTGTTTGCGGCATTGAAGTTAACCACACCCTCCGGTTGTTCCAGTCTTTTGCGTGTTGATAGTCCTCTGGCCTCCGTGCTTTCCAAATTGTGTTCGGGATTGGCATTTCTTCATTATCATGGGTTGAGTGTATGTAAACAGATATCCGGTGAAATGTCGAGTTTTCTAAAAATCTTTCTTCCCAGTCGACTTGCAGAGTTTGGAATAAATTTCACGCCGTCAAGCTCCTGCTACGCCTTTCCAGCTGCTCAACCAGTGTTTTGCGGATAGCTCGCTGTGCGGGTTGAGCCAGCAACGCTTTGAACACGTAGTTTTGCGCCGTGATCGGTATTCTGATTGTCTGTTTACATGTTTTTTTTACAGTGAAGCTGTTAGCCTTCGTTGGTAGGAAAATTTCATGTCGTAAACAAAAAAACCCATGCAGGACCCATCAGTTCCTGCCTAAGACGCAGAACGCATGCGTCAGGCTAATCGGGCATACAGCATAGAGCTGAGTATTCGATTATTTAAGAACAAAATCACAAAACAAGCATCTGAATCGCATTACGGATGATAAGGAACCTATGGACCATGGGACATCCCCCCCCCACCCCCCTACCATGTGTCCCTGGTAAAGATTATATTTTCAGACTATGTTTGAAGGCTATAGGCAGGACTAGTGTCACTAAACAGAGCAATTCTTGCCCAACACGCCGAGCGAATGCGTCAGGCTAGGCACGACCCAGCATTTGCCGCCAGAAAAGTCGAGTGCAAGCGACACGCCCGCTGAGACAATGAGGAACATTTCATACCCTCCCCATCAGCATGTGCAGTGGTTTACAACAGCTTCGATGGAAATCCACTTTCGCAGGACGGGATACCAACCATTACTTTTTAACATCGACTTCTATTGCCGGTTCAGGATGAGCTTGAGAAAACGAGCGACGTAGGTTACCCGCCTCAAGACGAATGCCTGGCTTGAGCCAGTTGGCTATCTGATAAAGTAGGCGTGTGGTTTTACACGCACTTTTTCGCGGGCCCGAATCGTTTCAATGCTATGTGTACAACTGAATTTCGAAGGCTAAGACCTAATTTAGCTAAGTAGAAGAATAGCTGTTCCTGCTGGTGGTGGCGAGCGTAATTAATGGTTTCCTGCCAGTTACTTTTCCTTTCTACACTCTCCGGGTTGTCAAATACAGAAGTAGCTCCGATTTTTGCGTGCAGCGGGAAAATGCGCTTACGCTAAACACCACGCAGAATACCATATATACATGCCCGTTTTTTAAATTAAAAAATACGGGCATCTTCTTCTACGTAATAAAGGAGTGGCAAACTGTTGGTGTTGTTCTTGGGCCGTGTAGAGCTCACAGTTTAAAAAAAACAGCTGCGAACCAGTAGCCAGTGCTCATTGTACCTCTTGTTGGCGCGGGCCTGCCACAGTTAACGAGCGCTTTACAATGCCCGCTTTATAGCAAAGCGTATTTTCTCCTTTTCTTCCGTCCCCACACTAAGACCCTTTAGCCACGTTGCATGTTTTATATATGGAAATACGGTATTACAGTGGAACCCCGATAATACGACGTTCAAGGGACTGCCAGAAAGCGTCGTATGACCGGGGTGTCGTACGACTGGAAGCGGGTAAATGCTAGCCCAGTAGACGGTCCCGCCTGGCAGGTGGGCTAAGCACTTCGTTAAACTACGATATTTAGCGCGTTCTTGCGTAATTTACGATTCTTTGGCTGAAATCACAAGTGAAAAAAAGCAACGCCCATGTTGAGCCGCTCTCATCTCCATGGCATCCAGCTGCCACTCCACCCAAGCACTGGGCGCTACGCGACACCCGTGCCATCCGGTGCTGTTTATAGCATGGCAGCCCCGCGCCATGCGCGCGCGACATAAACGATGTGGTCGAAAAAATTGAGAGGGGACAAGGTGAGTGTGAAACTGCCAAGGACACGCAAAACGAACGACAGTACAAGGCGGAGTTGAAAAAAAAAAACGAACATTGCCATACATAAGAGACACCCTTTGAACGGTCCCGTGCCGTCGCTATTGGGTCAAAGGGCTGAACACAGCTTTTAAATGCGAATGCATTTATTAGTCGGGGGTTGTCTTGCGTCCATCTAGCGGCGTGCGCCTGCATTCCTCCAGCGCGAGCGCACGTGAGCGCGCGCCTCGTAGTTCTGCCTTCGTCGTCGTCGCCGTCGTAAATGCGAATGCATTTCTAAGTCGGGGGTTATCGTGCTCCGTCGGCGTGCACCCGCAGGTGTTATCTCTCCGCACTCAATGCCGAACGCATGCGCTTGAAGCGAGCTGTACTAGTTTGCTCGAAGAGGCAAGGACGGCGAGTACTGCGGTGTTAGTCTCGTGTCTAACGTGTAGGGGAACTTGATATCGCACGCCGTTGCCACGTCTCCCGTTCGAGACACGTCTCCGTACAAGGACGTGTACACCCTTGCCTACACCGGAGACGGAGTCTTTGTGGTGACCGTGTACCTCGCGCCCAACCTCGCTCGAGACGCCGTTGCCGCGCAGCTGGACGGGGCTATGGAAAGTGTGCGCGTGCGCTTCAAACCCTCTGACCCCATAGTCTTGGTTGGCGACTTCAACGTTGACGTGCGCAAGAAGAGTGGCGAATGGCTGGTCGAGTACATGCAGACCAGGCACTCTATGCATTGTCTCTCGGCCGACTTCGACACGTGCCCCACTACCATTCACGGGAGTTGCATTGATCTGGTCTTTACGCGAAACTGTGACGCGCGTATGCTTCTCAAAGACCCTTTGACCGTGCACTTTAGCGATCACAAGGCAGTGATTGTGGCCGTCAGGTACAACGATAACACAAACAGGTGCTGATGAATAAATGATTACGTTCACACTCTCGTCATTAATTACGCCATCACTCGCAACACACTCATCGGTGCACCCAATGCATTCGCATTTCTGCACGATTCCCTTCGGGGAGGTGCGGGGAAATTTTTTCGTTGTTCACAAGATCCAGCAACAGGAAATAAATAGGATCATTCAAACTTCGCGAGTAAACCGCGTTGCAACAAAAATTATAGCGCAGTGTTGCTACAATGACTTGATGCGGCGGCAGCGAGTGACCCCAATTGGCGGTGCCAGCGGGTACGCGTCTCCACCCTCGCGGCGGAGGCGCGTGGAATTAGGGATTTTAGCAAAAAAAAAAAAAATTCCCGCGCCTTCCCGCGAGGGGAACACCAGTAAATGCAGAGCATTGGGGCCTCAGTACTGAATGAAGGCAGCATTGCTTCCATCGCTTCTTCGGTGATGCTGGAGTAGCAGACACGAGTAAACGTGGGCACGAGCTTCAACCAAGGCAGGAAGGAACAACGGAGTGACTGAAACACGAGCGACCGCTAGCCGCATATATTTGCAGCGCGCGCAGTAGAGGGAGAGCAGTACGGGGGGGAGAGCGCGCATGCGCAAGCAGTGCGCGCCCTTCCACGCCCCACCGCGCTGCTATCACGCACCTGTTACGCCGAGACCGCGACGGAGCGGACGGGCTGACTACGACGCATGCGCGCGCCAGCTGCTGTTGAGAGAGAGGAGGGAAGGAGAGGCGCACCTGCTGCGGACGCGGAGCTGTTGACACCGTCCGACGCAGGAATAGGCGAGGCCAGAGTCCTTCAATGCTTTACTGGTCACGAAACTTCGGCGCTCGTTTCAATAGGGACCGCGCGCGCCACTACAGGCGCCACCGCCGCACGAAGGTCATCCAGCGCGCGCGTGCGGCGTATTGGCCAGCTTTTGGCGTGCAAACGCTTGCTGCTTTTGGTGTCTGCGCGCTGATTAAGTGTGTTTTTTCGTAGTTTTAGCGATGAATATTCCTGTCATTGTGTATATCACCTACCTTCAATGGGGTTTTATTTTTCGAAGTAAATTACCGTAGACTTCGGCCGCGAACGGCAACGGCTTCTGTTGTGCTCTGGCACAAGCGCTGCGCCGTCATGTTTGCGGATTTTTAAATCTATTTTGCTTCTTTTCTTAAAGCAAAGTTGTAATTACCACATATACGGTAGCTGTGTAGTCACGGACTGCTGCGGGCCTATCGATAATACAATAAAAAAACTGAAAGAAACTAAGTACCCGTCGTTCAGACTTCGCTCAATGAATCCGTCGATTGCTCTGGTATGCACAGAACGATAAAGAGATAGCCCCAGTAGTATTGTAGTTTCGATGTAGTGGGGGTACATACTTGAGAACATCTAAAAACGCTGCAGAACGAGAAGAATCAAAACACGAAGAGATATATGTTGCACCATGTGTCTTTCTGCATCCACGCTTTGCAATACTTGCAAAAACAGGAAGCGAAAAAAGAACAATAAAACTGATTTATCACACGCAACAAAAAAATTCAATGTTACGAAGGGAGACAAAAGAGCGTGGTCCAGCGTACAAAAATTTATTTTTTCGCGCTGCGATGTGCAGCACACGGAGGAAACAAAATATTTCCACGTAGCCAAGAACGAAGCAAAGCTTTTCTGAACGCAGCGAGCTAGCGATCTCCTGCACTACAAAAGACTAGAATGAACACAAAACGTCGAAGAAGCAGTCCGCAGTGTGACGTGCACATATGAACGTCGTGCGCGGCGTTTGCTATGCATTGCTTACTCTCGGAACATTATTAATTTCAGATCCATGGAAGTAGGATCGAGAAACATTGTCGAAGATAACAAAAATCAAGTTAGGACAATGGTGGCACCCTTTTCCATATCAAACATTATTGCCCGACTGGACGTACGACAAACAGAGCAAACGGGCGCTCCGGTTGAAACGCGAGATAAGAAACTGGAATCGCCTACGCGCGGTTACAGAACAAACAAAACGAACCCTAAGGGATAATTCGCGGAAATATGAAAAGTAAAAGCCCAAGGACGTCCCAAAGCTTTTTTACACGCGAGCCTGAGCGCAAGGTAATACAAGTTTGCAAAAAGGTAATGAAACACCGCTACAGCCTGACTTATATGACAAAAATCCGGTTTTAAGTTAACCTATAGTACAATTCTAGGTCCACAATTCTGTCAAAATGGTACATTGCTTTTTGCATTCTCACACACAGTGCTTTTCCACACACTGTCGCACACTTATTATCGAAGCTGAAATCTCCCGTTGCTTGCCTTGGAATGAGCGCCTCCAATTCTCACGCAGCTGCCCGTCGCTCGGTCAACAGAACAAGGAAACATTTTCTGTGGTATCGTTGTACAAGGAACGACATCCCGGGACGCAACACATGTTCAGCATCGTCGTTGTACTAAAGTCGCATCACGAGAGCGCGATATGCACGTTACATTTTTTTCCCCCACAAAACAAAAAAACTAACACAACTCGCCGCGGCTCCGCCGTTCGAGCCAGCGCAACGCCGCCCGAGGAGTGACCTCAGTGAGAGGGTGGCGCCACCGCGCGGCGGCCAAACGCAGCATATGAAGCTCTCCCATTGAGTTACGGAGCAGTTTCGTGACCAGTAAAGCATTGAAGGACTCTGGCGAGGCTAAGAAATGCTCTGCCTTTAAAAAGGGGCGGAGTGACAATCGGGTTTGAAAGACACTGATAAGCAGAGAGCAGAGATATGTGCAGAGAGAGCGTTGTGAAAGGAAGAAACTCGGATCGAGCGACTTATCGCGTTGGCCTACTGCTACCGTTTGCCGTTGCAGGTTACCTCTCACTCCTGAATACCCGCCTGCTTGCTTGCGTCTGTTCAGCAAGTGGTTTGGCCCACCGGCTGATGTTTGCACATCAAATAGCGTAAAACGGTAGATAAGAATAGAGAATCTCGGACAAGGGGGTGAAACGTGTAAACTCAGTAAAAAACGTCTGTTTATCCACGCCAGAGGGCGTTGTAAGAAGCCAACCGCGTGCACCCGAGTGTCATATCATCGGGGTTTTTAATACATTGCTTCTATGGGGAGTTTTCAGCGACCGCGGTGATCAGTCGTAAGAAGGGGGTCATCGTAGGTCCGGGGAACGTATCAACGGGGTTCCACTGTAGTAAGAAACTAATTTTCCCACGCCGATTTTCGGTGTGCACGCCTGGTTTGGGGAGATGCATTGGATTGCAGCACTCTTCTTACCCCCTACGAGGACAGACCTTCATTGCAGCGACCGAATTTCGGAACTCCCTAAAGTTGAGTGCTTGAACTCAATTGAATACGCTGGAACTTAAAACACACCATGCACGTAGTCCGCAAACAGCCGTTAACTGATGCCTGCGCTTTCTCCTCAGGGAGTTCAAAGATCCCCCGCAACTTCCGCCCCCCCCCAAACAGATGTTTTATTTTTATATGGGCCCTGGGACGATTGGCGCACGTACAGAGCAAAAGTCAAGGTTCTCAAAACCTTAATAGGCAGAGGCACGTGACGTTACGTGCACAATGCCAACAGCCATCTAACTTGGCGTAACGACCACCCTGTCAGCTTGGAAACATGTGAAATGACAGTTACATTTTTTTTCTTTTTGGAAACACTTATTGCTTTGATGAGTGCCTTCTTGCCTTTTATACCTACTTTCGAACAAGTTGTCGCAAATAACTACTCATTTCTCGTGATTCTGAACAAAGAAAAAAATGTTCTAAATGTGGCTATAACAGGTGAAATCGCAATTCACTATAGCCATGGCCATTTACCTCTCTAATGCTAAAATAGTTGCAGCAAAGAACGAGAATACCCCCTTAGCCTAAGATTCTGAACTTGTGACAAGCGCAGTGGCCAGGGTATACGAAAACAAGGTGTGAACGGTGACCTGCTTTTTCAAGGCTCTTTTAATTGGCAAATGAAACAAGCAGTCTCACGGGAGAGCAGTGCACATACCAAAGCACCATCTATACTATTGCTTGCCAGCATAATATACGTCGTCAAGGCCATACCTATATTTTCCTTTTGCCCTCTTTTATTAGCACAATAGATACATTTATTTGCTAATAAATACAAACAAAGCAACATTGCTCTTAATCAACAGTAGAAGTCGACAACACAATGCACAATTTCCGAGGTTGGGTGCTTCCACTATAGCCTGCTGATGGTCGCTTACTTGACAAGCGAGATTTGGGAAAGTGCTACGACAAAAAGGCTACTAAATACCAGTTTGTTTTGCATTTTTTGGCAGGAACCTTGCTTAATGATATTCCGTTTTTGGCCGTAAAAATAAAAGCAGTGACATTCCAAATAACATTGCCGAGATAATCCTCCTAAAAATGAGGCTTAAATCTTCGTGCCCCACCAGAGTCCTCTCCACTTCACATACTTCCGATGCGTTCCAAGAATTCGCCGAGAAGAACAAAAAAATGTACGGGTTAAACAAACAATGGCGCCTCTATTTTCCTCTTACTTGTCTCTGAGTGGGCTGGTTGGTATAATACCAGCATGTTTCGTGTTTTAGGCTAGTAAGATAAGTAGGATCAACTGTACAAGAAGGTTGCATTAGTGCCTAAATGCGGTGAGTGATCTTCTTTGTATATATCGAAGACAAATAGGGATAATTTGCCATATCTTCTGCAAGCACTACAGTGGCTTTGCTAATGAGCCATCCACAATCCCATTTTGTAGAATATAAATTATCCAACATTCCATGAACGTAAAGCATCTAAGTCTGCCTTATTTTTTAAACTAGGTCTTGTATATGTTGGAAAGAATACTATTCCTTAGGGGGCGAGGTCGCCCCGGGTACGCTTATATTTGAATTCAGGTTTGGGGATCAGGCTGTGATCAAAGGACGGCGACGCAGACAGGGTAAAACTAAAAGCGCTGCACAACATTTCTGCGGTGTGTCTCTTACAAGTTTTTAGGACACTCACCAAGCTGTTTCCTTCTAGGCGTCTCCTAAACATACTAGAACAACGATTATGCGGCATAGATGAAAATGCCTTCTCAACTTAAACAGTAACGTCCATGTCAATAGACTGCGCAGGTCGGGTTCAGTATGTTGCCGCAACTGGCGTAATAAGTTTAAAGAATGACGTCATTTCATGTCTCAGCCAACCGAACCATGCGCGACACTGCCGTTTTTTACGTCCAATAGATCACAGAATGGCTTTTGCGTCGGTAGCCTGAACATAGCCTCACACTACAACAATGAAGTATTCAAAAGCTTCTCGAACAAACATATTTATCCCCAGAGCAATTTAACCAGTGTACAAGTTATAGTACACCTATATTGATGTTGCCCAGCAACGTGATCAGTGATGACTTAAAATGCAAATTTGGCGTGTTGGTCCTTCTTGACTGAATGTCTCAAGTCATCTTTCTCGCTGGTATTTATGTCGTGGGCAAATATTGTCAAATTTTGGTTTACTGGAGACGGCAGTGGCTCCTCCTGTTTGAATAGTGCCTTTGCTTGCAGTGGAGCGAAGTTTCTAGAAACTCATCGCAAAGCCGCTTTCCCTCAAGGCATTGCAAGAAAACGTTCCGCAAAAAAGGGTTGTGAAGTTCTACGCAAATAAACTGTGTTTGAGGACTGCCGACAAGAAAATACTGGTTAGGTTTGAGGCCTTAGGAAAGATGAAAAATAAACGCATCCAATGAACTTCCCGAGAACTTCGCGTTTGCGAAGTAAATGCAACCATGTGAACGCAGAAGTCACCCCGGTTGGCAATCAGGTCAACTTGACTAAACTTGTAGAAGACGTCAACTCCTGCAAACGGAAGAGCCTTGGAATTTTCGCGCCGCAAATGTTTCTTCTATGTCTCTATTTCTCTCCGTGCCACTAATGAGTTGCTTAGTGCTGTCAGAAAATATTGCTGTGGTGGTTGTCCAAAACGATAGAAAAAATTTTAATACTTTATGACGCCTCTGGTGTTTTGAGTTTTCTCTGTTACACGTGCATTCTAGAGAAGACGGTGTTTTTATGAAAGGTGAAGGTATATTCACTGGCTGCTGCATAGCCCTTTCCTCCATTGCAATTTTTATTCAAACATTGATGAAGACCTGGAAATGTTATTGTAAAAATTATTGTTTCTGAGGTACATTTTCTTTCTGCTAGAACTTTTAAAAACCGGATTGAATTGCTCCCGACTACCCTGTACACACCATTTTGTCAACGTTCTGCTGATTTTCACTATTCACAGGTTACCTTTACATCGATGTGTAAAACTTAAGCGTAAACTGACACAGGTACGAGAAAGGAAACGACACCTTTACATATCAATCCCGCATTCTGTCTATACTATACTACTGGCCTCGGCGTTGCATAGTCAGATCAAAGCTGACATCTAACAAGTCAAACAAAGAAACGACAGTCAAGACGGCGAAGGCCGAAGATTGCGTGTATTACTAATTTGTAAATCCTTCATCATCACCGCAGTTCACTTGTGAATACAGAGCTGGTGGGGTTTAAAGAGCCACATTCTCCTCTGAAGGAGGCACAGCGGTAACTGCTCTCCATGTACTTAAATGCAGGCCCTGCGGTAAGCCTAATCCTTATCAAAAGAGAAAGGCCGGCCATGTTACCACACAACCACAATTTTGCAAACACCTTCGAACAAGTAATTAATCAGCGGAATACACCAGCGTCGTTCCTGCGCAACAGCGATTGGCAGCTACGATCTTGCAGTTAGGAAGAAGGCGGAAATAAGTAGGCGTGCCAGAATGAGGACGCAATGAAAAACAAAGACTTTGCGGTAGAAGAGTTCACACTGATTTCGCAGACATTCCAACTACAAAAAAGATCTGTTAGACCATCATAAACTTAACATATACGGATAGTGTTGCAGATGTTATGGTCTGATCGATGCATTCCAGCTCCAAAAGCGCAAGCTTGCGATGTACATGCATGCAAAGACAAAGAAAAGTCGGGAGGACTTTGAGCAAGCATATCTAAGAAGAAATCTGTTTTGCGAGTATAGAACTAGTAACTAAAAAATGCCGACGATTCGAACCAATTACGGCTTTCAAAATTTACAGCACCAAACGCCTCAGCCTCTTAAGTAAAAACAAGAATTGAAGGAACACATTTGATCAGTGCCCATCTCTTAATTGTTTTAAGAAAGCATTGACTTCGTTTGTACTTTCTGTGTGATGATGACAGCAGATCTGTTTTTGTTTTGCAGTGTAACCACGTTTTTGTACTTCATATTCATTTTTTATAATGCCTAGTACTGATACATACCATGTGTACGCTTTTTGTGTGTTTCAATTGTAATTGAGCTTGTTTCTGTTCCCCGTCATGCAGAATGACGGAGTCAGGAACCCAGACAGGTGAAGATTGGCACCTTTTGTTCCTGTTCGTCTAAGAAAGTGAGAATGCGAATAACAAAATAAAATAAACAGACATTCACAAAGGAATGCATGGTTTTTTCGTAAGGTAGAATAAGCGACACCTATATATAGGAGTATGGCCTCAAAAAAATTTTCAGCGCCATGGAACCGACTTTTTTCACACTGTAGCACGCTCAAAAGCGACCCATTACTTTTGGTTGCGAAGAATTCCGATATAACCTATCACGCTATTTCACGTGACCTCACGGAAGAACCAAATACGAGGATATACGATAATTATAGTGTCAGAGCTTCCTTTTGTGTCAGTGCTCCCTTTATTATACAACGAAGCCCCCGTATTTTAATATTGTGCAAAGAACGTGATACAGGGCTTTTTGAATTTTGTTTTTTAGAATAAACTCAGGCGCAAGGGGCTAACTGTCGCCACAGTTTATTTTCGGTCAGCTTTTGACGCTCGATTTTACCGTAATTATAACAAAACTCGACCAATAAGGAATATAAAAGTACCATCACATTTCCATATAAGGGCAGATATAATTCGAAACAAGAGTCGGCATACTCCCAAGCATGAATCAAAGCTTACTTTTTGTGCGCCATGTATTTTACCGTAATTATAACAAAACTAGACCAATGAGTAATGTAAAACTGCCACCACATTTTTCTATTATGGCAGATATCATTCAAAAGAAGAGTCGGCATACTCCCAAGCATGAATCAAAGCTTATATTCGTACGCCATGCTTGCACCATTTGTAGAAGGGATATTATTTACAAATATTTGCTCATGGCTTTGTGCCTCACCGTGTATTATAGTGGCAACGAATGTGAGAACCTTAAAAACGAACATCTCACTTGGAGAACTAACACATCAGCTTCTGTTGTTGGGTAAACCACTCTCACAAAACTTCGAAAAACCATGATACATAGTTACAGTTTGTTGTTTTGGGGGAAAAAATCTCCAAAAATTGAGAAAATTGTCTACTACTGCATAGTATTCTTATGCTTCTTCCCTTGAGTGTGAGTTTTTTGCAGCCAATGATTTTGGTTTTTTTCTAAATTTTGTCCAACCTACTATCTCTGTGAACACTTTTATGACAATTGGATGTGTTACTTCCGCCGAATCTTCATTTTCGTGGGAATGCAGGTCGTCACACGGTTCGCCATTTTCGCCGTTTTTTCTGTTTTCTGGTTATCTTGTTTTTTTTAGTTCTGGTATACAAATTATCTCCATTTACGCCGTTATAATGAATACAGGCAAATGTGCAATTTTTTGAAAATTCAGCGCGTTACACGGTCTCCATTTTTCCTATTTGGCCTCTTTTTCTATTTTTTTAAAACTATGTTCCATCGCTGATCTCCGATTAAGCAATTATCGGGATTAAAGGTGTTCACTTCCGCCAAATCTGCATTTTTGTGGAAATGCAGGAGGTTACACGCTTCGCAATTTGTTTTTTTTTGTTTCTTTATTGGATTTTTTTTAATTCTTATCTCCCAATTATCTCCATTGACGACTTTATAAGGGCTGGAGATGTTACTTCTGCCAAATCTGCATTTTTTTTTAAATTCAAGAGTTACAACGTTTGCTTTTTTCTGTAGTGTTTGCAATTTCTCTTATTTTTTTTGTTTGTCAAAATTCATCTCGGCCAAATATTGCAAATTCGCAATTTTGTGGAATGCAGTGCTTAACACCACTCGCCATTTTCGCCGTTTTTTTTTCTATTTTTGCTAGTTTTTGGTTGTTCAATAATGAGGTTGGACCTATTATCTCCATTTACGTGTTCATAACGATTATAGGTGTAATTTCCCCCATATCTGTATTTTGTGGGAATGCAAGGCGTATACAGTTCGCCATTGTCGCTTTTTCTGTTTTTTCTTATTTCTTAAGTTTGCAAAATTCTGTTCGCGCTATTAATGCTCCTTTACGGAAATATCCGATTAAATTTGTTACTTCCGCCGAATTTGCGTTTTTGTGGAAATTCAGGTCATTACACGTTTTGCTATTTTCTCTATTTTTTTTCTGTTTTTCTGATTTCTGGGTTTCTCAAAATTCTGTTCCAATTATTATCTCTATTTACGCTGTCAAAACGATTATAGCTGCAACTTCGACCGATTCTGCATTTTGGTGGAAATGTAGGGCGTTACACAGTCTTGGCTGGCTGGGGGGGGTACTCGGTAAATAATGCGATACCATAAAATAATAAAGGTGACTCATTTCCAACCCAAGATTGCTGTTGAACTTTGTGGCTGCATTCATCACCCTTTTATTATCTCCTGTCGAACAGAACCCTGCGAATGTTGTTGGGCTCGTTAGACACCTACAGTTGCACCCTGTTTGCTCTCTTCGGTACCTGCACCTCGTTGGCGCTGGTAATGCGCGTACTGCAGTCGACTACGCTCCTTCGGTGGTCTATGTTACCTTTCTGTTGCGCTCACTGATTTTATTTGCAACTATTCGAACCTCACAACCTTTTCTGTACGTCACCCGCTTTATGTGACACGAAGAAAGAAATTCGGCTGTTTTAGGGCCTTCGCCTTGAAACAGACGACGCAACGCCCTGTGTGAGAGAAGTTTTGGAACAAACAAACGAATTCTTAGCTTTTTCGGCCGAAACTGCAAAACAACCTCAGCCAACAAAACAAAACAAACTCCTCCCGTTTCCTGTTTATTCTAATTCGTTTTTCTTCGTTGTGCGCTACGTTAGCTAGGGTACAACGAGGGCAACGGCACGAGAAACCATGGGCGCGGGTGCTTAACGGCTGCGCACTAAAAAAAACGTCAATGTTATTATAATTCGGTTTATTCTAAACAGCCCAATATCCACAGGGTGATCATCCTGCCAATGTCGACCCGTGTGCGCCATTAGGAAGGACTATAAAAAATAAACTGCGTGGCAACGCTGAGACACCTCCTTTTTGGGAACGAGAAATTGCATACTATTACTCAAGAAAATGAACGTGATGTCGCGCCCACCGTGTGCGCCCTCTGACCCTCGAACAAACCGTTAATCGCTCCCACGAAGGCCAGGCCGCAAGCCCACACAGCAAAAATTTGTCCTAACTGTTTTCAAAGCCCTACGTTCTGCGCCATTGGCTGGTTGTGCTTGGTAGTGCTCGATGTCGCAATTACCCTTATCTCGTTCTGCAGGCAAAATTTAAAACACTTTTATTTCTGCGAAATCATCCTACTTTGTTGCTTTACGCATCGGCCAACGTCGAACGTGTTTCTCAGAGTTTCTGAGCTTCGTTCGGTATTGGCAGCCGCGGTCGAACCTGCTTATTTAGGATGTAGAAAATTTGGGGCCCCGGATGATGCACTTGCTTTGAAGTACGATGGGAATCTATCCACGCCAATTTCGTATGCCTTGAGCTGCGCTACGCCCCCGGTGGAATCGAGAACCTTCCCGGAGTGCAGCAATATTTCCTTCGTTTCTAGAGTGGTTCATTAGTTAGAGAAATTGTTATTTATTGTAAGGGCGTACGGCAGGTAATACATGCTCGGCAAAGGCTGTCATGTTTGCAGACGATCGGCCTATATTACCGGGTACCCAGGGCGGGCCAGCCGTATTAAAGATTAGAACTTGTAAATAGGTCATGCACACATGTAACCTTGAGAAGGTATTCTTTGAAACAGGTCAATTTCTTGTGTTTTGGACGGTCAAAATGGCCCAGTAAGGTACATTTAGGCCATGGCCGAAGCGACGCGTGGGCGATATCGGCGTTAATAAGCTTTTTAAAATTAATCAGTTGCCGGGCAACGGATTTCGCCTGCAAAAAACTACATTGAGCCCTCCTTTTCTAAAATTTGAAACACACTAATACAAAGCTCAATAATCATAGATTGGAGAGTGGGTAAATTAAAAAATTCAAAAGCCCCTCCGTCTAACGACGATGATGGTTGGAACACGAAGCTTTCTTGCACCGGAAAAACAGATGGCGGAATGCCAAAGGCAATCAATGACAAAGCTTGAGCAATCATGGTGCAAATCACCTGACAGTCAATGTCAAAACTCACACGACAGCAAACGGACCGCAGGAAAAGCTGGGCGAGATGAAACGAATGACATATTTAAATTTTAAATTAGAAATAAACATTTTATTGAAAAAACGTAAATCCATAGGTGTTGACAAGGCGCTACACGTGGTACCACACGCGCGTTGTGTGACCCGCGTTGTTGACCTAGAAATGAACTGCAACTGCAGAGAACAGAACGCAAGGTGCGGTTATGTCACTGAAAAGAACTCCAAACGCTAACGTGTGCTCATGCACTCTTAAAAAATCTGCACACGGTACACCCGAGGGTTCATTTTGCTTAGTGTTAGATAACTAAACATATCTGAAGCATAAGAAAAGTTGACAAAGCTAACAACACAATACTGTGCTATGGTTAGTTAAGATCTGAAAAAGGAATATGGCGTGCATAAGCTAAGCCGCCAATTATTTCGAAAAATTTCTAACAGGAGAAAACATCACTGTACATGAAAATGAAAAGAAAGGCTTTGATGCCGACTTTGAGAGTCCACTGTCATTGATACGTTCCTCATGGCAGCCAAAATACGACCCGCAATATTCCGAATACGTACTGTCTAAACTGGCAACGTAAGCGTATTAAGATGGCCCACAGATTGTAACAGGCATCGCATTCTACTCGATCGTCACCATGGCCGACAACGTAATTCTATACTGTTACCCGTGGTGTTCCTTGACTCTCCTGCACTGTCTCGCCTGTCCCCATCCTGTATAACAAGCAATGAAGCATAACACAGTACTTATAAAAGAAAATCCCATATATTTTTCCTAACATTTGAGTCCATATATCTGTAAATAGCGTGATTAAACTTGTCCTTTTTTCTAGGTGCTTCGCTACTGGGCAAAATAGCGTTTCCTGTTGTCTTTTATGTATCATTCTATCATTGTATGTTTGGTTTATTACGAGATGTATGCTTCTTTAAGGACTGTTTTTTGTAGATGTGTGCCATTGTGAAATAGGATTTTGGCGTACATAAAGGTGTGTGCTGTATAACTTTTGCATGTTATGTTATTGATGTAAATGCATAGCCGTGCAACTTTGCTGACGGTGGAAAAGCCTCTGTCTATCTTCTAGCCTCTTGATTACGCCCCGGTCTTTCCGTCATCTCGCCTTGTATGCGGAAGAAAAAAAATAAACTTCAACTTCAGCATCCAATGTACAAAGGAGGCTTTTAAAAGGTTGGCAGATGTTTATGTTTTATGATTTTTGTATTGCAAGTTTGGTTAATAAACGTCTCAGATAGCCTCGAGCACACCGTCTAAATTGCCAGAAAGCGCGATGTGGCATGCGACACGTGATCAAGGTAATGAACCTTGGTAGGAGCAGCTGCAGCGGACAGCGATGTTTACTATCTCACCAGTCGCCGAAAGTGGGAGCCGGTGACTGACCACTGCCACCTGGCTTACATTTTAAGGGCGTCCTTTCTCAACGTTTCCTAATTCCGTCGGCGGAGGCATGTGCGTTGAAGACTCCCTATCAAGACAGTGCGGCGCGTTCTGTGAGCGCTTCAAAACTGATCACAAGCATTTTTTTTTGCTTCGCCTATAGCTATACCAAGTTGCGGTGGTCGCTACGAGGATTGAAATGATTCTAATTGCTGATTCGCATTTTTTCATTACCGATGATACCTCTGGGCTATACGACGGGCCACACTGAAGGGTTCCTAAAATTTTTTTCTCCATCTCGGAATATTTAACTTTCGCTGTAATTTTGACAGACGGGCACTTTTGCTTGTCGCCTCCGTCAGAAAAGCAGCCTCTCCGGCCGGGCAGGGATTAATTCGTCTCACCGGGCACAGCACGACAACTGCTTAGCCACGGAGCCACCGCGGCAGGTTATGATAATTTTGAAGCAAGACAATCTGCGTCTGTATTGAAGTAATGACAATTTTTCGAATAAGCTCGTCAATGAGCATGGGCTTCACATAGACGCATGGTGATAGCAGCGCAAAAGAAGACAAAGCATGTACAAGGACAGGACACAAACAAATCTTTTAAACCACCTGTGTTTTTAATGTTCCTTTGATTTTTGTATACCATGTGGTTGATCTAGTTTTTATACATCGCCTACACTTCCCAACTACAGAATCCCATCAAATAATTTGGCAACTCTACCATAAAAAAATGTTTGATACAAAAAGCATGGCAGCGGTTCTGGGAGCATTGGAAGACGAGCAGAAAGAGGAGACATACATGACCTTAGTCGACATATACAAGGATATACGGGCGGAATGACTCTTCAAAAACAAAACAAGTTTCCCATCACAAAAGTAGCAGGTATGAAAATAACACCTGGCCACAATTGTTTAACCGCATGTATGAAGGGGATATTTAGGACGTTCGCTGGTAAAACGATGAATTATGAATGAACGGGATATACTTGAAACATGTGTGGTTTGCAGTTGTTATTGCGCTACTGATTGGTTCTGCAGAGCTCCTGCAATAATACCAGCTGCGGTGGCTCAGTGGCTAAAGCTTTGCGCTGCTGAGCACGAGGTCGCGGTTCAATTCAAGGCCGCGGCGGCCGCTTTTCTGATGGACGAGAAAAGCAAAAACGCCCGTGTGTACGAGATTTCGGCGCGTGTAAAGGTCTTCAGGTGGTCAAAATTAATCCGGAGCCCTCCACTACAGCACGCCTCGTCGCCTGCAAGGCGTCGGCGCGTTAAACCCAACAATCAATCAATACTGCAATAAAATGGTTGAGAAAATACAGTCCAACAGCTTGGCCACCAGGCTACAAATAAATGTGAATAATCTTAAACTATTGGTAAATAAGCGTGCCCCAAACAGTTTCTCCAGACTAGGTAACTTCGCGCGAGAATTTGAGGGAGAGAGCAGTTACCTTGGACAGGTCATCAGTGCTGATCGATATCACGGTAAACAAAACCGGCAGAAAACAGGTTTTTCTTCCCGTGTATTCGGCAAACGCTAAGAAATTATAAAAAACTGCTACTGGGAAAATAATGGCAATCAACCAATACGTAATACCAATGATGACCTATAAGGGAGAAACTTGGCGCCTAACTAAGCAACTGGTAAAAAATGTAAGTTGGTTCAACTGGGCATGGAACGACGGAGGAAACAAGTAATGCTCAGAGACAGGAAACTAGCTTCTTGGATTAGGGAACAAACTCGAGTGGAATATATGTCAGCCCAAACAAAAAAAAACGTTCCTTGGCAGGGAATGTCGTTCGACGAAATGACACACGGTAGATCAAAAGCGAAACTGAGCAGCCACCAACACACGGGCACAGAGAAAAGGGGAAGGGCAGAAACTCGATGGAGGGATGAAACAACAAAATTCAGAAGCAGCTCAGGATTGGAGAGTTTTTTGCTGAATAGTAGAGGCCATGTTCACGCAGTGAACTTCTTTAGGCTGATGATAAAAAAATGTGATGACGTTGATTTAAATGTTACCCAAAATGAAGACGTATGTTACATCTGCGAATTGTTATTTGCCCAAAAAATAACCCGGGTATTGTTAGTTTAAATAAAACAATATTGCTTAGGTTGTTGGAAAAGTTATACTTTATTAGTCATAGCAGTATGACTCTACTACAACACTTCAAAGTACTACTAACCTACCGTTTACAACTGCAGCTCACGCGTCGGTGTAACGTTTATGAGTGACCGTTGGTAGCACACGAGCAAAAACTAAATCACTTCAAAAAGCCAAAAGGTTTCCAACCAACACCCAATTGGCGTTTTGAAAAATCTCCCAGGGGTCGTCCGTCCACCTTTTTATTCGCAAACTATTTCGGGACGAGCTTCAACACAACATAGTGTGACGTCGCCAGGACGTACGCATAGCCTTTCAGAAAAAGGTCAATGCGTGGGAGTGGTGGAAAACTTGAATGGTGTTAACATTGTATGTTGACGCCGACCGTAAGTGGACCTGAATCCTTGCAGGTAAGTTAAGGTGGAAGTGATGTCCGACGATGCAATTTGCTTATTGAATGATACTGCATGCTTTCACCTCAGTGTAGATGAGCTGTTTGAAGCTTCTTTGGGCTTATCTTGGACGTTAAACTTTGGTCTGAAATGAGGTCTTTGAGTATCGAGCGTAGGCAGCCAACGTTGAAGACTATTTGCATGTGAATATAGCAGGCAACTGATAAAAATAGAACATCACGGAGCTCTGAGGTCCTGCCTTTCTTCAAAGACGACCTCTTTGAACCTGAAACGCCTCAAATTCGTTTTGTAATTTGATTTTGCACGTCTACATTGTTGGAAACATGTTAAGGAACTGTCATTGCATTATGTATTAGGCATCTAAAATTCTTTGTAGATTCCTTTGAGGTACTTTATACCGAGAACGCTGCAATCTTTCTCCTCAAGAAACGGACATGGCTGAGGGCTGAACACAACACCGAAAAAAAGATTCCACCCGAGATTTACCGCCTTATGCTCTTCTACTTATACAAGATCCTTGTTTGTTCAGGTAACTTCATGACGTTGATCATGGGTTACTGCGTCATTTCATAATGCACATTTTAGTCTCCTGACCCCTGCTCTGAATAAAAAGTAAGATTTGGTTAGCGGCGTGACACACAGGTGGTGTTTGGGCTAACGGAATGACACCGGAAGGCACGGTAACGTAGGCTGCCTCAAACTCGTATAAATCTTGGAGTAAAAAATGTGCGGCCTTTGGTTTTGAAAAAATATATGCACGTCGACCTAAGACGGATGTTGAAAGTGCTCAAAAAATTTATTATGATAAGTTAGGGTCCAAAACCTTTTTTTTTTCTAACAGTGCCTCCCTTTAAAGTAGAAACATTGAATTGCTTTTACTGCTGTGGCTATCGGTTCTGGGGAGCAATTCCTAATTTCGTCCGTTTTAAAAATATTCATTTCACGAAAGTTCGAGTTGTGACGCTGATGCTCATAAGAAGCCGCTCCCGCCATGGATGTGCTGTGTCACATCCAGTTGTCGGCTATCAATTATTCATGACACTCTCGAAACAGACGTTTTAAAACGTAAACAGAGATCAGATGTACAAGTATGAATTGCGACAGAGCAGGGCCGTAGCGGCTGGGTAGGAGAGGCTTTCGTCCTGAAGTGGACCTAAAAAGGCAGCTGCTGGTGTTGTTGTTTATGATTATGATGAAATTGGCAAAACGGCGAATTTCGCCAACGGGGTATAACACAGGGTTCTTTTCCTAGGGAAGAATGTATTTGCAGATTCTGAGATATAATGCAAAGCCATAAATGTGCAGCGCACTTGTAGAGAGTATACTTGTCTAGAATCGATCCCATTTTCTTCTGTAAAGTATGCTCGTTTAGAATTGATCCCATTTTCCGTGCGCAGCTGCTATCATGCAGCGTCATCAAAGATCGATCCTTCACCGAGAATATATTGGTATTTGAGGAACTCCGATATCGCAAAAGCGGAAGGATACTTGGTGCCTGTTTATAGAGGCGGAAACCGATACCATTAAAAATTATTGTGTTCAAGGTCCAACACGATAAAGCTCCATTACCGTAGACAAAAATAAACTGAGAACTTCAGAAAATTGCACAAGAAAATCTCCGTAGCTTATGAAGAGAGACTTAAGCATCTGAAATTTGTTTTTCGTTACGGTTATAGTACGCTTCTTTAAGGAAATAAAAATAGTTCCTTTTTATAAGTTGTTCTATATATTCATTCGATAACCAGAGCACAAATTTATTTAACTCTACCAAATCCACAAATATAGGCGACCTAGTTTTATGACTTGTGCGTAGACGGGCAGCCACTTCCGTCACAGCGTGGCTGAGTTAAAGACACCGCAGAAAATTATTAGGTAGGAATAGCTGACAAAGGGCATTGCGTTGTTGGGGTTTGCAGTGAGAATTGATCTGTTGAATCGGCTCAGAATAATACGACTATATTTAAATGTTTGTGAAAAATGAGCAGTTGTCCCCTACACATAAACACACAAATATACGGGTTGACAAAAATTCTGCACAGAATGGTATTTACCTAACATAATAATGTGAAAGCGAGCATTTTGGCTCAGGCGCATCTCAAGAGTGGAGTCATCAACTTCTGCATCTCAATTGAAATACCGGTTGCAGAACTACCTTCTTTCTGTCCCATGATTTCTCTTCCGACACTAACTCACAGCCCGGTTATAAGTGCTTCCAATGAGTACACTCGGTGTAGACCGTACTGCAATGCGGTCATTTATAAGCCCTACGACAAACAGCTACCCGTAAATAAACTGCACATCGGCACAGTTAAATTTTTTTGTTATCTTATCAACTGTGCGGGCTCAGTGTGTTTCTGCTGCCTCTATTTTCCATGTAGGTGCGCTTGTAAAAGATTCCTAAGAGGCATTTTAGGTGCAGTGGGAATAATATTGTGTCAGTTTACGAATTTGCCTGAAACGGACAATCATAAGGAAAACATTGTCCGATACGACTCCGCAGATGTGAGCAGGTAGTAGGCAGGGAGTTCCGGATCGCAAGAATCGAGCAAACTCGCCGACAAACATTGGGCAACACACTAGGGTTCAATCTGCGAAAGTTTTTATAGTTGCGTAGTCGAGTGGAGAAGAGTTCCAACGCACAGGAAACAAATACGGAACAGAAACCACGAACTAACTGTGCAGAATGAGGAATAAAAAGTTATTTTCACGCTAGGGCGCAGTCGTTGAAAAAATTGTGGTTTATAAAAATTCCTTTTTCTGAAGATAGCTCACGCTTCTCCCGTACTGTTTTTATTATGTTCTATGTTTAATTCCTTTACGTTAACAGCGCTCTCCCTTAGAGTATGTTTTGATACCAACTTGTCCACGAAAGAGATTTACTGAACCATGCTAGGAGTAATGGCACGTGCCCCTAACCCCTAATGTTGCGTCTACGCGTGTATGGCCGACTACAAACCCTGTATGCCTCAGACTGCAGGTACCTGTTCTTGCTTGTTAGAATCCAAAAAATAGTGGTTGGAATGATGTGACGTTGGCACAAAGCGTCGGCCGATGCAAGCAACCTCCAACCAATTGAATACGAAGCCGCTGGCAGTCGTTACATGGTTACAGCACAAAGTGTAAGGTTTAGTGAAATGCCATTATTTGCCCTAAAATTATTACTTGCCCTAAACAACATCAGTATTGTTGTACTCAATAAAAACAAAATAGCATTGGGCGCTGGCAAATACTTTATTAGTAATTGCCATATCTTCATTACAACACGTGTTAATAACCTACCGCTTGCAGCTGCAGCTCAGGACTCGGTGTAACGTTTATAGCAAGTACAGCTAGCACACGACACCGAAATCAATCACTTCAAAAAAGCCAAAAAGGGAGTCAGCAACACCCATGTGGCTCGTTGGAAAATATTTACCTATTTGTCGACAAAACTATTTCGGGACGAGCGCCCACTCAACACAGTGTGACGTCGCCAAGGAGTACGCACAGCCTGGCGAAGAAAGTTCAATGTGTGGGAGTGGTAGAAAGCTTTAAGTGGTGTTGACGTTGTTGGCTGACGCCGACCGTAAGTGGACCTGAATCCTTCCCGGTACGTTAAGGTGGCAGTGGCGTCAGAGGATGCAACTTACCGAGTAAATGAGACTGCATGTTTTCACCCCAGTGATTATGAACTGTTTGAACCTTCTTTGGGCTTACCTTTGACGTTAAACATTGGTCTTAAATAAGGTCTCCGAGTATCGCGCGTAGGCAGCCAACGTTGAAAACTTTATTTGCGTGCAAAAATAGCAGAGAACTGATAAAAGTAGGGCATTACGAAGCTTTAAGTTCCTGCCTTTCTTCAAAGAAGACGTCTTCGAACCAGAAACAGCACAAATTCATTTTACAATTTAGATTTTGTAATTAAATATTTTGATAACAATTATTGAAGGAAGGTACCGCGTTTCGTTATTTAAGCACGTCAATGCTTTTGTCGATTCTTTAGAGTGGCCTCATACAGAGAACGCTACAATCTTTCTCTTCCAGAAACAGACATGCTCGTGGGCTGAACGCAACACTAAAAAAGACCACACTGGAGATTAGCCGCATCAACCTTCTGCAGTTCTACAAGCTCCTTTCTTAGTCATATCATTTCATGGAGTTGGTTAGGGCTACAGCGTCGGTTTATAATTAGTTGTTTTATTTTCCTGACCCCCGCGCTAAAAAAAGTAAGTTAAGGTAAGTGACATAATGCACAGCCAATGTTCAGGCTGACGGGCTGGCGCCGGAAGGCATGGTGACGTAGCCTGCCTCGAACTCATTTAAATCTCGGAAATCAAAACCTTTAAAGCGTTCTATTTGAAATTCGAGAGGTGGCTGAGGTAGTGTGACCCACATTGTTGTCAATGGCCAACCCGAAGTGTACATTTGAGACTGTACAACGTCCCATATGAGTTGAGCATATGTGGCGAAGGTTTGTGGAGAGCAGCAAGTTAGCTTCTCATGCCCAACAAGAAACCAATTTACCAAAATCGCGTCATTATTACCTTTCTGAACTTTTGGTCTCGAAAACAGAGCTTTTTCGGGTAACATTACTAATTGTTTGTAGTGTAGTCACGACGCGATTTAACTAGTGGCTTCACGCTGAGACGTGCTGAGCTAGAAGGCTCCTTTGGTGTCATTCCCTTTTTTGTTGCAGGGGAAGACACGTCCTAGCCACTACGGGGTCACTGGTCGTGATGTATTTGCAGTATTCTACGCGGCCTTGTACTATGCGTACGTTGGAGATAAGATGTGGGGTGAAAAATTCGAGACTAGCAAAGATGCCTTTGGAAGGCCGCTGATGTAGCTCTGAGAAGGAGGTGTGTGGTTAGAATCCCGTCTGAGATGGCACCATTCTGTTTAAACGCCTCTCACTTCTGCTACGACATTTATTAGCAGTTTCGGCAGTACTGTCTGGTTATTTCCCAAAACACGTTGAGCTCCTTGGAGCACAGCCCGACAAACATTACGGTTTGGTCACTCATTTCAATCCTCCTGGTCAGGTTTGTTTACTTTCAAATTTGTTATTTAAAAAAAGTGGCTCCAATCCACGCTCTGAAGGTGGTTGAAAAGAAAGCAAGGCTGTAAACGACACTCGCAACAATTGCCAATGCGACGTCACTTGAATTCACACACTTGGCTCTACAAAGAGTGAAACCAGATACCTGCCGTGGTTGCTCAGTGGCCTAAGGCGTTCCGCTGCTGAGCACAAGGTTCGCGGTTCAATTCCCGGCCACGGGGGCTGCTTTTTTGATGGAGGCGAAAAGCAAAAACGCCCGTGTGTACGAGATTTCGCCGCAGGTTAGAAATCCCCAGGAGGTCAAAATTAATTCGGAGCCCTCCACTACGGGCGCACCTCATCGCCTGCGTTACGTCGGCGCGTTAAACCCTAACAATCAATAAATCGAAACCAGGTATTCTGGCAGCCGTCACCTGGGATTTGCGGGGGCGGCGTCCTAAACGCAGCCGTGTCGGCCACGGCAAGACCAGAGTGGTGGAAAGCCTCTGGTCGAGCCCGGCCGTGCGTCGGCGGAGAGAAAACGGACAGGACCGCTTTCCAGGGCGAGGAGAATGGCGTTTACTGCGTCAACTCTCTCACTGCTTCCCCGTCACGCTTGTTTCATGTGCGCCTCCAAAACGCCGTCCCCCTTCCAAGCCGCTGAATGAAATCCAGCGTCGCTAACTCCGTGTCTACGGGTAGGCGTAGCTTAGTCGCAAAGAGGACGGGCTCTGGCGCCGCTTCTCTTCGGGCCCAGGTTTAATCCCGAGGGGTGTCAGTATTATTTAGCCTGGTTGGGAGTTTCTTGTCGTGCACCCCACGACAAAACCGTTGGCTGGTAGGGGTAGAAAGCTGTGCTAAAAAATGTACTAGAAACTCCTTGAATATTTGAAAATCCGTGGCTGGTACTTAAAATTTGCATCACAACTGTCTGAGGTCTTGTTTGCCATATATACGTCTGTATGGGAGAAGGCAGTAATTTTAGAATTTTATTACAGTTCCGATAGTATAGCGTGAGACGAAAGGCTACGTAGTTCTCAAGCCGCCCTTGTTGTGTTAAAGGGATCGCACTGCCGCTGTCCAGATGGTAGTAGCTAGTCGCAACGCTACCGATGCTTCGCTGTACGTGAAACCATGCAGCCGTATTACGCTCGTGACCAGCGGGACCATTCCGGCTACCCTGCCGTTGCTTCATCTGATTGTTGATAGCTGGAGCTCAAATATTATTCTGAATGTCCAATCTGCAAACAAAAAAATATCTTAAAATATTTCAAATTTTCAGCAAAGCTTGCAGATTTGCATACTGAAGAAACTTGCAGTGTCATAGGGTTATGAACATGCATACTTCCAAGTTTTCGATGCTGAAAGTTTTCTATGTGTGTTTGTTATTCCGTAGTTTTGATTTTTGGCGCGTGTGAATTACTTTGTGCAAAAGCACTGTGGGAACGTAAGCGCCTACGCGCCTTGTTCCACATGCATACGGGTGCCTGTGCATGGTGAGCGCTCAGCGAATACGATGGAAGCGGGGGAGGGGGTCGAAATGCGCGCGAAGCTTTAAAACGCGGACATGCGGAAATAGACCTGACGGCGCATAAAAGCGGCTTCCATGTGAGCGGACAGGGTGACACGCCAGCGCAGCTACGGGCGAGGGCGAGAGAAGGAAGCGACTGGGTGGGTGAATCCACAACCAGGTCGCCCGGACAGCAAGGATCAACCAGAGTCCACTCTGAATGTTCATCTCCCGGAGTAGGACATTGGCATTGAAGGCGCGATCGTGAGTTCACAGCACCATGCCGTGCATTTGCTGGACAAGCATTGCTTCATTTGTCGCAATGTTTCATCGGGCCGCTTCCCGCGTTCACTTGCTGTACGCGCGTAATACTGCCAACAAGCTTACCTTCCGTTTTGCTTCCATCTTTTTTTCCCGGATTACACGATTGATTTGTATAAATGCGGGTCGTGTTACTTCGCCTTGTGGCTCCTGTCTCGCTATTGCTTTACGATTCCAAGGGTGGTTCTTTAATACATAGTTAGTCATTTGTAGTCAGCAGCCTAGACTATGAATTTATTTTATTGCTTTTGATTTTGGTCAGTGTTCTCCTTTCACGGTAGACAAGTCACAAATTCACAAAAACGGCTGCTTTGAAGATTAATTCCTTATAAAATAAAAAAAAGCGCTCGGATTTCTGGTCGTAATTGCTAGGATAAGAGCTCGGGCGTCACTTCACAGGTTAATGAACGCTGCTGCGTTGGTCTTCATAACAAAACAAACAGTTTGGTTGTAGGGCGTGTCCGTATTGACGGGTTATTTTAAATACCTTGTCACTAACACTTTATATGCGGTATTTTATGAACTAATAGCCCATTTGGGTGTAGGCAAGAACACGATGTTCTTTTAAAGAAGCGCGACTGTACATAACGTGCGGAAGCCTCTTTCGAATGTGTGAACTATAAAACAATAAATTTTGGTCGTCAGGAGTAGATAAATTCACTGCCTGTGCCGACAACAAGACTTGATTTTGGAATAACTTTTCAGGTCATTGCCCCAGGCTATAGTACGGCTTCTTAATCAATAAACAGCACACGTGAATCTGCTGCGGGTGAGCGAACTTTTTGAAACGACGGTGCTTCAAGTCTTTCCAAGGGTTGAAAGAGATGCTTTGCGAGGTATATTTTGATGTAAAAAATGTCCCGCCTGTTGTTCTGGAAACATACATGCACATCGACCTAAGACGCATGCTTAAAGTGCCTAAAATAATTTATTATGAGGGGTTAGGGTGACAAAACATAATTTTTTGTACGAATGCGCTACTTTAAAGCAGAAAAATATTGTTGCTTTTACTGGCGTGGGTATCGCTTCTGGGTCTTAATTCTTAATTTTGCCGATTTTATAAAATATGCATTTCGTAGCAGTTCGAGTTGTGACGCTGATGCTCGTGCGAAGCCGCCGCCCAATGGATGTGTTGCGTTACCTCAAGTCATCTGCTTTCAGCTATTCAGGACTTTCGCACAATTTATGTTCTAAAACTGAAACACACATGAAATGTGCAAGTATTAATTGAGGCAGCGCAGCACCGGAGCGGGTCGGCAGGAGAGGCTTTCGTGCTGAAGTGGACCTAAGCAGGCTGCTGCTGCTTTGTATTTATGATGCGATGACGATCATGATAATGATGATAAAATTGGCAAATCTTGTAATTTTGCCAATGGTGCATAGCTCAAGGTTCTTTTCCTTAGGTACAATTTATTTACAGCTACATCCTTTTGCGGAAAGTACTCGTGAAGCGTACTTCAGACGAATTTCGGATGTAACGAAATCAACGTAAGTTCGGAGTCGCATTGAAATTCAAGTTTTTCCCGTGAACGGGACGCTAGTACGATTTGCTAGTGTTCCTGCTCAACTACGGTAAAATTAGTAGTTCAGCCCACCAAGGGCATTTAACTCATTGCAATCATTTACTATGCATTTAAGTCTGCGCTTTCTTAAATATTCCCCTACTAAATGCGTACAAAAAATGCAGACATCTACAGTCTGTACCAGCAAGGATGGGAGTTGTTAAGCTTAAATGGGACTAATGAAGAAGGTGTTTAACACGCCAAACTTTCCGAAATTGTTTTGCTATACGCACAAATCACTTAGCGCTGAGCGCGCGCAGAAATTGACGACAAAAATGTTGCTGAATCCCCAAAAAGCTAAGGATGCTTGAAAGAGAAGTGCCCTCCTCAATGTTTGTCTATTCGGTATCACTACAAGATTTGGAAACGAATTGGTTTTGAGAATTTCGTACGCAAAAAGACGGTGCAAGTTTGGCTCAGCGCCCATTTCACGTCTTAATAGAGCAATGACCTGTGTGCTCATGAAAAAACAAATGGGCAAGAAGATCCAGGGTCCATGCTTGGTCTTGTGCCCATTGATATACGAATGCACCATAGAGCATCCCATAGAGAGAAAAAAATGATGTTCTCCGAAACATGCGGCAGATCGCAGTTACGTAAAACAAAACGCAGTTGCTCCTATCTCTTCTGCGCGCATAATTCTCCTTTTACAGAACATACAACCTAACCCATACCCGAGCTAACGGGGATCACCATTTACGAAGATTTATGGTGAGAGGATGAAGAAACACAACCACGGCAATTTGAGAATTTCTTGCTGCCTCGCACCTGGGCTCATATTGTGTGCGGAAATACCAAAAATGTACCAAGTTTAAAGGTCTCAGTAACTGTACTACTGCGCGACTTCACTCAGAAGAGTTATTTTGTTTTAAAGGCCGCAATTACGGGCACCTATCTTTGTGCGTCGCAAACTCGACAGTAGCCTCAAAACTATTCAAACATAATTGGACTAAAGCCCTTTAAACAAAATTTGCGTGCCGTTGCGTATGGGATTCGTTATCGCTTCGCCGTTCTATAACAAGCGCAGCTTCGCATTTTCCTGGGAAAACCTGTGTTTCCTTTGGCTTACGTAGGCCTAAGGCATTTATATTTGATCTTTGAAACGATTGAGCCCTCATTTTTCTGAAACTTTCACTCGCTTCTTAAGAGACTACAAACGGGGTGCCAAAGGTTGCGAGTTTAGGAGGGATCGCTCGAGTACTTGTCTTGGAACGCCGTCCCGCAAAAAAAGCTGTCGAGGCGTGAAGTATTAGCCGAATTATCTCATTAAAAAGGGGCAGGAATAAGGCCAGAAGCTTTCACCTTCTTCTCGCTCCTGCAAAGCACAATGGAGGCTACGAGTGCACCGGCCCGGTGCAAGCTCACCTAGGAAAATAAAACAAGGCACTTGTCGCTCGGAGATACTCGTAGCCATTGGCTCGCCTCAACGGTACGTCATATTTTTTTTAGCAGCAGCAAGCATGCTCTTCCCGTTCCTGGGACCGTCGCGGTGGTCGGCCTGCCGTATACGGCCGGTGGGCCAGGCTTCTCGCGTCGGCCGTGATTCCGTCGGCCCGTCAGTTTTGGAATAGGATAAACGAGCGTTTGAAGCCCAGATAGGGAGGGTGGGGGGGACAGGAAGGGCAATAGGTTAAAAAATTTTCAAGACTACATACGGCAGCTTGTTATTTCTGAAAGTGGGGCTGTCCCGGCAAACGGGAACCCTTCGAGGCTGCAGCGCGCAAAAAGGCTCACCATTGCCGCAATCACTCGGTCAACCGCTTAAGGAGAGCCGCGCTGACGACTATCTCCACCAATTTTTAACCTGACTGTCACCCCCGTTCACGCATTTCTGTACTGATCATCAGCAATAGTCCTGCTCTGGCGGTCGGTGACAAGTTCGTGCTGCTGCGGTGTTTGCCGAGTCGTGCATTCACCTCACAGTGGGCGCCTTGCCCACCGTGCCGGCAGATGCTTGCCACGCAGCGGCATTTCTGCCTGCCGATACGCTCCATGTTTTTCAGCGTTATTTATATCTTGTAAACAACGCGCTATATCTACAAGATAAACTCGTGTGATGGATGGCGACGATCGACATTCGTCCCTATAAAGGTATGCCGTGCGAGAGTGCCGTACGCCGGAACCACCCAGACGTCTTCCCCGAAAGCCGGGAACGCTGAATGGCTGGAGCATTTAAGAGATCCCGCCAATAGCGTCACAGTCGTAAATTTGCGTAAGTGTCGGTGCGAATGGCGAAGAGAACTGACACGCAAACAAGAAAATTATGAAAAATCTTTTTTTGTTCAACCAAGCTTTTTACCTCGACCTCGACCCTCCCGTCGCTACGGTTGGTTTTGATGGGAAAGTCCTGCGAACGAACAAAACAGTGCTAATGCAAAGAGACAACCAAGAAACAAAAATGCTTACAGCCACCCTTTCGGTTTCGATAAGAATCCCTACGAAATCTTTCAATGCCGTTTTTTATTGAAGTAAACCTTTATCCTCATGACTGCCTCATAACTTCAGGCGCGTAGTTCTCGATACGTTGAAAGCACACTCACGACTCTCAAAGACCGGCTCTTATTAGCTACACAAATATTAGTTAACAAAAATGTATAGATGCAACATATCAGTGTGACGGGAACGCAATAAAAATAACAAAGATGACTCATGAGTCACGACAAGAATTCGTTTCTTTCGCAGGGCTGCAAACACAAAGTAAAACTGATTTATTTGCCAAAATATAAGCATTGACAGGCTTCCCGGTCGTTTATCATAGTTATCGACGTTGACAAAAGCATGCGCCTTCTCAAGCCAGTTTCTCACCGTTGTGACGAACGGCTGAGTTGGCGTGGCACCTCTTTGAGCCGGGGCCTTTTGTGCTCGTCATGGATTCGACAAAAAACGTTCACACTTTCTCCTCACAATTTAAGTGGTCTTGGAGTGTTTCTGGAGAGCTAATAATTTTCTTGTCAGTGTCTGGTGGCCACAATGTGTCTGGTCATCGTAATTGCCCCATGAAGTTGAACGGGCAGGCGTAGAACCTCCGAGAACACCTGAGCATTTAATATGAGATGCGAAAAGAGGGCTTGGACTTCGAGTTTAACGGCTGAGACGGGTTTTCGAAGGACATTGTAATTTTGCTTCACGAAACGCTTTGTTCGGCGATCCACGAAGCAGGCGCAATGAAGACAAAATTCAAGTCTAGCTTATTAAAAGACCTCTTCGTTCCGATAAAAATAATGGATAAATTCATCCAAAACATTAAAGGAAAAATTGATATAAAAAAGAAAATTATTCGGAGCAGTGATGACTGATCAGGCACTGTCCGTCGATTTCTCGATAATATTACAGTCTCGTTTTGGCGACTACCCGCTGCCAACTGATGTCACCGCCAAGACACATCACGGGCAATTGTTTCGGGGCTTCTGTTTCCATTCGACCGTGTCACTTCATGCCAAATCACATTTAAAAAACCTTTAACAATATTATTAGTCGTCGGCCACGATTAATCACTTGTGCAGTTAACACTACACCAAAGCTTAAACGTTCAAACGTAATAAATATTTTGGTAATCTTTTGGTTGGAAACGTCTTTAATGATTGTAAGGGGGAGTGAATTTACAAATGCTAGTTTTTTTTAAATAAAAAGTTTAATCTTGTCTTCATTCGCCTTTTAACTATTGTGAATGCCCTCGATCTGTATACTATCTGCTGCGCTGCTGCTTGTTCCTGCTGCAGCGTATGGGATAGTTGGTGACGGTGCTGAGGTACCCTGCCTGTCGGTTCACTAGTTCGGCTGCGTCCTTCCGTGCTCCGCGTCTGCAGGGCATTAGCGTGAACGACCATAATTCCATAGTGCCGAGCGTATTCCCGTAGCGTGAAATGTCTTGTGGTGAAAAACACTTCCGAAGGGGCGACCTATTGCTACTTCGGAGTTTAAGCTACCCATGATATAGTACATCTCGCAATTTAGTATGCTTGGGAATGTGATGTTTCTGTTAAGGACTACAGGTGCCATTTTTAATGGGGTATTTAACACTTTCACCTTAATAAAAGTACGGTTCAGGTATAAAAGTTGTGAAACAAAATGTTGTTGCTAAATTGCGAATTAGAGAGTACGTATAATTAGCTGTACGAGAACCTGCAGCTAACTCATGAATGTCGTGAGGTCAGTCAATAAAAAATAACATCCCGTTCTTAACGCAAAAATCGAAATGATCGCACTACGTACGAGACTCTAAAAGTGCCCTTGCTGTGAGGGGCTGCAAGTATTTCTGTTTTTTTTTGTGCCCATATAGGCAGCGTCCACACGGAAAATTTTATTAGTTTGCCTGAAATCGCAATATAGATGCACTCATACATTCTACTTCATGTAGATCTACGGACGATGCCCGAAGCAATGCACGGTGACAGAAGTCCTTGAGGAAAGCACTTAGAGCCAGTCACGCCTATTTATACATGCAATGTGTGCTTTACTGGAAAATATTGTCCCCGTTTATATGCAGTAGACGTATAGTAGAGCTGGTTGTCGTATATGTTTGCCTTGAATGCCGTCCGGGAAAGGGGCTTTACTGAATGTCTTTTGAATTCCGTATTTGCACAATCCCAAGGCGAAGGCTTTCTGCTCAAAGTAGCCCTTTTCTTTTTGCGCTTTACCCTAGCGCCAAAAACGCAGATTCCACCTTGAACGGCCAGCAGCATCGCATCGACACGAACTCCTCCGGAAATATAGAAACGCAAGCACAAAAAGGAGAAAACTCCCGATGGCGCAGTTTTAGACAGTGGGCGGGCGAGCACTGTGAAGGCGAAAAATTTAAAATGCGTTGGACAAACATCCGTTAAATTCATCAGGTGAGGAAGGAGACAGGGCAGCGAATAGCGTGATGAGTGGTAAGTGTGAGCGGACAACAGCGCCACAGCCCATTATCGAGATTCACTGCACTGCACTTCTGACACCTTTCAAATTGAGTGGAATGGCTTTAATTTGCTATGCAAGATTTTACCGGCTCCTTAGCAAAACGTTTTCAGGAACTTGAAGACTATATCATGGGGTAGTTATGAATTATCAGCGCAGTAACCAACGCTCAGCTACATCTAAAATTATAAATTGTAGGCGCTTGTAGTACCCACAAATGTCTATGTTCCCCGCTGCACTTTTAGGGGCGGAGAACATAACGGCCTCGGGCTGTCCGCGTCTCCGTTCGACCAATGTAGTCATAGTACTAAAATACCGTGACAGCCGTTTTCCAGTGCCTCGCGCTAGAATGTAACGCGTACTAAAAAACCACCGGAAACCTCGTTTTTCAACGCCTCGCGCCAGAACGCATGCTTCGGCGTCAGACACGATGACAACTTACGGCCAGTTTGTGTCGTATTAATTTGCTTAAATCTGGTCTAACGCCACCACTACAGCAAGAGCACGATTTCTCCTTCCACCACCGCTACTCCGGCGCCCAATCACAGCGCGCCATGTGGCAAGAGAGAGACTTGCAATCCTTAATTACGCTAATTACACTGTATGCTTCACCCTTCCCCAGGTTTCACGTTAGTGGAGATGGCCGCTATTTTTTTATTTAGAGCAGGATCTGGATTAGCAATTTCATGAAGCACAAAAAACATTAGCTACCGCCGCTGTATGCGTCAAAAAACGCCTTCTGCCGGTACGTGGTGTCGTGTCTTTTATTCGTGGCAGAATAATCAGCTTGAAGTTATGTTTGCGAAATAATAATAAATCTTATTCACACGGTACAGTCGGGGGCGCGTGTAAATCGTGGATATACGGCATTAGAAGGCCACGGGCTCAATATTTTAACTTCCCACACGGCGCATGTTCAAAAATGGAGTGCAGTGTGGTATGCGTTAATGGTATACCAACGGACAGTTTGCCAGATTTCTTGGAAGAGTCACGGAAAAATGGTGATGTTCTGTCTTTATAATTGCCGCGAAAGGTAAGACGGCGAATTATCGTACAAACTACGGCATTACAATTTACAAAGCGTTAAGAAATCGCGCCCACCTGGTTGTACATAGAACGCAACCTGAAAGTTTAAAGCGGAAATGCCTGTTTGGAGGAATAACTGCCACTGTGTGTAACACCTGCACAAAACACCTAAATAGAAGGAAATTACGGCGGCGGAAGAACATCCCCGTCATACTTCGAAGGGCCGGGTAGAGTAAATTCCACGCTTCCCCGTAGCAGAACCGAAACAACAGTTGCTTCCTATTTTACTGCGTACAAGAGAGTGTGCGTAATAGTGGGAGCATGAGAGGGGACATCTAAAGAATGAGCGCTTAAAACCACAAGTGAGTGACGAAAACTCTAAGGGTCACTTCCAAAGGTGGCCGTTTGAGAACATGTTAGTGCTCTGCTAATAACGGAGAGATGCCCTTCAATGCATGGGTGGGTTCGAAGTGTAGTGACGTGCACGTTGTTTCGAATGTGAGTGTGCCGTCCTCGAATAGGATAGGCACCAAGAAAGTCGTACTGTGAGGATTGGCACCCACAATCTCTAGTGGCCACCCTAACTCTTTACTCATACCACCACTTGTACGGCACTGGCCTTGAGTAAACAGTTGAAAGTTTACTCGCCGGAACTTTGACTGGTCAGTTGGCGCACTAGAAAGTAAGTAGTTGGAGAATTGTACCGACATACTATTTTATTGTCTGCTCAGCACTGAGATGAAACAGAATGTGCTTAGTTGACGACCGCGCAGCCGAGTTCATGCGCGCACGGGAACAATCTAATGGCAGGCAGTGAGCGCCTCATTATGTACCCTTTTTTAGCATATCTAACACATCTGGACCCAGAAGCGTTGCAGAAGGGCCGCTTTACTCGACTACCCTAATAGAAGCAAAAGAAGATACATGAAAACACTCTAAACTTCATTCCAAAGTACCGAGACTGCGAATAATTGAGCAATGTAATGTAACAAAACACACGTAATTACAAAGTTGGCAAAGCTTGCTAACGTAGAACGACTACTTTTCGAGAAACTAATGCTCAGGGATTACTGATTCCGTCTTCATGATCGCTCAGTGCCGCTAATGGTCCCCCAGTATAGTTCACGAATGTCCTAACATTATTGCACTGGGTGGAATACGAACAGATGAAACATTAATCGCCTTGATAACAGCTCTCTGCTCCATGAGGACTTTTGCAAGTCTATTTGCTGTGAAAACAGCCGGGGCCCTTTGATTATCGCAAGCTCCATACGTTTTATTGCTCAGGTTAAGAGCAGTGAATTGTCCGAAACAATTCCCCCTTTTACGGGCATAGTGGCCCCATAATTAGGACATGCTTTACGATATTCTGCTGCGGCCACAATGCCCGCACACATCCGGCGGCCTATCTAAACAAATTTACATGAAGAGATGCAAAATCTGTTTACGACACGTCTACCGATTTCTGAACATTACATTCGCTGCCCGTGAAAGGCAGTATCAAAAGCAAAACCAGTCATAAGTATAAAAGATTCTGTGGCGGCTTTCTATAAAGGATTGCTACATGGCAAAACACTAACAAAATAGCCCGCCACTACTTTCCGGTGATGAGCAACTATCAACGTAAGCCTAATAACGACATTTCTTGTATAGACCTTTTCGTTTACATCAATTTTATCTCTGTGTTATATCTTTCAAAGATGCTAGCCTGGCATGCGACCCCTGAAAGAAATATTTGGTCTGTCTGTCTGTCTGTCTGTCTGTCTGTCTGTCTGTCTGTCTGTCTGTCTGTCTGTGAGCTAGATCGCCGCCAAACTGCCTGCATACGTTGCTGCGAACCCGCGGCGGACCCCAGTGGGCAGATTTGGCCACTTTTATCTCTTCAACATCGTTTCATGTGGTCTGCGCATGAGGTTGTGCTTTTTATTGCGCTACTATATGTAAACAAGAAAGGACATGTGACGTCGGTTGTGTGCATGAATTGTTCCCCCAAATGCTACGCAAATTTATTAATTAGTGCTTTATGAGTACTTTATGAATGCTTTTATGAACCCTCAATGAAGTCTCTGACGGCTGCTAACAAAACTGTTTTTGCAAGAAGCACGACAAAAAAAGAAAGTCAGTTAGGCGTGATATTACGTATCATATCATCGGACTGTCCATCAGCACGCAGTAGTTTACCATACACCCATCGCTACGAGCACCCTACTCACCTGGAGACACCATAATGGTGCAAAAGGTACTCCCAGTAGAGCAAACTTGGCCGCCGACACAATAGCAGTCTCTTAGCCAACGCCGAGGCTAGTTGTACTCCTAGAGTGTGCACATCCGGTCGTCCTATTATATTCTCTTGAGGTGTGGGAGAGGAAGTGTGCGAGGGACAATTCTCCGAAGTAATGAACGAAGATAGTCGGCATGCAATAAAACAGCATCGATGTGTTGCCGGGACATGCTACAAAAAATTCGCTACACATATACCGCATCCAACTTTGCCGCACCTTGAAAGCTACTATCTTGTGTGTAGGAACTGCTACTGTATTTGGTTAGTAATATAACGCTCATGTGAGCCAAAGGTAAGCACAGTGCTGCATTGTACACAACAGGAGAATGTCTCACAAGCGAAGAAACCGGAGCGGGAAGGGAGCGCGATTTTCGCTAATGCGACAGACACAGACGAGAAATGGCCAGTCACATGAACGTAGAGAGGAATGACGTAAATCCCAATAGGGGGCCCGGTTTCCATAGAGAGACACTCTAGTTGAACAGATTTGCACGCATAAAGTTGAATACAATGTGAAGCGAGGGCACGACAGAGAATGCGGCAAAGAAGAGTTGAGGTGGATCGACAGCAATATAACGTTGTACAGAAGTAATGTTCTACTAGGAAAGGAGTTACAGGCAGAAGCTCCCGCCGCTAAGTGAGCATGGGGGCTATTCGTAACCAGAAATCGCAAAGCATGGTTGGCACGTGCTCCGTTCCTCTTCGTAAACAGCATGCTTCAGTCACCGAGTTATGGGCTTCTAAACCGAAACCAACGTGTGCGCTTAGGGGCGATACTTATGTTTGCAATTGCGACAAATCAAATCGAGCGCATTCCTAAAGATGCAACAATCGATTTATCCCATTTTTGAATACAATTGACAAAGAACGCTCTGTAAAATGGTACATGTGAACTGTAAGCTTTTATGTCGTTTCATAACGTTATTTCGCAACAATAAAGAAATCCCCCTTCGCGATAGTTAGGCGTGAGAGGTGCAAGGTGCATGACAGTTCTTTCGCGATAGAACGTGATGAATAGTTTTTTTCCGAAATGTGAGCACTTACAAACTTGCACTTGCAGATAAATAACAGGCAATGGCGCTCGTCCTGCCACACAGCCCTGGGTGAGTAGTTCTGAACTCCTCCTTTCTGTTTTACATGCTCACTGCACCGCAATGTCGCTTTAAACCGTTGAAACCTCATGAAGATTATGATCTTTTAGTCTAAAATGTCGCCTTTAAAATTTATACGGAGCAGTAGCTCGTTTCAAGCAGGCGCTGCTTGTTTGGGCGTAGTCCTGCGGTTATTCGAAAACAGCGGATATCGTGCAACGCGGGGCTATTGAAACGATACCTGTTTGAAAGGGTATCGTCCTGCAAGGCAGCCAATTGGTGTGCTTTGTCAAGGGGTTCCCCCTTCCGCTTACTTTAGGAAGTAGACGGCAGCGCCACCTGCGTTTTGGCTATGCCGGGATGTCAATGAAAGCAGGTAAAGGCTAATGTAGCACGGCTGTCCTCAGACGCAATTGCTTCGCTTGCACGCTCTGTCTGCGCCCGTGTCGTTACACACCGGGATCCCCTTTACAGTTTTCTGCGTGCGCAACGCTTCCGATCCAGGGAGCGTGTTTTTATTTTGCGAGAAATAGTTTGTGTACTTTTTTCTATTTTAGATATCGAGAGTCCAGCGAAGCTTGAGGTGGGTAAATTATTAGCCAATAGAGTTTCTTGTGCTCCAAAGGAGTTTAAACAAGGTGTCACTTTTTACAGAGGAGTAAAACGGGGAAAGGGGACGAATAACACCACTATTTCGATGACAGGAACTAGCAAGGCACCATTTAAAGTAGTTGTTTCTTAGCAGAGAAATATTCCGTCTAAGTAGCACGCAAGGGTATGTATTCCGCCTTCGTACTGTCGATGCTACTTGTTTCTCAGTGTGTCTATCATATCAGTAACAGCGCAAAAAAGCAGGGGCGAAGCAAGGGAAGAGCACTAGCGCCGACGCATAGCACCTCACTATTTTTACATTGCACAAAGTGTACAGACATTGGCCTAAGCAAATACGCGATGTAGCAAGGCTATCTGAAAGTGTTTTTCATGTAGGTTTCGGCTTAGCAAGTGGTCGTGTTATGCAGTGCTAGACGCCGAAAGAATGATCAAGATTCGTGCAGAAACGAGATACTCTCTTTTTATATTTAAAAACACAAGCAATTTAAGCGTTGCTCACCCCTCGAAAACCGGGGGACATCTGCCCGCTTCACCCTCTTCCCGATTACTTCGCATCACGGGACCAGGGACGGTAGCAAAAAAATGCCGCATTGCTGAAGTTTTAAGCCCATGGTGTGCGACCTAAAGAAGATACTCCTCGCTTCTTGGCAGCGTCCTTACAACCCTGCCATTACAGCGTCGACAATGAGGAGAAGGCGAAGACCGTCGAAGTTACTTGCCCGTCGCTGTGTTGATGTGTATTGAAAGGCTTACTTTTATGAACTCTACAATACTCTTAAAGGTATTTCTGGTTATCATTGTAGCTGTTCATAACAAAACCATAGTTTGAAGTTGTGCCCCAAATGATTCAAAGTGTGAAGTGTGTGCGGTGGCATGCTACTGACGCTTGACGTGAAGTACTCTTGTATTTTCATGGAAACACGAGAAACAGTAGCATATCCTGGTTTAAAAGAAGGACTTTTGAGATGCTCTCACCAAACACAGAAGGAGAAGCCTCGGCGAGGTGGAACTAGCGAATTCTTTTTAAAAAACCTTACGCGTTAACCACTTGGCCATTCCGCAACCACGCTGACGCGCAAGAGTTCGGCATAAAATGACGGGGCGTCAAGAAATACCTTTACGAGTGTGTAGCTTTTGTCGTTTCTCGGAAATTATATCAATGGTAATGATTGTTTATCACAAACTCATTTTGGAAATTTGCCACACCATGCTAATATCAGTAAAAATTTAGCCAGAGCTCTATTGTTTAACTCATAAAATCAATCGCACAATCGTGATCTCCCCGACAAAGTCCAAGATAGTCATGAAAAGAATGCCCGTGTAGAAGTAGAATTTTCCTTGATAACAGCTTCACAATAAACATAGCTTGGTTTAATTTGTTTCATGGCAGCCAATTGCGACTAGAGAACAGGGTGTGATTGCTTTTCGGGGAACGTATCGGCATTTCGGGGAACGTATCGGCATATCGGGAACGTAGAGACGCTCGAGACAGGCTGAAAACCCCGAAGCTTCTGTCGGGTTTGCGATTCTCGCTAACTGCACCACTTCTTGCGTGGACTCAGATGTTTGCCGAGGACAGACATCACCAAATAGAAAGCTGACGGAATATTTGGCATGAGTTTTAGCCAAGCACGTAGACGCCGGGAAATGCTGGGAGCGGTTAATCGTACCACGGCTTGAAAGGTCACGCAAGTGCCCGACATGGTCAGTAGTATCCGCGCGCTTTTACTACCGAGGGTTAAGTTTTCATGCTTGCTCTCTATAAAAAAATATTACTTGGCTTGTTTGGCAGATACAATTACATATATAAATCATCGCAAGCTCAGCCAATCGTAGGATGCGTAGGATCTCCGTCATACTATGACGTGTCTTGCGTAATCTTTGAAGTGCCCCATTTGCTGGTATTTGGGGAAGTAACAGTATAATAACTTTATTTCTGAACCGATTCTGATAAATCTTTTTGCCTGTGTGTCTGAACAATGCGAAGTACAGAAGTAGGGTTCAAAAAATATCCGTAACACAAGCGTGTAGGTTCTTTTAAAGAAGATACCGCTGTGGTTGTCCGTTCAAAATGTATTTCCAAGCACAATGGCACAACCATTTTTACAGTGCCTCGTAGCAGTGTTTCCATTGCTTTCTATATTATGTAGTGCGTCCGAAAGTATGAAAGTAGATTTCTGGAACACAAATGCTAGCATTGTGCGCACCACTATGTTTCACAACTGCTTCTAATGCAGGTAGTGCTGAATGCATGAAGGCATACAGTGAAGGGATAAAATTTGCAGAAAAAAATGTCGAGTGGAAGGCAGCGCCTCCACTGGGCGCACTGTAAGGACGGGTCTTCTGGAGTGGCACATTCCAAGTGGTCGTTAGTATCTTCTCAGTATCATCATCATGCCTTTATTTTGCCACGTGTCCTTTCTTATTTGGGTGCTATGATGAAGATGCTTGGTTTGTCACTCTTCTTAGCTCTACATGTCGCATTCAGACAGAACATGATTTGATAATCTCCTCCTCGCTATTGGTGTAATTATGTGGCTCAATTTGCCTGTATTATACTTACTACGTGTCCGTAAAGTTGATTTCTGCTGCCAGGGTGACTTGCAATTTCTTAGGCTACCCATTATTTATTGTAATTTGCATAAGTCCCGTGCTTCGGTGGTTCATGCTTACTCAGCGTACCAAGGTTCAAATATCCCCTCTTACCGCGAACGTTCAGCAATATATTTCAAACTAAATACATTGTTTATAGTAGCCTTCTAATTGCGGCATCATTGCAAGTGTGCATCACCTGTTCTTTATCCTATGAGCTGTGGGCCATTTCGTGCGCCATCTACCTGCTGTTTCGGGTACCATAGATGCCGGTATTTTCACCAAACTATATATATAATGTTTACACTCAACATCTAAGCCCATATAAAAGCTAAATCAGAACATGCTGTGTAGGAGTGCTGTTTGTACGAACAGAAGGACCGGTTTGGTATCTGTAGAGTTAGTTTCACATCCCCAGACACACGGAAAGCGTAAGTGCAACTCTTATTATTGCAACTGAACCGGAGTGCATGTGGGAATAGCTGCAAGTTGGTACTCCGGCCATGTGTGACTTCCAAGCGTCGAGCGTGTTGTTCGGGAATTGAGTCCATCGGCTAGCGTGACCGACGCACTGAAAGTTGCCACTCCAACGACTGGCACGTACACTCTTAAGTGACAATTCCAACAGTCCACTCACGGTACTACAAGTACTGCCGTCGCTTTCATAAATCAGTGGTGAAATGTACTCACTGACAATTCGTCGTTTGTAAGTTCGTGCTCAAACGAGGGGAGTCTTCAAACCTATTGTAGCGGCATGTACAGTCATAGACAACTGAAACACTAACCCAAAATTGTGAACAATAACACATAAATGGCGCGATTTTTTTCTGTGCATGTGATATTTTCACGTGGCTTTATTATAGTACAAATTCTCTGCATGTAACTTTCCAAGTGCACCATAAGCCTTCAGTTATGTGATTCCCACTATCCATATTCTTTTATTTTGCGTGTTGAGATTTATATTTTTGCAAACACAGTTCATTTTTCATTACTGTAAGTAAGTAGTTTTTATTGGGTGAGCAAAAGAAAGACCTGACGGCGAAACGTTTACGACACCCGGTTCATTTTAAGCAACTAGAAGGAGCGAGAGGGGACAACAAGATAACGCATGAAGACTGTTCTGGACGCTGGTCATATGACCACACTGACGAGTAGGAGAGCGAAACGCAAGCTGCCACTTTCTCCACGGGTACGACCACTTTTACACGTCTAAAGCCTATCAACAACCAGTGAGGGTGGCGAAATGAAAGGAATGATGATACTGGTGAGCAAACAAAGTAGCGACATGTAACCAATCGCGTTGCTTAATCCCGCAAACGTGACCACTTAGATTGCTATTACGATTGCTTCTATGTGCGAGAGATTGGCGGGAAGCGCTGCGTCGCAGACTTAGGCAGGAGAAAGGCATACGCTTGGATCCAGCCTGCTGTTAGGGAGGCTAAACGACAAAATAAAACCCCCTGGCATGAAAAAATTTCTTCCCGAGGAAATATTCCTCGTCGATTATAGTCCCCCTTTTATGATTGGTGGTGCCGATGATGGCGCAAGCGTAATGGTTCGTCAATCTGGTGAAGTGCTTGTAGTGGCAGATCCAAAAAAGAGGCGCAGTGCCAGCTACGGTAAAAGTTCTACGCCTCGGGTGGGCAGTATATAGTGGGCGAATGAAGCCTTGGTTCAATGAACACTTCCGGCAGGCATTGGGTGGCTTATCTGAAACTCCACCGCTGTATTGTTACTGTTACGAACAGCGTATTGTCGGAAACCATTTACTGTTTCATGAGGGCAGTAGCACCTAGCACCATCCTTAGGACAGTGCGTCACCACGTCCAGTGACGACCGGATTTAAAACGTGATTACGGCGCGCCCCTATTTGCGACAGCCGACCAAGACACATTCCTATTAAGAGCTACAAAGACACCGAGTTATGCCGTGCGTGCCCACGGGGCTAAACCCTTTATTAGCTCCTCGTGGAACCGTTGACCAAGCGGAGGCAGTGAGTAGTAATAAAGGCGGCAAAGTGGTTTCGCTTTTCGGAGAGCTTTACGGAAAAGACACTATAAAATTGTACCAAAACTTTCTTGGGCGCTGAGTGATGATTCCCTGTGCTCAAACGTTATGGGCGCCGTTTGTAGTTTTGCCCAATTGGGTGTCACGACTTATTTTTATTCATTCATTGTGACGTTAATAGAGGCAAAGCCTTGGTTAGGTCTACCGAAAAAGTTTTGTCTGTCTGTCTGTCTGTCTGTCTGTCTGTCTGTCTGTCTGTCTGTCTGTCTGTCTGTCTGTCTGTCTGTCCTGTCTCTTTTCTTTGTTCTTATTTAACTAGGTGCCGCGTGACCGAAAATAGTCGGCATATCTGTTTGCTTCGCCGCAAACTGAACTTCGGTCATGAATAGCACAAATCCATATAATGACTGCAAATACAAAATCTTTTGCGTCTTTAACGCTAGATATACAATTATAAATCTTTGTATTCACAGTTCGCGTACTTCAGAACAGATCTTAGTTTTGTGTCTCAACTTGAAAAAAAAATTGTTTACTTGGGGTCAGAAAAGATCTCCAATAGCCAGTTTCTAACAATACCAAGGACGCTTTTTAGCCAGATATAAAAAAATCTGATCCTAATACACACTTTCTTTTTGAGGCAGTAATAGAAACATTGTCGTTTGTAAGTTGTGGCCGCGTTGCGAAACAAGTTTGGAACGAAACCAAGCCTGCACTTGTCATACAAGCGAGAACGCCCGCGCATACGTTGAATATTTCATTTTCACAGAAGACAGAATGGTGGATGTAGAGGAACCAATTACAGAAAATCGTTTGGTACTCTGTCGGCATTGGTCGAAGAAGTGACGCACACTATGTCTAAAGAACAAACTGGACGTAATGGGAAACTGGATTCATGGGAAACACACTTCGGTTTACCACATGGCCCGTAATGCCCACCATGCTTTCCTAACGATGACTCGTGGCAGGTCGTGAAGGGCCACCTTCGGTTCGCTGAACAGTGCCGAAAGCGCGTCAACACAGCCAACAGTATTATTCCACCAAGTTTAGCCAACTGGACACTACTAGAGGCAAGCGACCCACATTCTTAGAGGCTGCTTTTCTCTACAAAGAGATGAGGCTTTTGGGAGCCGTCGGGCAACGCATATTTTGTGTACAATGGGGCCCCCCAAAATTCCAATCGCCACTTTCCTTTTTGCCGTTTTCCTCACTACTTGTTTTCGTATTCCAGAATAACAAAATATGCAAGTGTACGAAATAAGGTGTGAGCCTTTGATGTACGTATTTTTACTCCACCATCTTCAATGGATTGTGCTGTTCTGACTACAACTGTGTTACCCTGTAATGAGGGCGCTCGTTTAAAGTGTGTGTTTGCGAATATGAGTAGATCAGTATCTGATCGCAGATTACAATATTTTAGCGCAAATGATGTGCCTTTGGCTCTCAAGTAGGAGTGTATGGGCTGCCCGATTCTAAGTTTGTTCAGGTAAATACAAGTAAATCCCTGTCTGCTCACAGATTATTATATTTTCACCCGACCCGAGTGTTTTTGGCTCCACGTATTAGTGCATGGGGTGCCCAATTCGGAGTTATTTCAGGTACGAATTTATGGCCAGCGACAATTCTTATTCTTCTTTCTACAATGGGTAACTTTGCAGTCGGAATTGCTTAAACTACATGGAATAGACAGTCCCAATAAGGCGCATAAAACGCTTGGTGTTTAATTAGAGTTACCTGCAAAAAATACCAAAAACGCACGCACGTAGGAAGTCGTTTTGAATAAACAAAAGCTACTGGCACAATCATGGTGATATCCGCTGGTTTACCACTTAATATACTTAATCCTTCATCTGGCTCCAGCAGAATGCTCGTTCTGGTGAAATTGGGAGAGGCCGGTAAGTAGTACTGTAGTGCACAGGAATACAGCGGATTTGCGCACAGACGCCTAAAATTTCTGAATACTCGTTTCCCCCCCCCCAATTATTGGCGGTACCTTTGGCGTTACGCTCACACATTTTGGGTGACGCAATAGTTTCTGTGGAAACTCTCTTTACTTTTCACTCCTGATTGGTTAGCGTCGTTCGCCTTGTGTCCGGCAGTTTACCGCATTTTTTGAAGTGGTTGCGGTAGCGCAGTTTAGCAATTTCGTTGCCCTTCACAGTGATCAACGATTTTTTTATGTTGCGAGCTGTCTGCCAATACCCAAACTATGCCATTATTATTTATCGGTATTCAAAACGTAAGGTTCTTCTCTTCCGACCTGTTAATTTTTCCGTTTTTAAAGCTGAACTAACGCTAAATGCCCATTTACTTGACTGGCGCGCACCGAATCCTTTTGAGAGGCGGAGGTCCTTGAATTTTACATATGTTCAAGCACACCAGGAACCTGTTCATATTACCCTAAAAACCACAAAAGGCAAATCTCCACAGTAACTTCAAAGTCAGAGCATTATTGCACCGTGACATGGGTGAAAACTGAAAAAAAAATCGGCTGGTTGAAAATCAACGTAGCCGTGGATATCGTAGTATTCAGGCTCTTTGATACTTCTATTAGTCCTGTACGAAAAAGTGGGCGCTTTTGGTTTTTTAGGGAGGGGGATGTTTCTTCGCGCTGCTTGCTTAACGGAGACATTCGGATGAATCCGGGATTGCAATTTCCGTTGCTTTCCCACGAGAACATGATGCTCGCTCGACACGGACGGCTTGCTTCAGATGGAAAAGTTTGAATATGGGATTTCTCACCCGCGTCTAGTACGACCATGAAAATCTTTCCGTGCAGCCTAACCACCCCAGTTGTCACGTCGGATCACTGTGGAAGGGGCATTGCTGCTTATTCGTAGTTTTCTTTTCCACAAATATCGCGCCGTGGTTTATTTTTCTTGCTCTTTGCCGCGATGCGCTGGTTGCAGAATTCATTTTAACGAAGTGTACAAGCGGTTCTGAAGGTCAAAGGACCCGTCGATGCGGTATCTTCCGACACGGGGCTGGCGAATGGGCAGAAAACGCGGCCAGATGGGCTTCGACTTGAAGTCTCCTTAGTAAGGTTCGTCACGCAATGAAGGAAGCGCCGCCGCAGCCACGCCCTTTTTTCTTCTCTGTTTTCTCGCTCTGAGAATAAACCAACGACGATTAGGCTTGCTAATATTAACCATCCCTTGTTCATGCCTTAGTACAAAAAATTATGATGCCTACAGAAACCCGTATATACCAAAATTACCGATCATTAACAACATGAGAGTTATGAAGAAACAGTCTAAATCAGTTTCATTGCATCGCTACAACTTTTTATAAGGACTCAACGCAAATAAATTTAAAAATACGTCGTTCCATCGGGTGGTCGAAACGATCATCGGCCTTACCATTGGAACACATAGAACTCATGTTTCGTCGCCGTTCACCTGCGAACAATGTCCAAATGGGGGCGGGGGTAGCCTTTATCCAATGAAAAGCTACGCTGTGCTACAGAACTTTATATTCAAAATTGAATGAGCTGTGTAAAAGTATCGAAAAAAGTTGCTTCAAATAAATATAGCCGAAAACATCAGCAGCCATTCTTGGTCACTGTGTTGGGAATTTCAATGTGGCGAAACGGTTTTTAAGAACTCTAACGGACACTGTAAGCGGCTTTTCACTGTAAGGTAATAAAGAACGCAAGTGGATTAGACAAGCCACATTGTTTCGGCACGAATCTATCAAACAATTTGTATTTTATTCTTTCTTCTTCATACGTAACATGACTGTTTTGCTGCAAAAATGCAATTGTCAAAAAGAAGATATACACAAAGTAAAATATCCGTGCAAGTCTGTAAACAATTTTGCCATACTACTTATTCTTTTTTTTGTTTGGGTTCGGGTAAGCTTCTAGGATAAAAAAGCAATTCGCCTAAATTTGAATTTTGTTTCTCTAAATTACTGTATATGTTGGAACCAATGCCTGTCAATGGTCATAGTAGATCATAAACATTAAATGAGTCGTGGACTGGGCCAGTTGGTACAGATTCATTGCGATGAAAACGGCGCAGAGTTACCGTAACACAGAACAAGAAGACAACAACCCGAACGCTGACCCGAATTGAAATGTTCATTACACAGTGAAAAGTATATAAGAGAGGGTGTGACCGTAACAATCATGACGAGTAGATGATGTTTGCACAGAACGACGGAGCACTGGGAATTTGTTTATATAAGCCACTTCGCAGTCCAGCAAAGGTATGGACGGGCAACTAATACAATCTTCTGATCTCCTTTTTATACAAAAGGTTTCAGCTGTCTACCTTGTGCTTCTTTCTTTCTGGGCCATCAGAACAGTGGCACAGTTGGGCAGCGGATAGAAGCCGCAACTTTTACAACGGGAGGATAATGTGACGTGAACGTGCTCTTGAGGGTGTTTGAATGATCGCGTCGGCGCAGATTGACACATGGCACATTTTTGCGATGTACTGTTATGAGCAACATGAAAGGGAACACAGGAACGCGTAGGAAACACCCTCAGACCCAGCTAAGAGTGATACGCAGCGGCCGCCGTCGGAAACAATGTGGAAGGGGGACGCTGTTATAACCACTTTTCCCATTCCCTCCGTGCGACTTATCGGCTGTCCGACGATACCATATATCGGCGAATGACGTAAGCTGCTGCTTTGTAGAAAGGCCAGCGTGGTGGGAGTACCAACACTTACTAGAAGAGCCCCCTTCTTTCCCCTTCGTTTTTCACAGCGCCATCCGCGTATCGCTCTAAGTCTGTATCGAGGCTATTTGCCAAGCGTTCCTGTGTTCCCTTTTATATTGCTCGTAATGGTACATTTTTTTGCAATGCAAGAAATGCAACACACGGTATTTCCATCGGCAATCGACAAGTTGAGTCTGGTGTCTGACACCACTGCCCTTCCTTTGCGCATCAGCTTTCGCGTTTTCTTATCCTCTGGTAGCGGAATTTATTTTCTTAAAAACAGGGTGGCTTTTCCCATGATTTCGATATATTTGAGCAGGGCGTTCGGGAGTTTTGATTGAATTATTTATGGTTTAATGCGGCGACGCAACGCAGGCGAGGAGGTGAGCCGTAGTGGAGGGCTCCGGATCAGTTTTGACCAACTGGGGATTTTAACGTGCGCTAAATCTCATATACACGGGTGTTTTCGCTTTTCGCCTCCATCAGAAAAGCGGCCGCCGTGGTCGGGAATCGAACCCGCGTCCTTGTGCTCAGCAGCACAACGCATTAGCCACTGAGCCACCGCGGCGGGTTCTTTCAGGAACACGCAGGAGTTTCTGCGTTTCGGAAAGTAACAATATTGTTTGCGGCCTATGAGTCAGCCTGCTTTATTCGAAAACCAATTTGATGGCTTGGTCTAGCAATACATAAAGAGAACGCCTTTCCTGCTGCAAAGAGGTTTTTACTCCTCCATTGCTTACCGCCCCACAGAATAGCCGGAGATCTATAGTGAAAATCTGCGAATCGGTAATATAGTAGCTTAATAAAATAAGGACAACGCACATGCGATATACCAATAAAAAATATCTGAACAATACCGCTACGGCAACAGATTTGCCTTCTAAGCCTTTTAGTGCCAATATGCATCAAGTGATTCTCTCTTAAAAACGCGTTCTGTAGCCAGGAGGAGAGTGCACTTTTGAGCCGAAATAGCTAAATTAATTTTAAGAAAAATTCCTGCGTCCGGTATAGCAGCAACAACTGATTCGGATAGGTTCTTCACCGTTGTGCGGTCTATCTGACACGCGTCTAAACTCCGAGACACGTAAGAAGCGACGCAATAGCGGGTATGATTTCGAGCCACCCAAGCTTGTTCTCAAGCTTTGGGATAAACTGCCGCACTCTCTGCACGAGTATTGCTACTAGGCTCAAGCGTTTAGGTGCCTGGACAAGCGCCCGCAACGCCCCATCATATTCGAGAGGCGGCTTGGGCAAAAGAGTGTCGACGGGCCAGAAAAGTCCATGTAGGTGTGCGGTGCAGAGAATTTACTTGCTATATGAGGATTGCGGAACTTCCGTGGCGGAAAATCCCCATCTTGTAATATGAGCCATCATCATCATAACGCATCCCCGAAGTACGAGCAACTATGACCAATCTCTTTCAAATGCAGCACAAGGACAAACAAAAGTCTTAGTTTTTCTTGATATCATTGGCTCCTGGATAGCAAAAAGCATATATCAAACTAAAGCTATTTTTCCCAAAAAAGCTTTGCCATTTTTAAACGGTTACAATCTACGCATACCTGTTTCACTTTTAAATCGCGCAATGCCACTTTACCGTGATTTGTCTTGAACAGACGTGGTCAGGAGCCACCTGGGAGAATAAATTTACGGAAACAGTACTTTACTCCTAATGTGATACAGTACCTACTCTCAGGCGGAGAGTGCGCTCAGCTGTATTTTGAGCTCTATTTCTTGTGGTAAGTTCTGTACAGCGCATGTAAGTGGAGGGTGTTCTACTTACAATTTAGGCAATTATGCGGTACGGGGGAGGATAGTAAGAAAGCTGCAGCGGTGACTCGTCGACGAAAAAAAAACTGTTTTCCAGAACAGCCATTTCTCAACACGCGCTGCCATTTCACATACCTGCAAAGAAACGCGAACAGCACCCTGCCCTCCAGTGCTGGCGGCACAAGGAAATTTATCTGACAGCTGCGGCGCCATTTGTTTACGTCCTTAAAAGACCCAACCCTAATCGAATCAGCGGAATGTCTCTTCTTGTAAGTTGGAGCGGTCGTTTAGGCCATACTTTACAACGTACGTGGACTTGTAATAGGGTACGAATTGTTAAACTACGTGGGAGCAGAAACTTCTTCCCACATGCGTTTTGTTCACTTTTGTATGCGGCGTCTCTGAGAATTGGATTCGATATTAACATGCGCTGCATATTTGGACGAGGAACGGGACAGTGAAAAGACAAACCTAAACGTTGGCGCGAAATCATGGTGCGCAACAAATATACCGCGCACGTTGGCATTGAATCCAAGAATATACCAACTAGCCCCTAAGGTAGCCTTGGTTGGTGTGTTAGAACTTTACTTAAAAATGGCAAATAATCTGTGCTCGTAACACTGAAAAGCCTGAAAAACGACTTTGCAGAAATAAGAAGCGCACAAGTTAACAATACTGGCATGCAGTAACCTTTGCGTTCACTAGTGAGGGCGATTTCGGTATTTGATTTTCAGTGTAGGGAGTGGTGACGAATCGTGCACCGTTTTGTATTGTGAAGAACGAAATATCAAAACTGTATAATAAAATGGAGTCTTATTTTTAAGATCGCGCACAATTTCGCACCGGCGACCTTTACAATCTTACCATCTCATTCTAACAAAAATAAAGCAATAATGGCTGGCTAAAACCAATTTCTCAAAACTGACCTTTACCAGCTGGTTAACGCTGAAATGGCAATAAGGACTCATAAACCTCTGAATCGAAAGAAATATATGTCCGTATTCGAGTGGCTCGTTGCCGCACTCACGTCCCAGGGAAAAATAATTCATATGTCCCGGCAGTGCGAGCATTTTGCTCAAAAGCCTAGCTACTCCAAGGAGAAAATGATGTGATTCCGACTCGTTAGTCGAACCTGCGCCTGACAAAAATCGACCCGTAAAAAGCAATGGCAGGCGCCTTGCTCTTTGAGGATCGGCCCGACGAAAGGAAATGAGAAGTGCATGGTTTCGCGGTGCAGTCACAAGTGTAACACCTCACTGTAATCCTGATGTGGACTCCGTGGCGACAGTTGCACTCGGTAATCTGGCAGTGGGGGAAACTGCTGAAACTCGGTGTTCTAACTCAGAGAACGTCAGCTGTAGTGCGCGTGTTTGAAAGCCACCCCAACCTCGAAACTGCGGCCAGCTCGCCAATGCATCGGCAGCTTTCGCAAAGCCGACGAACGGATGAGCAAAGCCTGGGCCACCCGTGATAGGCCAAAATATAGTCCACGAAAAAACTGGAAAACCTGCCCGAGGTGTCCAAAATAATCCGTATGGGTTGGTCAAAAAACACCCAACCCGGTACACCGAGTGCACCCGTAACGTGGTTTACGTGATTCCACGTTGTTGCAACTTTGCATATATCGTGAAGACCGGGTATGCGAGAAGTGACTTGAGGCCCAACGGCAATTTATCATTTTACGTGGGCGACAGTTGTAAAAGACAAGGACATGCATCACAGCTTAAAAAAACAAAGTTCTTTAGGTGAGCCTCAAATCAGACCTAAAGACTGATTTTAGAAGCCGGAAACAAAGCTGAAGCCTATAAAAATTGTAGCAATCCACCGAGAGTATGACAAGGATTGTCTGTGTGCTTGACAAATGCCGAAAGTTATGACCTATCCGCAATTAGTTGAAGCGAGCGCATCGTTCAGGTATGTTCGTTTAAAATCTTTGTTGAAAAATATTGGCATACAAGAGAGACAATAGTAAATTAATATTACAGAAGGCGCTCCCAGAGTTTACACTGCCGGGGGGGCCTCCTGTGTCAAGTACAAAAAAACGTACACACAGGCAGGTGGAGCGTTGCAGATCAGTGACGCAATAGTGGCAAAGATTAATAGATAGCAAAACACACAATATCAATTGCACAAAATTAAACAGAAATATATGCAAAGAACTGGCTAGAAATGTAGCGGACGTACATAATAAAACAAGGTTCACTGTAGATAAAGGTCAATTTATTACAGCAAACTGTGAACCACGGGTGATTTTTTTTACGGATTTATAAAATAAGCGTTCAGAATTATTGAGTTTGATGTTTGTGGGCAGTCGATTAGAAAGCATTATTCCTGAAAAGAGGACTGTTTGTTTCCCGTAATTCGTGCGCACTTTTCGTCACACCTTTTTATGAAATAATAAATGCCACTGTAGTGCAATTACCTCCATAAGAAGGATTAGGATTATCAAATTTAGAGAACAATTACATTCATACAAAAATCAGCAGAGGGGAAATCAGGCACTAATGCATTGCTGCGGGCATGTGACATAGTTCATAAAAAGGTGTTTGCTTTTAACACTCGTATATTCATGCTCTTGGCAAATATACCGCCACCGGATGTAAGATCAAATCCTCCCGAGATATGATGTCTATTACCCTTTTTATTGCAACCCAGTTTCATTGGAGTTTACTCATCTGACACCTACCTCTTTGTCTTACCACGATGCAGTTTTTTTTCATAAGGTTACGAATGCTAGTCATGCCTTCAGTCAAGATACCCACGAATCTCGGGTCAATGGCCCTGCATGGTGTAGCGAATGCTTGCTAAATGGTGGCCGTGTTCACCGAGCTTAAGTACGTGTATGTGTGTTGCACTTGGAATTCAACTCCAGTAGAAGGCAGAAAAAATTGGATCAATTACGAAAAGAATAAACTGGTTTCCCGTACAACGTTAGGGTGAAAGTTCCTGAAAGTCAGCGGCGATTCGGTGCTTCCGCCTGCCGTAAAAGAAAGCATTACCGCTGAACCAGTATTTGAGGCAAAGTACATCCTCAGGTGCACATTTAGGCGCGCGTTGAGGCGAGAATGGTGGTGTGTAAAATTTGATCTCAACTGGCAAAGCCCTTGTACGTAATTATTATGCAATGAAATCTTCTACAGCATATGAGAATATGAGAATTGTCTACTAACGCTGAAGCAGTGTCGTGCCGCTATTCATCCCAACAAACCGGAATCTTTTGTTTGGGGCATTTTGTGGCATATGATTTTTATGCTGCTTAGACTGCATTATAAAATTATAAGTAGCACAATAATCCACCCAATTTTGCACAATGTTGTTGAAAACAGGAAACCTGCTTTACTCGCTTGATGGCTGGGGACCAGCTTCTCCGTCACTTGGACTGTCTAGTTTTTCCTGTGCCACAGTAGATGCGTATTTTTTTATGTTCGTAATCTTCTGTCGGCGCTAGCTCGAGCGGACACACCACCGGTAGATGGCTATCGTGGCATAAAACGTGCTTCAGAATCGAAGCATTTTAAGATCTCGCATGTAAAGTTTTATCTAGCATTCCGCGTCTGAATCTTGGAACAGTTTTACGGTTGTATTGCGACGCCTAAATGCCCTTCCTAGGCGTCGATTTTCAGTTCCAGTATTGTTTTGTTTTTCCTCTCTTATCTTTTGGGTCAACATTTTTTGCCATGGTCACTTAATTTTTTTTTATTACCCAGCTATTGTTTTTGCTAAAAATGGACGCAGGCGAAGGCGCACTGTTTTTCGGGTCTTCGCCACACGCGTAGCTGTGCTAGCACGCATTCAGAAAGACGTCGAGAATAAATATGATTACAAACGCAAAGGTTTGTTTTAGAAGTACGTAAAGGGTCGAAACGTTTCTATTATAGCCATAGAATGCAAACAGGCAAATGTTTATCAACGTTTCAACCTAGAAATGCAGTCCCAGTTCAGGCGCACTCACACTGAGATCCGTATCCTACGCATGAGTTCAGCAGCTTTTAATATCTCTACGATCAACAAAATGCAGCGTGTTTTTCAGCCGTGTTTGTTGGCCCTTTTGAGGAGACGGTTTCCCTAATTTTGATGAATGTAGACCGGTTTTTTATTGTTAAATTATGAATTTTTAAAAAGGATTAGCAGTCAAACATTTTCTGCTATATTTAAACATTCTCTCGCAAAGTGGTAATTTAAAGATATGTTTAACACTATCTGGCCAACGTAAACTATCCCTTAGCAGTTGGTCACCAAACTTACGATTTTGTTTCTAAATTTTCAGGTAACGGCAGACAACATATTTTATTCTTAACTGTTTGTCATTTTTGTGTAGCTAGTGTTTGCAAACACGTTTTAGCCAAAACAGTTACATCTTGCGTTCGGACAGTCTCAAAGTTGGGTAAGAAATCCATGCCATCCACCCAGCGAAAATGGATGCCCAGAGCCACTGTTGTAAACCGCTAAACATGCTAATGGGGGAAAGTATGAAATATTCCTCATTGTCTCGGCGGGCCTGGCGGGTCCACTGAGCTTCTCAGTTGAGAAACGGTGGGTCGTGACGCATGCGGTCGGTGTCTTCGGCGAGAACTTTTGGGTCCCGCCTAGCGTGGCGCATCCGCATCCCCATAAAGATTTCTACCCCTCACGCTTCGACAGGAGCCTCAAACGCAATCTTTTAGAACACACGGGGGAGGGGTTCCCATTGTTCACCGGCGCCTTATCATTCATCATGCGGTTTCGGTGCTTGTTGCATAGTTTTTTCTTAAATGAATGCTAGGCTCTATGGTGCACGCTTGATTAGCCTTACGCATGTATCGGTCTTTTGGGCGCGGACTGTGGGGTTTTTGTTTACGACCGAAAGTTTCAGACCAACGAGATGCCAAAAGTTTTCGCTGGAAAAACTGCAGCCACCGGAAATCGCGCGCCACACGTTCCTCCTCTGCAGGTTTTTTCTCGCTAGAAGTGCGCACGCCAGAGAGGAAGACGGGTTGCACTTTGGTTTATCCCATGGCTTGCGCGAAAATTCTTCAAATTTTGACAAAAACAAAAAAAGTGCGCGTACACGGACGTTACTTGTCTCTCACAAAAAAGGTGCGCGTACACGGACGTTCAATCTCTCATAGAATAGCCTTCAAGAAATCTGTTTGTTGTGCACACGAAAAATAATCTAGGAATCGTTGCGAAAAATTGCGGAAACAACAGAGAGTTAGTACAATCACCAAACTTTTCTTAAAATTGTACTACTTTTCCAAGGAGAATGTGCATCCAATTCCTCTGATGCTAATTGTTTGCCTTGAGTCGGGCGAACTAGGGGACCTGCTTAAACACCAGACAGTTTCGAACTGGCAATGCTGCCGGGGAACGGGAACAGGTACATTCAACTGCACTGCCAAGCGATACATGAGTATAATGGCATTGATGTAGGTGCCGATTTTGAAAGTAGGCATTCAGTGACACTTAGGCACTACCTCCGAGAAAGAAATTTCCAGGTGCTCTAAAAACACCATAAAAGCTCTTTTCAATGTCTTATTCATGCTCATAAAATAATGGGGTGACCGAAGCTTTAGGAACAAAATAGGCATTTTCCTGTTTTCTTCCTTCGGTGTTTATTCCGGTCATTAATATTAATAAATGGCATTGACCTGTGGCACAATATCGCGTCGGGTCCATATAGGCCTCAGTGGTTTGTTCAAGGGGTATCGGGAAATCTGGTAGCGTTCGCAATATATCCGATAGTATTATCTTTGTAAACTCCTTATTTGCATGGTAGAAAAACGGCAAAAAGAAACTGAACGGAAAAGAAAAAAAAGAGTCTATCAACTAAAAACGCTGAATAACAACTGAATGAATTGTTTCAGTTGTTAAAACTAACACCTAACGACACTAACAACTGAATAAATTTTGTGGCGCGCCGGCAAGATAAGAAGACGCAGAAATAACACAAAAAGAAGATGCACTTAATATTGTGGAAACGCTATATGTTGCGGAGCAAGTAGACTTACGGTATGCCGACGCATGCGCCTGCTCGCTCGTGCATCAAAAAAGCTTGAAAGATCTCGCGTGTTCTCTGGTCCACCGCAGCGCTTGAAGGACATGGCATTGCTCAAAGAAGGGCTCGCACGAGGGCTCGTTTACGCATGAAGCAACATGTGTGGCAAGATTGCTACCTGTAGCGGATTTGATGGTGTAAGCGCGATCGCGAAGCCGATCATTCACACATCCTTCTGCTTGTCCTATATACGAGCAACCGCAGTACAGGGTGATCTCGTACACTGCTCTGGTCGTGCAGTCCATGAAACGCCTCGGTTGTCTCTTGTCGCAAGCGTTGCGCCTTGGTTACTACGAGTTTACCACCTTGCAAACGCCGCTCAGCCTCTTGAAAGACGAAAACACAACACGCACCCCTGAACATTCCGAAATCCTTTTCACTTTGTGCGAGACGCCGTGAATGTATTGGATGACCGTCGCCGTCCTGTATTCCTTGCGCGCCTTGGGGCGTGCTCCTACCCGCTACTCCCTCAGCAATTTATTTGTCAAGCTAAGGCTGAGGTCCTCAGGGTATCCAGACATTTGTAGGTGCTTCACCTGGTCCCGGAATATCGCGTCTACTTGGTGATGGCACGATTTCGACAAGGCGTTCTTCAAAACGACTGTGGCCACCCCGCGTTTACCGAGCTTGGAGTGGGCTGCGCAGTGTGCTAGCAGTGCCTTTTGGGCTCTCGGCGCGTATCCCATACACACGTTTTTGTATGCGCTGTCGCATTCCTTGGTCCATTCAAACCGGACATCTTTCTGAGTCAACGCTGGAAGGTATTTCGACTTGGTCGCGTGATCCTAGGTAATTCGACGAAGTTGCCGGCGAGCCCTATGAAGACGTGTAGAGAATGCACGTCATGAGGCTTCTGCAGATACTATATTTCATGCATGGACTCCTCTTCTGTGCTTTAAGTTTTGCCACCAAAGACTTTTTCCAGGAAAACAATAAATCGAAAAAAATCACTGTATATATTTTTTTAAATTTAGCATTACTATGACATTCCAGCACCTGTGTGGGCGCTGGTACGTACCCAACTCTGCTGCTTGAATAGATTAGCATATCTTCAATATACGCGCCACATAATTGTCCAGTGAAGTATTGAAAGAAGTCCTTCAACCTTTTTATGGAACAATGCTCCAGAATTTATCCATCCGAAATGGAGTCTCTTCTACTCCCGTCCATCAGACGGAGTTGGGAAAGCAGTGAAACGCTTGTATTCGTCCTGAAGTGGTACATGTCAATACCTTTGGCTGTGATGTAATCAAGAAAAACAAGAACAACCACCTGTATTTTTGATAATGTCGTCTATTCTTGGCTTTGGGTACGGGAACAGGGCAGTCGGGTGATTCACAAACCTGTAGGCTATGTACACTCTGTCTGCTCTATCGCCTTGAGATCCGTCATGGTAGGCGACGAATATGCTGGTACTGACAGTATGATACTTGAAATTGCAGTCGACTTTTCATTTCAGATCTTAGCCACTTCCTTCATGTGCTATATTCCATACGGCCTTTTTTTGTGGACCATTACAATCAAGCAGTTTAAATAACGCTCATGTGAATATCCCCGCTGGAGGATAATCCCCAACACACATGAGCTCTGAATATTGCGAATAGGCGTGCTCGCCATCCGTGGACAGCCTGAGTGGCCGCTTTGTCTATGCGCATATTGTTTTCGCGGAATGGTCAACTGACACATCACCCTTCCTTTCTTGATTGAGCTGATGCGTGTTTATGTCAGAACGGGCAAGGAATAAATTAAACATTGCGACCTCTAATAGAATGCTTCTACGAGCACTTAGGTACCCTCGTACTCGATCTCGACATGCGTACACGTGTCAAGTACTCAAGCAGTTCCGTCTAAGACATGTACCTGAAAACCTCTGCAAGGAAATATGTCACCTGGTGAGACAAGCTCTGTACTCACGATGCCCATCGATGCTCCTGAGTCCACTAAGATGTTCTTTAAACACGCCCCCCTTGATTTGCGGATACGGCCTAATACATTCTGATATAAATAACTACACAGTCTTGCTTGGTGACTTAGGTTGGGACCGAGCACCCTCGTTTATTATTTTTTGGTTGATGAGTGCCACTAGGAGTGTCAAAACACACTATAAAATTCCGAGCAGCGTCGTACTGCCGCACCGAACTAACCGGTGGTGGAGAATCAAAGCAGACGCTTCTCAGTCGAAGGACGAGTTGTCGTGCGGTCGTAGAAGGCTAAGGAAGAACCTGGCGTTGGACCGCGGTCGTCATGCCATGGATGATGAATAATACGACGGACTACTCGGGGAGGTTGGCATCGACAAGCTGTCATTCTATTCGCTTCTCTAAATCGCACTTACGGAAAAATGCGATTTGGTAACGTGAGATACAATGGCCGAGGTTGAGCAGTTTCGCGTGGCTCCTGGAGAGCCGTTCTGTGCATTCACGAGGAACAAGGACGTTACATGGCGCAGAGAACATCGCTCGTTGCCCGGCGTCTCTCCCACACCCCACGCGCCTAGCGTATTCGGCGACCTCCGTTCCGCACGTGGTGGCTCGGTCCACTTGATGATCATGCGAGGACTGGCCAGGTGTGCAACCGATGGCTCGTGTGTCGAAGCAGCACCGGCGTGCACCTATGGAGGCAGCTTTGCTCTGGGGCGATTGGTGACGCGGAGCCGCTTGATAAATACACATGGGCCACATAATGCGTACACCATGTCTGTGTCATTGAAGCAACAGTAAACATGATAATCAAGCTAATCCTGGACAACCAGGAACGCTATGAATAACCAGCTGAATCCTAACTCACGCTACGTATATCCTGGCATAGCCGAGCTTAGCCACGGTAATTTTTTCAAATGGTATGTAAGCTTCGACAGCTGCAGCAGCTGCCATTACAAATCTCCGGGAATGATCCGACGCTGCTTACGTAACGAACCACCACGGGCTTTCAGTAGCTCCCTTTTAGGAGCACTCACATCCGAAAGGGACTGGGCGCCCATTGTACGGCACCACCTTCGCCCCAGCGAACTGCGGCATCCTTGGTGCAACGCTCGACAATGAAATGCCTGTGGCGGTTTCCCGTGCAGCACTTCTGCCCGGTTCCCTCAGTCGTTTGGTGGGGTGGCTTGTAAAGGCGAAGTATCCGCTGGCACTTTTTGAGACCTATGAATCGTGAGAGTGAAGACAACATTTACGAGCAATGCAACGTGTATAATCTGCGCGAGTATTCCGCAAAGGAAGCCAGAAGCGAGCCGACATTTCCAAGCTAACAAGCATATTTTTCTTGCGGTGTTTTTGTCTGCCCGTACATCTGCCAATCAAAAAAACACCTTGCAGCTAAATGGGGTGGCAATGCCAGAGTGAAAGGCCTATTCAGGCAAGATGTGGCGCTGGCATTCGCATTAGCTAAAAAAACAGCATCGGGAACGCGTGAAAGGCACCGTTTGGGGGTGCCTCATATATTACTCCAAAGGAAATACCCTGCGCTCAAAAAAGGATGCTACACAATCTTAGTATTTATGGTAGAAACGTGGTTAATTTCACTCCCATGCGTTTACAACAGCCGCGGAGATCCGTTTCAATAAAAAATACGCCATGAGAGCAAGAGTTCTTGCTTTAGGTGGTAAATTAATGCCTTTATTCTGCAATAGTATGTAGTTGCTCGCTAATTGATCAATGGTTTTTCAAAGGCATAAGTACTGTCACTAGCAGAAGTACCGTCATTTTAAAACTCCTACCTGAAAACAGCTTTCCGACGATTCGCCCCTGGCTGAGACTGTCCTCCGCATTCTCAATCCTGCAGTAGATAAATTTCGGCTACTAAGGTTTGGTCCGATTCGGCATGCTCTCTGGACACCGGACACCATATTTAATGGACAACTTCCAAAAAAAAACCCAGGGAAAAAGAGCACATACGTGGAAACACCTGTCCTTTCTTGTGTAAGGCTTTGATCTTTCGCCAGCAGTTCAAGCCAGTGGACGTGCTTGATTGTGCAGTAGGTAGTAATCGATAGCCAATATATCTATCGCGCCAAGGGGATAGTTTTATACTACGCTAGTTATTTCAGCTTGTTTAAAGGCTTTGCCATTGACTAGTGGAAGCAAAAGTAATGTTTTAGGGCCAACTAGGATATCTTGAAGGCTCGTAGAGTAATATACTTACCCAAACATAACATGAATAAAATAAAATTGGAACTTTAAGCTATATTGCCACCGCATAGGAAGAACCAAAAATGCAATTTGTTGGCAGGGCTACAGAACGCTAGCTCTGGGATGCTATCTCTTGTTTCCACGGATTTTGGCTAGCAGAATTTCGTATTCAAATACCTTCTTAAGGTAATCACACTAGAAAATACTCCTAAAGACGCAGAACGTGAAAACAACCTTTTCTCTTGTGCCATATTGAAATGCCGTATCTTTGAAGCACCATTCCATCGAGCAAGATATTATTACGGTGACGTGAATGAAGACGTGAAGTCAAGAGGTATCCACACAGCGTATTTACAATCCTCAGAGCACCGCGCAGGCAAGGCCGGAGATTCTCTTCTACTTCTAGCTCGTCCCCCCGAGCTCTTGAGTGCTAGCGTCATCTTCTTTTGGCTGGTGCCCGGTACATGTCCCAATGTTGTACAAAGCCTATGTACGAACTGTTGCCTTGCTTAGCCTCTTCATCTGAGACACTGTAGCATTATAAGCCAGGGTAACAAGTTCAAAGGGATCGGCAGGTGGGCTTGTGTCTTGAAGCGTTGTTGCTAAGACTGCTACGTGACCAATAAGCAGCAGTGTTCACTTTTGACACAGGGTAGTATTAGGAAGGCCCCAAGTTCAAAAAGACGCACCCAAGCGCAAACGTCCTCATTAGCACTGAAGCAATCTCTGCGACAATGCCTACTGAAGCAAGGTCTACGAGTGGGGCGTATAACTTTTTTGGGAGTTGAGCCACTGGATAGAAGCTGCACATGAACTAAGAATTGTGGATCTGTAGTGCCATTACTCACTCCACTCCGTACGAGGACTTTGTTGGCAATTTCATACAACTGCTTCTTCAATACGTTTTTCTCTTCGTGTTCTTGAGATGGCACAGTGAAGCGAGGGGCTACAAAGCGCTGTGAACTTTTACAAGGTGGCTTTTTGATAGCCAATCGTAGCAAAGAAGTACAAATATTTAGGCTCTTTTAAAGGCATTCATTGTGTTTTTTTCGGCAATCGTCGAGTGCCTGATCACACCGCTTGCAGGACGTAAGCACCAGTAATGTTCAATAAAACGAAGTACAAACCTGGTTTTCTTAAACGTTTGCGTACGAAAACCAGATTTCAAAGTTCTATACACATCCCAAAATTTATACATGGAAAACTTTCATCCAATCATCACAATGTCCGAGAAGTGTTGAAAACTTGTGTCAACGTGAATGCTCAACCTTTAAACTCACCTATACCGCATATAGCTGGAATAGGCAGAATATATTTATCGGCGTCGTTAATGAACGCTTGACGTCATTAATTCAATCAAATCAGGTAAAGGATTTCCTCTGTAGGACAGACACGTTTAAGAACTCTTCTTTCCCGAAAAAAACAAGGGAATCGAATCTAGTTCCATATATTGTAATTATTGCAGCACAGTCCGTTCTTTCGCCAGAGCATTCTCAGATTATCCGTAAATTTTTTTGGCATCATCCTCGTCGATCCCCTCTCGTAGAATTGTGACAGTAGCAACTAACATGTCCTTGTTAAGCAAATGTCGCTCCGCTGCGGTGTTTCCTTTAGTACATTCCAGCTGTTTTTCTTTTTTGCTTTGTATTTCGGTTCCGGGAATATTTACAATGGCCTCGTTTAGAATTTATGGTGTATTATTAACCATGCTATCAGTGGACATCTTGCTTAGGATCACATGGTTTGCTTTTCCAGCGAAGCTGTAAGCCTCTCGTTGGTCGGGAAATTTCGTGTCGTAAACAAAACCCCAGGCAAGCACCCTGCAGTTCTCTCCGAAGATGTCGAGCGTATGCGTCAGGCTAATCAGGTGTGCACCATAGTTCCCAGTATTCGGGTATAGAAAATAAATAAAAAAAACAGCATGGAAACGGCATGATAAATAGAGGGCGCCGGTGAACAATGTCAACTACCTCCCCATGGGTTTGGGTAAACATGAGGTTCGCAGCTTCTCTCGAAACAGGAAGGGGTTGGCGTCATTTGAGGGCTAGGGCATGACTCAGGGTAAGCAGGACCTAGCTTTTCTCGCCCTAGACGAGAAGCGCGTGTTCCAGGATCCAGCATTTGCCGCCAGAGAGCCGACTATGGCGACAAGACCCCGAGACAGCCTGGAACATTTCATACCCTCCTCGATCCGATTGTGTAGTGGTTTACAACAGTTGCGCTGGGCATCCACTTTCGCAGGGCGGGAGGCGTACATTTTTTATACCTGCAAATTGTTTTGCAGATAGCCATAGTACTTCTGTTTAATTTTTTGAGGGCGCATTCCCTTACTTTTCCGTCTATTGTTTTAGTTTCTTTGTGGATGTTTATTCTATCTGTCTATGTATGACGTGTATTCCCGCGCGTTCTATTTCTTTATTCTGCCCGCTCCTGCTTTGCGCCTTTGTTTACAAAAGCCTGGTAGTACCGCTAAATAAAAAAAATTGGCAATCAAGTGCAGTATGCGACCGAACCCTTCAAATTATATGAGAGAGGTCTTTGTTCCGCCTTGGACATCAACGGACTGAAAAAAGATTGTTGTTATGAACTTTTATTGTCAACAAACCCCACTTACGTTCCGCTGATGTCTATTTGTCGCCTTCCCTTCTGCTCCAAACTCCCCATGGCACCCTGCCCTCCGGATTCTCATATTTCTTCCTTTCCTCTTCATCCGGTTCCATTTCACAAGACACTCGTCGAGATATTCTCTACGTCTCTGTCTGGTTCATTTAGTTCTTCTATCAATTTTCTTCCCTCATATCCTCCCTCTGGCCCCAGTTTCTTGATTTATTTCTCGATCAAACAATTTTTATATCAGCTTATTGCTTCATCCTCATATATTCTGGAACCAATTCGCATGTCTCTGTCTGGATCGCTATATTATTCGTGCTCCTCTTTTCTGGACTGCGTCTGTAGTATTTGCACTGAGTTAGTCGCTTCCGGTCCACCCTTTTTATTTCCTCTCTAACCCTACTCTTCTTAATCATCTTCCCTGCAGGCAACCTCCTATTTTTTTCTTCTAGATAGCTCCATCTCTCTTCCTCAATAGCGCACCCGATCATATATTCATTCTATTATTTTTTTTACTTTCCGTGCCGTCATACGTTGCCGTCAGCTTTTTTACGTATTACACATGTAGGTGTCTCCGATGGCACAAGGGCGGGTGACCGATGTGACCAATTCCGGGTCTCTTGACCCAACAGTGACCCACGCATGACTCAGCCGTATGGTTTTATAGGGTCATTAGCGGCCATTAGTATTTTTTGGTCATTGTATTCTGGCCAATACTCACCTGTCGGGGACCTGATTCTTTAGTGACCCACAAACGTGGCATGACCATAGTGAGGACACCCACTAGTATTGTTACTGGCTGATTACGACTGGAAATATACAGCCAAAAATACTTATAAACGAAATAATTCACGTTCAGTCAAAGCAGTAGATTTGAACCTCTTCAAAAAAGCTCCTCATCTACTCGTTTCCACAATGCCAGCATGCGGACTGTGAAAAGAACCAAGTGCCGGTTTTCCGCCATCGAAATATTTTCGCGTAGTCTTTGCAGCACTAACGTTGGGGAATCGTAATCGAACACGACAACGGCACGCGCAGACAACATGATTACGCCGAACAGCATCTGATAACGTACATCACCAATAACAATAGAACTTAATCCGTGTTATATTTTGCAAAGAAGAAAACGCGTCATCTCTGTACCTAAGCGGAAAGAATCACCGGTAGAAGGAACCGCAACGATAGGAAGGTATATTAAATTTGCAAACACCCTTGAAAAAAGTTCGTAGAAAAAGTAGAGAGTTGTTTTCACACTAATGTAAGTATACCATATTTCAAGAATTTATTATAGGTGGACAGCAGCTCTTTACTGATTTTCAGAAAGAATAATTTACTTTGGGCGGTAAAATTTGCAAGAAAATATCAGTAACTTCTTATTATTTATCTTGCCTCATTAACACTGCACAATGGTTCTTTTGCAATACCTAATGATAGTTTTCAGGTCAGAAAAGATATTTTTGAACGTGAAAATCGCATAGACCAATAAAGGACCTTTTCAACGCCACAGGGTAAATACAAATATTACACTTTACTTATCACAGTGGTAAGCAGTAACAAGGCTATTTACACGCCATACATTCTTAACCTCGCATACCCGGGACGTTGTTATTTGCAATTATTTTATTTTCTCACCCTCGTGGACCATTTCTGCCCTTCGATTTACAGACACCCACCGCCTCGCAGTAAAGTTAAGCTCCGCCACGGCGCAGGCCTTCTTGATAACGTAAACGGCACAGTGCGAAAATCCCGGCAGAGCAATTATCACGGTCTCCGAAGGCTAGGTGCACTCATCGAGCAGCCTATAGCCTCACGCGAAGTACCCAGTTCTTCCCTCTCCCCATAACGGTGTGTTCAAGGCAAACTCATCTCCAGCAGGAACATAACACTTCTCCGGCAAATTGCGCTTGATAGCGGCCATCGGATATCGCTTATCGTATATTATTCCTACCCTCTGGCTCAATACTCCGAACTACTTTCAAGCTGAGCACACATTTTACAAAAGAAGGACACGTTTTTGCTGTTGGGGGAAAATTCCTGTGCACTAGCTACGGTTCGTGAAACCAAAAGAGAGCGCGTTCTAATTACTGTATTCTACTACATTATACTGTATTTTATTATTCAACAAACGGGCATCGACTTGGTTGCTGTCAGCTAACGAAATATATGGCCATCATTTAACTGCAAAGCAGTTAATCTCTTTGTTGCCCCGTCCATACGCAAAAAAAAATACCAAGAAATGCCGCGCCCATGTCAGCGGGCTCCTTGTGAGGAGCGCATCGAAAATACCAAAACGCCGAGCCCGAAATACCTCCAGAAGGTGAGAAGCCGGCAATGGGGCACTGCGTAATGTTAACTCGACATAGAAAAATACAACGAATTGAATAGCGCATGCCTCTAGTACTCGCGCTAATATGGTAGCGCTTTAAATCATTCCTTCATCTGCCATGGTTCGTGTTTTCCATCTCGCCACCGCGTAACATGTTTCGCAACGACTTGGTCATGGCTCCGGGAGAAGTTAGTGTCACATCAGTTACCCGGGCAAACAGGACGCACAAAAACAATACATTTAATATACAAGGAGAATATTTTCCACAACGCTACAACTTGAGACACCACACTGCGGAAGGGTAAGAGGTTCTTGAAGACAACATAACATATAGTCCTCACTTTTACCTTCACATTGAAAGTCATGGCCTTTCCGGGTTGTAGCCGTAAGAATGCGGCGGTCAATCACGCTTTGTGAGGCTTGGTTATAGGAAACGCTGCCTGAGCCCAGGGTGGGTATCCCCTTCTGCCGTCGGGAAGTGTCTTGGATGCGCAGCCCAAGCGTTCCAGCCCGCAGCCTAGCTGGATCTCGTGTCGGGAGCCACGGAAGGTGTGTTGCCGCGGGGTCACCTTCCAGGATCACAGCCTGGAACACTGCCTGGATAGGTCTGAGACGTTGTAAGGCAACAATTTAGCTGGGGTTATTTCCTTTAGGGTAGCCTGGTCTGTCTGCTCCCTGCTTCCTCCCCCGTATCATACCATACCCCTTCTGTAGGATGGGGTTTTGTTGCTCCCTCTGATTTCTTTATCTTGTGTTTGTTAGCTTCCATATTTCTTCGGGTGTTGTGCATGACAGGTAGGGCCCCGATGTATCTGCTTTGCGATTACAACGCCGAGAAGTGTTGTTTCCGCAGATATACATCCGTCAGGCTCATAAGATGAAGTCTCCCCACAGGAACCTGTTCACTATGGCCAGCATCGAGGCTTAGACGACAAAAAAGTATAGAAAAAATCAAAACACGTGAGGTACTTAAACGCCTGAACCAGCTGTTAGCAATTCCATGAAATACAGGACAGCGAGTGCAGTACGCAAATGGCTTGAATGTTACACATATTTGTGTTTTTTAACATGGTACCATGGAATTGGTATTCATTACGCTTAATGCGTGCACTTTAACTAATTGCGGGCGCAAAACATATCCTGGGTTACGCCATCCGCATGGCGCCCCTCCGTTAATGTTTACTTCCAGCCCAGTTTCTGCCGCTTAGACGAAAACACATTACCCACTTAGATGCCGAACCAGCTGGCAAAGATATTAAAGGCGCAAGGACACCCAAGCAGCAAGCTAATGCCTTTGAGCTCTGCCCATTACCAATTTACCGTAATGCTCCCCGCAACGGGCTTTCCCTCGTAAGGAATGCCCCGGCAAATGGTTGCTTTCCCTTAAAATGTAGGTCACGCCTCAATCGTCGGTCTATGCCTGTACTCTGCAGAACTGTCCAAACGGTAAACATTGCTGACGGTATATAGGGCTTTCCACGAGAATCTTACAACCTAGCTGTATAAGAGGGTTTCAGTTGGATGGTTTCACGCTGACTAAAAAAATACACTTCGGGGCACGTGTTGAGTGAATGAGAAACTTCATAACAGAAAAAAAGAATTAAGGCCTCCATACTGTGTTACAGGGCGGCTTGTACTGCGCTGAGGAAATGTTTTTCTGGCAAAGCTTTTCTGTTCAGCGGAAGCCGACATTAAGCGATCAGCATAAGCTTGGTCCATGTAACGTGGCTGTCCATACTGTGTGTTGCACAGTGAAGTAGGACCATCTGAGGAGTTAACATGTTTAACGACATAGTTTACACTACACGCCACGACCGCCGTCCTAATGCCGAAAAGTGTACACTACTCAAAACGCGCGTGGTATTTTCCACCGTGACATTGCGAAAGTCGTGCGCTTTTCGGCAGCCGCCTCTACGGCGCACTAGAGCAAGCACCGTGATTGCCTGAGCCGCTCTATAAGGCCACGTCACTGTCTCTAACTACCCATAGTGTATGTCCTGTATCTCTGCCGAAGAGATCACACCACAGCTCCTATAATGAAATGTAGCAAATAACCAATATCGCTAAACCCTAACGTAGCAAAATCCCGGTAATAACTAATAAATAGTTTATCAAAGCCCGCCAAAGCCCTAGCTTCTTCGCCTACCCTCTTTGCCTGTTCGAATAGCTGTTTTTTTAATACTGCGACTTATCGTGTGTAAATACAGTATCAGCCCTATCTCATTGCTGGTTTCGTGGGTATAAGGCACATTGTCTGGGTTTCTAGTTTTTTCATTCAGTATGGTGACAAGTCCCCTCTTAAATAAGCAAAGCTCCTGAATAACATGCACCTTTAGGCTGGTTCAGTTGCCTACGTTTTTTCGAATAATTGAGCCAAGGACTTCCCTAGCCCATTCCTGAAGCGCGGCCTCACAAAGCCTTCTTGATAGGATGAGGATGCCACGATATAAATGATAACACAGGTTTCCGGCTCATGTTTCGTAAAGCTAGCAGGCATGTAACTGGAAAAAAGGCACTCAAATCTAAACTCTCATAGTAGTTCCCTTTAGAAAGCGTAGGAGTTCAACATAAAGGGCTGGAAGAATAACTAAAATATCTCACCATCACCATAACTATTATCATATTCATGATCGTCATCATTATTGTCGTCGTCGTCATCAAGAGCTTACTCAGGCCTATTCCTGGGCGAAGTCCTCTTCCACTGACATTCACCAGCTCCTGTCCTGTTCCGCTGCAGTCCAGGATTGGCCCCCCAATTTCCGTATTTCTTCCCTCCATCGTGGCATTGGCCTTCCTCTTCTTCTAGACCCATCTTTGGTATCCACTGTGTTTCCCTAACTGTCCACCTATCCACTCTGTCCACCTGATCAACGAAGCTCGTTTCCAGTCCCTAAGTGTAACTCCTAATATTATTCGTTCCATGGACCGTTCAGCTGATATTTTAGTTCTTTAGTAAGGCGCCAAGTTTCAGCTCAGTATGTCATCCCCGACAGTATGCAGTGGTTGTATAGTTTTCTTTTGAATGATAGAGGTAGCTTACTTTTCATTTTTGGGAGTGCTTACCGAGTACACTTATACCCATACTAATTCTCCGTCGGATTTCTCTCTCGTGGTTGGGGTCAGCACTAACCATCTGTCCGAGCTAGCTACAATCTTTAATTTCTTCTAGGGCTTTGTTTTCTATGCTGGTGAGGGCACTTTCTCTGTGATTATTCCTAATTACTTAATAATTTGTTCATATTTAGTACCCGATGGCCATGTTTTTATTGTAGTTCCTCATGCCTTTTTCTGCACGTGTTTTGCAGTCCCTCTCAGCAATCGTATGCTGTCTGCAAACCTAAAAAAACTCAAATATTCTCCGTCTATCCTTAATCCTGGGTTTCCCTGTGAAGCTTTCGGAATACTTCCTCCAGACGTGCTCTAAACATTTCTGGCGAGATTACGTCTCCTTGTTTTCATCATCATCATCATCAGCAGCAGCAGCAACAGCCTGCCAACGTCCACTGCAGGGCAAAGGCCTCTCCCACTAAACTCAAATTATCCCGGGACTGTGCTAACGGCGACGAATTTATCCACGGAAACGTCTTGATTTCATCTTCCAACCTAACTTTCTGCCACCCCTGCCACGCTTGCCTTCTCTAGAGATCCACTCTGTTGCTTTTGACCAATGGTTAACTTTCCTTCGGATTACATGCCCGGCATACCCCATTATTTTTTTCTTAATTTCTAATATATCCTTGACACTTGTTTGTTCCTTGACCCACCCCACTCTTTTCCTGTCCCTTAAAGGTACATACACCTATCATATTCGATTGTATTGCTCGCTGAGTCGTCTTCAGCTTAAGTTGAACCCTTTTAGTGAGCCTTATAGTATCTGTACCCTAGGTGAGTATCGGTCAGACATTCATTTCACTAATTGTGGAGTTTAACGCACCGACGCTTCACAGCCGATAAGGCACGCAGTAGTGGAGGGCTCCGGATTAATTTTGACCACTTCAGAATCTTTAACGTGCGAAAAATCTCGAGGACAAAGCAAAAACGTCCGTGTGCACGAGATCGTGTGCTAACATCGCCCTTATGCAGGACGATGGTAGCTGTGGACCTATCGTAGATATCCTCTTGAATTGGTACGTATTGCTCGCCCTTGCCCTGATTCCCCAAAGCCTCAATGACTGCTGAGGTTTCGACCGATTTCAAGTACTTTTTTTATTTTCTATGAAGGTTATATATAGGAGTTGAGTATACTACGTGCACTTCTCTATCACCTGATTGATCGTGTAAATATGGTCCACTGTTGAGTATCCTTTACGAAAGACTGATTGCTCAGTACGTTGACTGAAAGTTAAGGTGGCAGGAATTCTGTTGGAGATTACCTTGGGAGGTACCTTGTAGACGGCTGGCAGTAAGCGGATCGGCCAGAAATTTTTCATGTCCTTCATGTCCCCTTTCTTATGGATTAGAATCATGTTCGCGTTCTTCCAAGATTCCGGTACACTCGTGGTCATTATGCATTGCGGATACACGTTTTCCAGTTTTTCTAGCAGAATTTTCCCGCCAACCTTCAAGAGGTCTGCTCTTGTCTGATCCTCACCAAATGCTTTTGCCCTTTCATTGCTTTCAAAGCTTTCTTTACTTCTGTCGTTACTGGTGGGATCGGTCTTTTTTTGAACTACTTTCTCATTCGATATTGTCCTGGATGTCACGGCTACTGTACATATCTCTAGAGAACTCCTCGGCTACTATGACTATTTTATTCCTACTAGTGGTGAAATTGCCTTGCTTGTCTTTAAGTGCATACATCTGATTTTTCCCCATGCCTAGGCTCCTCATATCTGCTTTCAGGCTGCCTCCTTTCTTTACAGGACGCTTGATCCCCTTCTTCGTATATATCCGTACATCAGCTGTCTTATGCTATTGAATAAATTCTGAAGCTGGGCCAGTTCTATTCGGTCATCTGGGGGTGGAGATTTTCATGCTTTGCCGTTTCACAACGAAAGGTGTCGTCTCCTGGAAAGTTTTAGTTGTATCCTGCCTAGCCATCATTCCTCCGACTTCTACGGCGCATTGCGTGAGAAAGCGTGTTTGATTGTCGCTGGCTTCCTGCGCCGCAAACTGTGCTTTCTCGGTTAGAGCTGAATGTCGGTTGTGTAGTGCGGTCCTGAATTCTTTATATTTCCGACTTGCCGTAACTCATTTCTCGTCTTTTTTAGTAGTAGCCCGTTACGTTTCTTCCTCAAATCTAGCCTAAGTCGAGATATTACCATGTGGTGCTCACTACACCTCACCCTTCCGAGCACTTCTAAATCCTGCCCGACACCATAGGGCTATGGCATAGAATGAAATCCATTTCATTTTTATGCTCTTTATTCAGGCTCATCCACGTCCACTTCCAGCTCTCTCGTTCGCAGTAGAAGGTATTCATAATACAAAAATTATTCCTTTCGGCGAACTCAACTAACAATGTCGAGTCCTATTCTGCGAACTCGACTTGATTTTTTTAATATTAGGGCTGAAACACAATTTACTAGGTCAAGTGGCCACTTTTAATTACTAAGCACAGGCATGTGGTTGTACAGACATTGCCCGAAAGGGAAACCACACGTCTACACATTTCAAGGTAATTAAGGCTTGTAGGTTTTCCCGGAGCACGTCCACGGCTAGTTTATTTGAATCCTGCCGCTCTAGAATAAAGGCAACATAGCGAAAGAAAGCTCGAAGCTCTGGACATCTCGACAGGAAGGTTGGCGCACACGGCGTTCACTTAGCATTGAATGGGCATAAGGACAAGCTCAGATCTCGTGATCGCAGACTTATTGATCACACGGCGTTTCCGGGTGACCGTCCAGCGGCGCCGGCTACTTACCCTCTATGTTACTGAGCTCTCGAATAGGTAGAGCCACACTTTTTTCTAAGGACGTTGGTGGCTGGGCCATGAAAATTGCACAGCTTCAGTAGCCGACGGCGTGTACTTCATTCCATAAAAAGGAGGTACAGGCCATCAACAGAAATCATTGCAGGTCTCCAAAAATAACATAAAAAATGGCAAAGGACCCAAACGTTGGTACCATACGTGAAAAAAGTGTGTTTAATATAGCATTACGGCTTTCTCAGGAACAAAAAGCACGCCAAAAACTGAGAATTTTGTCCAATCACTCTGTTTTATGGCCAGTTTTATCCATTGCTTTAAAGAGGCACGTTAGAGGTGGGAGTCGAAAGGTTGGGAGGAAAATGATTTGAGAAGAAACCATTGCTTTGTGAAATGGCATGAGCTATGTTCTTTGAAATATTTTTTGTGGTCAATTTATAGCATGGCCCTTGTATTACGTTGATTGAAATGCTGTGGAAACTACAACATTGGACAAACTTTGCTTGGTGATAAGCGTCCTTCAGGTCTCTTTGCCAGTGGCTTGGTGTGTACAGCATTAAATTCGTAGTGGCAGCAACTATGCGTGCTTAACGCGCATTCTTCAGCCCGCGGCTTACACTCCAATCAAGAACAAAATCGTTTTATAACTCTATAGAAAAACAATCCTGTTTTCCTGTCATTGAACACTTTAGGAACAGCTTTTTGGTGACGCATGGCAGGAGCAGCATTTTCTAGCTAATGGGTTATTTGAAAATCCTTAGCACTAATGGTCGTGCATAAAAATTGCAGCCACCCCAACGACCAGAAGACGTTACACATCACTGCTCTGATGATTCCGAAAGCATTTTAAAAAAATGTGGCGCCTGAATAAGGAACACAGAAATCGTCGGTCTTACGTTTTGCCTATTAACCTACACATACCTCATTTTTCTCTAAAGTAGAAACAAAAAATTGGACACCCAAGCAGCAAGCTAAATGCACTGCTCATGCCGCGATTACAAATTTACCGCGAAGGCCCCAGCAAACGGGCTGTTTCATCTAAGAAATGCAGCCCTCAAAGGTTGCTATCACTAAAAATGTATGGTCAAACGCTTCAATGCAGAGCCTGCCGTTACTAATTGCAATGCTCCGTAACGGAGCTTTTCTCATGGTATATGCAGGGGGCTTTCCACAAATTGGAGCAACAAGTGAGAGAGCGTTGTACTCTGCAAACTGTCCAAACGTAGACATTGCTGACGGTATATAGGGCTTTCCGCGAGAATCTTACAACCAAGCAGTATGAGAGGGTTTCAGTTGAAGGGTTTCACGCCGACTAAAAAAATACACTTCGGGGCATGGGTTGAGTGAATGTGAAAACTTCATAACAGATAAAATGTACAGGCGGCTTACTGCGCTGCGGAAATGTTTTTCTGGCAAAGCTTTTCTGTTCAGCGGAAACCGACATTAAGCGATCAGCATAACCTTGGTCCATATAAACTGGCTGTCCATACTGTGTGTTGCACAGTGAAGTATGACCATCTGAGGAGCTAACTTGTTTTACGACATACTTTACACTCCAACGCCACGACCGCCGTCTTAATGCCGAAAAGTGTACACTACTCAAAACGCGTGTGGTATTTCCCACCGTGACATTGCGAAAGTCGTGCGCTTTTCCGCAGCCGCCTCTACACACTAGAGCAAACACCATGATTGCGTGAGCCGCTCTATAAGGCCACGTCAATGTCTCTAACTCCCCAAAGTGTATGTCCTGTACCTCTGCTTGGTGTGTAAAGCATTGGTGTGTACAGCATTGGTGTGGTGTGTACCGGAAATATTCCTAGCAAAATGTTTTGCTGCTTTGTAGCGCATGGTATATATTTGTTGCAATACACTCAGACTTTCTGGCGCACAAAAAGGGCCAAAACGCGTGCAAAATCTGCAAAACAAAATACTGCTGCAATTACACAAAAGTGGCAACGTGCACTTCAGCAAAAGCGCCGGCGGCTGCCAGCTTTATTCAAAGTTTCCTGAAGTTTGATCTTGCGTGCGTTACAGACAATGCATCAATCTGAATCCGAACAGAAAACCAAAACTCAAATATACTAAGCTTGACACGGTTAATTGGTGGTAGATGTATAGACTCCCATCTTTTCTCGACAGCCGTTTTGGTTCATTTCAGCACAATACCTATGCTCCCGTTAACCAACTTAAAATCACTATATGCGTGTCGGGTAAGTTTCTTTTCAGCTTAGGCTGGTTCACCACTTTATACAACTTGTTTTGTTTTTACTAAAACACAATACAAACATTTGTGGCAGTGTCAGCCGAATGTATCGAAAGACAAGACGTATTACAATTTGTGAGTTTTGGCTGCCACGCTTCACTTTTTGTCCGAAAGTTGTCGAGGCGACATAAAACATAGTTTCAGATGGGAAGGGTACCTTGTCGCTCAAGGCGCATTTTTCTGTTGTGACATTGATACAAGAAGGATACTTTCTACTGAGAAACTGTGCGCGTGTGACCCTAATGAACTGGGACAGGTAATTCTTATCTCAAAATAGCAACGCAAAATGTCGGTATTTGTAAGGACGTAGTTGAAATTCAAGAGAAGAGATGAAGATCATGGAAGTGACCCGCATCGCTTGATGGGTCACCTAAAGAAAGAAGAGATGGTCCGATGAAACGATGGCTCGTGGTCGAAGCCGCAGGCCAACCGATGAGGCTACTTCCACGCAATTGTACAATATGTAGCAATATATTCAAACTACGTGTTTACAACGCTCGAGGCTCATAATCGCATAAAAGAGGTCAGGTAAAGCCCGCGTCAAGCGGAGCTCGCCGCTATTCTTTCTCCTACCACTCGACCAGCCCCGCTGTCCGAAAGCACACGACACTGCAGTGTGTCGCGTATCTCCTCTTCCTTTGAGTTAGTTTTTGTTCATAAAATTTCAATCGGATGTGCCGGTTTCGTCTCGGGTTATTACAGCCACCATTGCAGTGTAACACAAATAAAGGTTGATAATTCACTCTACCGTTTTGGTCTACGCCGAAATACCGCTCTTTATTCATTTTATCCTGAACAAATGGGTTTGTAACGGCAGCAGTTCCTCATTGCTTATTTAAATCGCAGGAAACACGCCTGAAAGGTTAAAAATTCAATTACGTTTTGCGAATTCTTTTAAGTTACCTGTCCTTCCTGTGGTCATTCGCATGTGAAATAGCATTCCCGATGGCATTGCTTCCTAAAATACTATGGAAATGCTTCGTCATCTCCTATATGAGCATTTGCATAGTTGCACATATAATTAACGCTGTCATATTGTGTGTTTTAGTAGGCAAGAAGTTTGGAGTGTTTGTGATGTTTTCCATCTCTGCCCTCTTTTGTGTATTCATTTATCTTTTTGTTGTCACGTGTTCACCGTTTACCCAAAGCATGGGTAATCGTTTTTATTTGTCTCTCTTCTAAAGTTAACGAAAGCTTTGTATTTCTTCATTGATTTGGTTTGTCTCTGTAAACCATGTAGTATTTTTGCGCTGATTTGGGAATAGTGTGCGCTGAAGATTTTTTCTTTTTGCTTTGCGTGCATAAAAGTTCTCAGTTCTTTATGTATCTGTTCTGCCTTGTCGCGGCTGCTTGACCTTTTTATTATTTTCATGTACCCCTCTTACTCAATGCCCCCTGGCATGTAAGGTATTTAAATGAATAAAAAATATAAAGGTCATCGGGCTTCTCCCTGACGTACGTGCAACGCCCGTTACAATTATGTTTTGCACCTCAAGGCTGCGGGGCTGTATCTTGACCAGGTAATGCGTCCACTTGGCACTTTTTTGAGCCCTGACAGGTTATGAGAGATAAATTGCTAACGACCAGCAAGCCTGGATCTTTTGGGCTTGTTCAGGACATATGAGGCATCGTTGCGCTTTCTACGCCTATTGGCTTTTAAATGGTTTCCAGATTCTAGGCTACGTTTGAAGTAGCAGGCGTGATCCTTCGAATGAAATAAACGTGTGGTTAAGGCTCGGAATTTTAGTTTTTCCTGTTCAAGCCTCTTCTCAGGCAAGCGGTGAGCTCACCGCAATGCATTTTTTTCCTCTTGCTTGGGCGATCTTTCGGATTCCAAGGCTGCCTTACAGAGCTTACGCGCAGCCCTGCGCTACGGCCCCCTACACCAACTGGTGACAGAGATAAAGAAAAATTCCATCAAGCCATCACAGCCGGCCATGACGTAATTTTCCAGTGGCTTCCAGGTCACTGCGGAGTCATCGGTAACGTGCTGGCGGATGAAGCTGCCCGTACAGGCCATGAGAGCGACCGCACCATTCTACTTCCGCTTTCAAGGACCGATGCCGCCAGGACGCTTCGCTCCCTTGCACGCAAAATTACCATGCAGCAATGGAACACACCGGACTTTTCGAATCCCCGTCTGTATATTCAGGATCCCCTTCTTCAGCGCCGTATTCCGTATGGGCTGTCTCGACCCCAGTCAACTTTACTTTGTAGACTGTGGTTGGGAGTGACCTTCACGAAAGCCTACTCCTTCCTCATCGGGATGGCCAGCAGCGCCCACTGTGACGCCTGTGGGGCGGAAGAGACTATAGAACATGTGCTGTGTCGCTGCCCCGAATACTCGTCGGAGAGGAGCGTGCTTGCCACCGCGCTGAGCCGATTGGACAATCGACCATTTACGGTGGAAACTATTCTAAGTCATCGGTCTTCACCATCGACCTCGCAGAAGGCGACGAAAGCCCTTTTACGTTTCCTGAGTGAAACGAACTTGCTTGAAAGACTATAGTGCCCGAAACGGGACTAGAGTGCGCGCTTTCCCACTCCTATCTCTTCCTCTTCTCCCCCCTTTTTATTCCCTGAGCCCCATTCCCCCAGTGCAGGGTAGGAAACCGGGCTCTACACCTGGTTGACCTCCCGGCCTTTCCTTTCTTTTTTCTTCTTCCTTCTTCCTCTTGCTAAGTGTGGTCATTTATGTCTTAAAGATGGAGGAAGGAAAGATGTTTTTGAGAAGCGGAATGATGTTGACTGTTTTACATGGGTCAGCATTTCAACTTCTGTGTTGTATAAATAGTTTTGGTCAGCTCTGATTACCCATTGTTTTAGCAAAATTAAACGCGATTCCGCTACTCTCCGTCACGTTTATGAAGCATGTTGTACGCCCATGACTGAGCATTCTTGTTGAGAGTTTCTAGTAAGAGCATCTGAAGAATCAACAGCAGAAAATGTAAACATCTCCTGTAGCAAAAAGTCTCTTTTCTGTTACAAAGGCGGTACGTTTGCTCGCCACAGCAGATTGTGAGATTATTTATATATGAAGAGCCACACTTCCACATGTGAGTCTGATAGTAGTGTTTAGCAGCTTTCATTGCCGAGGCCTAATCATTGTCCTAATGAGAACCACTCCTCAATTACCTCCTAAGCCCATTGTGGTATGCAAATAGGTGTGCGACGATTTTAACAGAATGTAAGTCTGCCGTACCCAAGATGCTGTTCTTGACGCCAAGGATAGACTTCAGCGATAAAATAAAAACCAATTTTGTTCCACTTGCATTCTTAGATACCGTACAAAATGGTTCTATTATTTTTGCGGCAAGTTTATGTTTTAGTGCCATTCTTCTGGTTTGCCTAAATAAAACCCTGTTATATGGAATCAAAACCCAGATTCTTTTCCCCATCTCGCAAAAGTTTTTTTCTGCTTAGTTTTCTCTATTATAATCGTCTTCCATGGTTTCTCAAGGTACTATTCCTTGTAAAATCTATTAAACGTAAACATCAAAAAAATTTTTCGCTCGAAGGAGGTTACCGGGAATCAGTATGGAAATCTTTACATTTCTACGAGATAGTTCATCTAATAGTTATGTCGATTGCGCTTAAGAAATATTACGTGTATTGGTACTAGCAACCAGATACCTAGCTTTTTTTGTTTTCATTCGTAAAACAAAGTTTGATGGCAGCGGGAAATACTGCCATCATAAACCGATTAGCTTTTTCATCTAAGTTCAATACTTGGCTGTTCGGAATCGCTAGGAAAATATTGCTTCCTTCTCGTTCAATTAAACACGCCTATTTTGTTTTGTTGTTTAGCAATTAGTTTATATTCGCTTTTTATACAAATTATCCCAACTATCTCGCACCAACATTTTAAAAAAAGGAAAGGCATCACTCGAAGAAAAGTGAGTGCGTAATATTTACAGCCAGGTAAGAAGTGGGCAGTACTTCTGTGGTATTTGAATTTATTTAATTGTTTGTAATTATTATCTATCGCGGTACATACTGGCACAATCATTAGAGTGTCAATGTGGCATTTGTACGTACCACATAGAACGTCTAACTGCAGTATTTTTGGCGACGTACTGACAGCGCACTCAGTTGCTCTGACTGACAAAAAAATCCTGTTAAATAAGCAAATTACCCCTGGACGCTGCTACACCCTCATAATTTGGCAGTGCCCTCGAGCAGGCTGGCTTTGAGTTATCCAGAAAAATAAAGTAAGAATGAAGAAATTTCTACATGTTTGTGCTTTATTTGCGACATGCGTACCAGGAAACTGGCTTTTTCTGCTCCTTTCATGCAAATATCAGGGTAATTTTCTGTCTCTTTGAACGTATTACCATCGAATCAGCAGTTTTCAATGAGGTTATTTCAGGGCGCCGCTTTACGACGCTGGTGGGAGCACCGTGACGTGTTTTTTTTTTAAATTTCGTTGGGTTTCTGTATCGGTCAGAAAAACTGAGTCGCAATTATATTTCACTGAAAATAGGCTGTTAGATGGCGTTGTCAATTCCATCGGGTACCTAAAGGACACAATGATAATTGATACGATTGGTAGAGTACTTCTCGAGATAGCCGACTAAGTACCATTAACGATATAAATTTCATTTACAAAAATTATCCTCGCAGCCCTTCCACAGTACCGGAAATAATAAGCACCTGTTTTGCTTTGAGTAACACCTTCACTCAATCTCAATAGTTTGTTTCATGAGAGTTGGAGCTGCCTATGTAACATACTTAGGGCATGCACCAATATCCCTCCTGCCCCACCTGTTTTTTGCGCCTGTTAATCTATGTGATGCGTGCGGGTTAATGATGCAAATTATTTTGGTATTCGGCTTGTGCATTTGTGCTATCGATTTTCGCAAGTTCACCATTTTACAGCACGGTAAAAAACTTCAAAAGAGGATTAGGATATCGTGGCCACTAGTTCCTGCAAATCTCACCAAACAAAACAGGAAATAAATTAAACCATTCACGTGTGAAATAGGTTCACTCATGTGAAGATTTGGCACTCTGCAAGCAGGTCCACGAGTCCACGAAAATTTATTTATATGACAATGGTAATTACGACTTCTTGAGCGCAGAATTGAGGTCTTTCTTGCCACCTTTTTTTGACTGCAGCAATACCGGGACTTGGAGAGCTTATAGACCCCGTTTGGGGATAACATAATTTCAGTACAGATACGTTTGTCGCATACAAAAGGCAGAAAAAGCGTGTCGATAAAGCTTGAATGGCAGAAAAGGTACGTATTTATTAAAAGAAATACTAGAATTTACAATGCATTTAGACGAACACGGCCACAGCATATACGGTATACAAAAACAATTTTTTACGGAGCTAGTAAATGATCTGAAGCTTTCAAAATGCGGATATTTATCATGCTTAGCTGATAGATTGAGGAAAGCTCCATAGAAGCATTTCGTTATATCAAAACCAACAAGAACGGCCCCGTTGGCATTCCTGCTATGATGAATAACAGCAAATTACTGGAAGATAACTTTACTTAAGGCGTTTAATTTAACGCATACTTGTATGAAATGTTTTCAGCTAAAATTTCGCTTTCGTGTATCATTCGCTTCCACAATTGGCAGATAACAATGACATTATTCTTATCGAGCAGGGCGTGACGTTATTACTAGGTAATCTTAATCCTCACTCCGCGCATGACCCTGATGGTATCCCTAACCAGATTTTAAAGCTCTGCGGAGCCGCAGTAGATCTTTCCTTAGTTTTATTTTTAAGGTATCCCTAGAAACCAAAATGATACCTCATGTATTCAGTAGTGTAAACGTCACTCCCATGTTAAAAGCTCGGGACCGGAATCAGGCAAGCAAGTGAAGATTAGTACCTCTAATGCCAGTTTGCTGTAAGAGATCAACATATTTTGTAATCGTCCATCATAAAACATCTTGAAACTGATCACTTCGCTTCGCTAGCTCAGCATCCGCACCTGCCTGGTTGCAAGGTGATGCAGCAGATTTGGGCTGCTTGACTGATGGCATTTCCATCTATCGACATTGGCAGACATAGTCGGGGAGTGGCTACTTGAGGGCTTACTGCTTGAAGGCCATTTGATATAGGGTGCTGACATTAGAATCAGCCGCTTACAGCATCCATTTCTTCAGGTTCGTGTATTTTATAGTTACAAACGGACTCACGTAATCCGAATGCCGCTCCTGAGCTCAGGCGAGGAGTTAAGAGGTTTTTTTTCGGGTTTGTGTTATCTGCTGTGATCGCTGAATTGAAATAGCGGGTAATACTGTATAGTGGTTCTAAGAAATATCTCAGCCCGATATCAAAAGAACTTGAAGCGGGAACTTATTAAAACGCTTGGCTGCCTGCTGAAAATGTTAGAAAGCCGAGAAGTACTAAAAAAAGCGTTCGACGCGCTAGAAACACACGATAAAATCCTAACCAAGCAAAATGCAGAGGTTGAACCAAAAATTGATATACTTGTAGGATCTCCCCCAACTGCGACACATGTTGAGAGTGACGAAACACGTACCGAGAGCAATCAACTTGCAGGTGCAATTATGAAGGTTTTCATAACACCGGATGACATTGAAATCTCTCTGTTGAAATATCGTTTGATTTTGTGTGGCCATCTCTTTCGACCAGGGCCTGCAAGTAAAGGCAAAAATTTTATATTTATATTTAGGGTGTTTGAGATAGTGCCACCACAAGTTGTTGCTGAATATTTTATCACTTTTGGGAATTCCTGGTCGCCTTCTTGGTTTTTTTAAAAGTGTGTAATTGCACGTAAGCAACTGATTGTCCTAAGTGGCACGTAGTCTTTGCTTGCTGAATTGAGTCTGATGTGCCCCAGGGATCAGTCCTTGGGCCGCTACTGTTCTTGATTTTTTTCAAAGACTTACCCAATGGCGCCAGGTCAAATGTTGGAATGTACACCGATGACTGCGGGTTGTGCTACCCTGTGAAGTGTGTCGGTGACCCACGTGTGTTACGAGCATATTTATTCAAAGTCTCAGATTGGTGTGAGCAATTGCAGATGATTTTAAAAAAAGTTAAATGAAGCCATTCAGCATTTACTACTCCAAAAAAACCACTGCAATGATGTATTGCAGTCTACAAGAAGTGACCTATGTTGGTGTAACATTGAACTCGGAGCGTGTTCGTGCAGCAGCTGCAAAAGCTTCTGGGCTTTTGTACTTCTTTCAGAGAATTTTCAAATGTGCCCTTAAATCATTAGAGAAAGACTTCATTTCGCCAAAATTAGGCCTATTTTGAAGTAGGGTTCTGCGGCTCGGGAACCGTATACGGTAGTGTTGAAATAACAATTGAAAACGGTTCAGAAGCGGACACCAAGATTTGTTACAGGTAACTTCCACATAGCAATAAGGAGCTCTGTCATCCGAATTAACTTAAAGTGGCCGACGTTGTGCTCGGAAGCGAAAATGTGTAGACTCAATGTTCTAATCACATTAAGACCTTAGTAACTTGAATTCACAAAAATTCTTAGTTAAAATACCTAATTATGTTTCGGAACGAAGCGCAACTTAGACAAAAAATTACGCCGTACCGGTGCCGCATCAATGTATTTAAATATTACTTCTTCCCCAACACAATTACTAACTGGAACATGCACCCAAATAAAATTGTGTGCTCACTGAATGTTCTTGAACAGCTATTGAAAGTGTTTTCAACTTGCTAACGTTTCACTTTGTTGCTGTTCGTTATACTATCTTGCTGCTATGTTTTAGAACTCGTAGAAGTTAAACCTTTATTTCATGTTACTAGCTTTCTTTTGTATAATTACATGCTGTGATCGTAATTACTATTCAACCCTGTACAAAAAGTGCCCATCGGGCACTGTTGGTATATTGTTAAAAAAATAAAAGACAGACCGCTCGGTAATAAGTCTTAAAATTGTGTTTATTTAAATGTCCATCAATAGTGCTCTTGTGCTATTGCGCATACAGTTATGGCAGATTACAGAAGTGGTGTATACCGATGGCGAATATATTGGGGCCAAAGAAAGCTGTAAAAAGGATGGATGTGTTTTTATGTGTTGATGAAGCGGCGGCTGAAGTATAAAGATTCGAGCACCAGTAAATAAATTTTCAGACACCATTCCAGCAACGTACTTGGGTAGCGCCCAATCGAGTGTGCTATAAATACGTTGCAGTAAAGGAGGATTTCGGTTTCACCCATGAGGTATTTTAAACCAGAGCACCTACTGCAGTGGTTGTCCTACTCAAATGTAGGATGCTAAAGTAAAATTGGGTCCACCCTCGATGATTACTTTAGCATAGTGGAGCCTAACGAGTGTTGTCTGAGCCAGATTGCAAAACATCATGCACCACAGTTCGGTATCTCTCCTTCTCGTTCTAACGTAAACTGCACGCAGATGGCAACAAAAAACAAAACATATAGCCCACTGATGACACACCATGCGGCTGAAGGCTGAACATTTAATGATCAGCGTAAGTGAGTAAACAAGAAAGATGCGTACACTTCTGCCTGGGAGGAATTATAACTAGAAACCTCCAGGGACACGATATGGGCATGCATTCCATAGCCAACCACAGCTCGAAAGATCAAGTTGATGAGATGTGGACCTATTGAATGCTTGGTAGATTACGACTTTGAGAACGTGGGTAGCAACTCGAACTGTGACTTCATAATTAATTTGGCATTGGAATTACAGAGGGTTCGGATTATGATAGTAGCCTAGGCACAGTCGGCTAAATCTTAAACAAGCATGGGCGAGCTTCAATTTTTCACTTTTATATACGGCTAATAGGAAGGAACGCCTAGCACATACGCCTGTTTGCAACTTGGCTTCCGACCTGCTTAAAACTCGACCCCTTTGCAACTTGGCTTCGGTCACACGCCGCTATTTGCGAGAAGTCGCGGTTCCTGAACGCTAGTTGGCGGACTGTACTTTCCCTTAAATGCCCACTTTTGTTGGCGATGACAACAAAGGCATGTGCGGAGCAAGATTACGCGAAAACAGGAGAAAATGGCGCAAATAATAAACGCGGAATGCAAGAGGAGGACGCGTCGGGCAGTATCACTCTGGTGCTTTGGACATAACAGGATCGTAAGGAATGTAAGGTGCTGGTATTTTGTTGACACTAGAAAATCAGCATCATCTGTTTAGTTATAACCACTGTTTCTGCGGTGTTGTTTGCCTCAGCAGAGGAAATTGTAGAAACCCGTCTACGGCACGAGACATTGCTGTGAAATACACGCCTAGTTTTATTTTATAAAATATTACTTAGGTGCGACTGTTTATGACTCAACATTTCCCCCAGTTGTGTGCATGGTGAATGTGCTTTGTTCGCGCGTCCATTCAGTTTAAATATGTCGACGCTAATATTTCGATAGAGTAGTTTGACGCAGCAAAGTTATAAAACTGAGAGCAAACCTCGATAGCCATCCGGAGCTCAAACAAAAAATACAATCCATGTGTAATACTTGCATTGCGTATTGCTAATATATTGAAAACCAGAAACACTTATGCTTTGAATTTCACTAAACCTTCGAATGTTATGTCCGCAGTAAAACGAAGATTGGACTCTATCACTAGGAGTCGAAACTCATTCTTTTTGCGGCGAAACATTTTTGCGGTGAGAGATATCAAAACGCAGCGTGGAGTCTCGTGTTCCTCCTCTCTTCTCTTATCGTAACCAACTATGACTTACAACTTTTGAAATTCAAAGCGGAAATACCCAGGGTTCTACTAAGCTGTAAAAGCGTTTCTCTTATTGTTGAAGAAAAATGTCATTTTGCCACTACGCAAAAGTATCTAAAAGGAAAATGTGAACTACATGTAAAGATTTAAACCAGAGTGCTTGACAGTAAGCAAATGTGGAAAATACGTTGAATGTTTCTTTCGTAGGCAGGCAAATATTAACAAAATCGCCTATCTTATACGTCCAGTAACTAAATATAAAGTTATAACATAAATTAGCCATAAAAAAGTAGGCAGAAATGCATTTTAGGTTGATCGTGTAACTGTTCGCGATACCTACATACCATGTTTGGTCCTTGAAATCACGAAGTTTATTGCTGGCATCAGCGTTGCTGCTATCAACACGGGGTGATTTTAGAGGCCTTCATTTCTCAATATAACAACAGCCTGAATAAAATTCTCGTCTATAAGCAACGTTCCCAGGGCCCATTTATCTCCACCACAAAAACCTCCTTTCATAATACTGCATTCTTGTTAGTGCCCAATGGCTGTAATACAGACCAGCGCACAATAACCACCAAAACTAATGGGAAATACCTGTTTTAAGCTGTGCGCCAACCCCATTGTTCTTGGTTCTTGTAGAATGACAGGAAAAAGGGTGACACCTCACAATGTGGCTCCCGCTCTTGATGTCAGCGCCAAACCATGTTAATGAATAGTGTTGACGCGAATAGTCTCTGCAAGTGCTTTCGGGGCAAACGAAAAGGGGAACATTGCCCCCATCATTGGCAATTAAAAGTTTTTATTTATGCAGAATGTAGGATATCACACCGCAAGAAGTTTTCGACGTCATCTTAGATGGATCGATATTCTAAAGGACCTTCTGATAGGGTCCCCTCTAACTCGTTTTCAACAAATAGGAACACCATCGTTGGGGCCGTAAACATTTCACGCAGCAGTGTCTCCAAACCTATATTTATCAATGCTTGTAAATTTCCCCTGCCAATAGCACTTATAGTAAAAAGATTCATTGCTGACAGAATACTTCCATGAAAAAACAGATGGGAAGCAGATTAGGATAAGCTAACTTGTTGACGATTGGATTAGCAAGTACTCTCATACATTTCTATTGCTAGAAACATTTCAAAGAAAAAGTTTATTGCACGAAACCCGAAAGCGGTAAGTGCTTCCATGCCTCGCCGGCATTCCAAGCCGCTAGTTTTTTAGTGGTACATATTAGTGTCCCTTTTATTACTGACCACAACTATTGTTCGGGGCGATTGTGTCGGTACGCTCGTTTAAAAGCAGCCTGAGATTCTTGCCGCAATCTGGTGTCAAACGCGTCATATAAAAAAGAAAAGCCAAACCACATTCTTGAACCAATGCTTGCGATTGATGCACGGCCTGCTAATCTCTCAAAGGAGACCAAATTTTGGAAGCAGCAGTTTTAACAAGACTAGAACGTGTAGTTGAGAATAATTATCATAATATCATGCCCTTGAATTCAAATCAAAATAAATCCGAGGAATAGGGGAGGATGTTATTTTGAGAAACCGAGGGGAAAATGGATTCCAGGGCGGCTGGGGAAACTGGCATTTCAACCTAATTCCATCCTGCAAAACATTTACTCACAATTGGCAGCAAGTAGGGGGCAAAAAAGGAGATCCTCCAAAATATATTGCTAAATTAGGAGGACCACTAGACTCTAATGCTTGTAAGTTATTGCAGAAATTTATTTCTTAGGGATTTCTTGTTTTTTCTGTGGTATTTGTAGTGTCAAAATTGCCGAGAAAGAATCCGATATAGAAAATTTCTTATAAATTATCCCCATGTTATCATCTTTGTGTACCGATCAGAAGATTGATAAACGTGCAGGTATAAGTCAAGGCAACGGTATCCACAACCACTGAAGGGTACGCCACTCATAACGTATACGCCAAACCAGATGCGTAAATTTTTTAGAAATGTCCTCATTGTGATCGCTCAGCATAAAGAAAGCAAAAGGCGCGCTAGGCAGCAAGCCTATGTAGTGCTACAATGCGCCGGTGTACAAATGGCGGCTTTCTTATACTCCTACCCCATAAAGGGCGGCTTAAGCTGGGTAACCATTAGTGGCACACTTCTCTCCCTGTATTCGTGTCATTTACATTTATTGCCTGTTTGCAAAATTAACGTTTGTTTATACTGTGGTTGTGCAAGTAACGGAGATGCCTAGACAACTGCCGGGCACAGCTTTGTAACTAAGAATGATAAGTTTGTCAGCCAGGTTAAAATCATTCGATGAATAGCGGACGATCTACGTTGTGTAATTTTGGAGGATACATATATAAATGAGCATTTTTTATCTTTTCTCTTTCACCTGGTAGGAAAAAATACAGCGAGAACCATCGTATCTGATTCAACACTAAGAGACGGTATCATAGTGTGTGCAGCCTATGCGCAAGCGCAGAAGAAGGCTTGAGCTCCGTCTTTGAAGCAGCGTTGCCAGTTTGATGAGCTAACGACGCCTGATTGAAAAAATGTGGTGACATTTGGGTGCTACTTGTGTTGAGGTACCAATACGGCCACACCAGACAATGTCTGGTGAAAACTGACGAAAAATATGTGTTGTTGCTTTGAACTACCGTTTTCACTCCTGAATGAATGCTTCTGCAGCACCTAAACTCCAAACCCCGCTGGACGGCATGCGTTTTCTAATGTGCTTGATACGTATGTCGGGATTTCGCTACTGCTTGAAAGCAGTGAAATCTCAACTGTTGTATTTCGTATTTCAAACACACCACAATGAACAACATACTCCGAAAAGTTTCACGGAGGACATATTCCCAAAAATGTCTTCGCTTTTCCTCTCTAAGTTGTCGAAAATAAATAAACTTTGTATGGCCTGTTTACTGCACAAACACCTGTGAAATGTTAAATCCTCGCACATTAAATAAAAAAACTATACGTTGTACCAGGTCTTGCGTTTCAATATATGTGACAAAGAACAGCGACCAGTGAACTGGATCCGCGGTAACTTGCAATGCGAGCGTGCCCATGGAACATGGAATAAGTGTTCCTCAAACAGTCACGCCGACGCATTTGAATAAGTAATATTTGCCTTCTTTCAAACTTGTTTTGCAGACTTAATTATAGAGGTGATTAAGTAACGCCCTTTTTTATTTATTGATAAAGATGATCAATTCGCCCCCTCGGAAGGATAGATGGATCGCTATAAGCACCAAAACGCCAACCTTAGAAGGCTAGTGTATTTGAGAATTGTATGCATAGAAGAAGTGAAGGAGCCAAAACAACGTAATAGCGGCGTATTTAGTGCTGGTAATATGGAGAAAATTTTGGTTTGGAGATGGTTTTGAAGGCTATTTTCCAATCTGAAACGCTGTTTGCGGAGACCCTTTAGTTGTGCACTGCTTGTAAATGTTCCTTAAACAAGAGACATTAGGACCCCATGCCGTCGGTTATTCAAGCTTCATCAGGCCAGCTCCTACTCCACTATTCTACATGAAGCACGCTCTGTACTGTCTTTTTTGGTCGTCCACCGTGATGGCCCACTAAGCCATCTAACGTCTAAGATGGCCCATTAGCACAACACGTTCCCTTTATTGGCAGACAAGTATACGCCAGGCTTAGCGTGTGACGCCTTAAAAAATGGTTAAACCATGCAAAATAAGATTACAGCCTTTTCACGTGCTCCAAAAAAGGGGCGCAAAAACTACGGGAACGCAAACTGCAGTAGAAGGCTCAGGGGGAACGCTCTGGGAAGAGGCTTAGACAAATAACATTTGTTTGCTTCCAAGGCCTTTAGCATGCTTATTAAAAATCGATAGCTCGCTCGCCAACGGCAGCAGATTAGTAATTTTGTAGCTTTGTTTTTTAGAGACTAAACAAAAATTTACTTTCCAATTATAGACGAACTGAAAAGGCGGTTATTGCCAACTTTTTGGAGGAAGCATATTACCATCAGTTCACATTTTACCGATATTTTCGGACATCTGTGGTTGATCCTCCAGCGATTTCTACGAGATAGGGCGTTGCCAATAGATTGTGACCTTTTAATATATGTTCCCGATTTATTGTTTCAAACAATAAATGTTTAGACGGTTTGACCTCAGCTTTTGCGTCAGTAATTATAGCAGGTTCTCACTCCACCTCCTATTATTAAAAGCAACACCTGCGTAAGCAGAATCCCAAATGCTAAGAAAAAGGATCCTAGTAGAATCCCTCCGACCTTCAAGAATATGATCGTTGGAAAAGTATACTCAGTGTAAACACCAATTGATCTATCACACTTTCTAACGCTAGAGCTTATCTTCTGAATTTTCCGCTTTGATTACAGCGCCCACCGTTGCCTGCTTCTTTGTGCGCATGTTTACTTCCAGACCAGCTCAAAACCGCATGCTCGGTGCTGAAGTCAACGATAGCATCAACGTTAGCCTGTTAATACCGAAAGTTATGGTGCACAGCTTCGCAAACTGCATCCAATGTATTCAAAATAAAACATAGGCACAAGTATATAGACGGTTGTTGATTTATTATAATTTTATGTCTGACTAGGCAGTAACAAAACGCACGTTTCGGAAGTGCCAGAAGGGATCTCCTCCAACTCGTCTAACGCCCGTGATTTGGCGCAGAAAGAGTCGTTACCCGCTAAATCGCCGCCATTTCACTCTCCCTAGATAGCAATCGCCCTTTACCGCCACCATCAGCCTTCAACCCTAATATGTAGCTAGGCTCATTTGCTTAATGCTGAAGCATTCCTAAGCCGGAATGGGCAGCTGTGCCCAGGAGTCGTTCCCAAAGTATGCGCCATCACACCGAAGTGGTAAGCACAACAGCCCCAAATTCAGAAATCCTCCGGCTTGCCGTTGGGCGTATTGTTACTCTTTCTTTTGTAACCTCGTCCACCAGTCTGCAGAGTCGTCGTTTGTCTGAGCTGGACAACGCTTCATCCACAAATGGTCTCCTCCGAAGTGTGCCTCAGGTGATTTAGTCACAACTGCTGCATTTATCTGAAGTTCACGGGGAACTTAGGCCATCCACATTCGTTTGAACGGTTTTTCAGCAGACATTTCGAGATATTCTATGAATATGTTGAATGTGATGCTTCAGCTAAGCCTGTTGACGTCCATACCATCAGTTTCCCCTTGTTTGGCCGGTCGTTAGGTTAACGTTCGTCGTTAAGAGTAATGTTAGTGCTATCAAACTTTATATCCAAACGTATGCCAAACATGGGCGATTGGCTAAGCGTCTACATCAGAGTAACTCAAAGGAAGGAAAAGACACACAGGAAAATAGGCGATGATGACCATCATAAGACGTGAGACCGCAGCAACCACTGAGTCAAAATGCGCAATTTCGCTTCTGCCTAATGAAGTGCCGGAGGGTACATCAGCAATGCAGAGCAGTTCTAGCAGCCCACCATCACTCTCCGAGGCAGTGCAAGGTTTTGCGCCAATAAAAAAATGCTGCGGCCGTTTTTCTTATCTTGCCTTCGAGGAAAAAGGCGTTGTCCAAAATAAGGGCTGATGTTATTCAAAATTTCATAATATTTCTTTTACGCTTGCACGCCAAAATCGTTTGTTGTACAAGTATATATATTCTCTGCAAATATGTGCCTGCTTTGGCTGATCGGACAGTTTAAAAAACTACGGGAAAATCAGCGCCGCTTGAGTTCCCGCAAGTGCTAGGTGACTTGCGCTTACGCAGACATTTTTAAGCAGATATTATAACTGTTTTTATACTTTTTGGCACCGAGTAGCCTCTTGAACACAGGAGGTAATCACTTGAACTATTTTATGATTGCACCCTAGGGCAAATGTACCAATTATTCAGAAAAGTATGTTAATGAAAAGATACCAAAGTTATAATAAATTTTTCTTTATTATAAAACTTAAAAGAGTTACCGTCAGGCCGAAACATCTATTGCACAACCATAGCCTTCGCTTATTTACGCAGCTATTTGTCACAAGATTCGTATCAATTACCATTAATTGAATTTTTTTAAAGTAACTCCCAGTGAACAACAGTAGTTCAGGTGCGATTGTCTGCAACCTGACATTCAATAATCTCCCGTGTTTTCAACAGTTCGTTGGGTTGACCAACATTATATTTATCAGGCATCCGCAAATGCATTACGTATCTCCGGGAGTTTGCTATTTCAGCAGTAAGTTTCAAAATTACACTATCTTCAGCGATATTTTTATTGTGGTCTTTGGGTACCGAAATCTAGTCTTTACCAAATTTTAACTGTAACAAAAATTATGTCGAGACGTTTCCCGAATGACCATTCTCTTATCAAGCGAGAGACTGCGCCATCCCTGTTTGTCTTTTGGCCACCATCAGCGTCGAAACAATGCTTTCCAAGCTCAACATGTGTGATGTTTTGTTTTCGCATATTAACTGTTATTGTTATAGCTTCTGGTCCGCTCTCCACCGCTTTTGTCGCCGCCGCTTGACGAATGTGCAGTTCGAAATCACCATAGTACTCGGTCGAGGTAGCCATCGCCTGATGTGGCCGGCGTTTTTCCCCGGAAAATATATAAAGCACTGCGGTGCTTTTCTGATATATCAAGTGGGCTCACGGATGCATAAACAGGCTGAAACATGATATCATGATTGTCAGTGACGTTACAAAGAGCAATTGTGCCGTCAGGGTTTTTTTTTCATTTCTGTGGGAATTAATGCCCATTATAGACGATATATATGAACTACAAAGGCTGATTTCCCATTTATTAAGTGTCTCTTAAAACTTTAAAGTAGGAAATATGAAACTGTATTGTGGTCTTCCGGAAGCCCTAATTCAAGACAACTGAATATTCTGGTATAGGCTGGGGAATACGAAGCCGTAGAGAGCCAAAAAACGTTCTGTGAACGCTTACACAAAGGGCACTTCTGAAAATTTGATAACACAATCAAGGTAGAAACAAAGTGGCCATCGTTGATAAAGATTTTTAAACGAACCTTTAGAAATAATTGTTTTGAGGTTAAATTTTAAATAACCCCTTTTTTTAATTTTTAAAAGGTTTAACCTTAAGCGCCCCTTTAAAAAAAAAACAGAAAAACCCAGAAATATTATACTTTCCTTTGCGTTGAATTCCGATGGGTTACAACCCATGATTTTCACTGCCCTCATATAATAAACGATAATAAACAACCCTTTGACGCACCAGTGTGGAAATGTTATTAGATTCGAGTCCGGCATTGGTTTTTCTCCAAGTGGCTACCCTGCATTGTTGAGGCGTTTGCGGTTTCCCGAACTGTGCCAATGACACACGGGGCCCGTTAGCAGGCTATATACCTTTTGAGGCATTTACAGAAAACTATTCAGTAGGGCTGTTTTTTCTCGGACTCTTTGTGGGAAATATAGTCCTCGTATGGAGATCACGTGGCTCCTGTTTCTCTCAAATTATTTTTCCCTAACATAGGCTGGCTATTATGCTCTAATCAAATTTCCTTCTTTCCTGCCACCCCTCCGTAGAATAGCACACCGCTGGGAGCATGTTCGCAGTAAATGTTGGCCTCACAACAAATGCCCCGCATGCTCTCATGTTTAGGCGCGACGTGCGGAAAAACGAAGTAGCGGTCGCATAAAGATATGTTTGTAGTTCGTCAATCGGTTCGTAAATGGACCGCACTTTTTCAATTTGTGGAATTACTAGTTGCAGTTATGCTCAATCCAGAAAGCGCTACCATACTTCTCAAGGCGCTTAGCAAAGAAGCCGTTGAATTAGTTTATTCGTATTCTGGCAGGCAGCTGTTATTCGTAATGAAGGCCTCTCACACAATCCTTGTTTGGGCTGTGCCACCCCGCAATACGATAAATATGGCGATGGGCTCTACACTAGTTGCGCAAATGGGACAAGTAAACAAGCCGTAGGTAGTTCAGGTGTGGGCCCAACGGGTGACGACAGTTTAAATTTAAACGAATTCCGACATCAGTAAGAAATGTACTAGAAAGATTCGAAAAGTATTCTCCAAGACCTCGAAGTTCACCATACGGGAAAGGGACACTTGATTTCCTAAGGACTGCACCGTTTTTTCTGTGATCAAACCACACTGTATTGAAATGGTGATTGCGTATATTTTCAACACTGTGCTACTAAGACAAGGAATGGTTCCCCAATGACAATGACAAATAACCATTTTCAAACCAAAAAAAATACGCATCTTCCGCTAGGGAACCGTCATGTGATGCGACGCATCAGGGGAGACGTTTGGATGACGCTGGTATTATTGCGTCAGTCCACTCGCTGAAGGGACTGTCGCTTCCATCACGTCTTCATCGGAAGATCTTGCACGGAGGTATCGTCAAGCAAATCAAGTCAAGTGCGAGAGCGAGCGCTACTGATCGGCGCCGTGCGCTCCCCGCTTTATTCCCGCTTTGAAAGAGAGGACCGGGGGAGAGTCGCGCGCATGCGCACACATGGCGACCCAGACAGCGAAGTGCACACGCGCAGCTGTTGTTTGCTAATGCGACGGAGGAGAGTGTGTGCACAACGTCGGAGAGAAGAAGGAAGGGTTTATGCGCAGGTGGTTACCGACCGAGGCGGAGGACATGCCCCAGAGAAGAGATCGTCACATCTAAAAGTCCGAACGGCTGTATCTTTATGTTTAAACTTTTCCATTAAAGGTCGACAAGATAATGATGACTTTGATGAAGTATTGATCGCAAATAATGGCATTTTTAGAGAGAAAACTGTCGGCTACAGTACTTTACAGCTGACGCACGTACCAAATCGCCGTCACCAGAAGAAAAGCAAGCTTACCACCACACCAAAATCGCATGAGTTAAATGATGTTTCTTCTTGTTTTCTCCGCTCTTGTAACGGGTGATACACGGCAGTGCAATAAAGGTAATTGATGATTACAGCACACGGAATTGCCTATTAAGTGGTCGGCTGTTGCCTAAATGCCGAAACAATTGCTTTCGGAGCAAAACTTGCATCTACTAGAACAATGGATGTTTCGATTAGCGGAGTTTCTATTTACGGCGGGTACTTGCGTCAAAAGAGTTACGTTTCCACAAGCCAGCCGAAAAGCGTGTTGATAGTCTGCTGCCGACGAAGCGCCGGAACACACAACAGCAAAAAGTCGATTTGTAGACCTCCTGTGACATGCACAACCATACATACACCACTATGTTTTCCGCTGCTGTTTTAAAGCCAAAGCTATATTTGTTCGTGCCAAAAAGCCAGAATGGTTAGTGTATACCATGCGCTAAAAATATGGTGCTGAATTTTTTCTGATCACATTTTTTATTTGCCAGCTTGCAGCCGGAAAAAACCGTTTCATTGTCTTGAAAGAAAGCATGCAGCCAAGACAGAAAATGATTGGAGATTCCATCATGCAGAGAAGCCTAACGAGAAAAATTCTACAACTACTTTTTAAATAGCCAAAAACTACTTTATTCGTTTTCTTCTCCCTGAACCATTATACGTAGCGATTAGGGGGTGTGCATTACCATATCTACGCAGAACGGGTTAATCTTTTTTTTTCGAAAACATTGATCACCTATTGCAGTGTCACTTCACTTCAGGAATAAGTTGAATAGCGTTAGCTAGTTTAGCGCTAAATTGTACCGCCAGTCATTATAAAACCCGCCATGGTGGCTCAGTGGCAAAGGCGTTGTGCTGCCGAGCCCAAGGACGCGGGTTCGTTCCCGCCGCAGCGGCCGCTTCTCTAGATTGGGCGAAAAGCGAAAACACCGTTGTACGACATTTGGTGAGTTAAAGATCCCGTGGTGGTCAAAATTAATCTGGAGCCTCCACTGCGGCTTGCCTGATCGCCTGGGCAGCGTCGGCACGTAAATCATATAAACAATCAGCTTATAAAACGAACAGCTATTTCCCAAAAATAAGTGAAACAAACTTTTCAGAAAAAAAATTTGCCTTTTTTCCGGTTATACGGAGGCAAAATGAGCTGCACGAATTAAATTGAAGCGTTACCGCTTCGGCAAACACAAAAACAGTACGAAAGAGCCTTTGATGAAAGTCATTTTAATCAAGTAAAAGGCTGCCGCCAATGCCGCCGCTCGGCAAGTCTGCGCCGTTTCAAATCCCCAAGATTACATTGGGCCTCGTTCGATTTTAATCTATCTCTCGTACTGCATTGCACTCTACCTTTTTGCATTGCGTTTTCTCACCTCTCACGTATGATTGCATAACGCAGCTTGAGTTTAACGCGCCACGCTGGAGATGCTGAAATAGAGCCGCCTAATACTGCCATGTTCATATTCGATCGCTTTTGAAGGTAGCCTAATTGAAGATGGGCTTCAGTAAATTAGCAGGCGTTAATGTATTTGTTTGTGCGGTTGTTTTGTTTTATAGACACAAATGACCCCCTACTCTACATCGAAGTCTCTAAAAGAGCGTGAGCGCCAGAAATATTTTGGGCTAATTTTGGTATGAAATGTGCGCTTCAGAAGTTGAACTCCCTCATGCTACAACCTAATTTATTCATAAAGTCTAGAAGTGTTGACCACAATTTGTGGGTGACATACTCCCCAGGCGTGGGGCTGAAGGTAGGGAAACACGAGCTGTGGGGCGGGAGTTTTTGATAGCCACTCATAGCACAGTAATCCACTGTCCTTGGCTCAGTGTAAGTACTACACGGTGTGGATTCTTTCGCCATGGGACTTGGTGCTTTAGTCCTCACTGTGCTCTAAGAACCATCAAGTGACTCAACATCTTGAGCTCAAGAAGCATCATGCAGCAAAAACATCCGAGTAATGCGGCCGTGTGCTGCAAGGGTACTTCTTTTAAAGCTTTGTTATAGCAGCTTAGCGGCACTCTAGTAATTAGTCTCACGCATTTAAAGAGCACTGGGCCATTCAGGTAGCACAGAAAAGCCTAATTCCGCATCAACACGGCACTTACTGCGGCTACTGAAAACCTGACCGCACCCGCCACTTCAGTGTTTTGTTACGCAAGGTAATGCTTGCCTTCGAGTAACGCGCCCGTTTGGGCCGGGTAGCGAACTGGAAATGCAGAACGCGGGGAAGCCACAATGAATGCGTGGATCACGTTTTCTGCGGTAGGAATAAGTGACGTCTCGTGGGGCACCAGTGGAAAAACTTGCACCAACGAGGAATCCCTCGAGCCTATTGTCATGGCATGTAAAGCCATGAACAAATGAAAGCGAAGACGACATTGGGAACCAGAAAACACAAATGGGGCTATTTCTTTCCATTGATGTGATATTTTCTGCCACCAATGCATACTGAAAAATCTCTGAACCGTACACACTGCCAGTATTGACCAGTGATGTTGAAACCTGGAGCCTTACCACACAACTAGAAAGCAAACTTAGGTTGACTCAACGGGCGATGGAACGAATAAAGTTAGGAACAACTTTCAAGACAGGAACGAGCTGCCTGAAAGAGAAAAAAACTAGAGACAAGATATCGTAGTTAAAAAAAAAAAGGAAATGGACTTGGTCCTTTGCATGGAGACGCCACCGACAACGTGAAAAATTCAGCGGAACTCCCAGTATCCCAAAGCGATGCTAGAAAGCGGGGGCCTTACCAAAAATAGAAAGCAAACTTGGTCGGTAACGGGCCCAGGAGCGGGAATCAAGTGGAACACTTTCAAGTACGGAAATGAGCTACCTTAAAACAGGAGAAAAAACACAGTACGATATCATATTCAAATAAAAAACCAAATGGACTTGGGCATTTGTAGGGGAATTAACCGAAAAAAACGGACAAGTTAGGGAACAAGTATACAAGGGAAAAAGGGTCTGAAAGAAAGGGAGGTCCATATTCCGCATAATGAAATAGAAAATTCGGTGCAAACTGTGAATCAATTAGCACAGGAAGACACTTTCAAGGGAAAACATTGGGTCGCACTGCACGGAGTAGGTTCAAATGAATTGTTTTGGGAAAGGGAATATTAAATAATTTGCGCACTGGCGTTTATTATTTCCAAATTGTTTTCTGATGTAACTTTGCTTCATATTTTTTTTACTATGTATTTGTCATTTTTCCGCGGCTGTAAGTACTTTTTGTTGGCTGAGCAATAGAAGGGCTTGCCGGCAAAACATTTACAACAGCCAATTTTGTTTCGTACCTATCTGCAACCACAGGGAACCATAGAGCGCCAGAGAACGAGATAACGCATGAAGCAGTTCGTAACGCAGATCATATGACCGTACTGACGAGCAGAGAGGAAGCGCCAAGTTTTAACGGGTACGACCGCGTGGGTACGTCTAAAGCCTATCCACAGCCATGGGGGGCGGCGAAGGGGAATGAATGACGATACCGGTGGGCGAAAAAGGTCGCCACAAGCAACCAATGGCGCTGCTAAAGCCAACAAACGTGACCACTGAGAGTGCTGGGCCGCGAGGCATGGCCGGCTCCGTCTACGAGAGACGGGTGAGAAGCGCTGCGTTGCGGAGTCAGGCAGGAAAAAGGCATGCGCTTGGGTACATCCTGAAGTTAGGGAGGCAAAAGGACAAGATAAAAACTCCCTGGCATGCAACGATTTCTTCCCGAGAAGATAATCCGCGAAGATTACAGGGTTACTTTCGTGATTGCTCACACCTGTGATGGTGCAAGCTTAATGCTTCATCAATCTGGTAAAGTGCTTGTTCTGGCGGATGATAAAACAAGCACAGTGAGCGCTTCGCTAAAAGCTCTGCGTCCCTAGTGGGCGGTATGGATTGCGCAAATGCAGCCTCGGTTTTATGAAAACTGCCGGCAGGCATTGGGTTACTTACCCGTACCTCCAGACGCCTTATTGCTAGTGGTAGGAACAGTGTATTGTTGGAAACCATTTACTGTCTTATGAGGGTACCAGTGCCCTTATTAGGACCGTCTCGCCACGTCCAGGGAGGACGGGACTTAAGAGGTGAAAAATTACGCGCCCGTGCTTGTGAAAGCCGACCTAGACGCATTTCTACGAAGAGCTGTATAGACATGCATTATAGCCATACGGGCCCACGAGGCTAAACCCTTTCTTCGCTCCTCGTGGATCCGTTTACAAAGCGGAGGCAGGGAGTAGTAATAAAAGCGGCATGGTGGTTTCGCTTTTAGGACAACTTTCCGTAAAACATCCAATAAAATTGTGCGAAGGTTTTCTCCAGCGCTGGATTTCGCAAGATTTCGCACAGGATTTCGCTCAGTAGCAGCACACAAAACTTTCTGCGGTATTGAGCATAGAGGCGTACCCAGTCGATAATGAATGATTACGATTCCGCTTTTATGCCACCGCAAGCAATGATGAGTGTCCTGTGTAAAAGTAGAACCTGTTGGAGGTAGCAAGGGTGTGCTTCTTTGCTATCTTGTTTTGCGCCACTGAAGTCTACAATTTACGACAAATATTTTTAATTCTGTTATAACACATCATAAACCTGATTTCCAGCTTCTAATGAGCGAGTAATCGAAAATACTGACCTACTTGTGAGTGGTGCGTCAAAGTTGTGCAGTGGTTCACTCGCACGCTGACTGTGATTCAAAGTTTAAATTTGATATTCATGGGGGCAGATACTATGCATTATTAAGTATAAACATGTAGTCCATTCACTGCCTTTAAGGCAAATACAGTAGAGTCCTGTTAAACTGTACCCGCAAAGGCCATAGTTTTTTTTATACATAGTTAAGCTGAATCCCCTACTCGGTTTTCCTTTAACCTATTGAGTTCGCATAAACCGTAGTGCTGGTTAGTGCGTACTGTGTTCGTGTCCCCGCCATGAACAGTTTAAGAGGGTGTCACAGTATATGCACGTCGTTCATGTCTGAGGTGCTGTGGAGACCCCGATCATTGAGGATGTGCAATACTGTCGGGGCTGCCAAACTGAAATCTCGATGTGACGAAAGTGGAACTTACAACCGGTGCACTAAATGGTGATGTAAGTGCAATTACAACTTTGGGTAATGCAAAGTAAGTAGCCTCTGGTAAGTTGATAACGTAATTACATACATAAAATGCATTTTATAGATATAAAACACGATGTAATATGAACTTTTCCCAGTCTGGCTACTCATCGCCAGTAGTGTTACAAAATCAAAAGATTATTTAGGGGTGAACGTTCTAATGGCTCGATGCATTCAGCGACACAATATAATATAACTGGATGATTTGGTAAGAGGTAAGCTTAGGCTGCTTTTTTCGAAGTCTTGAAAACCAGACGACAAGCTGCTGATTCAATATTTTTACGGTGGACAGTTTTTCTTTAAATTTGTCATTACAATATCAAACGTAGTGTGCAGATTCGTAAGCTCTTTTCAATACAAAATCTTAGCACCAAACATCTCTGCCCCCTCTCCTTCTCTACACTTATGTCGCTGTGTCCACGGGTCGACGGGAAAAAGTATTGCAACATGTCGTAGGTATCGATTAAATATAGAAGAGCTACAACGCTTAAAACAAAAACTATGGCAGAGTGTCAATGCGTTCTGCTGGTGAGCCCAAGGGCGCGGGCTAGTTGCCACCATGGCGGCTGGTTTTCTTATGGAGACGAAAAGGAAAACGGTCTTGTGGCGCCATTTTGGAGCACGGTAAAGGCCTTCTTAGCGGAGGGGGAGCTTAGGCGCGTAAATCCCACAGTCAATAGCGAATTATGGCATAAACGATATTATCTACAGAATAATTCAAAACCCGATAATGCTCACCTAAAATGATTTAAATTTAGAATATTAGCGTCGGAAATGCAAAACGCAATATGCTAAGCAACCCCAGTGTAGCTACAGACGTTGTTTTAAGTTCACGTTCTGCAATGTTTAGCACCTCAGGAATGTTTCAGCGACTTTCTGATCAGTCGAGCGTGCAATAAAATAAACGTCTAGTTTATCGTGTAAAATGCTGCTGACCAGTTGGTTAAAAAGAACGAGTTCTTCGTATTTCCTCGGAAATATCTGTATGAACGTTAAACCGCTTACCAGTAAATTCGCAAAGCCATCGCTGTGCCTGAGAAGCAGCGAGTTCAGAACACGAGAAAGCACTCAAATTTTATAGCAGCGATGAAGTATAGGGGGATTGACAAAGCCGTTATATGCAAAGCTAGTAAAAACTTTTCTTTTTGTGCACATGCAAAAATTGTAACAGTAAGTCTCATAAAAAACTCACACACCGATTTCTAGGCAAGCCCGGGTGGCCGGGATAGCAAGCCATCACCACCGTCCTGGGACAAGGCTGCAGCCGTTTTGGTAGCATTGGTGGTATAAAATCATCTTACCCTTCAGGTCCTCGGTGGAACAGGCTACTATAGACCTTTTGCTGAACAGTCTTTGTAATATGAGGCCTCAAATACAAATGACTATGTAAAGTACCGACATGTTTCACTAAGCAGGAACATTGAGTTGTACAGAAGGAGCGCGAAGGGAAAACTACTCTTCAGCCCATTTCAAGGTAATTATGGTTGCAGATGTTCCTGGAGCACGTTCATTGCCAGCTCATTTAAACTCCTCTCACCCAAATGTAAAGGCAACACAGTACAAAAAAAGCTCGAAGTTATAGGCATCTTAGAAGGTAGTTGGAGCGCAAAGCATTCACTTAGTCTTTGTTGGCTGTAAGGATCAGCTCACACCGTGCGAACGCAGACGTATCGATCGCACAGCCTTTCCGGGTCATCGTCCAACAGCGCTTGGTACTTACGCTCTACATTACGAAGCTCTCTAAAAGGAGAGCCAAGCACTTTTCTAAGGACATAGGCATCTGGGCCATGAGAATTGCACAGTTTGAGTAGCCGACGGCAGGCAGTTGACTCCGCAAAAAGAACGTACAGGCAATCGACTTACAGCACGAATAGTTTCCAAAAATACCATAAAACATTGGCACAGAACCTAACCATTGGCACAGAACTTAAACTTTGGTCCAATGCGCGAAAAACGCGCGTTTATTATAGGAAGACGGCTTTCTCTGGAACGAAAAATAAAAAAACTTCAGAATGTCATGCAGTCACTCAGTTTTATGGCCACTTTTATTCACGGCTCCGAAAAAACAACTTTAGAGAGGTTTGTCAAAAATATGGCCAAATATTTACAAAAAACGAAACCATTTCTTCGTAACAAAGCGTAAACTGTTTTCTATCAAAAATTCTATGACAGTAAAATATTTATACAGTAGGCCTTGTATTATTTTGTTTGTAAGCCAGTGGACACTACAATATTGCAGAAACTGTTCTGATTGAAGTCATTCACGTCCTGTTGCCAGTGACTGGGCGTGTACAGCACGAAATCCCCAGTGGCATCAACTATGCGTGCTGGATGTGCATTCTTGATTCCGCGGCGTTTGTACCAATCAAGATCATAATCGTCTTACCATTTTATAGCAAAACAATGACGTTATTCTGTCATTGACCACTCTTGGAACATTTATTCCACAACTGACGCTGGGTGGAGGCTTTCTTCCGAATGGATGATGTCGGAATTATTAACGTAGATTGTTGTGAAGAGGATGTTACGACGATAATTGGAGCACCTTAACTTTTCTTCTTCACTGGAATGCTGCATGGCTTGCGCTCAAAACTCACACTAAGGTCGCATTTTGTGGTCTATTTTGTTTGACATCAAGAATAACGACAACCCTTACCTGTTTATTCTGAAAATAAATAAAAACGATTTACGCCTACGAGGAACTGGCGGAGAATTTGGACGTGCGAGCCAGCCGAAGCTGATCTTGAAACCATAATGACACCTGGCGTATGCTGAGCGAAATGGACGATTAGAATTAACGGTAGAAAGTGCCAAATGGTGTGGTAGACGATCAGAAAATCTCTTTGGTCCCTAGTTTACGACGATCACAAATAGTTTCGCAACAGCTGATACATTTCATTATAAACTATTCCCCCGGTTTACCATTGCAAATGACCTTGGATGTGTTTCCTCATGTACTTTCACATTGTCTTATTGTCTGCTACCTCACTTGGCTGCTTGCTTCCGTGGAAGGAGCCATATGAGGTAGGAGACGGTAAGAAAACCTCTTTCTATTTTCTGATCGTCTGCTACCCCATTTGCCTCCTTCCTACAGTGAATCGTCATCGTCCGTTACACTCTGCGTACCCCAGGTAGCGCCGTCGTTCCAAAATCAGCTTTCACTGCTCGCACATCCAAATCGGCCGCCATTTTC